>OX402055.1:16797168-17997168 GCA_947859365.1 Archips crataeganus
AGCAATCAGCTAGATAGATTAGCTTTACCGGCCAGTATTTAATTTCGTAATATTAAAAGAGTTTGCATCTCATTCTCACTTTATATTGAACGCCCCTCGTATGTACTATTCTTGGTTTATTTTACGGTGATACCTGTGTGTGACTTTTGTATTGGCAAAATCCTAAACATAATTATTGATATTAAAAAGTTGATATTGTTTTTTATTTATATTCAGTAGCTGGTAGCCAGCGTCTTCATTGGCGTAGACTTTACACAACAGATAGTTCATTTAGATGTTTCAGCTACATTATAGCGGCCGTGCTCACGAAGTAGGTCACAAATAAGTCTACTGAGATGACTACGGTCGCTCCAAAGTGGACGAAATGTCTTGGTAATTTTAGCAATAAAGATAGTCATTAAATACCGGGTATTATGAGTGTGAATCGAGAAAGTTTAAAACATAAGATAATGATTTACTTTTGAACATGTTGACCCCATCTTCGTAAGCATACGTCTCGGGAGTCGCTGTCACGTCGACATCCTTGAATCCGACGCGTTTCATTATTGTCTGAATCTCCGCTGCAGGATCCTTAAAAATATAATAACAGCTCAGTATTTCAGCAACAACATTTCAGATATAAGTATATTTTCTTTTATTTAAAAGAAATACATTTTTTTACAAAAGAATATAATTTCCTGATTTCAAACGAGAATGAATACCTACTTACCTCTCAAAACTGACATACCGGTTTGGATCCAAAACGTTCATGGTTTTCAAATATGTATAATAATTATATTAAAATTCAGAGGAGCGAGCTGGTATGTACTCGAACCTACTATTATCTACTTGCCGGGTCGTAGATCAAACCAAAAGAATATCGCTACTTAAGCGTCAGTAAATAAGATCCTTAAAGTTTTAGTACAGTCGAGTTCTCCAATATTTATGCAGCCAACCATTAATAAATTTATAAGCGCGTCTCGTAAGTAACTGACATTAAGGACTGCTTTTTACAATCTATACTAATATAGCTTTTGCCCGCGACTCCGTCCGCGTGGAATTAGTAATTTGGGCAGCTTATTTTTTTATCCAATTTGCTTTTTCATCAATTATGGCTCTCCTTAGATCCTTACGGAAGAAGTGAAACTTCATAATAAACCAACCCGCTCCCAATCCGCCCCCAACCCGCTCCTAACCCGCCCCCAACCCGCCCCCAACTCGCTCTTAACCCGCCCCCAACCCGCTCCCAACCCGCCCCCAACCTGCTCCCAACTCACCACCAACCCGCTCTCAACCCGCTCTCAACCCGCCCCCAACCCGCTCCCAATCCGCCTCCAACCCGCCCCCAACTCGCTCTCAACCCGCCTCCAATCCGCCCCCAACCCGCTTCCAACTCGCCCCCACCCACTCCCAACCCACCCCTAACCCACTCTCAACCCGCCCCCAACCCGCCCCCAACTCGCTCTCATTCCGCCCCCAACCCGCCCCCAACCCACTCCTAACCCGCCCCAACCCACTCCCAACCCGCTCCCAACCCGCCCCCAACTCGGTCTCATCCCGCCCCCAACCCGCTCCCAACCCGCCCTCAACCCACCCCCAAACCGCTCCTAAACCGCCCCAACCCACTCGCAACCCGCCCGCAACCCGCCCCCAACTCGCTCTCAACCCGCCCCCAACCCGCTCCAACCCACCCCCAACTCACTCTCAATCCGCTCCCAACCCGCTCCAAACTCGCCCCCCACCCGCTCTCAACCCGCCCCCAACCCGCTCTCAAGCCGCCCCCAACCCGCTATCAACCCGCCCCCCCACCCGCTCCCAACCCGCCCTATCTAACTGGGCTATCTAACACTGAAAGAATTTTTCAAATCGGAGCAGTAGTTCCCGAGATATAGAAGTTTTACGTCAAAAACCCCCGATTTTGAAACATTCTTCCGCTCCGCTCCGCTCCTATTGGTGTTAGCGTGATGTTATGTAGCCTATAGCCTTCCTCGATAAATGGGCTATCTAACACTGAAAGAATTTTTCAAATCGGAGCAGTAGTTCCTAAGATTAGCGCCTATAGAAGTTTTACTTCAAAAACCCCCGATTTTTAAACATTCTTCCGCTCCGTTCCGCTCCTATTGGTGTTAGCGTGATAATATATAGCCTTATAGCCTTCCTCGATAAATGGGCTAACTAACACCGAAAGAATTTTTCAAATCGGAGCAGTAGTTCCTGAGATTAGCGCGTTCAAACAAACAAACAAACAAACAAACAAACAAACAAACTATTCAGCTTTATATATTAGTATAGATATACAGCTGAAGAGTTTGTTTGTTTGTTTGTTTGTTTGTTTGTTTGTTTGAACGCGCTAATCTCAGGAACTACTGCTCCGATTTGAAAAATTCTTTCAGTCGTAGATAGCTCATTTATTGAGGAAGGCTATAGGCTATATATCATCACGCTAACTCCAATAGGAGCGGAGCGGAGCGGAAGAATGTTTCAAAATCGGGGGTTTTTCAAGTAAAACTTCTATAGGCGCTAATCTCAGGAACTACTGCTCCGATTTGAAAAATTCTTTCAGTGTTAGATAGCCCATTTATCGAGGAAGGCTATAGGCTATATATCATCACGCTAACACCAATAGGAACGGAGCGGAGCGGAAGAATGTTTCAAAATCGGGGGTTTTGAAGAAAATCCTTCTATATAGGCGCTAATCTCAGGAACTACTACTCCGATTTGAAAAATTCTTTCAGCGTTAACACCAGGGGGGTGGGGGGGGGTTGAGGGGGCGGGGGTGGTGTGCGGCAGTTTTAAGGGGGGATGAACAGTTCATTGATTTTGCCGTAGGATGCACCGTTTTCAAGATATTTGACAAAAACACCAAGGGGGTGGGGGTGGGGTGGGGGGGAGGGGGTTTAGGGTGCGGGGGAGGGGGTGCGGGGGCTTCGGAGGGAGGATTAAAATTTCATTGATTTGCACCGTTTTCAAGATATTTGACAAAAACACCAAGGGGGTGGGGGGGTTGAGGGGGGGGGTGCAGGGAAGGGGGGCTTCGGAGGGGGGATTAAAGTTTCATTGATTTTGCCGTAGGATGCACCGTTTTCAAGATATTTGACAAAACCACCAATGGGGTGGGGGGGTTGAGGGGGGGGGGGGGTGCGGGGGAGGGTGCGGGGGAGAGGGTGTTAAAGGTAAGGTGGTTAAGGGTGGGGGCATTAAAGGGGGGATGAAAATTTCATTGATATTGCCGTAGGATGCACCGTTTTAAAGATATTTGACAAAAAAAACTTGAAGTAAAACTTGAAGTAAAACTTGAAGTAAAACTTCTATAGACACGCTTGACTTGGGATGGGACGAACGCGGGTGTGCGGGGGTGGTGTGTGGGTGGGCGTGCAGGGGGTGCGGAGGGGTGCGGGGGGGGGGGTTCGGTGTTGCTGTGCGGGAGGGTGCGGGGGGTTGCGGGGGGGGGTATTTTTTTTATTATCGAGGAACTAAAGAGAGCCATAATTGATGAAAAAGCAAATTGGATAAAAAAAATAAGCTGCCCAAATTACTAATTCCTAGTTATTTATAAATGACCATGACAAAAAACTAAAAAATGACACAAAACTAAAAAATGGAACGGAAACGGAAAACGTAGAAACGGAAAAAAAATAGTAAAACAAGTCGGAAAATATATTTTTTTATGTAAGTCTACGACTCTGACCTAGGTATAGATAATATCTAGGTCCACGACGTTGACCTAAATAGTACCTATATCTAGATAGACTAGCATAATAAATATATTTTCCAACTTTTTCCCTATTTTTTTTCCGTTTCTTCGTTTTCCGTTTTTTTTTTTCGTGTTTTGCTGTGTTTTTCTTTTGGCGAAGAACTCGATGTAATTTTATGTACGTGTAGTATTTTAAGATTTTGTATTTTGTGCACGATTAAACTTTAAATGACGTGTCTGGACGTTTCCTCTTACCTGAGAATTATAGTAAGGAGAAACAAATTTAGTGTGGACATCTTTTAGGTCACTCTTCCATTTTGGCGTGCGAGAGAGATTGTCGAACACCTCAAATGCATTGCTTCGTCCAATAAATATGAGTAGACAGTTACCTCCTTCTGCTAGCAAGTCGTATACATTTTTGAACGCAATACTGTTAACAAAAAAAATAGTCTTTAGCACTACACATGGCACATGCAAGCGATCGAGAATTCGAAGAGATTAGACGGTAGGTATGTTGCCAATCGATAGTCTATCGACGGTATGGATGTGTGTATGTAAAACCTTTAGGCATCAAACAGAATTAAGTGTACATACTTACAACCCCGAGTTAAGTGCTAACATAAGTAAGTAGGTTAAGTAGTGCCGACATGTATTATATTATTACATTAAATTTCATATTAAAAGTATTACGGCTTAAGAAAAGTCACCTCACCGTGTAATAACAATATGGATGTTCTATTTGGCTAAGACATACATTTTTACATAATTATTTATGGTGCTTGGCGATAAAAAGATTCGCAAAATTTAGAAATATTATAGGTAATAAAAACACATAAGTAAATGATCTGTTGTATGTAGTAGCAATGTGTCCGTATAAATAAAATGACTTAAGCTATATCAATCTGAGCATTACAACATACAAAAGGTCCTTTACTTAATCTTTTCACCTATAATTATCTCGAGAACACATTGGGAAATATCGCCGTGAAGTTGAAAGGAAAGTGGTGTAGTAGTCTAGCACACAGCGCCCCCGATTGTCGAAGCTCTGAGTTCGATCACCGGCTCCAACATTTTCTTTTCTAGTTATTTCAATGTTTATTTATACTATACTACTACTATACTATATATACTTATACTTATACTTATACTTATACTTATACTTATACTTATACTTATACTTGACAGCAGCAATGGAAGTCATACTGGATCTACCACCATTGCATATTGCTATAGAATCCGAAGCGCGTAAGTCGTTGCACAGAATGAAAATGTACGGCCTGTGGAACGATTCCGCTCCGAGGACGAAGCACACTAAAATGGAACAAAACAAATACCTTGATAGAATAATGGCGATGGGATGCGACAAAATGCAACCAAAGTACATATTCCGTAGGAATTTCAAGGTACATGTTCCTACAAGGGCTGAATGGACCGAAGGACTGACACTGCCGGAAGACAGTGGAATTTTATGGTACACGGATGGATCTAAAATGAAATCCGGTACAGGAGCCGGCATTCATGCCAAGGACTTCAACAGTACTGTAAGCATGGGAAATTATGCAACTGTCTTTCAAGCAGAGACGTATGCAATTATCTCCTGTGCACAAGAGAATATAGATAGGAAGGTAAAGAAAAAAACCATCTATATACTCAGTGACAGTCAAGCAGCTCTCAAGGCACTCACATCGCCAAGGGTTGACTCAAGACTGATCTATAATGGAGTACAAGCATTAAACAAGCTTGGCAGACGGAACAAAGTGAGACTGGTATGGATCCCAGGACACAAAGGCTTCATCGGAAATGAGAAAGCAGATGAGCTAGCAAGGGAAGGGTCGATGAACAAAAACATAGGACCCGAACCGTATGTGGGACTCTCACAGGTAACCATAAAGAATGCCATAAACGACCACACCAGACTTAAACACCAACAAGAGTGGAAAACACTGGTGGGTCTAAAGCATTCAAAACGATTCATTGAAAATGTCAACACTAGCTGGACTAAAAAACTCTGGACACTCAGTAGGAAACAACTCCGACACATTGTCGGGGCATTTACAGGTCACTTCGATACTAAACACATATTAGTAAAGATGGGACTACAGGACAATGAAGATTGTAGGATATGTGGTGAGGAAGACGAAACAATGGAACACATTATGTGTGAATGTGACGCCCTCGCCAGATTAAGAATGAGACTCTTTGGAGACGGATACCCCGCACCAGGAGACTTTAAGGCACTACCGCTACGTCAAATCATCCAATTTATGGATGAGGTGATAAAAGCAATGGAGTAAGTGCGAAGGAGGGGTAATTACACAAAAGATCCTTACGGGTCGAAGTGTATCCGCTAGGACCCCTATTAGTAAGATAAGATAAGATATACTTATACTTATACTTATACTTATACTTATACTTGTACTTGTACTTGTACTTGTACTTGTACTTGTACTTGTACTTGTACTTGTACTTATAGTTATAATTATACTTATTATACTTATTAAGTTTTGAGTTTGATTGCTACGCCCCAACAGGGCATCATTTTTGTGCAAATTTTTGTAAGAAATGTTGTGATTCAATAAATACTGAAATACTGAAATACTGAAATACTAATATAATAAATTATACTTATTAAAAAAGTAAATGTCTAAGTAAAAGATACACGGATGTTTAGTTAAAATAAGATTTTTATGACAAACAATCTAGCGGGTCACCTGGTGGCAAGTGAGCACCATGATCCTTGGCGACCCTATTTTTATAAGATACTACCTGACCCGGCGAACTTTGTTCCGCCTTAGAGTAGAGGCTCTCTTGCAACTGGCCTTCGCGGCTCATGTACTTACATTGCGTCATCCTTTTTCGTGTATGCAGCCGGCGTTCATCGATTTATTAGACGTTGTCACGTCAAAAATTAAGGGGTGAACCACCCTTAACATTAAGGGGTATGAAAAATAGATGTTGGCCGATTTTCAGACCTACCCGATATGCACACAAAATTTCATGAGAATCGGTCGAGCCATTTCGGAGGAGTTTGGTAACAAACACCGCGACACGAGAATTTTATATATAAGACTAGCTGTTGCCCGCGACTCCGTCTACGAAGAATGGGAGGGGGGATAAAAAATAGCCTACGACCTATTCTCAGACCTACCAAATACGGAGAAAAAAGTTTCATACAAATCGGTCGAGTCATTTCGGAGGAGTTCGGTAACAAACACCGTGATACGAGAATTTTATATATTAGTGATTTTGAAACTTACTCTTGCTTTCTTATCCAGTTGAAAGTGTACGACGAAAATATATGATCAAAATTCTCTTTCAATTCATCCGGGATATTTTCTTCGACATTGAGCGTCATAAACTGAACTTTCTCACTACCATAGTGCTCTTGCGCGTGTTTAACGCTTTTCTCGTTTTTGTCGCAACCAACTAACTTCATAAAATTTGCTGGTATATATTTCTTCAATATATTCGCAGTGACACCCCCTTCGCCACAGCCTATGTCCAAAACCTTTGCATCAACCTGCTTCCATTTGATTGGTTTTTTTTCTAGAACTTCCTTTGCATCTCTGCGCGTCATTTCGTTAATCCTTTTATATTCATTAGGGTCTTCCATGATATTTTTGTAACTTATCAAAAATTGATATAAAGCTGCTCAGTTATTTTTTTGTGTAGATCTTGAATGTGTGATCCTGATCTAACACTAAAATAACCTAAGATGTTTATCCTTCTGTAACGTTTACCTACCAACGTAATGGTCTGTAAATGACGCAGGTTCAAGTTTACAGTGATTGCAAGCCGCTTCCAACCGTAATGATTAGGTATCGATGAGGGAGGCCATATAATTCCTCTTTTGTTTGCGATGTAAACATTAGGTCAGACATTTATTATTTACTTAAGGTATTTGCAGCGATATTTCTCAATATTCTGTTTTTAGGGTTCCGTAGCAAAATGGCAAAAAAACGAAACCCTTATGGATTCGTCATGTCTGTCTGTCTGTCTGTCTGTCCGTCCGTATGTCACAGCCACTTTTTTCCGAAACTATAAGAACTATGCTGTTGAAACTTGGTAGGTAAGTAGAGATGTATTCTGTGAACCGCATTAAGATTTTCACACAGAAATAGAAAAAAGAAAACAATAAATTTTGGGGGTTCCCAATACTTAGAACTGAAACTTAAAATTTTTTTTTCATCAAACCCATACATACGTGTGGGGTATCTATCTAGTTCTTCATAAATGATATTAAGGTTTCTAATATCATTTTTTTCTAAACTGAGTAGTTTGCGCGAGAGACACTTCCAAAGTGGTAAAATGTGTAACTTCTGTAACTTCTAAAATAAGAGAATGATAAAACTAAAAAAAATGTATGATGTACATTACCATGTAAACTTCCACCGAAAATCGGTTTGAACGAGATCTAGTTTGTCTGTCTGTCTATGTCAGTAACCAATCTACAATGATCCCACACTGCGCACATTTTGCTTAGGAGCAGGGGTGTGCTAAGACTGGATGTTCATAGATACATATAAATTTGTACGGAACCCTCGGTGCGCGAGTCCGACTCGCACTTGGCCGGTTTTTCAAATTTACAGCTGAGTAAATAATATTTGTTATTTTGTATTTTACAATGTATTAAAATCAAGGATTCAGACGCAGAAAGTACGTCAAAATAAAAATCGACCATGTTCCGTTGTTCCCGAACTTTTGGGTCATTTCGTTATTCGAGAGTTTCAACTGCCTTTAATGGTCTCATTTTCTACGAATGTGTTGTACATTTCAATGGTGTTTTTTTAGGTTATTTATTAGAAGACTTATACCTACCTACTTCTACCAGATAAACTGTGTCCATGAAAGTGATTCGAACCAAATGCTCAAAATAAATAATGACCCCTTATACTTACTTTCGCAATGTCTGTCTGTCTTTGGGCTATGGCTTTCATTAAGTACGCTTTCCAAAAATTGCAGGGATAAAAAAATATTTTACTACCTGACTGCAAGGAACTTTGTTGGCTTAAAATTTAATAAAACTTGTTATGTAAAATAATAACTTTATATTAGGTACTAAGAATCTGAGCATATTAATATCCAAAATTAAACGTTCAAAAGTATTTCTGTACACATTCTTGGATATGACCGTTTGTTTCTCTTCTCAATAAATAAATAAAATAAAATAAATAAATAAAAACATTGTGCCATCAATAGATATAAGGTAAAGTTACGCAAAGGTGTCAGAAAGCAAACAGGAGAACATTTTATTTTTCACACTTTTTCGTAGTGTATTATTAAGAAAATTATTAATGAAATATTATTAAGGAAATTCGGCGCACCCGAAAAACTTTTTCACTTTTAAATAATCTTATTATTAAGAATCTACTTATATGTACAACCTTGCTATTGTTGTCTTTTTAAGCGAATATTTAATTTTCATAAATACGTCTGAAGACAATTTTACAGCGTGCTTACTTACCGATTTTAGCTCATCTAGGACCTCAAAAACACTTTTGCCCGTGTAGTATATTTTAGTAGTTACATACACACTATAATAATAAATGTACGGTCGACGTCGTATAGATTATGTCTAACTTTGCGACCTAGTTTTGCTGCCTCGAAAACAATTAGATATAGTGGACGAGAGTATTGTCGGCGATCGGAGAGCAGTTAACTTTATCTTGTCACTTTTTAATAACTTTTACGAGAAACGGTCACTTTATGTCCAACCCAACTTACAATCACAACTAACAAAATTCCTCAACCTTTCGACCATACAATAACTAAACTAGATCATACTTACTATTCTATCTGAAAACTAAGAAACGATATTTTAACTCTGTTATTAATTTGTCTATTCCTTTTTAAATAAATGTTATAAAATAACCAACCAATTGGCTAAGTAAAGTTTTTTGAAGAGGTGCTAATTAAGTATTTTTTTTTTCGACAGTGTTCGTCTTCAAGACCGAGAAA
This sequence comes from Archips crataeganus, assembly GCA_947859365.1. Taxonomy (NCBI): domain Eukaryota; kingdom Metazoa; phylum Arthropoda; class Insecta; order Lepidoptera; family Tortricidae; genus Archips; species Archips crataeganus. Next base: position 16,806,800 of record OX402055.1, read on the forward strand.
CTGCAGCTTTTTTTTTATCTCCTACTATTTAAGTGTTCGAGATGACATTTGTGAGATTTAATGGCTGACAAGCGGTTCGTGCTCAGTACTTAGTAGAAATAGAAAAAAAACGAAGTCAATTGTCAATGTCGAATGAAATCTAACCGTTTGCATTTCGTTTACTTTGCGTTGTCCAAGAAGCAGTTCCAAAATAGTGATCGAAAATATTCAATCGTGATTCAATTATCGTGCATCGGTCGTGGAAAAATGCGGTAAAATTTAAAGTCCGGATTTTGTGCGGCGGTCGTTAAAAATAGTCCAGAAATCACACTGATCACACCAAAACGCAAAGCAAACGAAACTCAAACGGTTTGACATGGACAAAAGTGACAGATGACTTCGTTTTTTTTCTGTTTTTACTGTACTGAGCACGAACGGCTTGTCAGCCATTAAATCTCACAAATGTCATCTCGAACACTTAAAAAATATTTCCAGTAAGAGATAAAAATAAAACAGCTGCAGTTTTTCGATCTTCAGAACGCCAACTGAAAAACGGAATCCGTATAAGATCACTGGTATGTCTATCTGTCCGTCTGTTACAGCCCATTTTCTCCAGATCTTATATGCCAATCAAAATCGAATTTGAATAATTTATTGAATCAGGCGTTACTTTGCGGAGGTCCATATTAATGAACTAAAACAATTACTTTGCTCACCCGCGACCTTACAATAGTTACGTTTATGCAAGAAATGTGCGTTCATACAGTTCCTCCACCTCCACACTGTACGAACACACACAAATCACATAAACCCAACCATCACCACCACCAAGCTACACTGACGCGTTTCGAACTCAACCAGAGCTCATCTTCAGAGTTACCACAACCGTATGCTATGCTACCAAATGTTAAACTAACAAACCAAAACAAATGTTTTAACTTGTCACTGTAACTTCTCAAGTACCCACTTTATTTTTCTTATTCTCAAACTACCCCACAAAAATTAACTTTTATTGACATATTATAAAACTACCTTGATTTTTTTTGTTTATTTATTTATAAGGCATATTTAATTAATACTAACTGTTCAAATTCGACCCAAGCCGCAGTAAAGGAGAAGATACTAGATTTACCTGTTCATTAATAATAGACCCCACAGTGTTGTACCTAATTATTTCCATGCATTCCAGAGCATCCAGACGCAACCCCTTGCCGCAATAATGTAACACTTCATAAGAATCTGAATCTAACAATAAATGATTTGATTCCAACAAATGTTTTGCAAAATTCGATCTATCTGGATGCTCATTCCTATATGCCGAAACATGCTCTTTAAATCTAGTATTAAAACTTCGGCCTGTCTGTCCTACGTATATCCCATTGCAGTCATTACAAGTAAGCTTGTAGACCCCCGATCTAGTTCCCTTATCTACCTGTTCTTTGTGGTTACATAGCCTAGAGTACAAAGAGTTGTTAGTCTTAAAGGCGCATGCTTTACGCTGCGTTACCTTCTCAGTCTACTAACAAATATAGATCTAGCATCTTTTACGTCGGGGGTTTGTCTGATAAGATTTATGGCATTTTAAAATCAAACAGTATTAATGTTGCCTTTAAGACTAACAACTCTTTGTACTCTAGGCTATGTAACCACAAAGAACAGGTAGATAAGGGAACTAGATCGGGGGTCTACAAGCTTACTTGTAATGACTGCAATGGGATATACGTAGGACAGACAGGCCGAAGTTTTAATACTAGATTTAAAGAGCATGTTTCGGCATATAGGAATGAGCATCCAGATATATCGAATTTTGCAAAACATTTGTTGGAATCAAATCATTCATTGTTAGATTCAGATTCTTATGAAGTGTTACATTATTGCGGCAAGGGGTTGCGTCTGGATGCTCTGGAATGCATGGAAATAATTAGGTACAACACTATGGGGTCTATTATTAATGAACAGGTAAATTTAGTATCTTCTCCTTTACTGCGGCTTGGGTCGAATTTGAACAGTTAGTATTAATTAAATATGCCTTATAAATAAATAAACAAAAAAAATCAAGGTAGTTTTATAATATGTCAATAAAAGTTAATTTTTGTGGGGTAGTTTGAGAATAAGAAAAATAAAGTGGGTACTTGAGAAGTTACAGTGACAAGTTAAAACATTTGTTTTGGTTTGTTAGTTTAACATTTGGTAGCATAGCATACGGTTGTGGTAACTCTGAAGATGAGCTCTGGTTGAGTTCGAAACGCGTCAGTGTAGCTTGGTGGTGGTGATGGTTGGGTTTATGTGATTTGTGTGTGTTCGTACAGTGTGGAGGTGGAGGAACTGCATGAACGCACATTTCTTGCATAAACGTAACTATTGTAAGGTCGCGGGTGAGCAAAGTAATTGTTTTAGTTCGAATTTGAAAGCAAACTTGATTATTTTGTATGAAGTAATCTCTGGAACTGCTGAACCGATTTCAGTTAATCTTTCAGGTATAGTAAGCTACACTACCTTGGATTAATATAGGTTTTTGCCGTAAAAATATAAAGGTCCGCGTGCGGTAATGGACACTCAGACAGACAGCAGCTAGTAAACTAATAAACAGTCATGTTTTCGCGCAATTTGTTTGTTAGGTTAGTTGGTCGTTAGTTCCTTTATAAAAAAATACAAGAAAAATTTGTGAAAATAATGATTCAGAATATTAAACATATTTTCGTAATATTATAAATAAGAACTTCCCTGAAGATGTTTCGATATTTGGATGTTTGGGTGTTTGTTATTCATTCACGAAATGACGTCTGAATGAATTTGGATGAAACTTGGCGTAGGTACAGATAGAAAAAAATCTGTTCACCTTGATGCAGATATACACTTGGTCATGTATTTTTCTATACAAGCTTATTGTGGTTTGGTCCAAAAGTTTACCTTTTTGAAAAAAAAGCTGAATTTTCAATTCTTTTTCATTTTTTGGGTGTGTTCATCCTATTAATGATGAAAAATTGTATAATTTTAATTTCTATAATGTGTACCCAATCATAAAATAAAAACTTCATAAAGTTTTAGTATTTTAATCGATTTCAAAAGTATGTACGTGTGGCGAATTGACCTTTGACAAAGAAGTAACCTGCACTTTACTGAGTTATTTACTCAGACATTGGATGTTATTTCCCCAAATATTAATCCTGAAATTCCCCAGGTGTTCAAGAAAATCAAAAAATACTGAACTGATAAGTATTTTAAAATTCAGATATACATATTATGAATAAGATTTGTTCGTGAAAAAATAATTAAAGCGAAATTATTTTAAGTGTTAAATAAACTTCTTTTGATATGTATTTCTGAGATTTAGCATCTGCCTGGAGAACTCTATGGAGGCCAATCTCCACATCACCCATTGATTCAAGATATTTCATAAACTAAAATCAGTTAAAAAAATACTCGTATCAACAGGTGAAAATAAAACCAACCTGTAATGTTCCAGTACACTTTAATCGTTTTAATACATCCAAATAAATTTTTTGTTTAACTTATTTGTAACTAACCTTTTTAGGGTTCCGTAGTCAACTAGGAACCCTTATAGTTTCGCCATGTCTGTCTGTCTGTCTGTCCGTCCGCGGCTAAGCTCAGAGATCGTTAGAACTAGAAAGCTGTAATTTGGCATGAATATACATATCAGTCACGCCAACAAAGTGGTAAAATAAAAAATAAAATTTTTTTTTTAGGGTACCTCCCATAGACGTAAAGGGGGGTTGATTTTTCTTGCTCGACTAACCCTATAGTGTGGGGTGTCGTTGGATAGGTTTTTTAAAACCATTGTGGGGTTGCTAACATGACTTTTCTATTCAGAGATCTGTTTGCGAAATAATCAACTTTAAAGTGAAAATTTTAATTAAAATCGAGCGTCCCCCCCTCCTCTGTTGGGTGGCAAAATTTGGAAAAATTCAGAATGGTAGTAAATATATCAAATTTACTAGGAAAATTATAGCGGCTAAGATTGCTTGGAAATTATTTGTAGTTTAAGAGTAAATAGTAGCCTAAGGTATAAAACATGCCTAAACTTGGATGATTCCGTACACATACGAAATCCTTAGAAAAATATTACTTGATTTTTTCGTAATGGCTACGGAACCCTACCTTGGGCGTGTCCGACACGCTCTTGGCCGGTTTTTTAGAAGTTAAAAAAAACGTAACTGTTTGTAATTTTTGTTTATTTGTTTAAGAGAAATATTATAAACACATCCACGTCTACGCGGTTAAGTAAATCGCATAATTACTATGGTCGTTCGCAAACATTATCAATGTACGTATATTTCAGTTTTTCTTTCGCTCGTGAAGACAAAATGTACCAACTTTGAATCGTCCATCAGTCTATAGGTATTCTAACTATTAAACCTAAACTACAAATTATAAAAAAAAACTTTTAAGGAAGCTTATTTAGATCCACGAACAACAATTTGTGTATATTTCACTGTTCCTAGTCCAGGGTCCAATGCAACGACGTCACTTATGAATTCTTCCCAATTGTCTTCGAGGCTTGGGAAAGGATTCAAGGATTTCATTAGACCTAAAACAAAAAAATACACATATCTTCTTAATAAATCCTGATTGAGACGACCAGATGGCCTAGTAGGTAGAGAACCTGACTACGAAGCTTGAGGTCCCGGGTTCCATTCCCGCGTCGGGGCAGATATTTGTATGAATAATACGAATATTTGCTCTCGGGTCTTGGGTGTTTAATATGTATTTAAGTATGTATCTATCTATATAAGTATGTTTATCCGTTGCCTTGTACCCATAACACAAGCTATGCTTAGCTTACTTTGGGACTAGGTCAATTGGTGTGAATTGTCCCGCGATATTTATTTATTTATTTATTTATTTATACATAACTATTACAAGGCTCCGAAACGTTACTCAAAATAACGTTCTTCAAACGTTTCGGACCGTTCTTGTTCTTGTTCCCTTGTTTTATGTCTTTACAAATTTTCTCATTTATTTTTAATAGGATTGGGAACTTCACACGCACCATTAAATTTCTTCGCAGGTGTATGCAGGTTTCCTCGCGATGTTTTCCTTCACCGTAAAGCTGCCGACGTGGGAACTACGGCCCAAGCCCTTTCATTCTGAGAGTAGGCCTGTGCTCTGCAGTGGGACGTATATAGTCTGGGATGATGATGATGATTATTGTTATTAGGATAAATAACAGGCTACCGTTTAAAAGCACTAAAGTGATATTAGCGTAGGCACTTTTGTTTTTAGTATGTCTTGTGAGACGCAGTAAACTAACAGTAAAGCTAACACACAACGTTCGTTAAAAAACAGAAATATAAATGTTTCAAGTACATTCACTGGTACAAACGACTTGTGTACATTCACTTTTGTACTAAGTTGTGCATGTGTAGGGTTGATCCCGACCACATCTCCAGAATCAAGCTGTAGATAATGACAACCACGTTAAAGTTATAACTATAGTAACGTGAATCAAAACATCTATTCTTTAATTTAAATAGGCTGGAATAGTCACACAGGTGCACTTAAGCCTCGAAAAAGAAAAGAGAAAAAAAAATTAAATCATTGTCGCCCTACACATGGTTTTAGTCTATGAGCCTAAAATTTCTTTGACATATCAGTTTCTTAAACAAACTTTGACGTGAGATCTGTCACATTCCCCGCCAAAGCGATTAGGTAAACTTGATGATGATAAAACTACTTAACTTCAACAGTTTTGTTTTTAATTAAATTGAGACTAAACTGATTGATAATTAGGGATTAATATTTTTCAACTCCTGATCACCGATTAAAAATGACCGTGTAAAAAAACCGGCAAGTGCGAGTCGGACTCGCGTACCGAGGGTTCCGTACACATTTTTGGCTATGTCAAAATATACGCCGTAAACAGCCGTAACTATAATAATTCAGTGTTAGCAGAGCCCAGCTTCTAAGTAAAATGTACGCCGGCCGTGTAGAATCACTTTATGTTGGTTACTCGGGACCCCCATTTAATGTTTAATTTAATTATTATGATATTTATAACTAAAAATTTATGCTTTTCGCAATTTTTTCTTTATCTGTGCTATGAGACGTTGCTGCGTACCAAATTTCAAGATTCTGAGTTCACGGGAAGTAGGTACCCTGTAGTCTTGATTCCCTTGCGAGTGTCGAAAATTTGCGGCATAAACGATTGCTTTGGCTTAGAAGTTTGATTTTTTCACAGCTCCAAGGAACAGTAGAACTGAGTATTTGATATGAATTTCAGCTTGATACCTCCACGCGTTCCTAAGAAAACGGGTTTTGACAGACAGACAGACGGACAACAAAGTGATCCTTTATAGAATACCGTTTTTTTCCTTTTGAGGGACGGAACCCTAAAAACAATGATTTACCTTTGAACATGTATATGCCGTCTTCGTAAACATGCGTTTCGCGAGTCGCTGTCACATTGATATCTTTGAATCCGATGCCTTTCATTATTTTCTCTATGTCACTTGCAGGATCCTTAAACATATTTTAAGATTGTTTAGTAACATTTTTATAATAAAAAGCATGACCTCTCAAGCATTATACCACAAATTATTATTACCACATTTCCTAAAGGGAAGAATGTCACAATAGAGAGATCTCTCTCCAGGGGCTAAATTCAGGAACGGCCCAACACGGTTTGCGAGCGGTAATTCAATCGTTTGGGAGAGGATAGGAATGGGTTGAGCCTGGGATAAGCCTTATTTTCCTGTTCATTCGCTTTGTAAATAAATAAATAAATAAACAAATAAATAAGGCTCATCCCAAACTCACCTCAAACCTCTCGCAAACCAGTGATTTTTGGCGTTCCTGAATAGCAGTTCAAACCAAACCCAACCCAAACGATTGCATTACCGCTACCAAACCCGTGAACCCGTTCCTGAATTTAGCCCTGGGTAGATGTTATGACGGGAACCGAAGTGCGAAGCAATGAGTTGGAACTGGTACTCATGCATCCAGTTGACAAATTCGTCAGTGCGATGTAAAATGTAGCGGTTTTTCTAATTGATGACTAGATGGCGTTAGATGTCACTATTTACGGGCTGGCCACGACCGGAGCGTTTTACCAATTCATTGCGTGTGCAACCAGGCAACCACTGTGCGGCGAGCGTCTAGGCCGCGCAATGTATAAAGAAAACGCTCGTCGCTCGCGATGATGCACGCTATTTATGCAAGAGCTAGAGAACAATGTCTTTAAAAAAATTGTCTCCGATGTATCTTGACACAGGTATTATTTGTTGTTTTACTCTGTTACTTACTTGAGAACTATGGTAAGGTGAAATAAATTTTGTGTGGACATCTCTCAGGTCATTTTTCCATTTCGGCGTACGAGAAATGTTTTCATACGCATCAAATATATTGCAGCGTCCCACAAAGACCAGGAGGCAGTCACCACCTTCCGCTAGCAAGTTGTAAACATTTGTAAATGCAATTCTGTTGAGCAAAGTTAAAAAAATGTGGTCAATGAGGCTAAAATTAGTTGGGTACGAAATTTCTGAGTTTACTTTATTTTGTCTATTAACCCAGCCATTTGGGTTTCACCTTCGAATTAAAACATGAATCCCTTTCATTCTATATCCCGCGGGAATTTCGGAAAATCTCTTTTTAATGCCCATCTATGACCCTTAAGGAATATAATGTCTGCCAGAGTCATGTCTCTGGCTATAGTGATTCAGACTATGCGTTGCGTTTCACCGTTAATCGCAAAATGTTAACTGCTAAGTCTAAAGACATGGAATTTTGGACGGGTGTTCGACATAAGTACGACGTTAATAAAGAGAACGATGTTATTTCTGAAGATGCCCATGAGAATTTAGTAGAATTTCAGAATTACAATTTAACTGTCAATTCTAATGGTTTACGCAAGCGAAGCCGCGAGTTTTGCTAGTGTCTAAGTAAATGTTTATAACAATAAAACCTAATATTTAAAAGAATTTTGGAAAAATTATTCTATCTCCATTGATTTCATACCAAGTAAAATCAGTGATAAGCTATGGGAATACACATGCTCGTAGCTTGCACACTAGCATACCAGCACCTTGCACGTGCCAGCTACTGTCATGTGTACACGCTAACTGGCATGCCTGTAACTGGCACGCCGTGGCATGCAAGTAGCTAGCACAACATTTGATTTACTTGCATGCCCGTTGAGGGAGGGGTCGCGGGGGGTTGCCGAACTGTCACGTGTGAAGAGACGCGGCAGCTACGGGCATGCCAGTAAACAAGCAAGGGCACAACTTGCATGCCAGTATTACATGCAAATGTATCCGCAGTGTGCCAGTTACTCGTAAATGCCTGTAACTTTCGTGCCAGCTACTTTCCCGATTTACGGGCATGTGTATTCCCAGCTATACTCACTACGAATGCCTACGATGGTTTGCGTAGGCGAAAAAAAACTACACCTGAAGTCTATTACTTTGCGATAAATCAATATTTAGTAAACAGGGTACCTACTTGAAATTTAAAAATGTGGCTAGGGGTCTACAAGACACAACATTTTGGGGATTGAAGTGAATGTTTTAACAAAAGAAACTATAGAAACTATGCCGGTCTTGCAATGTGTTGTGTCATACCAAATGAAACTAAAGAAATCTATTAGTAACTTTTGGAATTTGTAGTAAGTACATTAAGCAAATGAACTGAGATGAAGTTATTTTATTACCATTGATTTTATACCAGAAAAGAGGAAATTTAATTTTACTTATACGGCATAGCGCATAAAGGTCAAGAATGTCAGAGATGATGTTGACAGCCACAACATAAACAAACAATATCGAGAGGTGAAAGGCTAATGGCGTCAAATGACACTACCGGCATCTTTACAGCCGGGTTTCACATCAATCAGAGCTATATTGTATCGCTTGTTGAAAATATATTTGAAGTTTGAACGCTGTTTTCCACTCCACTGCTGACTGAAGTAACACAAAAATTTGCTATTATCTTGACACGGTTGACTTTCTATTTCTACAATCTTTAATTTTGTTAATTTAATAAATCAAACATCGGAATAGATGATGAATTTGATTTGACGCAAAACTGTACACATGTAATCAAAATCAGATAATAAATTCAATAGCTACGAATTATTTTCTCAATTTTAAAACTTTAAAACGATATCCTGTACAGTTGCAAAAATGTCGGATAATCGGAATAACATTATTTTCTTATCCCTCGATATGTTTATTTAATTAATTCAACAAAAGTTTCAAATTAATTCAGTGAATAGTATAAAATTAGTACATTATTTAAATAATCAGACAGACAAACATTTACAAACTTCTTCCGAAACAATTTTAGTGCGAGCATCTTCATGTTATAACTTACACAACCAAAATCATCCCCCACTAAGTAGATATCACTTTATTTAATTATATTATTTGTTTATTTTCAAGTACTTTCCAATAACAAAAATCAAAAGAAACAGCTGTTTGAAAGACGAACGAAAAGCGGAGACTTGGTTGGTAAGCTCCACCATCCCCTTTGCACCCTTTGGGTATGGAACCCTAAAGACAATCGGATAGTAAAATGTTATGATTATGAAACTCACTCTTGCTCTTTCACCCAATTGAAAGTGTATGACGAAAATATATGATCGAAACTCTCTTTCAGTGCATCCGGAATATTTTCGCCTACATTGAGCGTCATAAACTGAACTTTTTCACTTCCATAGAGCTCTTGCGCATGTATTACACTTTTTTCGTTTATGTCGCAACCAACTAACTTCATAAAATTAGTTGGCATACATTTTTTCAATATATTCGAAGTAACACCACCATCTCCACAGCCTATGTCCAAGACTCTTGCATCAACTTCCTTCCATTTGATTGGATATTTTAATAGAATTTCCTCTGCATCTTTGCGCGTCATTTCGTTAAACTTTGCATATAGTTTGGGGTCTCTCATGATTTTTTTTATAACTAAAAAAATTATATAGAGCTACTCAATCGACGCAACGCAGATCTCGAGCGTTACGTCCAATGAGTACACTATTTATACATAAATCGTTATCTCTTATCGTCGATACAAATACGTGGATGAAAATCACTTAGAACACAATTTCTGTTCAGTAAATGATTTAATGTATGTATACACTCTCAACTTCTGATAAGTGTTCAAAGTTTTTCGTTGAAGAATAAATTTTATTGAGGTCTATTAAAGCTTACGCTAATTTGTAACTATGGACTAGGGAAGGGACTGGAATTCTCGTGGCACTTCATCGTACCTACCATAATAATAATATATTCACCTAAGATAACGAAATAAATATATTTGTATTGTATTGTATTGTACTTTTGAGGCTGGTAACGCAAAGGGGGTTTCTTATTTATCAACTTCCGATTACATAAAGAGATCGATCTTTAGCGATAAAAAATCTTAAACAACGAAGAAAACTTAATCTTAAACAAGATAGGGCTCCGTAGCAGGTACGAAAAAATCTTTGCATACTTTATTAATGTGGTTGTTTTGGTCCCAACTCCCACCACGCGCTAGAATTCAGCGCGATGTAGAATTTCAACATCGGCGGTACAGCGCCATCTATCGGAGAATTGGGTAACTAATCTAATCTGCAATATTCTACTAAAACTAGTATGTATGTTGATGGTTTTTCAGATGTAATTCTTTATTATATGAACCGATTTAATTTTTTTTTTATTTAAAAGAAGATACTGTTAGCGTGATCTTATAGGTACTTAAAGAAAAAAAATGCTTGCATTGGGGGTTAAATTACAATCTTAGTTTAGAAATATTTTTTTACAAAAACTTAAAAACTGCTCAACTGATTAAGTTGAAAATAATTTTCCTAGAAATATTTTATTAAGTTTAACTTACGTGATTTTTTTCATATTTTTTAGACGTGAGGTTCAAAAGTTAGAGGGGGGGGCACATTATTTTGAACTTTCGGAATGAATATCTCCGAAAATATTCACTTTATCAAAAAATAATTTTAGCAAACCCGTATTTATTTTCAAATACCTATCCAATAATACCCCACACTATAGGGTTAGTCTGGAAAAAAAATCACCCCCACTTTACGTCTATGGGAGGTAGGGGAGAGTGGGGCAAGACGGGGTGGGGGGCAAGACGGGGCGACCGATCTTGAGTGCGAACGAATTAGCCAGTCAGGATTGTTTTAGCACCTGAGCCGCCATTACGGCAATCAGTCATCGAACTAAGCGGACAACGACACCACGTTTTATTTGTTTTCTGGAAAAAACTGTTTTTTGCCAAATAGCTAGTAATTTTTTGATACTATATAGGGCGTGTATTTTCCGTAAATAATAACACCTCGGAATTGATTTAAATGATATCAAATGTGACAATAACTACACTAACAGGTAAGAACTTGTTTTTCTCTGTGCTGCGTATTGGTTTTATTCAGTTATTTTTAAATTGGTTTCGGCGTACGAGGGGCAAGATGGGGCAGGTGTTAAGGGGCAAGATGAGGCAGAAAGGCAAGTGGCATACAAATGTCTAATTTTACTGTTTATTTTGTTCTAGAATGGTGAGAAATTATATAAAAAAAACAAGTAGAGGGGACTGGTGAGAAGAAAATATGAAAGATGCTGTGAAAAATGTGGTTGAAGGAAAAATGGGCTACATTTTAGCAGCAAAATCATTTTCCGTCCCACAGACAACTTTAGAAAGGAAAGTGAAGCTTGCTCGAGAAAGTTTAGATAAGAATGATCCAATGACTGTTAAATTTAAGGTACCGTTAGGCCCAAAAGAGCTGCGTGCCCCATCTTGCCCCCCTATTGGTACCCCATCTTACCCACGGAGGTACCCCATCTTACCCACGGGGGTGCCCCATCATACCCCAGGGGTGGGGCATGATGGGGATGTATTTCTACTATTTGATTTTTTAATTTTATTGATATTGATTAGACTGCCAAATACATGCTAACAATGAAGACTGATTATCAAAGAAGATAATAAGAATAAAACAAATTATAAAACTCATTATGGTCAATTTTATTTACTATCAAACCTTAAGGTTTCCGTCTTGCCCCACTCTCCCCTACCCTAATATTTTTTTTTTTAGTTTTTTTATTTAACCACTTTGTCGGCGTGAGTTATATATATATTCATGCCAAATTACAGCTTTTTAGTACTAGCAGTCTCTGAGCTTAGCCGCGGACGGACAGACGGACAGACATGGCGAAACTATAAGGGTTCCTAGTTGACTACGGAACCCTAAAAAGATTAAAAGTAGAGATAATGAACAGACGGTTTTATCGCTTAAGATCGATCTCTTTCAAATAATTTTTGAGTTTATTGAAAATGTGAAATGGAGATATGAAATAAATAAATAAATAAATAAATAAATATCATGGGACAACTCACACCAATTGACCTAGTCCCAAAGTAAGCTTAGCAAAGCTTGTGTAATGGGTACTAAGCAACGGATAAACATACTTATATAGATAAATAAATACTTAAATACATAGAAAACATCCATAACTCAGGAACAAATATTCGTGCTCATCACACAAATAAATGCCCTTACCGGGATTTGAACCCAGGACCTCTTGCTTCGTAGGCAGGGTCACTACCAACTAGGCTAAAGCGGTCGATACATACTTAAATACATATTAAACACCCAAGACCCGAGAACAAACATTCGTATTTCTCATACAAATATCTGCCCCGACACGGGAATCGAACCCGGGACCTCAAGCTTCGTAGTCAGGTTCTCTAACCACTAGGCCATCTGGTCGTCAAAATGAAAACAATGAAAAGTTAAAAGTTAACGTAATAGGTGGGTATGCTAACGTTATCTCGAAGAGATTGCTTATTCGCAATCAGACTGCATGTTGTTTGATTCTACTCTTAATCATACTTTAAATATTGAATTACAGAATACTGATTTTGGAATACAACATATTTCGGGATATAACATATTTCGGGATATGGTGAATTTATGTATCAGTAATGTTTTTGTTAAGTAGTATTTATAATTATTTTCTGATCCCGCTATCGTAGATAATATATTACTAGCTTTTGCTCACGACTTCGTCTGCGCAGAATTAAAATCAAAGTATAAATAACTTATTCACGGAACATACGCATATGATATATGATACAAAAATCTATAGGATGGTTACATAAAATTACATTATCATTAGTACTCCATTTTTACATTGATATTTTGTATTAAGTAGTATTCTAAGACACAAAGTCATAAATTTAAATTTTTTATCTTTATTCGCGTACAAACATAAAAATTAAATATTAAATTAAAATTTGCAAAACTGTAATTAGTACGAGTGTGAACCAAGGTATCGAAATATAAAATTATACACTGCATATTATGCTAGCTATTTTCCGCAACTCGACGTCTCTATGCGCCTATTTTGCTACTTACGATTTTTTTTCTAATTTTTAAAACTTTAAAACGATATCCTGTAAAGTTGCAAAAATTTCGGATGGCCGGAATAACATTATTTTCTCATCCCTCGATATGTTTATTTAATTAATTCAACAAAAGTTTCAAATTAATTCAGTGAATGATATAAAATTAGCACATTAAATAATCAGAGTCAAACATTTACAAACTTGTAAGTGTATAAATATTAATTTTAATGCATTTGTTTATTTATCTAATTTATTTTATATTTATTGTCTAATAATTCTACGTTTCTCCTGTCTGTTATTTCTGCCACCTACATATTATTATTCTGTTCATATTAAATTTTATTAATTTCTGAGTAATTGGTTGTCTGAAAGAGATCGCTTATTAGCGATAAGACCGCCAATTGTCTGCCTAAATTTTTATTTTTGTAATGTCATTGTAGGTAAGTACTGCTTTTGGTAATCAATAAAGACTATTTGTATTGTATTTTATTATTAAAGAAAAATAAAAACTCGATTATCTCGAAAACTATGGGTTTTTTACTAAACCTATTATTTTTATTCCCATTTTTTGAGTGTTTGTTAACATTTTTATAGATAAAACACATTATTTTAGTATGCTAGGCAGACCAGTCTACACTTTGACTGTATTATAAAGCTGAAGAGTTTGTTTGTTTGTTTGTTTGAACGCGCTAATCTCAGGAACTACTGCTCCGATTTGCAAAATTCTTTCAGTGTTAGATAACCCATTTAACGAGGAAGCCTATAGGCTATATATCATCACGCTAACACCAATAGGAGCGGAGCGGAGCGGAAGAATGTTTCTAAATCGGGGGTTTTTGAAGTAAAACTTTTATAGGCGCTAATCTCAGGATAGGAGCAGTAGGCTCCGATTTAAAAAATTCTTTCAGTGTTGACACGGGGGGGGTTTGAGGGGGGGGTGAGGGGGGGGTGCGGGGGAGGAGGTGCGGGAGTTTCAAAGGGGGGATGAAAATTTAATTGATATTTGACAAGAACACCGGGGGTGGGGGTGGGGGGATGGGGGTTGAGGGGGGTGATGGTGCGGGGGATGGAGTTTGAGGGGGTGATGGTGCGGGGAAGGGGGTGCGGGGGTCTTAAAGGGGGGATGAAAATTTCATTGATTTTGCCGTAGGATGCACCGTTTTCAAGATACTTGACAAAAAAAAACTTGTATAGGCACGCTTGATTTGGGTCGAACGCGGGTGTGCGTGGGGTGCTGTGTGGGAGGGCGTGCGAGGGGTGCGGAAGGGTGCGGGAAGTGCGGGGGGGGTTGATGTGCGGGGGGTGCGGGGGGGAGCGGGTTGGAGGTTGCGAGGGGGGATAATTTTTTTGAGAGCCATAATTGATGAAAAAGCAAATTTAATAAAAAAAATAAGCTGCCCAGATTACTAATTCCACGCGGACGGAGTCGCAGGCAAAAGCTAGTACATAATATTTCGAGTGCTGATCGATCAATCATTTTACACTGGAGCGATAAGAACGTCAATAGATCAATGTCAATACATTGATAATTGATAATAATAAAATAAATAACCTTGTAGCCAGAATTATTCACCAGCAACTTGCTCTGCTGTGAGGTCTTGTGGACTTTGAAGTGCCTTACTATAAGTATATACCTGCGCCAGTTCTCGAAAATGGTCGTGCCACGCTCTATTGGGGTCGGTCTGTTATCACGGACAGGACTATTTTTGCCAATAGGCCTGATATCGTGCTGACAGATCGATTGAAACGCCAGACAATGCTCATCGACATCACCATCCCCCATGACGAGAACCTCGTGAAAGCTGAGAAGGACAAAGCCAGCAAGTACCTTGACCTAGCTCACGAGATAACCGCCATGTGGGATGTTGATTCGATGATCATTGTCCCGATAGTCGTTTCTGCGAACGGTCTGGTAGCGAAGAGTCTCGACCAACACCTCAAGAGACTCTCGCTAGATGGCTGGATCAAGGGTCAGATACAGAAGGCGGTACTCCTGGACACTGCGCGGATAGTCAGGAGGTTCCTCTCTCTGTCGCCCTAACCACCGATAGCTTAGGCCCCGCCTCGCTGCCGGTGGCACCCTAGGTTAGGTTTTTATAATGATTTTACGTTTTGTATGTATAGTTTTATATTTTACTTTTTGTATAATTATTGTAAAAATCTAACCTAAGAGAAAAAAATATAAATGAAGAGATAAATAATAATAAAACTCATAAAAGGCATTGGTCTTAAGACATTTTTATTTATTCTGTCAATATCCTTGACTATCCTATCTTTATTTTATTCTAGAGCAAGAGTCCGTGAACGCCAGACCATCGTCATTTTATAAAAGCTGAAAGTTTGTCAGCGCATGCTCCCAACACTGGTAAGAACGATAGACAAAAAATATGAAGTTTGGGTTGCATTAGCTTTGGCAGATAAACGGTACTAAAGGTGTGTAAAATACCGACCTACTTTCGTCAAATAATAAAGTGCGATTTTTTGGTATTACCTTCAGAATGTTATTAAAAATCACGTTGTTCATTGCCAGACACTTAACATAGTGGCAACCCCTTGCCAGACACCTTTAATGTTCATGAAATTATAATTCTACTTACGTTAAAGTATAAAAGCTAATTTTAAGGGTTCCGTACCCAAAGGGTAAAAACGGGACCCTATTACTGAGACTTCGCTGTCCGTCCGTCTGTCCGTCCGTCTGTCACCAGGCTGTATCTCGGGAACCCTGTTAGATAGAGAGTTTAAATTTTCACAGATGATGTATTTTGGTTGCCGCGATAACAACAAATACTAAAATATGGAATAAAATAAATATTTAAGGCGGCTCCCATACAACAAACGTGATTTTTTTTACTCTTTTTTTGCTCGATATTGATAACGGCAACAGGTTGACGCTTGAAATATTCACAGAATATTAAGTTATATATTCGCTTTAAATATAAATTATTTAATTAAAATAAAACAAATATTTAAGGGGGGCTCCCATACAAGAAACGTGATTATTTCCCCGTTTTTAAAGATAATGTTACGGAACCCTTCGTGTGCGAGTCCGACTCGCACTTGTTCGGTTTTTTATACATAATACTTTGGTAATAAGTAGATGATGTTTCCTCATTAGCCAGACATTTTTGATAGTTCCAACCCCTTGCCATACACGCATGTAGGGTAGCCGTAGTAGCATGCGCGAGGCAGTAAACACGGTGATTTTTAATTGGTATACATTTACCATTTTTTCTTACTCAGTTATCGAAAAAAATAAAATGTAAAAATGGTTCCTGTATTTGTTTTATTATATATTTTAGTATTTGTTGTTATAGCGGCAACCAGCCAGCCAGCTGCTGTTCGATTCTTGCCAAATAAGGGTACATGGATGATGTTTTCCCACTGATTTGAAGGTACTCTTACGCTGAAGAGGCTACCGTGCGGACGTTCCGTTTCTTTGTGAGCCTGGTGTGTGTCTCCAACGACTCCTTGTCGGTGTTTTAACCCTAAGGACAGCCGTGCTGTGATTGTGTTGAGCTCGTAGCTCCTAAACCTTGAACATTTAAAAATCCGAAGAAGCACTATACCGTGCTGCTCCCTGAAGTGACCCATTTGCTGGACCGGTGCTGGAACCTGTAGGTCAGTGGGAATTTTCATCTACTCGAATTTGGCAAGGGTTTATACTGCGTTCAAAAAAAATAAAAAATAAAAAACAGATCTATAATTTAGTTTGCATCTGAAACACTAGCTATCACGATTCCCGAGATACAGCCTGGTGACAGACGGACGGACAGACGGACGGACAGCGAAGTCTCAGTAATAGGGTCCCGTTTTTACCCTTTGGGTACGGAACCCTAAAAATCAGCTTTTATACTTTAACGTAAGTAGAATTATAATTTCATGAACATTAAGGGTGTCTGGCAAGAGGTTGCCACTATGTTAACTGTCTGGCAATTAATAACGTGATTTTTAATAACATTCTGAAGATAATACCAAAAAATCGCACTTTATTATTTGACGAAAGTAGGTCGGTATTTTACACACCTTTAGTACCGTTTATCTGCCAAAGCCACTGCAACCCAAACTTCATATTTTTTGTCCGTCGTTCTTACCAGTGTTGGGAGCATGCGCTGACAAACTTTCAGCTTTTATAAAATGACGAAGGTCTGGCGTTCACGGGCTCTTAGTCCATGATGCTGATAACTGTTGATAAGTGAAACGAAAGCATTTATACCTAAGTGAAGCACATCAGTGTAGACGATAGAAATAACACTTTGTCATAACATTATCATCATCATCCCAGCCTTTATACGTCCCACTGCATGCCACACTTGGCACAGGCCTCCTCTCAGAATGAAAGAGCTTGGGCTGCATTTTTGCCAGGCGGGCCCAGTGCAGATTGGGAATTTCGCACACATCATTGAATTTTTTCTCAGATTTGTGCAGGTTTCCTAACAATGTTTTCCTTCGCCGTAAAGCTCATGGCAACTTTCATATGTTATTTGGTGCTTAAATTGCGTAAAACTCAGATGTGCGAGCCCGGGCTCGAACCCATGACCCTCTGCTTGAAAGGCCATTGGTCAAACCACTAGGCTTTATCATAACGCAGTCTGCTAAAACGTCAGAGTGTAAACAGTGTTGACCATAAAGTGACATTGTCTGATTACTTCCCTATTAACGCACTGGTCCCACCGTAGGCGAGTAAGCGATGAACTATCGGCGATTTTCTCGCCCAAGAAACGAACAAAAGATAATCACTCCCGTGTAAATAAAACAGAGAGACATGTATATATTTACAGTTCATCGCTGGCGGTTCACACTGCTGGCGAAGACCAGTGGCATAACTATAGGGCGGTAAGGCTGGCAACATGCCAAGGGCCCCCGAGCCGAGGGACCCCGGCCAAAGAGACTGCGAGCTCCGAAATAACATTAAAATTAAATTACAACGAGACGATTCTTACTGGGAGGGCCCCATCCAAAGAATTCGCCTCGGGCCTCAGATGGTATAGTTACGCCACTGGCGAGGACTCTCTTTTCACTAGTTGATCGCAGCGGTAAAAGCTGTCAACGATAAAACTCGCTCAGCGGTGCTTGGCGATCAGAGCGACCATTCCATCGTACAATCGCCCGTCGCACTCGAACACTAGCTTATAGCCGAGCGACTAAACTATCGAAACTAAACACTCGCTTCTCGCCGCTCGCCCACTCGTTTCTAGTTTCTAGTTCTACTCGTTTATTGCTCGTCGCCAGCGGTGGGATCAGTGCCTCAGACTCCAATGCGATTTAAGTACATTTCATTGCAACAAAATGCTCTGAGCAGATACCTATAGCTATTGCGTGGAGTGATAGGTGTGAACAGATGACTTGTTATACTGAGGAATGTCATAAAAGATTACGGAACGTCGACTTTCCATAGAGTTTAAGAATCGCGAGAGTTAGTAATACAAAGATAAAGTGCATAAAAATGGAGTTATTCGATGTTTATGCCATTTTTGTTTCTTCCTATTCGAGATTCTGCACAATATGAAATGATCACATTCGTTATTCTTCACAGTAATTGTTTCTACACTATATTCTTTGAGAGTAGATCATTAGGTGTCCTATGATTTATTATTTTATTATTATTACTATTTTTAAATGTGAAAACGTGGGTCGTCGTTTGATTAGTCTAGTATTTTATTACGATTGTTAATTTTGATTTCATGACAAATTTAATAAAGTTATTCTAGCAATAACAAGGCGTCCCAAACAGGGTTAAAAATCATTAATTCCATCCAGGGCCTCTTAGGCCCACGAGAGGAAGAACTCATCGTGCAAATAGCTGCAATGAGCAAAGCTTTGGGACACTAATAGCCTATTACAGTAAATCCTTTCAGAGGCGCGGCGGTTACATTAGGAAATACAGTCAAAACACAGCCTCATTCTACGTTAAACGGTTTGATCCATGTTATTTTTTTATGTTTTATAAATCCTGATCAGATAGTTTGACCCTGACTAAGCTAGAGGTTCCAACTTCGAATCCTGGTAGGGGCAGACATTTGTACGATGAATCATCATTTTTAGGGTTCCGGAGCCAAAATGGAAAACCGAACACTATAAAATATTGCTTGTTTAATTCGGACAGTATAATTAATAAGATTTGCAAGGATTTTTTCGTAACAGCTGCGAAATCCTATCCTGGGCGTGCCCATTACGCTTTTGGCCGGTTTTTTAGCTCATCCTATATAAGTGTCTGGGCAATTGGTGGTCCTTCACAGTACGGTTTACTCGAAAAAATTTTGCTCAACAGTAGATACTATACGTAAATGGTTGAACGTCCTCGGCGATATTCCCGAATAGCTTCGACTTGCGGGCCTCCTAAGAAGGAGTCTATATTTATCTCAAAATTGGCAACGTACTTAGCACTTACCAGTGACATCCACGGGTACACATGTGTCCCATGGGCAACGGAAATTGTCCCGTCACACGCTTGGCACGCTGGGCCGGTTATTAGGATTCCAGAGAGTGCCAACGGGACCCTATTATTGAAACTCTGCTGTCTGTCCGTCCGTCTGTCTGTTCGTCCGTCCGCCCGTCTCGCAAAGGGGTTGTTTTTTTGTTGAACCGTAATAGCTTGTCACTAATTTCAAAATTTTCGCCGATTATGTATTTAAATGGCCACTGTAAAAAAAGACGAGGACAGCTAGTAATGGGTGGATGAGGGAAGCCCAGGATCGCGAATGGTGGCGCAATATGATGGAGGCCTACGTCCAGAAGTGGACGTATAGTGGCTGTACGTACATAGATAGATAGATAGACTAAAAATGAAATAAGGTTAAAAATTAAAGAGGGTCGTCATACAAGAAACGTGTTTGTTTTCAGCGTTTTTAAATCCATCTCTATAATTTTTTTAACCATTTTAAAACATTGTACGGAGGTACGGAGCCCTTCCTGTTCGAGTCCGACTCGCACTTGACCGGTTTTTTTATAAACATTGAGGTGAATTCAGGCTCGTTGCCCCTCAGACCCCTAATTAAATAAACTTCACAGGGTATCAATCACGATGTTTTTTCGAACGGTTTCAACGAACGCGCCGTATATTGGATCCAATCTATCTGTCAGCAGCTGATTGGACGTTTCTGTCCTTTCCTCCTGACACATATTCGATACTCCAACAATTTTCGCAGCCTATTGGATTTGAAACATTTCCGGTATTCAAATTGCAAAGTATATACTTGTTTTTGTAAAATATTCCATGTTATACAAAGCCTTGAGCAAGTTACACTTTTGTGGTAACCCCAGCTCCATCTAGTCGTCGATGATGAACTGATAGGTAGCATGAGTAGGTAAACAAAGTGTATTTAATATTAAGCCGAATTTAGGCCTGCAAGAAAAATCGTGCAAGTAGCATTACATTGAGAGGTCGTAAAGCGAACGAGTTTGCAGTGGCCAATCAATCGTCGCAAAGTAATGTATCTTGCATGATTTTTCTTGCAGATCCAAACTGGGCTTTAATCCGGAGTATTTCAGCAAGTAGCCTAGTCAGTGTTCAGTTCTTTAGTGCCCTCTGGTAACCAAAATTTAGAAACTGGCTACGTTTTGAAGCTGGTTACGAAATTTTGGTTACTAAACAGTATTCAAGGACAACCAACCTAATCTACCTAAACCATTTTTTTTTAAATATTCCTGGCGATCTCTACAGCATGTTATCGACAAGAGAAATAATGCTTATAGTACCGGCAGCAACTAAGTATAAAGGATTTATTCAATTATTTTTGTTCACGGTTGAATCTATTACCGCCGTTCATCACTAGTAAATAGAATACCACATATAATTACGCGTTAAGCCTCCTCGTTAATATCAAAAGGCGGCTGAAATTAACGACATCACGCCTTAGGGCTTGCCCGGTAAAATTAACCCGACCGAGACCCCTACCATGCAAATACCACAATACAGTGTGGCTACGGCACATGAATCTATATATAGATTACCCTACCCTACCCTAGGGTCTAATCGGTAATTTAAACTTTTTTTTCAATGCGAAAAAGTACGGATAACTCACGTCCATGATCGAGTTTAATCATAAACGTGAGTTATCCGTACTTTTTTGCTATGAGTGAATCTCACGGTAGTTTTATGTTCAAAGTTAATTTTTTAAAGCTAAAAGTATTAACAACTAGCTGTTGGCCGCGACTTCGTCGGCGATGAATTCGTGTGTCACTATCCTGCACTAACTATTTAAATGAAGGTCCTAGGTTATAAACTATTTGTCACATTTATTTCATCAGAATCCATCAGAACACTTTAGCGTGAAAGAGGAACAAAAATATTCGTACATCCATCCTTACGTACTTTCCCGTCTACAATATCAGTAATATTTCGAACATTTAAGATTAACAAGGCCTTAGAACAAGCTGGCGACGGATTATAAATTGGTTTATTTTTAATATTCGTTTAATATCCTGCAGTCTCTCAAGACTAAGTACAGTCTGAATATAAGATTAATAAAACTGAAATGCATCGTTACGTTGCGCAGGATTGAAGTGAAATTGTTACCTTAGTATTCCAATACCAAACCGCTGATCTTCATAACACAGGTTATCCTAGCATGAAGGTCAGAGGATCTACCTTAATGTCTTTTAGCAAGCCTACTTATTGCATTATATTTTAGTTGTTTCGAGTGTTTTTAAGATGCTTATTATACATAAGACTTGCATTGTTTGTTTATGTGTGGCTTATTATTCAATAAATTATTATTATTAGTCTTTAACCAATGAATGTTACCAGTGTTGACTTATGACTCTGAAACGTGTTCGCTTACTATGGACCTTATAAAGATGCTAAAATTTAGGCAAAGAGCAATTCACAGGGTTGTGCTCTGAGTTTAATAGTGACATCGAATTTGGAATGAGGAGATACGTAAAAAAACTAATGTAAGTAACATAGCCCGACGAAATGCCAAACTTACGTTGCAACAGGCGAGACACATTGCTCGAAGATCTGATAACCGGGAATAGGGCCAATGGGTTTTTGAGTGGTACCGAAAGACAATGCGTAAACGTGGGAAGGGCCTCCACCTGGTAAGTAGAAAGTCTGACGGATACGGGCGGCGTAAAACCGCGATCATTGAATAGGAATCCATCAGTGAACTTCTTTTGGCTGACGACGATGATGAGATGAGATAACAGCCAACACATTCATAAACCATTTTAACCCCCGACACAAAAAGAGGGGTGTTATAAGTTTGACCGCTATGTGTGCGTGTGAGTGTCTGTCCGGCATCATAGCTCTTAAACGGATGAACCGATTTGGATCCGGTATTCTTGGCGATGGTTCTCAGATATGTTTAATCAACATTAGTTCAGCCGTTCCAAAGTTATCAGCTCTTTTGCTAGCATTATTTTCAAAGATATGTGCTGCCTAATTGCGCTGGGGGTTTTTAATGTTGTTAATTTATTGTAATATTATATTAACAGTTCATTCGCCAGCGTCATCAAAGTGAGAATCAATAGTATCGTTGTCGAATTAAGCAACCTTCGCCTCTGCGGGCAGGTTAATAGCTCCCCCATTTGTTTGCAGCCCAGGGAGCTGTTTTCTTTAAAATTTACCGCTACACATCGCCGCCGCCGAAATTTGTTCGTGAACAAGCCAAAATGTAGAAGACATTGAACCCCGAATGTAATTAACTTTCGGGTAAATTTGAGCCTGATTTGATATTGTTGTCAGAGAAAACAAATCGGTGGAAGTTACCCTTTTAGAATTTTTTAAAGGAAGTTCTAGTTGTGAGTCCTCACAATCGTTATGCGTTCGTTCCACTCGACACCACCTGTACCTCTACCATGAGTTTACACTAGTTTAC
This sequence comes from Archips crataeganus, assembly GCA_947859365.1. NCBI lineage: Eukaryota > Metazoa > Arthropoda > Insecta > Lepidoptera > Tortricidae > Archips > Archips crataeganus. Next base: position 16,829,953 of record OX402055.1, read on the forward strand.
GTAACCGTACTCGCTAGCGACGGCGTAAATTATTTGTATGGAGAATTGTACAGCGCCTCTAGCGGTCACTTACGGAAGTACAATTCTGCATATAAATCATTTACCTACGCCTTCGCTAGCGAGTACGGTCACTGTGAACTAGTGTAAACTCATGATAGAGGTACAGTTTGCTTAGTATAAGTTTTACTTCACCAAATACTTCTCGATCGCGTTTACGTAAAAATTTCAATTCTATGGAAACAAGGAAGCGCGCGCGCGGAGACGCTGTCCATGTATCCCTAGTAATTGGTTTTTTTGCGTAAACGCGATCGAGAAGTATTTAGTGAAGTAAAACTTATACTAAGCATACTAAACGACACCACCGGTGGTATCGTTTGGAATCACTGGCCCTATACTACGAAGCACGAAATTCGAACTTCGTTTCATGCCGTTCCGCTCACGCTAATGGTATTTATTACGAGAGTGAGAGGGACCGCACGATCCGAACTTCGAACTTCGAATTTCGTAGTAATCCCCCTGTTCCGTTCGTCACTATCCTAGTGATATGTGAAATAGCTAGCACCAAGCTAGAAGATAGGTATTTAACATCGACCTTATTATACAGGGTTAATGGTAATTCGACGTATTCCCGTTAGGAGGTGATAGGGGTGACTATTTGTGATAATTTTAACCCCTACATGCATCATGCAAAAGTGAACCATTTTTGAGTTATCATGCTTTTAAGCTTTTTTCAAAATAAGTCAAAAACGCGACATCAAAAATTTATTAAAAAAAAAGTATCAATTTAAATCTAATTTTTTCTTCTGATTTATAATAACGATTGAACACTGGTTATTTACCAATATTAAAACAACAATTATTGGACCAAATTTAAAAATGCGAGATGAAAAACGATATTACTTCAATATTTTTTTAAGATTTTTTTCCACTGATTTGCCTTAAAATAAAAAAAACGTTATGAAATGGAATTTATTTCAAGGAAACTGGAAAAAAAAGATCACCAAAGAAGCAGGCGGAAATTAAGTAAACTTCAGGTCGTTCTTTAAAAATTCCATGAAATTAATGAAAAACCATACCCAATGTAAATAACAAAAAATGCAAATTTAAATTTAAATTTAGAACCAGTTACTGTTTAGTAGTAATGACAATTAATAATAAAATAAGTAACAAGACATTTTGTGATTTAGCCTAATTAAAGTTCTTGCTCGAAGTGACTTCCCCTATTGCGTACCTACGCAAAGTCGCATTCTTTTTCTGAGTTGTGACTTAACTACCGAAGTAGTCAAATTATTCCGCATCGCATTTGCTGCGTTTATAATTCTTGTTTTGAGTTCTTCCGCGGATGACACAGGCGAGTCGTCGTAAACTAGGGATTTCATGTGACCCCAGACATAGAAATCAACCGGCGTTAAGTCCGGACTCCTCGCAGGCCATGGAATGGGTCCTCCTCGCCCTATCCAACGATTAGGAAAATGGCTATCGAGCCATCGCCTAACATTGACACCAAAATGTGCAGGACATCCGTTTGCTGGTATATCATGATTTGACTTGTAGCCAAAGGCACGTCTTCGAGGAGGTCAAACAATTCACTTGTCAAAAAATTTTCGTAAGCTGCAGCATTTAGATTGCTCGGTAAAAAATGTGGCCCGATTAAATTGTCGTCAATTATTCCCATCCACACATTGACCGAAAAACGGCGTTGCGACCCTTTTGGCCTCTTTTTGTTAGGATTTTTGTGCACTTTCTCCCTCCAATAATGTTCATTGTGGTAGTTAGTAATCCCATCCTGATCGAATTTGGATTCATCGGTTCATAGGATTTTTTTCAAAAAAGACGCGTCTTCTAAATCCGCATTTAACATGAATCTACAGAAAACAACTCTCCTTTCAGGGTCCTCTTCGTGAATAACTTGCACAGGAGTATAATGGTAAGGATAGAATCCTGCATTATGCACTGTAGACCACGCTTTCCATTGTGTTACAGAGAGTCGTGTGGCGACGGTGTTTGTCGAAATTGTTGGTTCATCGATAAATTCTTGAAGAATATCCTCTTCGTAATTAACAACATGGACTGGGGGTCTTCCGGCATTAATTTGTCGTCTATGAGCACTGCCAGTTTCTCGGATTCGCCTATACACTCCATTAAAAACTGATACATGGGGTACCCGGCGATTAGGAAACCGACGGGAATAATCTTGACGAGCAGCTTCACTGTTGCCTGAAGACAGAAGAACGACCTGAAGTTTACTTAATTTCCGGCTGCTTCTTTGGTGATCTTTTTTTTCCAGTTTCATTGAAATAAATTCCTAGTTGTTATGCATTGTTGGAGAGCTAAGAAAACGGTTATGTTTTTAAAATAATCTGCAAGCCAAGTTTCATAACATTTTTTTTTGTTTTTAAGGCATTTTAATAGAAAAAAATCTTAAGAAAATATTGAAGTAATATCGTTTTTCATCTCGCATTTTTAAATTTGGACCAATAATTGTTGTTTTAATATTGGTAAATAACCAGTGTTCAATCGTTTTTATAAATCAGAAGAAAAAATTAGATTTAAATTGATACTTTTTTTTTAATAAATTTTTGATGTCGCGTTTTTGACTTATTTTGAAAAAAGCTTAAAAGCATGATAACTCAAAAATAGTTCACTTTTGCATGATGCATGTAGGGGTTAAAATTATCACAAATAGTCACCCCTCTCACCTCCTAACGGGAATACGTCGAATTACCAATAACCCTGTATATACAGATGATAATTCGCAGGACATCTCTAATAGTCGGTGGTATTAAGCGGAATAGTGATTCCAAACGACACCAACGGTGGTAACACGAACGATTATGTGGGTGATATTGTAGGGTTCGACTGAACTAGGTTGTCAAAGACGCACTAATACTAAGGCTCTTCAGTATAAATAAATAAATAAATAAATATCACGGGACAATTCACACCAATTGACCTAGCCCCAAAGTAAGCTAAGCAAAGCTTACCCATGATATATGTCCCATGATATTTATTTTTTTATTATTATTCGTATTTTTCATACAAATATCTGCCCCGACACGGGAATCGAACCCGGGACCTCAAGCTTCGTAGTCAGGTTCTCTAACCACTAGGCCATCTGGTCGTCTAAAAGAAGTATGTTCAGTATGTATCTTTTGAGTAGTTACAGGTAAACACTGGAAACTTCCATGGAGTGTAATGACTGTGCACTGTCACTCCATACAATGGAGTACATTGTAACGGAGACTATAATAATATACGTACATCTTTAGAGATGTACGTATATTATTTGCACAGTGAAATATTTATTTATTAAAAAATAACAAAGAATAAAACTTAATTATAAACTAAATATTACAAACTAAATTAAAAACTAAACTAGATCTAAACAAACAAAAATAATATTATTACAAACTAAATTTAAAACTAAACTAGATCTAAAAAAGGCCCCTGCGGCATTGTGCCGAAGATATTATTATATAGATGGCTTGGGCCATTTCAGGTTAAGTATTATATTTATGATTATTAATTCTGGGAGCATGAGACGTTTACCAACGAGATGGACGGACGATTTTGGTAAAGGGCGCAAGTTCAAAGCGCAAGCCGCTTTCAACCGTAATGATTGGACATCAATGAGGGAGGCCAATGTCCAGCAGTGAACGTCCTACGGCTGAAATGATGATGATGATGAATTCTGGGACCCTGTACATCTCTCGGTCAGTGAAATCGCGCCAGTAGTGGAATAAAATTGTCTTCTGGTTTTGCTGTTAATTTTTAAAATACAATTTAAAAGTCCCATTAACGGCAACTTACAGAAATAAACTTTTCATTTTGATTTGATTTTGAATTTAATGCGAATAAAATAGCAGTAGTTCCGTTATAGATACTGACGATGGAACTACTTACTGCATTATAACTATTAGGTATGTAATAATTTAAGTGTAATGAGTTTGCGATTTAATTTCAACTATGTACCTCCTAAAGGTTAGAATAATTAATTTTAACAATTGAATTATTGTCTTTGTTTACCAGCTTTAATTTTGTTTCACATTTTAAATTTCACTTTGTATAATTAACAACATCAAAACTACGGGACAAAATGGCTTGAATAAATCGAACCATATTGTGCAAAACTATACGCTTATTTACTATTTATTTCTGTCAAACGGTGTTGAATGGTGGCAGAAAGAGATGACGAATGCGATAGCAAACGCCCGCGCGTTAGACAATACGCCCTCATATTTGTTCTTATTTGGTATTTGCTAAGTTACACGTGTCCAACTGTTTAAACCATGCCGCAGAATACTAAAGGTTACAGCTGTTTCCAGTTTTAACAGCTATGTCAGCAAATTGACTTAACCTCCTACGACCCGCAGTTCCAAATAGGGTACTTCCGAGGAAGACCCAATGTCCTAATATTAGAACTAAATGATAAAGTACTGAACGCCCAGACCAAAAGTTGGTCGTATCTAGTTAACCTTAACAGATACAAGTGTCATATTTTAGGGGTGTTATAAGTAGGTAATATTGATTTAGACAGAAAGAATAAACCTCAAAATCTATTGTTCTTTATTTATCACATTGGGCCGCCACATATATCTAAGGCAAATAGAACAGTCTTGAAATCGTATAAAAAGTTTGTACTTAAACACTTAATACTAGCAATGATCATCAAAATAAGCCTTCAGCTTCATGAAAGTTACAATAGATAGTTTACTTTCTAATAGGATACTTACACTACTTATTTTTTTTTTTTTTTACATAATACTGACCCGTGATTGACCATTAAAATCAACAAAATAATATTATTTCTACCATTTAGGTGTCATAATTAGCCAGTTTTGGTTCTACGTGGAAAGGATCGTCCTCATCGTCCTCGAAATCGGACTGTAGAAGTAACTCAAATACTTGTCTTGACTATCTTTCAACGCTGTAAAAAAATATATAAACTCATTAGAATAAAAAGGATACAAAACCATTACAAAAAGCACCTTATAGTATACCCGCCCGGCATACTAAGTAGTACTAGTACAAATAAATTATCATCAAAAATACAGGTCGAAAATGACGATATTACGGTAGAATAACAGTAGGTATTTACGCATAATTTACTAGTTTATCTATAAAACAATACAAAATACAGTAAGTATAAGATAAAGATTTCAAGGATATTAATAAGTTAAACTGACCTCTTCTCGTTGCATGTATCATTGTTGCGAGTGTTGCGACCATGGACTTAATACATAACCGGACTGAGTACTAACTTTTATGAGTCAATCAAAAATGACCCATATTACCAAGCCATACAGTTTAGAGACAGCGGCCCGAGAGATTACATACAAACTAGAGAAAGTAGAGAATTGTGTCCCACTCGCGCCATTACTCTTGATCACCCTAATTAGAACGAGATCTCTAGGTCTCTCTAACTCTCTGGTGTTTTTTTTTTTCGGCCTCACTTTTTTGTCGCAGTACTCAGTCCTGAGCCGTATTGTCTAACGCTTCTGACGTTTGCCATCACTTTCAATATCTCTTTCTGTCATCATTTTATACCGTTTGTCAGAAAGAAATATTTAGTGATTGCGAAGGCAAGCGTCAGAAGCGTTAGACAATAAGCCAGCTGGTTAGGTATTAAGTCCATGGTTGCGACATCTTGTGACAGAAGACCGAAGATACCGCTCTCCACTCACTTTAAGCACTGCTGCCACAATGCCAAATATATCCGCAGACTAACCGACAACGTAGACAAGACATTGTGCGTAATATAAACGTACCAAGTGTCAGTAAATATTTTGTTCTAGTATTATCACAGTGGTTCATTGCTCCAAGTCTTTGTTTTAATACTTGAGCTTTTACTGCAAACTGATTTTGTCCTAGTATTATCACTTTGAACCCCAGTAGGTAAAGGAATGTTTGGTTATGATTGAAAGATAAAGTCCGTATGTTATAAACTAAGTACATGATGATTTTTAACCCCTCGTATGTGGTAAACGAAAAAAATATGTGTATTCAAGTCTCAACTGTTGCATATAAAACCTCAAAATACAAAAATAATGCCTTTGGCACGGATCCGTGTCTAATCATACGAGTGATTATCGTTGACCAGAAACCAATTTTCCTAGATTCTGTGGTGACCACGTTTATATCGCAGTTAGAGGAAGCAAAAAGTCTATTTTTTTAATTGCATATAATAATTTGGAAAATCACTTTGTACTTACAATAATTTTATGGTCACCCTACAAATGGTTTAGTCTATGAACCGAAAATCTCTTTGAAAATTCAGTATCTTAAACAAACTTTTACGTGAAACCTGTCAAATTCCCCACCAAAGCCAACACTCTTGTTGAAAATACTTAGCTTCAACAAAGATCTAGGATGACTATGCATTCGGTGGAGGGAGGAAGTTTTAACAATAACTTTTTTTAATTGCTTGAGACCTCATCTATTAAATTCCATTTTGGCTAGGGATTATTAGGGATTATTTTTCAACTTCTGAAAACTCGTCGTGTATAAGTGCATCAAAAATATTTAATCACGTACTTATACAAAAAGTGATGTGCGTTTTTTCCAAATAAATTCAATACAATTTATGAGTAAAAATAAAACAAACTAAGCAAAGCTTGTACTATGGGTACTAGGCGACGATAAACATACTTATATAAATAAATACTTAGATAAATAAATACTTAAATACATAGAAAACATCCATAACTCAGGAACAAATATTCGTGCTCATCACACAAATAAATGCCCTTACCGGGATTTGAACCCAGGACCTCTTGCTTCGTAGGCAGGGTCACTACCAACTAGGCTAAAGCGGTCGTTAAACTTTTACATTCGGAACGTGTCCGAAGCGATAACAATTCAAACAAAAACAAAGCCATTGATACAACAAGCGAAGTTAAAGCAAGGCGATCCCTTTTTTCCATAATTCATGGGGTTGGTCCGCAAGGAATCGGAGGTTTGATGTCGTCGGGATCACGGGAAGTTGGTGCACCAGGGAATGCTGGGATACGCCAGTGACACGCGACGGGGAAAGAAAGGGACACGAAACAAAGGATGCGAAAGGAGGAAAATAAAATACCGACCAACTGCTAGAGCACAAAATAAAAAGGTATGTACTTCAATCAAGTGTATGTACTTCACTTTTCATACCTACGCTCGGCGGTCGCTCTAGGGTTGTCAATTATGGCATATGCACATAAAACTTATCGTGATAGTGGCACTCGTATCTAGTTGTTTGATTTATTGTTGATATTCAAACAGGAAGAATGGTAATATAAAATAATAATAATAATAATAATTAAAATACCTACCTACAAAATTTAGCGTTTGTCAATTTTCACTATCGAAAATCCCTAATAACTTCTAAACGGATTATCCTAGTTACACAATTTCCATTGTCCTGTCGGTTTTAGACCTAAACCTATCTAATGATACTAAAAACAACACAATATGTATACAAACAAAAAAGCATGTTTTCAACTTACGTAATATTAGTGGCGTGAATTTACCTTACAAAAATGTAGTTAGGTACTTACTTCGTTTATACTGATTCAAAATAGGAAACTATTATTACTTTGGGAGTCGGGGCGAGGTGCTTACCTATTTACCTAACTATTTTATGTAACGTTAAAATGAACCATCGAAATACAAGCAGATACCTACTAAACTTACCTCTCTGAAACCACTGGTAGCTTAAAAAACGACCATTCACTGTTTAGGGTTAAATTTAAACGACCGTCCACTGAACAGTTATAATAACCTTTTTTTTGTTGCTCCATTATTGCACTCGAAAAATTCCACAGACGCGCGACACAAAATAAACAGGTACGCGCGGCCACAGCGCGCGCCTCGAAAAATTCCACAGACGCGCGACTACAGCGCGCGCCCTCTCACGCGGATGGCAATCGCGCTCGGACTGATCCGAACTGATCCGCGATATCGTGTCTGTGAACAGTGTCTATGTGTGCGTTGCTCGAGCGCACTTTGTATATAGATTTACTTCTGTACCTTTTTATTTTGTGCTGCTAGTCAGATGAAAATTTACCGCAATCATCTCCTATTAGGTACACTTCGCCTAAAATCTCGAAAAAAAAATTGTCCAATATTTAGATATTAAAGACTGCCAAAGTGGACCCTATTTATAAGCCCACGCTGTCTGTCTGATCGTGTGCCACAGGCATACATGTAGGTAGATAAAAATGTTATTCGTCAAGCATTAGATGACAATAAAAGATACAAACAATACAAGTCATGTATGTACGAGTATATTTAATTAAATTGTAACCGCGGAAAGGCGAAAACGAAATTCTCCACAAAGCTTTCATCGAAATCGTTAGAGCCATTCCCAAGATCCCCAAAATAAATAAATATACAAGAATAGCTCCTTTAAAGAAAGTTCCAATATCCTGAAAAAAATAGATCAGTTACTAAACAAACAAGAATTGTATCAGTCAGATGTAAAGATATCTACATGTATATTTCTATAACTTCGTCCGGCGTGCCCTTGTAGACTACCATAAGTTCATATAATAATATACGTAACGTTACTGTTTTCTATGAAGCACTGAGCGAAGTTCGCGACCAGGCGAAAATTTGGACAAAAAATGCCAGCAGTGAATGGGTTAACATAAGTTCAACACATTTATGATAAGCTTAGCTACAGTCAGCTAATTTAATTCCTATGCCACTATGGAACCATGTTATAAGGAACCATTTGTTTATCTTCTACAACAACTGTTATTGAGTGATGTAGATGTGTATTATGATGACATCTTGATCTTTGATAACATGCGTCAACAATAATAAAATAGGATAGGAGTTTGTTTATGTATTATTAACTTACTATATTCGCAATCAGGGCTTCGATCAACATTGTTGATCGAAGAATCAGGGTGAAAATTAAATTACTTCTCTGTCAATTTTACTTTTGTATCGTTTCATTGAACAGACCACGGGAAGAATGGTACCTACTTAGGGCCTCGTCCCAAATGGCAAAAAACGGAACCCTTATGTATTCGTCATGTCTATCTGTCTGTCCGTCCGTATGTCACAGCCACTATGCTGTTGAAACTTGGTAAGTAGATGTATTCTGTGAACCGCATTAAGATTTTCACACAAAAATAGAAAAAAAACAATAAATTTTTGGGGTTCCCCATACTTAGAACTGAAACTCAAAAATTTTTTTTTCATCAAACCCATACGTGTGGGGTATTTATGGATAGGTCTTCAAAAATGATATTGAGGTTTCTAATATATTTTTTTTCTAAACTGAATAGTTTGCGCGAGAGACACTTCCAAAGTGCTTAAATGAGTGCCCGCCCCCCTGTAACTTCTAAAATAAGAGAATGATAAAACTAAAAAACATATATGATGTACATTACCATGTAAACTTTCACCGAAAATTGGTTTAAACGAGATCTAGTAAGTAGTTTTTTTAATCGTAAACCGCAATTTTTTATAGATAATGGTACGAAACGGAACCCTTCGTGCGCGAGTCCGAGTCGCACTTGTTTTGAAAATTATTACATCATATTTTAAAAAATCCATATATAAATTCGTGCTTTAGGATTATAAAATAGGGTTAACGTCGTGAATAGGTGATCGATCACTAAACCTAGATATTTTTTTGGCACGAACGACTTCTTAATCACTTTTGTACCTTGACACTTTGATAAGTCATACGAAATTATGTAACGACTAAAAGCGCCAAGGTACAATATAGTGATCACTTTTTATGACAAATTCTTTACAAATTATGTAAGAACTCATGAGGTTAAATCATTTAACGCAAATAAAGTTGACTATACTACATTTTTGAACCGCAATAGACAGACATTTAGAAATTATCACTATGACAGGCTCTGCAACAAAAGATAAAATTATGATTAAAAAAAAATTATATCTGTTTATTTCATAACAATTATACACTTATGGCATACCTAGCTAATCTTTATTTTTAAAGATTCTAATTGCTAGGCTATGAGTTTCCCTTAATAAATAAATTCTTAATTATGTTTTTAATGTTCTTAGGATTTCTAGTTATTTTATCAATTGTTGTTGATTAACAGGGTTCAATGAAAAAATTACTTTTCTCGTACTGACGAGAAAACACTGGTGCTGATACGTAAACCCTTCATGTGTTGCTCCGTTTCGCTCATGGCATTTTTTTATAATCTACATAGGTACTTACGCATTGCCATACCTACTTAATTAAATATGCATAGATTTCAAAAATTAAGCTGGCCCATTCCTCAGCCATCTCTCACAGCTAAATGCCAAATCAAATTAATCAAGAATTCAATAAACAACACAGAATACGAAGTAAACGCATCACCATTTGTACTACCAATCGACAAGTTTCAATGTGTGCCAAGAACCAGAGTTTTACGTTCACAATACTTCACAAAACTAACAATTGTCAGAAAAGTTGAATGCAAAGACAAACGAAGAGATTCGTCTTATTTCCGTTGCTCTCACGAAAATAAATCTTGCAAGGAACAAGAATGTCGCGCGCACGCGGTAACTGAAAATCAACATGGCCACGACCCCTTGTTTGTCCATTAGTTGCCGCAGACTGTGCAAATATAAAGGAAATACCGGCCAAAGATACTATGTTTTACTTTGTTACTACACCCTGCTTTTCGGTCAGCACCAATCCGCGTTAATTGTTCGCGATTGGCTTCATTCATTTTTTTTTTATAAGTTTTATAATCTGCAATCAGTGCAAACAATTTTAGCAAATATGGTGCATGTTTCTCTCATTCAGAGTGTGTCCCCCAGCGAGAACATCTACTCATAATTCATTACATCATAAGATGTCTTTTCTTTTAGGGCGTTTAACATAACGGGTAACTGTAAGTTGTCGTGCAAGGGTATTGGGGTGGGTCTCAAGCCGTCCCCTGTATCTGGTTTTAACACTAGTGATTTCTTCTCTCAATGTGAGCATTTCCAGATGTTCGTGGATCTCAGCATTAGTCACAAACCAAGGAACATTGCTGATTGTTCGGAGGATTACGTTCTGCATTCTCTGAATTCGCATGATAGAGGAGTTACTAGCACTACCCCACAGTTGAAGGCCGTACATCCATACTGGTTTTAGGATCGATTTGTACACTAGTAATTTATTGTCTACTGACAGTTTGCTGTTTTATTCATCCTAGAAATATTATAATTGTAAAGATTTGTGAGTAATGCGTGCGTGCGTTCGTTATTACAATATCAAAATTATTGAAATTGTTGATAATTCACTGTAATAGCCATATCAAATATTTCATACTAAATACAAACTTGTTAAAAGCCATAACAAATTTAATATTGGCCTAATTTGTCACAGTTCCATAGTTCAATCAAATACGATTAAAGTGATGAACAGACATAGGAATTTAGGAGGCAAAATTTAATGACAGGTAGGAAGTTCCTTTATCGATAAACTCAACTATCGACGCTTTTCCTATATACTAGTGATCGCCCCCAGCTTTGTTTGTAAGTTTGTATTATTTTGTAAGGCAAAGGGGAAGTTTATACAAAGCATATTTGAAATGATAATGGGTAATGATGGCACTATAAAATATTTACAATACTTAACCTCGTTAAGCCCAAAATGCTAAATTTAATAATATTAAATTTAGCATTTTGGGCTTAACGGGGTCAAGTTACAGTTAGGTTAAATATTATGTAAGTATGTCAAAGAAAATGACAACTTTTCTTGATTGACATTAATTTCAAATTATGATATAGATAGTTATAAGATAAAGAACAATAGAATTGATTTATTAATTTGTTTATTTTTTATATTTTCTATAAAATATTATTTTTACAAAAAACTTGAAGCTATCACCAGTATATGGGGAAAGCATCGATAGTTGAGTTTATCGATAAAGGGACTCCCTACATGTCATTTCTAAATTTCTATGTCTGCTGATGAAGTGTTGCCATAAGTACATGCTTCCGGTTTGAAGTCGGGTTTCGTTGCGACCTACACTTTCCACTGGCGTTCGTGTCGTCACAATGTGTGTCTTTATGTTTAGTTTTTAAAATGGGTCCCACTGAAAAACAGAGTTGCGGCAAGCCGCAACATTAGGCTGAGTGGGGCCCTATTTACCTATACTTTTCGATGTATTTTTTATTGTAAATTTTCTTACCAAATGTATCTTTTTCCTATTATCGAATATGTGTAAATAAATCTCTCTCTTTCTCTCTTTTGTGCGTGCGTGCATCCGTGCGGGAGTGTGCGTGTGCATGCGTGAATTCGTGTCGTGCGTGCTTGCTTGTGTGTCTGTATATCTGGAATGAAGCATATATCATCACTACTTTGAAAAAATCTCGCATCTCAAATCAATATGTAAACCAAACTGAACTTTATTGCACACTTAGTAAAGTTCAATCAGCCAGATTATCGATTTTATGATAGGAGCTTTTTTCAAAGTTAGTAGTAGTATTTCAATATTCTCACAGGATCGGAACAAAATTACGAAACATGAATGTTTTTTTATGAAATGCTAATGACCTGCGCGATTAAATTTTTGAGAATTTCCACGGAATATAACTGAAGCGAGAGTTCCGCTTGTAATATTAGTTGTACTTTGTTATGATATGCAATTGAGCCCAGGTTGAATATTTGTTAGCCATCTAACAATGATTTTCCATAAATTGGCCAGTATATTATTGATGCCTAGGGTCGGCACTTCTCTTCCTTCCAAACAGATCCAAAAGGGAACCGCAGCTCTTGGGCACACGAGGAGGTCATCCAACACGAACCTCATGTGTCGTACGTGGCATCCCTTTTAGTCTTTTTTAAGGAAATAGCAAACGAAAATACAGTAAAATTACATAAAGTTTACCACTGACACATGGTTTGCCTTCATTTCATATTCAACTTTAACGACCTACAAATAAAGCCATTTTTAGAATACCTACTGTTACCCACGTTTGCAGACATTGTAATAGCTACTTTATTTGCATGGTATTAAAGTTGGAAATGAAATGAAGGCAAGCAATCTGTCAGTGGTAAACTAAAAGTTAACGTATTGTACGTCTTACTGTACAGGGTTAGAATGAGAAGGTTGAGCTGTAGCTTCCACGTGGCCCCATGTAGGATCCCTCACGATGTTTTCATTCACCGAAACGTTCGTGGTAAATTAGATATATTATTTTGTATACAAAAAATTTCGTATATGAATTCCGAAAAATTTAGAGTCCCGGATTCGAACCTACGATCCTATGAGTAAAGGTGAGAGACAACAGGTCTATCGAACCACTAGGCTACCATAGCTTCATAGCTTCAATTAACTAGAAAAAATGCAACCTCTTATCATAAATGGCAGCGAAACCTCTTTCTTTGGCAACGTAAATGACATTCACGGCATCAAATCCTTATGTCACATAGTTGACACATTTTCTTATGAAGGATTGTTATTGTAATCGTGTTTATTTTTAAGTTTTATGGTCAAAATAATTTTATTTATACATTTCATTAAGTTGTTCCGGAGTTATGTTCTTTTGAGAACTGTGTATTTGTAGTAAATTATAAAAGTGTAAAAAATGATTCGCGACGACATACTGTTTGATGATGTCAATTTTAGCAGCCCGAATATCTTAAAACGCGAGCCTTACAAGCAAAGACGATGCACGATCATAGCCACTATGGGTAATTGAATAAAAACTGAAATCAAAAATCCGTTTAAGTATTTTTTAACCTCTGAGCTTAGATTATTTAAACACTAAATAATCTAATCCACCTTCTTTACGGCATTCTCTTTAACCCTGCAACTCCTCGCTACCTCAAAGAGCGGTTTAGCTACGTAACTTCTATTCGATGCTCTCAGAACTTTCTCCTTACCGTGCCTCTCTCTAACTTCAAATTCTATGTCTATTCTTATACTGTCCAGGCTATTCGGTTGTGGAATGCCTTGCCGATTGACTTACGACGGGCAAAATCTCTGTCAATCTTTAAATCAATGCTTAAGGTGTACTATCTGTCTTCTTGTAATTATTAGCTTTGTTATAGTTTATTTATTTATATGTGGCTGTTTATCCCAATGCTTATATTTGTTTTAGACGTGTACTTATTATATGTACGATATATGTATGAGTAGATGTACTATTTTTTGTTGCGTTTTAATTTTCTGATCCACTGTTGATGCACCACCTGCTGTAAACTAGTCCTTCCTTCTTTCTGGTAAAGGGTTGCCTGGAAGAGATCGCTCTTAAGCGATAAGGCCGCCTATTGCTTACCTTGTAACTTACTCTCTGTGTACCTGTTTTATGTATTGCTTACTATTCCTGGTGTACAATAAAGAGTCATTGTATTGTATTGTATTGTATTGTAATCTAAGCCTCTGAGTCTTTCGGAATTTATGTGCGAAAGTAAAATTCGAAATTTACCATGAGCTTTACGGTGAAAGAAAACATCGTGAAGAAACTTCCAGACACCTGAGGAGAAATTCAATGGTATGTGTGAAGTTCCCAATCCGCACTGGGCCTGCGTGCGGGCTGCGGCCCAAGCCCCCTCACCTGAGAGGAGGCCTCTGCCCTGCAGTGGGAAGTATTTTAACGACCGCTTTAGCCTAGTTGGTAGTGACCCTGCCTACGAAGCAAGAGGTCCTGGGTTCAAATCCCGGTAAGGGCATTTATTTGTGTGCTGAGTACGAATACTTGTTCCTGGTTTATGGATGTTTTCTATGTATTTAAGTATTTATTTATCTATATAAATATGTTTATCGTCGTCTAGTACCCATAGTACAAGCTTTGCTTAGTTTGGGACTAGGTCGATTTGTGTAAGATTGTCCCCTAATATTTATTATTATGTTGGTACGGATTTCCGATCACGGGCCCATGGGGACCCGGTCATTTGAAAGGCATTCATGGGGCCAAAGCCAACATGAAGAGGCCTTTGGTACCATATAATATAAATGAGATGGGCGCAACTATGGAGGTCTATCCCCTAATACACCATGAGGATGTGCTAGCGGACAGTCCTCCACAGTTGCCAATCTATTGCCAGGTAGGAATCGACGTGGAATTGGCAATGGGGTTGGGATGTTGTGGACAGGATTACCGGGCTATGGAGTGAGATAACGGGCACCTACCATTTCAATATCTCATAAACTGAACTTTTGGTAGGCGGTGACTCGCCATTCACTAAATGGGCCCCTCAAACTATTGCCCACTCGGGGCAACGAGGCGGCAACATTGGTGTGAACGGCTAAGGATGGAGAGGTGTTCCTGGACTTTAAACTTCAAAATGCCAACTCGCCACTTACGGCCAAACACATCCATCCTTTGAGCATTTAGCTCTTGCGCTCCACTCTAGGCGGCCAATAAAGGCAAACTAGAGGCGGGGTGGGTGTGTAACTGTATGTGAGTGTGTGTATAAGCGCATGTGTGTATGTGTACCCCTGGAGGTCTCGGGTTCGTGGTGTCGCTACGCACCAACAGCTCGCCACAAGCCGCCCAGCGATGACTGACTGCACTGGTGACACGACAACACCAGCGGGCGATGAGGTCGTCACATCTCTACGCCTTTATTATTATTATTATTATTATTATTATTATATAGGCTGGGATGATAACCCTTTCAACGCCACGCCTCGACAAAACGTAAACCTGCTTTGAATCTTATGTATATCATTGTTTCAAGATCACTTTGACACTGTACTTTGTGACACCTATAAGTGTCGTTGGCGAAAAACGAATAAGACGTATTAAGAGATAGACAAGTTGCAGAATTTGACCAAAAAAGATAGTGACGGATAGCGAACAAGACGAAGACGAATACAGAATGCGACGAAATAAGAATTGAACGAAAAACGAATGAGGCGAGATAATAGGATACCGATTGTTTATAGATTTTGTTAGATAATAGCTAGTTGTAACGTCACTTCTATGCCAATTCAATCAACTGACCATTTATTTGGCAAAATTTCAAAAAGTTGGTAATTCAAACCTCGTCTTAAATTAGGTCTCCTGAAAATACTACGTTAAAAAAAAATACAAAATGATGGTATTAGGTAATGTGTATTGTGGTATACATTTCCAAATAAAGGGTAAAACTGCTAAAAATCAAATCCTGTTGTTATTTGAAAATTAATCTGGTTTTTATGGTTATAGTTAAATATAGTATTGTCTTAGAATTATTGTTTCATGGTGTATTTCGGTTTTCTCTTTTGCCAGCGGATGCACAAATAACAGCAGTGGACCTCCAAAAGATGATGGAAGCCGGGATGAACGTAGCTCGATTCAAGATGTCCGTCCATACCAAAGGCGACAGGATCAAGCTTCTAGGTAAGGTGGACAAGGCGGCAGAAGCCTGCTGTCGCAAGTACGGCGTGGTCAACTGGCCTATTGGCACTTGCATTGAACTGAAGACCTGTATCATTAAAACTGGGATACTCGAAGAGGTGCGTTGGTAATCGTTTAGTTCTATGAAAACCTTCTCTATCCAAGTGCCCCCCATGTGGGGTCATGGAGCTTTTCCTCAGTATCACTGCTACCACTTCGTTCACAACTACAAAGTGGAAGGAAACATATGCTTGGACGTGTGGTTTTGTCAAATCATTTTGAATGACAGTGAACGTGTTAGACTGACACTGGCGATAATGATACCGATTTCACACTTAATTTTGCAGGAAGTCCCTTACGTGGCAGTAATTGAGAAATCAGAAGTGATTCTCTCCTGTAATATATCTGATTTCAACAAATGCAACACGAATAAAATATTCGTTGATAACAATAATTTGACAATTGACGTGAAAGTCGGCAGGGAGATTGTTATAGGCGGTGAAGAGATTGTACTGAAATGTACTGAAGTTATAGACGACAAGACGGTGAGGTGCGCGGTGATCAAAGGTGGTTTGTTGGAGAATGTGACCAACGTTTGTGTTAGAGGAATTAAGCATTCAAGACCCTCTATTACCAAAAGGGATTTGCAGCTAGTTCATTTTGCGTTGGAGTATCAGGTACATATTTTTACAATTAACAGGAAGTGTAGATACGGTCGCGAATTTTAATGGATGAGCTTCTTGACACTATTCGTACTTTAGCCGTGTAATGAAAATCGGGTTTAGCCGCTTATACTCGTATATTATTATCCTGATTCGCATTATTCGGCTAAAATACGAACAGTGGCAAGTGGCTCAGCAATTAAAGTCCGTGACCCTACCTACATATTAATACTATTAAATATATATGATGTTTGCGGATCTCTGAACTAGACTGAGCGTTGTCAAGACTGACACTTGGCCAGTTTTATTAAAAGGTACCTATTCAATTATTAATACGTTCATGGGTAATATTCGCGTTGAGTAGAAAGCTGGATTTTAGTTCCTTATTTTAATACTTTTTACTCTTTGCTGTAACTTGTTTTGACGACATTTCATCGGGATTGTTACTACCCTTTTAAATCCTTTCTTAACTTAAGGTGGACGTAATAACAATAAACTATGTACGACATGCGGATACGATCAAGAAGACAAAACAGTATATCGGTAAAAAGATTCGAAGGCCGATTATTCTAGCCGGAATATGCACAGAGGAAGGACTGAACTCGGTCGACGATATTCTGAAAGTATGTGAAATTTAATTCTAGATTATACACCGTGACCAACAAAACATAGATTCCCATTTTAAAACATAGATCCGTCAGGTTCTTTCAAGCCAAAAATGTAGTATAAATTCAGGTCGATTTAGCTTAATGTGGGAGATATTACTTTTTTTAATAATTTTGAAAATTTCTCCAGTCCAATACACCCTAATGATAGTCAACGTAGCCACTTTTCTATCTTTAAAAATCTTTTTATGACATAATATAACTTCATAAAAATTTAAAATGCGTTGCCAGATCGTTTTGAGACCTTGTTGTCTTGACGTTCCTGATTATTAAGTTGAAACCGATGAATGATAAATCGATGGATTGTCGAGGTGTACACTCAGTCATCATAGTATACTCTTATAGTATATCAACATACAGGAATGGATCATTTCGGACTTGCTCGCGGAATTTTTCCAATGCATTTGCGCTCTTGGTATTGAAACAAAAGTTCAATTTTATACATGTTGACTGCCACGCGGCCCACCGGTGGGTCTTCTGAGTCCACCCATTTGGGCCCCTAGTAAAATACGAAAATCGTCAAAAATCGCTTTATGGTTTTATGTTACTAGAAAGATTAGAAATATGATGTTTGGTACTCCTAGTTAAAAACTCTGGGTATTTTAGACCAGGAACAGGTGATAATTAAAAATGGCAGACATGTGACCTCCGTGGCCTCAACGGAAAGAAATACGTGATTCCTTCCGCTGGGGCCACGGGGTCAGTCGGGGCGGCTCACACCGCGCCACACGTTTTTTTATTTTTATAAAATTTTAATTAAAAAACATACTACTAGCCGAGTAATATAATCGGAATATTTATTTTATTTGGTCAACTTCAGCACAACCCTACCATAGTGGCGAAAATCGTAAAAAATTCCAAGTCTTTTGCCTTACGCGAGAACCAAGCCGACTAAATTGTTCTGTACCTCTACCATGAGTTACACTAGTTTACAGTGACCGTACTCGCTAGCGACGGCGTAAATGATTTGTATGGAGAATTGTGTACAGCGCCTCTAGCGGTCACTTACGGAAGTATAATTCTCCATACAAATTATTTACGCCGTCGCTAGCGAGTACGGTCACTGTGAACTAGTGTAACTCATGGTAGAGGTACTGCAGGGCCGCGCGGCTCACCTCGCTATCGTTTTTGCACGGTATCTGTACTGTGTGGCCTGTAAAAAATGTTTGAAGTCCGACCGGCCGAAGGCTCACCTGTGACCTCCGTGGCCTGAACGGTACAGTACACGATCACTCACCGGTGTCCCCAGTGGCTTGAATGGAAATACTACATTTTTGGCGTGGCAGTCAACGTGTTAATATTTATAATAGTCAGTAATTATAATGCTCAATATTTATTTCAGGTATCTGATGGTATCATATTGGAACGTGAATACCTGCCGTACGAAATAGATGCGAGTAAGAAATATCGATTGTGCAACATACAGAAGTTCCTTGCCGCGAAATGTCAACAGGTAACCAATGTTATAAAGCTGAAGAGTTGGTTTGTTTGTTTGAACGCGCTAATCTCAGGAACTACTGGTTCTAAATTAAAGGATATATTATAATATCACGCGACGACCAATAGGAGCGGAGCATCAATGATTAACTCAGACGACGTCGCCGGCAATAGCTAGTATTTCATATGAACTTCTATAAATGGCACCTCCACGCGTTTCTCAGAAAAAAGGCTTTCTACTGCCAGACAGCTAACGAAGTTGATCCTAAGCCTTTTTCCATTTGAGGTGTAAAACCTTTACAACACAAACACATAATGTTACTAGAACTAAATTAGATATAAAATAGAAGAACGTAACATTAGAACAGCAGCTATTTCGAACAAATCTCTTGCCTCTGAGCTGCAACGGTCAACCGTAATTTGTGCAGACGTAAAACACGACAGTATCATTTCGCTTCAAACAAAAGTTGAGATTGACTCCTCCGTGGTTTCATACAAATACCGTAGCAGTTTATTTCAAACAGTGCCACACTTTGTAGTTCATTATGCCCGTGAATATCATACAATGTACAAAGAAAAGGCCAGTCAAATGGAGAATTGCTACAGTATCGGTGTAAAAAGGGAGATTCAGTTATTTATTTCATAAATTGTGAGTACTTGACACATGACCCCTTTTCGTAAGCTTTTATTTATAGTTTCATCTATCCAGTGTCACCCAATCTGCACTGGGCCCACGTGGGAACTAAACTACGATTTTTAATTTCGTGGAATTCTGACATTTCTTAATGTTACTAGGCAAAAAATATTTCCCGAAAATTTAAACAAGATAAAACAAAATCTAGGAAATACAGAGCACAAATTCCTTAGTATACACATTAAAATTGGACCTAATGTAATAAATCATTAATTAATACATAGTTAGAATATTTACGATCTAACTGTTCAGACGTAATAAAATATTTAACCCTTTTATGAGTAAAAAATAAATTGTCTCGGGTATCATTGTGATGATTGACATATATCGCAAACTTTCGGACTTAAATTATAATTAATAGTTATGTATTAAGTTTCAATCGTCGTCTCAAGAGGTTTGTAATTTAAAATTTCTTAGACAAAAACCATCAAATATCATTCTTCTGTCAAAACAATATTAAAGTCATTCGGCTTCTGTCTTGAATGTTCGAATGTGCTCGCTCTCCTGTTTCCGTATTATTTTTGTCGTTTTCGTTGATTGATATTATTATTTCTTTGAAAGTTTTTGTTTTTTGCTATCTGTTATGTTTTTTAAAGAGGACTAACATCATTATGAACTGTCTCACACGTACAGTCGGTTCCCTAACACAAGTATCCACTTTTCTATGCAGTTAGTATGGAAAAGTGGATACTTAAGTTAGGGAACCGACCCTACCATGAATACACGAATCTCTTAAAAACCTATGAAATAAATATAGACTAATAAATGAAAACTGATAACTTCTTATATTAAAAGCTATCCTTCACTATATTTATTACTAGCTTTTGCCCGCGACTCCGTCCGCGTGGAATTAGTAATTTGGGCAGCTTATTTTTTTATCCAATTTGCTTTTTCATCAATTATGGCTCTCCTTAGATCCTTCCGGAAGAAGTGAAACTTCATAATAAACCAACCCGCTCCCAACCCGCTCTCAACTCACCCCCCCAACCGCCCCCAACCCGCTCTCAACCCGCCCCCAACCCGCTCCCAACCCACCCCCAACCCGCTCCTAACCCGCCCCCAACCCACTCCCAACCCGCCCCCAACTCGCTCTCAACCCGCCCCCAACCCGCTCCTAACCCGCCCCCAACCCGCTCCCAACTCGCCCCCAACCCGCTCCCAACCCGCTCCTAACCCGCCCCAACCCACTCCCAACCCGCCCCCAACCCGCTACCAACCCGCCCCAAACCCGCTCCCTAATCGCACACCCACCCGCTCCCAACCCGCCCCCAACCCGCTCTCAAGCCGCCCCCAACCCGCTCTCAACCCGCCCCCCCAACAGCTCCCAACCCGCCCTATCTAACTGGGCTATCTAGCACTGAAAGAATTTTCCAAATCGGAGCAGTAGTTCCCGAGATATAGACGTTTTATTTCCAAAACCCCTGATTTGGAAACATTCTTCCGCTCCGCTCCGCTCCTATTGGTGTTAGCGTGATGATATATAGCCTATATAGCCTTCCTCGATAAATGTGCTATCTAACACTGAAAGAATTATTCAAATCGGAGCAGTAGTTCCTGAGATTAGCGCGTTCAAACAAA
The DNA here is from genome assembly GCA_947859365.1 of Archips crataeganus. Classification (NCBI taxonomy): domain Eukaryota; kingdom Metazoa; phylum Arthropoda; class Insecta; order Lepidoptera; family Tortricidae; genus Archips; species Archips crataeganus. The sequence continues at coordinate 16,851,267 of OX402055.1, forward strand.
AAACCTGTTCGATAAATTCTTAAAATAGACGTATCTTTCTTATTTGTGAACCGATTCAAATGAAACAAACACTAAATGTTAATCCAAGAAAATACCAACATATCAGTGAAAACCGCATCCTTCTAGGTTAAGCCGTTTCTGAGATTAGCGCGCACAAACGCACAGACAAACAGACAAACAGACAAACAAACAATAATTCTAAAAATCATTGTTTTGGGTTCTATTGCGCTAATAAATAGCCCTAGTGACAATTTTTCTCAAATATCTTCAATGTACAGACACCGACTTGTTACAGATTTATTATATGTATAGATTAGTAATGTTTCAATTTTATTATGTTTCTAAAACAATAAATAGATTTTAAATGAAAAAAGGTTTGTTGCCTCTGAAACTTCAAAATCTGGCATTTGTCAGAATTCCACGAAATTAAAAATCGTAGTTTACTGAACAAGCCCTCTCATTCTAAGAGGAGCCCGATGCCCTACAGTGGGACGTGCAAAGGCTGCCATGATGATGAATTTAAATAGTAACTGCATAGGTACATTGTAAATTAACTACATGAATTCGTATTCACACTATCGCACATATTTTTAGAGAAGGAAAGCAAGTGCTTTAGGGTTCCGTACCCAAAGGGTAAAAACGGGACCCTATTACTGAGACTTAGCTGTCCGTCTGTCAGTCTGTCCGTTTGTAACCAGGCTGTATTTCACGAACTGTGATAGCTAGACAGTTGAAATTTTCACAGATGATGTATTTGGTTGCCGCTATAACAAAAAATACTAAAAAATAGAATAAAATAAATATTTCAGGGGCTCCCATACAACAAACGTGATTTTATGCCGTTTTTATAGATAATGGTGCGGAACCTTTCGTGTGCGAGTCCAACTCGCACTTGACCGGTTTTTTTTTCAGATGTTCCACTTTACATTTAAATTCTTTAGAGTATGTAAAGCCGCGGACTGGATGCCAGCAAACAGCGTGTTCAACTGTTCGCTGTTCATTGCGCGGCCGTGACGTTCACCATACACTGTACAGTATAGTCAGTGCCATTCACCAAGACTCGTGAATTTGTCAAAATTAGACATTAATGTCATTGCAATAAGAACCTATGCACTCGTCATCGTGAATGACTCGATCTATGTTTAGGTACCTACTTGCATAATACACCGTGAAATTTTAGTGGTTGTTTTCCCGAAACGAGGTGATTTAGTATCGATTGTACAATCGATTTATAATTACTATTTTGACTAGAGTCGAAAATCCAATTGTGAAAAACGAAAGTCGAAAATGACCGCAAACCAATAGTAACGCTTCGTTGGTACCTAACCTATCGTACGATCGTACGCTACTTGTACCAACGAAGCGTTACTATTGGTTTGCGGTCATTTTCGACTTTCGTTTTTCACAATTGGATTTTTGACTCTAGTCAAAATAGTAATTATAAATCGATTGTACAATCGAAACTAAATCACCTCGTTTCGGGAAAGCAACCACTAAAATTTCACGGTGTATAGGCAGCACGAGCATTTAACAGAGAAAACGCTCGTCGCGCCGCTATCCGCCCCGCTGCCCGCTGGCGTCCAGTCCAGGGCCTAATAAAATTGTGTGGCTGCCGGCGCCAAAGTATAGCCGAACTTACTTCGCTACAATCCCCGAGAGTAGCCACGTATCTGCGAGTGTGGCGTGACTAAAATCGACGTTTTATTAGCAGTACTATAAAGTTGGTACATTACTGCACAGTCTCACAGGACGCTGCTGCAATGGACTCAACTAGCTGTAAATGTATGTTTGACAGCGCTTTGTGTGTATAAACTAATAGCTGCTGCCTGCGACTTCGTCTGCGAAGAATTGTAACTATACAATCCCTACTAATATTATAAATGTGAATGTCCGTTTGTTTGTTGCAAGACGACCAGATGGCCTAGTGGTTAGAGAACCTGACTACGAAGCTTGAGGTCCCGGGTTCGATTCCCGTGTCGGGGCAGATATTTGTATGAAAAATACGAATGTTTGTTCTCGGGTCTTGGGTGTTTAATATGTATTTAAGTATGTATCTATCTATAGAAGTATGTTTATCCGTTGCCTAGTACCCATAACACAAGCTTTACTTAGCTTACTTTGGGACTAGGTCAATTGGTGTGAATTGTCCCGTGATATTTATTTATTTATTTATTTATTTATCTTCACGCCTAAACCGCTGAACCGATTTGGATAAAATTTGGTACACAGATAATTTGAAACCCGGGAAAGCACATAGGATAGTTTTTATACCGAAAAATTGCATAGTTCCCGCGGGATAGCGATAAACGAATTTTTCGCAGACGGAGTCGCGGGCAACGGCTAGTTTTCCTATATATCCTTCTCAGGGTCGTAAACTGAAAATGAAAAAGCGTTTATTTCAATAGTTTTTTTTACAAAAAAAGTTACAACTAAGGGTCCTGCGCTAGGATACCCTGTGTTACAGGACCCTTAACTATCACCATAACAATTTTCATTTTAATTGGTTGAGTGCTTTATGCGTATAAACCCCTTCTGACCCACGGCACAACTAAGCTGCTCAACTGGTTGAGCCATCGGAAATTTTAATTCCCTATAACACACCCAAGCTACCAATGACTCAATGCAACATTTCTTTTGACCAACAGCACAACTAGGCCGCTCACCCGGTTGAGCCATCGGGAATTTAAATGTCCTACAACACACTTATATATTATATTCACCGTATTCGTGTATCAGGACAGGAGGCTCAGGATCACTGAAAAAGAAGTCTTCACAACCCCTCAATGTTTTTGAAAGACCTATTCAACGATATCCCACACTATGAAAATACTTTAAAACGATGCAGTATTCAACATCGTAAATACTAAACAAACTAACCCAGACTCAGAAAAAACGGACAATATTTGTCAAAGAGCGAGATGCATTATATTCTGTACCACTACCATGAGTTTACACTAGTTTACGTGACCGTACTCGCTAGCGACGGCGTAAATTATTTGTATGGAGAATTGTACAGCGCCTCTAGCGGTCACTTACGGAAGTACAATTCTCCATACAAATCATTTACGCCGTCGCTAGCGAGTACGGTCACTGTCAACTAGTGTAAACTCATGGTAGAGGTACTGCACGTTCAAATGCAGCTCATAAATGGTGAAATAGGCAGTCCATTACCAACAACTGAAACTCTATACCATAACCGATTTTTCATGTACCTTTTTTTATGTACATAAAAATTAAGTCTCGTTGGTGGCCAATTATTCTATAGGGAAATAAGGAATTCCCATTGATGCAACTTTTTGATAGGTACATTAATTTTCCTCATCGCACAACTAGGTGTGCAATGGGGAATTAAAATTCCCGATGGCTCAACCAGTAGAGCAGCGTAGTTGTGCCGTGGGTCAAAAGGGGTGTAAACGCAACAAAGTAATATACTAACATTGACATTTATAATATAGCTATTGCCCGCAACTCCGTCTGTGAATCTATCTCGCGGGAACTACACAATTTTCTGTTTTCTATCCCCTTCTCGGTGTCTCAAACTATTTCCATGCCAAATTTCATCTAAATTTAAGTTTAAGCGTGAATTTTTTTCGCTCTTATTGCGTTGACATAAAGGTTTTTCTAATCGCCTAAAGCCGATTCCGCGTCGCTGATTGCGGGGAGATCCTTAAGCCATCTAGGCCTCGCTCGGCCTGGCTTGCTGAGCGTTTTGCGACACCCACCATGTGACTCAATGTGCCCGGCAGTCACACTTGACCCAATTTTCTGTAAAGCACAGTTTAGACCCGCAAGTAATATAGTGTAAGTTGAATTACATTGTGCGGCCGTAAAGCGAACGTGTTTAAAGAAGTCAATCAAGTGCCGCAATGTAGCGCAACTGGGCTTTAGCTTAGCGGAAGTAATATTTATTTCTAGGCCGGCAAGCCCTTCTATCTATCTGGTGGTGGAGGCTTCCTGACCGGCCAATTCAGTGACAGTGAGAAAGCAGACGTAGCTAACGCCGTACTGGACGGCGTGTCAGGCTTCATTCTTAAAGCATGTGACGATATTGATACAACTTTGGATGCTATTAGAATGATCAACGAGATATGCTGTGCTATTGAACCTTATACTTCTACGAAGACCCACTTCTGGCAACTCACTGACACGGTATGATTTAAATAATATTGAAGGTCATTTACCTACTAACTGTTGACCGCGTACCATGGGAACTTTGAACTCTTACGGAATAAAAAGTAGATTCTCTTAGGCCCTGGTTTCTCTGGTCTGCCACGGGGGCCGTTCAATAGTCATACAAACTTTTAGCATAATTCATCATTTGTCAGAAATTATCATTTCGCATAACTCCCTTTTCTCAGAAACCATTGATTATTCAGGAATTTTTAAATGATTATCCTGTAGGACTGACTCTATAGGTTAGGTTAGGTTTGTTTTATAACAATTATGGACAATTAATGGATTCAGAGCAAAAAGAGTTATGCGAAATGATAATTTCTGACAAATGATAAATTCGGACAATAGTTCTTATGACGACTATTACACACCCGTCTGTCACACGCGCCCGGCGGCGTTTCGATGTGCGTCGCACGTTGTGCCACACGCCGTTGGTCGCGGTAGCGTGATGTTTCAGAGAAACCACCCTCAAACATTCCCGAACAAAACATTCGAACGTCGTCGGTCGCGGACACGGCGACGGTCACCGATCGCCGGCGGCGGGTGGTCAGAGAAACCAAAGCCTTAGTAACTATCCCCCTATCCCTAATTATAAAAAAAAACACATTGTTATATTAATAGATATTGAGGGCATATTGATTATCCTTTAAAATATTTTGTTGTTATAACAGATGGTACGAATAGCTTGTGAGTGGCAGGTAGTGGGCGTTTACGGATCTAAAGATAGACATGACACCGATTCTCTATCGTTTTCCCGAATTCATATGCAATAATCATAATTTTTTTCCAGAATTTTCGTTTGTCATAAAGTATAATAATTTATTTCTGAAACAGTTGGTATGTATATTCGTCAGGATTGTTATTCAATTAACCTAATAAGTATAGGAACCTTACCTACTGTATTGACTAAACCGCTTTGAATCGGTGCTGTACAGAACTGATATTATAGTACAAAACAGCCAATATTAATATTAAATAATAAATAAATAAATATCACGGGACAATTCACACCAATTGACCTAGTCCCAAAGTAAGCAAAGCTTGTCTTATGTTAACTACTAAGCAACGGATAAACATACTTATATAGATACATACTTAAATACATAAATAATCACCCAAGACCCGAGAACAAACATTCGTATTTTTCATACAAATATCTGCCCGACGCGTGAATCGAACTTGGGAATCTCATAGTCTGTATCCATAAGCATGTGCAATTTTTTTATACAATTAGTTAATTTTTAGTCCACAGTGTCATTCCTAGTATGCTTTCAGTTGAAGATGCCACTAAATGCAGCAGAAGCGGCCGTGATGTCTTGCGTTGTGCTAGCCAATCAGAATAAAGCCCGCGTCATCGTCCTTCCAACAGTGACTGGCCGCACTGCCAAGGCCCTGCTCTCAATGAGACCAAACTGTCTCATTCTAGCCGTCTGTACCAACATAAAAGTAACAAGGATGCTTCATTTATATAGATGCATGGTACCATTGCTGTACTATGGTAAGTTGTCTCTTTCACATTTAGGCTAGACTTGTAGTGAACCAAAAATTATTGCGAGGTGAAGGCATGGCAAGCGTGACATTTCCAATCCATCCTAAGTTTGAATAGAAACTAAGGCCGAACGGCCATTATAACATAACTATCTGATAACCGCGATTTCATACGATTAAGAAACATACATAAAATCCTTCTCTTGGAAAATGTTTATTTTAATAATTCAGTAATTGTTCAATTCTTAAAATATACTGATACATAAACATCTTCTCAATCAGTAAAATGAGCTCACGTTTTTTTTATTATGAGAGGGAGGCAAGCGAGCGAAAGGTATTAGCCCCCCGGCGCTCTGACTAACCGTACGAAACGCAGCAGGAGTACTGCTGCTTCACGCCGGTGTTCTGTGAGAGGATGGTACTGCCCCGGACGAGCCGACCCATTTGTGACGCAGCGGCTAGCTACAACATGGCTTTACCACTACAAAACATATCCTAGATACAAAATACCTCCCTGCCCAGACGACTAACGAGAGCTCTCAAATCATCGTAATCCAGCCCTGTCACAAAATGCGTTTTTAATTGATGATGTGCCCTACGTGTAAACTATATCCCAGGCAATTTTTAAGATTCTAGTACAATACACTAAAGGATTACATATAAACTAGCGAAAATCCTTTGATCACCCTAATTCAAGCTTGAGGGCGCTGACTGACATATCCGATTCATAAACTACTTAAAAAACTTAATCACCATCATTCTATCATCAATTTTCATCATATCCCAGGAGCTCCGCGTAAGAAATGGTATCAGACAGTGGAAGCACGGGTCCAGTATGCTATAGAGTACGCAGTGAAGAGAGGCTGGCTCGTCTATGGTGACATCTACGTCACCCTGCAAAGATCGACTGAAGGCTGTTCCTTCTGCGATATGGTTCGGGTGTGGAGTGTCACAATTTCGAAGAAGTCAACGGTCGAGTGAGTACTAGAAATAAAGTCTTTATTTAAGTAAATAGATTTCTCACTGTATAATCTGTCTTAGTAGGCAAAACTTCAGTGTTTGTCGCAGTAACTAAACAGTAGTGTGAGAGTTCAAAAAGTGTAAAAGAGGTAAAAATACAACGTGATAATAAAAATCCAAATTATTTACGACGCTGACCATGCTACCACTATTTAGCAAAACGTATGCCACATTTAGACGGTGCGAGTAATATCATTTGATTTCGGTACATACATTACTGTCGATGATCGGATCAGTCCTAAATTCATAGCCGCGCGGTCCTGGGTTGCAACGATACTTGCAGCATATTTCTTGCATCTTTTAAATGAAGCATTAGTTTTCTTTAGTAGTCGATCGATGGTGGAAACAGGACACCGAAACAGTGACACTTTTTTGGCTTTTTTAGGGTTCCGTAGCCAAATGGCAATAAACGGAACCCTTATGGATTCGTCATGTCTGTCTGTCTGTCTGTCCGTATGTCACAGCCACTTTTTTCCGAAACTTTAAGAACTATGCTGTTGTAACTTGATAAGTAGATGTATTCTGTGAACCGCATTAAGATTTTCACACAAAAATTGAAAAAAAAAACAATAAATTTTGTGGGTTCCCCATACTTAGAACTAAAAGTCTAAAATTTTTTATTCATCAAACCCATACGTGTTGGGTATTTATGGATAGGTCTTCAAAAATGATATTGAGGTTTTAATATCATTTTTTATTCAAAACTGAATAGTTTGCGCGAGAGACACTTCCAAAGTAGTAAAATCTGTGTCCCCCTGTAACTTCTAAAGTAAGTTATTTATTGAATCAGGCGTTACTTTGCGGAGGTCCATATTAATGAACTAAAACAATTACTTTGCTCACCCGCGACCTTACAATAGTTACGTTTATGCAAGAAATGTGCGTTCATGCAGTTCCTCCACCTCCACACTGTACGAACACACACAAATCACATAAACCCAACCATCACCACCACCAAGCTACACTGACGCGTTTCGAACTCAACCAGAGCTCATCTTCAGAGTTACCACAACCGTATGCTATGCTACCAACTGTTAAACTCATCTAACTGCTGTTTAACAGTTTAACAGTTGTTTAACAGTTGGTAGCATAGCATACGGTTGTGGTAACTCTGAAGATGAGCTCTGGTTGAGTTCGAAACGCGTCAGTGTAGCTTGGTGGTGGTGATGGTTGGGTTTATGTGATTTGTGTGTGTTCGTACAGTGTGGAGGTGGAGGAACTGCATGAACGCACATTTCTTGCATAAACGTAACTATTGTAAGGTCGCGGGTGAGCAAAGTAATTGTTTTAGTTCATTCTAAAATAAGATAATTATAAAACCAAAAAAATATATGATGTGTATCTACATTACCATGTAAACTTCCACCGAAAATTGGTTTGAACGAGATCTAGTTAGTAGTTTTTTTTAATACGTCATAAATCGTAAACCGCAATTTTCTATAAAAAATTGATGTGTACCAGGTTTTTTTTGATGTGTGCCAGGTTTTGTATCGTGTTCGTTGTTAATTTTGCTTCACTAATTTATATTTTACTTTAAGCGTATGATAACCATGACATTTTCTTTTTCTAGATGCGATATTCCTAGAGAAGATAATGACTGAAATGTGTTCAGAAAATAAACTATATTTACCACAATCTTGTTGTTTTAATGCCGTAATATCCAAGTAAGCTCGGCAAAGTTTCGAAGCCACAAAGAAGTGAAACCCGAGTGGAGGAATGTTTTACGACTCGTTGTCTGGCAGTATTCTTAAATTTCATTGTAACACTTGATACGAGATATACGGGAAAGTAAAGAGGCGTTGTGCTAGACAAGGTATCTGCATCAAAACAGGAAGCGTGGATGTCTTTAGTAAAATTATAACTTGAAATTTTACTAAAAGGAAACTTTGTCTTCACCAATGTCTAATTAAAAAGATGAAAATAATTTGTTTTCTACCTGAGCACTAACGTTTTCAGCTTGCGCAAGGTGTTTTCAAAATAATCCGGAATGTTTCAGATTTCGGGTCACTGCGTCCAGCTAGTAAGTAAGTATTTCAGAAGGCAGTTAGATTAGTTTAACTGAACCCCTGTAAATGTTATTTAGGACTTTTTTTAATAGTGGTTCACAGATTTCTCTGTACATTTATCGATCGTATCGTCATCGATATTCAAAAATTCACCTCGTCAAAGTCGTAAATACATTTTGAATCAAAAATACCTTTACAAAAGTGTTCAATCAAACTAACCCAACCTCTGCTAAAATCTTTAAAATAAATTTTTGAATCATCTTCAAATCTCACTGCTGGATATAGACTTCGTCTGCGTAGTTTCATGAGGACTTTGCAGAGCTTTACCGAAAAATTTTGATAAATTTGCCAATAAACTCAGAAAAACTCAAAGGTGCGAGCCCAGATTTGAACCCACGACGATTTGCTTGAGAAGCCATTATTATTTTAAGCTACTAAATACCACGTCAACACCTGTACATTCGTCGAATTCAAGAAATACTGCAATAACAGTAGCTGCCGAATCCATTGGAATTTCGGATAGTTTCAATCGAGGAGCAGTTTCCGAGACGCAACAAAAGGGTTTATACTTACATATTGGACGGACGAGGATTTTATAGATTGTGGCCCCCACGGGAATGACTGAGCTGTATTTCCTTTAACAATTTGTATTGAGCACTGCATGACTCCACAGACCGCGGGCGTGTTCGGGGAATACAATTGAAGCAGAAATATTCCCGCTGACACATTTTTGGAATCAGATTATATCGTTCGCAAAAAGATTGATATTTCCAGAAAGTTTTTTGTAGTACTTAAGCAGATTCAAGGTATCACGTAAGCAAATAAAGAAGGCCTTACAACAATTTTCTTTGAGCTTTGAACATATTTATTGGGTTTGTTTGGAAAGTATTTTTAGCAAATACTTAACGAAATAGGATTGAAGTTTTATGTTGGTATTATAATGTTCAAGTATTGTGTACCCTACAATCAAGAGAAAATATGTAAAAAATACAAGCTTATTTGGTGACTATGCTTCCACTATATTGTGCAAACAGATCCGTACCAAATTTCAAGTCAGAATTAGATTTTAAAAATTTGACCTAAACAAAAATTACAAAGTAAAATTGCAAGTTAAATAAAAGCCACCTTTCGTTGTTGCTACACTTGAAGTTATTATTTCTATTGGAACTATTTAGGTTAGTTTTTAATGTTAAGAAACGGACGAATAAGGAAAGGTAGAGTAGGTCAGCAGTGTAAGTTAAAAACGTAGTGATTACTTGCTCTGTGTTAATTAGTTTCAATGACAGGAATAGTCATAGTAAAGTCGCTGTCAATTGAAATTGCGAACAATTTAAATAAACCATTTAATGAAATATCCATATTCGAGCACTTGTTCATTGTTTTAATGGTTTAGAATAATGTTGTGGTAAGTATTGATTAATTAACACACGGATTTAGCAGTATTTGATGAGGGAAAACGGAAATTAAAGACATTTTAAATACAAGGTTTGTTTACATTGTTTGCAATTTCAATTGACAGTGACTTTAGTAGGTAAGTATGTAGGTATAGGTAACGCCGCGAGAGTTGAGGCGAATGATTACACACACAGCTACATAAAGTACTGATTGCAAAAAAGATAGTGAATGAATGAAATGGCTGAGTGAATGAAAATGTGAGTTATATGATCTTTTGATGAAACACTTACACAATACTATGCATATTATAATTTTTCTTTTTCGTATAACCTATTTTTGAAATGAAACAATTTGAAACGGATAAGAAATACTCGCAAGAAAAATCGGTATTTTATGAATAGCCAAAACTATGCTTATCTGATTTATATAAAATAGATCAAAATATTTTATTTTCTGTTTTGTTTGATTGAACTAGATGTATTTTCCTAAATTATTCTTAAAGAAATAGGTTGAAGAAATTTTTAGTCAATCTTGTAATTCTATGTTGAGTCTATTGAACTTGCTATCGGTACGAATAAATGTCAAAATCCTGCTGTCATTACATGACGTGTTGTTGTGTGCGTGACCTCAACTCTGATGGCGTTACCTGTATTTTGAGTATCAACTTGTGTTGGTTCACTAATAACGCGTCATTGAGTCATATAACAATGTCTTAATTTACGTCTTCGGATGTTAATTGTATTCCCCGCGTAGCAACAAGACTGCTGATATTCGAAAGTTAAAAACGAATATCGTTCCCCTGTGAATGTTCCATTTTTGTTTTTCATCTTTCGCAAACGTCGTTTTGATCCCCTAATGGTTTCCCCACAAATAAGGCTTGCCTTTGTTTGTTTTCGTGGGCTGTATTTATTTTTGTAGCGTTGTTACCGACAGCTGCTCGCTGTTTATCGTCCCGCTTACCTGGCGATCGGGATTCTTCGCCTCCTCTAATTTACCTCTGACTTGTCTAAACAAAAATAAAGCTTATCCGCAGTTAAAACGAAGGGTAACAAAGGATTTTTACGATTTGTCGGTGAAATGTCTTTTAACGAGCGCAAACACGCTTTTAGGTTCTAACAAAATTAGGTTTATGTGCTTTTGGGAGTTAAGTAGAACTTTGCGTGGAGTTTTTAACTTTGTAGCTTATTTTTTCAGTCATAAAAGCGTATAAAGCTAATCTATTTGATGAATATCGTATCATTTTAGATGTTAACCTTAGGATGCAATTTTAACATGAACTAAACATACGATCCAAGATCTCCGAGCCGCCTGACGTAACTTATTTTCAAAAAGACAACCTGTGGTTTGCATGGACCAGAGTAAACTATGATATAACCCGAAGCCGAGTTAAGTGCTAATCCAGATTCAAGTAGTTTTAAAATGTATGGAACTGTGATCAATAAATCAGGGTTAACAATTGAATGCCTTAACCCTAGACCGTACAAGCATAAGCGGCCTTAGGCTGCGGCTCCACTGAGGCGGAGACAAGCGGCGCGGAGAGGAGACGTGTACGGATCAACCAATCATATTTGTTGAAAACCACATCTCGTCTTCGCTCCGCTTCAATGGAAACAATCAAGTGGAGATGAGCGGAGCAACGAGGAGACGTGTAGTAATCGACCAATCATATTGGTTGAAATCCACATCTCGTCTCTGCTCCGCTTTAATGGGTATATATTACAATACCGAAGTACGAAAGACCGAATGTATTAAAACATCGAATGGGTCAAAAGACCGACACGATTTTTTTCTGAAACCGTAAACTTTTCAGAATTTATTAAAACGGCATCATACAGAACCCAATTAGGTTAGGTTAGGTTTGTTTTATAACAATCTTAAAAAGTTAACGGTTTCAGAAAAAAATCGTGTCGGTCTTTTGACCCATTCGATGATTTAATACATTCGGTCTTTCGTACTTCGGTATTGTAATACATACCCGCTTCAATGGAAACAGTCAACCGGAGACAAGCGGAGCGGAGAGGAGACGTGTAGGGATCGACCAATCATATTACTTGAAAACCACATCTCGTCTCTGCTCCGCTTCAATGGAAACAGTCAAGTGGAGACAAGCAGAGCAGAGAGGAGACGTGTAGGAATCGACCAATCATATTGGTTGAAATCCACATCTCGTCTCAGCTCCGCTTCAATGGAAACAGTCAAGTGAAGATGAGCAGAGCGGAGAGGAGACGTGTAGGAATCGACCAATCATATTAGTTGAAAACCGAATCTCGTCTCCGCTCCGCTTCAATGGAAACAGTCAAGCGGATATGAGCGGAGCGGAGAGGAGACCTGTAGGGATTGACGAATCATATTAGTTCCACTCAGCTCTGCTCGCCTCCGGCTTAGTGGAATCATTTAACTCTTTCCACAGCTCTGCTCAACTAAGCTCCGCTCGTCTCCGCCTCACTGGAGCCGCAGCCTTAATATGCCTAGCCAATGCGGGTGAAGCTATAGTGTACAGTAGTGATTTTTACTTTTTTCGGCTATGATCCTTTTCCGAAGCCTCGAGTGCGCATAAAAAGGTGCTAATGTAAGAAAGAAAGAAAAACATTTATTTATAACAACAGTAACACGTACACAGGCTAATATTAAAAGTACAAACATAGACATAGGTACCTACATATTGACGTTGTTATAAAGGGTCCCGGCTCAGCGTGTCGCTGGTTAAAAACCAGCACTGGTCTTCCGCCGGGCCACAGTATAGTAAAATCACGGAAAGCCAAGCGGAAAGCCACACAAAACAGACGCAAATATTACACTGACATAAAAGAAAAAAAAATGAAAATAAGTAAACATTCAAACATTTAAGGCTTCCACAGAACGGAAGCGCGGGGCGTGCGTGCGACGGCGACGGAGACGCCTCGGTTTGTGGTGGCCCTAAATGACTTGGCTGTATGGTTCCAACCTTTGCCCTAACCTAACGGAAAGAACTTTTAAAAACAAAAACCAACAACACTAACAATGCAATAACCAAATCAATCATCTCCTTGACATGTATTATGACACATTGACATTACCTACCTTAAAAAAAAAAAACTTCGTGACATTTTCTAACATTGTAGAATATTTTTTGCGAATTAATTTATTTTTGAGAAATATGGTGTGGCCTACAGATTTTGATGTAAAACTAGGTGAAGTGAGTAAATAGTTTCGTGGAAGTACCTACCTAGAAGAAATTAAGCACCGAATCCATGGACATTTTAAAAAATAATTTTATTGAGTTCTTTTGTCCTGGGATGAAAACAAATAATATAATGTTGCTTTAGATTAGAGAATACGCAGAATAGCAAAGTGGACAGTTCTCAAGTATCCATATTATTTTACTATCCCAGAGTGATCACTATAATGTATACCTACCTCTGTTTATTCATACAGAATGCACAACACTTATCATTTTTGTCTGGTGGCATACTTTTGCCTGTTTCACCACTTCCTCATAAGTTTTTGGTATTTAATCCGTCAGATATATGTAATTTTTCTTTTTTCTTCTGTTTATTTCAACAAAATAGATCCCTTTACAGATATCTATCCGTCTCATAAAATGTCACGAACTTGTCAAGGACTGGTGAATTACGGCCTTATAATCTCAGCTTATAATAACCTCATTTTACGATGATCCCTCTACCATTATTTTGTAAACATTAGCTCAAAAGGATAATTTTTATGTATTTTTGTGTTTTTTTTTAATTTGTTTTATTCTTATCTTATTTTAAGTGGTATAAAATTAAATGTTTTCTTTAATTCTTTCTAATGTCAAACACTCGATTGTAAATTGCAGTACGATGCTATGGACCTGCCTGGGCAGCAGTTTCCGTCCGCGAATGCGATGTCACCTCTCGATCACATCTTGAACCTTGACATCAAAGCACCTCCAGGGTGTCAACGTCTTACAGGAATCATTGCCTCTATGGGTAAATAAGAACACCTAAGTATCTTTTTTATATAAGTAAGACAGAAAAAACGAGCATGCGGGTCACCACTTCCCAGCATCACCACCACCCATGGACACCCGCAACACGAAGGGCGTCGCCGGCTCTTTGAGACGTGGTTTGGCTCGTTTTTTAAAGGTCCCTAAGTAGTACCTGTCGGCGCTGAAGCTGCTGTCGGCGGCTCGCCCGGGGCGGGCGGGCAGCCGGAGAGCGTGCCGTCAGGGTTCATAATTGAAACAACTTGTTAGGTCGAGATGCGCAGGAAAAGTGAAACTTTATTTTAACAACAGTTGCTTTTTATACCCTCACAAAATCAATCAATACACTTTCCTATTTATATGATAACATAAGGATAACATTGTAAAACCAAATGTAATAGTAAAATCAGCTTATTAATTAAATTCATACATTTAAACATTGTAAATAAACATATTTATAATTTAACTAGAAAAAAAAGGAAAAACAAATAGTCTAGATGTTACATTAGTAGCGAGCGCCCATATACCCCTCCGGGAATGCTGTCTTAGGAAGCTGACAAATGGAAAATGGATCTACAAAATGTCCTACATAAACAGACAAATTATAAAAGTTTCAATTTTAAAGCTAGTATTAGTTTAGGCACTGGAATACTAAATTAATTAGGTTTAGCCTAAGTAACGTAAAACGTGGCAAGCTTGATCCTAAGTAATCAAGTCCCTCTTTATATTTAGGAGAATTGCTTTATAAAATAAAATAAAAGGAACAAGTTTAATGAACTGGAACAATTACTTTGCTCACGTTTATCACCACACTGACGCGATTCAAACCAACCAGACTGAGATCATCCTCGGAGTATCGCAACCGTTCACTCTGCTACCAAATGTTATACAATTTTAACAAATATCTGTTGATGATTTAAGTAAGTTTTTTAACGCATTTGCTGCCGGCTGTCAGACTCGAGATTTCTTCAAATGCACAAACGCACATAATACACTCACTGTCAAAAAATTCGGCCCACAGTTCACCTTTCATACAAACGAGGTCACTTTGATGTCTTGGTTCTCCACTAAACGGTGCTTTGGCTGTAATCTGATGATGGGGCTACTCCGAGCATTGATAAAGGGCATTCAGAAATCCTAAGATACCTAACTGATTGAATCTGCGTTTAACACGGAAATTATACAAGTTCAGAAAAACATCTAAAATGGCAATAAAATGAATGAAAACCTATGTGCTGGTACAAATTCTCTCGGTGTGGTGTGAACTGCTTGTTGAATCAGTTGTGTATGTTGGAAACTCTGGACTTCCATTATCGATGCTCTGGATATCCATCATGAGATCTCAACCGGGGCACTGCCCTGGTGGAGAACTAAGGCATTAAAGTGGCCTCGTTTTTATGAAAGGTGGACTGTGGGCAGAATTATTTGACCGTGAGTATACGTTCAAATAAGAATAAGAAAATATTTATTAACAGTAAAAGCGTTTACATAAACAGTAGCCAGTGGGCCCCAAACTAGGCTGAGCCTGTATCTAGGGACCCTAAATGAATGTCAAACTATGACAGTGGCACTAGGCGAAAGTCAAGAAACAAGCAGAAAGTCCCGACAGTGAATGCGTTAAACAAGTTAAGTTTTCAGGTAAATCGACCACTGAATTGGAGACTTTGGAGAATATGATAGCAGCTGGCATGAACGTAGCCTTGTTGAACATGTCGTTTGGTCCCCGAGATGAGCATATAGAAAATATAAAGACCTTGCGGCAGGCTGCCAAAAATTACGGCATGAAAATGGGGAGGATCTACCCATTAGCTGTTGCTGTTCGTCTCTCTGGCAGAAAGATAAGAACTGGACGTATAGCAGACGTGAGTTGCTCAAGCAAGTCGTATAATTTTTCAGCCTATTTAGTCAACCTGTAACTGTAGACTCTGGAATAATCATTAAAATAGGAAACAGGGGTTCACGGTTGGTTTCCGTTCGAACCAAACCTTGGAAAAGTAAAAGAAAAGAAAATGATGATGGGCATACCTCGACTACTAATACGTGGGCGGCTCGTGTTTATTATTTTAGTAATTACCTAATTACTAACTGTTTCCCTCGACTCCGTCTGCAAGGAATTCTTTTACCTCTATCCCGCGGAACTATGCAAGTTTCCAGGATAAAAACTATCCTATCTCCTTCCCTGAGTCTCAAGCTATCTCCATGTCAAATTATTTCATCTAAATTGGCTCAGCAGTTTTAACGTGAAGAGGTAACATGCAGACGGACACACTTTCGCATTTAAAATATTAACACGGATTTATTTTTACTATACTACTAATGTAACAAATGCGAAAGTTTGTGACTGGTTACTATTTCACACAAAAAAAATCTGGTTTGATTTAAACTTGATATGTACAGTTCGATTCACAAGAGTTGGCACGAATGGAATGAACGAAAGCAATGTCACTTTGACATTTTTGTAGGAAAATGACTGATGCATGACATTTTCATATTCGTGTGAAGTGTATTCAAATAGGTAACACATAGATACTTTCATTCACTCATTCGATCTATTCGTGCCAACTCTTGTGAATCGACCTGAAGGTACATAATATGTAGTTCGCTGAACCTCGGAAATAAATAACACATAGGCTACTTTTTACGGCAATATTCCCGCGGAAGTGGGATAGAATCCCGAGAGAGAGAGACATGAAATTTGGCATGGGTGTTTTTATGGGTGCTCCTTGTTTTATACACGATAATTTTTCCAAAACTCGGAATTTTAATTCAAATGCTATTGCTTGATCTAAGCGGTTCACGTGGGTAACGGCAAGTATACCATAAAACTTTTAAGTTCTTATTTTAGAGCTACGGAGAGACTGTTGACCTCAAAACCGGCGAAGTGGTTAGACTGACCTCCGATGAGACATACAGAGAGAGATGTTCAACTTACACCATCTTTGTGGACTTCATGTACCTCGCAGATCAAGTGAAAAAAAACGACTTAATCCTTCTAGACAATGAAACCATCTCGCTAAAAGTCGAAGTTATTTCAGCGAACACCATCACTTGCAAAATTGAAAGAGGTGGATTTTTGGGATCGTACAAAGATGTTTTTATACCTAATGTGGTTTTAAACATGCCTAATTTCTCTGAAAAAGATAAATTAGATATTGAAATGTCTGTTCACCATCAGGTATCGTAACATTTATTAATTGTATTGCAGTAACTTTTTAGGGCTATTTCATTGCACGCTATCGAACACATAAAGTATACTTAAATAATAATAAATAAATAAATAAATATTAGGGGACAATCTTACACAACTCGACCTAGTCCCAAACTAAGCAAAGCTTGTACTATGGGTACTAGACGACGATAAACATACTTATATAGATAAATAAATACTTAAATACATAGAAAACATCCATAACTCAGGAACAAATATTCGTGCTCATCACACAAATAAATGCCCTTACCGGGATTCGAACCCAGGACCTCTTGCTTCGTAGGCAGGGTCACTACCAACTAGGCTAAAGCGGTCGTCGTTGTTGGGCGGCTTCCTGATTTTATATTTCTCTTTACGTTATTTTCTTATAAATTATATATCGGAACTAGAACTCATTAAAAAGACTAAAAAATAGCTTGGGCTGTGAATCAAACCTAGTTTTTGATCAATCTACTACACCAACAAGAACGTTGGTATACCTATGTGGCGAAATTTCTCAATGTGTTCTTGAAGCAGTTATGTGCGCCATCATGTGCGAAGTGTTTATATATTCGAGCCATCCCTTGAACAATTTATTGGGACGCGATGGCAGCGCCACCAATTGGCGACATCAGAAAAACTAAGTGGTCACCAATTACGTCTATCCATAGCAATTTACACATTTTGTAGGTGCTGGTTACTGGTTTGGCTTTCATATGAATCTGCTCTTATTATTTTTGATGGGGGGTTATACATATTTATACTATGCATGCCTGATAAAAGGGTCGAGATACACGAGGCTGGTATTTCAAATTAAATCGGGCTTCGCTTAAAAGGGTGTAGTTCCTTAAGGCCAGCTTTGCCAGCAACAGATCAGCAGGGTAATTGTGTAACTTTTTTGACACTTGGCATCGGATTGAAATGACAGTTTTTGTATGGCTGCGACAGCTGGCTGTTTCCGATACCAATTGTCAGCCCATATAAGAACTGTCAAAATGAACGCGATGGCAATTGCGAGGGAGTTAGACAATTAGCCTGCAGGATTGACTATCCTTGAGGTATTGATATTCCTTGACCCTCGTGCTCGTTTGCCTCTCTCTAATAATAAAAAACAGGACTAACTAAATAGCTAACATGTAGCTTGAAAAACAAGTCCCGTGTGTATCAAACATTGTCTCAGGCTCAGCTTTCACAAGCCAGAAATTATTTTGTCTTTTTCCGCAGATCGATATAGTCATCGCTCCCTTTGTGAATTCAGTGGATGCAATAACAGAACTAAGAACGATTTTGGGTGAAAAGGGAAAGAAGATTTCAATAATAGCACAAATCCAAACCATCGAGGGTTTCAATAACTTTGATAGTATTCTTACTGTAAGTAATGACGGCATTACAAATACTAAACCAACTAATGTATGTATGTAAACTCTTTATTGTACAAAAATAAGGAAAAAAAAAGAAAAACATTATTGTCAACCGTTGAAATGCATGAAAAAAGGCGACTACTAAAACTAATGTTATGAACGCGAAATTTTGTAAGTGTGTGTTTGTTACTTCGACAGATTTGGATTTTATTTGATTTGTTGATCCAGCGATCTCTGGAATATCGCATAGGTCACTTTAAATCCCAGGGAATTCATGTAAAATCCGTAAATCTTGACCGCTAAGACTTAGTCTAGACTCTAGAGACATGGAATTTTACACTAGTGGTCCTTCATCCAACTTAAGTAAAGACTTCGATGTAATATTTGGGAATTTCTACAGGAGTTAGTAAAACAACAAAATCACAATTTCACTGCTAGATCTAATTTAAATGCTAATGCATTATTATTGAATTTCAGGCAGCCAACGGAATTATTGTGTCAAGGCAAGAACTAGGGTCGGACATAACACCAAAAAAACTGGTTATAGCTCAGAAAAACATGATCGCTCGAGCTAACAAGGTAAAAGTATAGAAATAGTAAGTGTAAAAGAAATGAACGTGTGTCATTCCTTACAGAATCGATGTCGCTTCTTTTTCGCTTCTCCTGCTATTATTGCGCATAAATAAGTATTCGTTTTACATGAGTACAATGACACGCACCAATTACTTTTAAGCCAAAATCTCTATAGTAAACCAATTTTTAAGTAATCCCAAAGCTCCGACTAGCCTTCCTAAAAACAATTACAACTTGGAAATGCAAAGGATTGTAATAGAACCGATTATGCCACAATATTCTTAAGAGATTTACAACCGCATATCATCGTAAGAAAACTTAGAGCAGTTCTTGATCCACTTCTTGGCCGTTTTTAATTTTATCAGGCTTATAATTATTTAGAAATAACGACATTATTAAAACTTATCAATTTTAGCGGCCATAAAAATTACTAATTAAAGAAAAAACATTATCTTTCATACAAACCTTGTCTCAACAATTAGACAAGCAGGCACAACTGTTCTGAATTTATACGCGTATGTTGGTACACTTTCTGCAAATGATTTTTATATCTATATTCTTAAAATGGTATTCTTTATTTCCAAGGCCAACGTCCCTATATGCATCAGTGCGCAACTCCTAAGCAGCATGAGATACCAAAAACTGCCGCTGAGGGCTGAAATCTTGGATGTTTGCAACTGTATCCTAGATGGTGCTGATGCATTAATGGTTTCTGCGGAAACCGCGGTGGGCCAGTACCCCGTCGACACAGTGTTGTGCTTAGCTAGCGCGTGCAAGGAAGCAGAAGCTTGCTTATGGAGTAGACAGATCTACAATGATATGGTCAACAAGGTGTGTGTGTTTATCATAAGATGTTTCTTCTTCTTTATCTAGTTCATCATCATCAGCCTTTATACGACCCACTACAAGGCAGGGCTTGGCTTAGTTTCCACGCAGACCCAGAGTGCTGATTGGGAACTTCTCTAAATCTTCTCTTTCCTAAATTTCAAATGCAATTTCACTGTAATTCAGAAAATGCAAATGCAATTTGTTGAAATTTACATGTCATTCCACTCCACAACATATATATAACGTAACAATTTGACGATTCAGCGCTCTTTCGGTCCACTCTGTTTCTATGGAAACGCTCCCTTAATACTCCAAAATAAGCTCTTAAAAGTCTTAATCTCTAGCTACTATTTTTTATCAGGTTACAATACCCTGCGACTCAGCTACCGGCACGGCAATAGCTGCCGTCATAGCTTCTAACAGGACCGTAGCAGCAGCAATCATAGTGGTGACCACCACGGGCAAGTCAGCCCAAATCGTATCCATGTTCAAACCGAGATGTCCGATAGTGGCCGTCACGAGATATGCGACGATTGCCCGACAACTGCACCTGTATAGAGGCATCGTACCTATCGTTTATGAAGGTAAAATATTTCATGTTTAGTTTAAAGATAAAGTGGGGTAAACAATGACTCAACAATACGAGCAATTTTCATATATTTATTTATTTTGGGATCACGGAAACAACTCTAATCATTTCGATGAAATTTGCTATGAACAGGTTTTCGGGGGCTAACAATTGATTTAATTTGGTGTGATCTCTGAGAAAACCCGAGTTTTCGAGTTTTCAATGTGTAATAAGATCGGTACCTAATTTCCAATTCTTTTTTCAAGTTGGTTGAAAAATAACACTTTACTCGCTCTATTCCCCGTCTAAACTAGGTCTTATATATATCTAGAGGGTATGTATTACAATACCGAAGTACGAAAGACCGAATGTATTAAAACATCGAATGGGTCAAAAGACCGACACGATTTTTTTCTGAAACCGTTAACTTTTTAAGATTGTTATAAAACAAACCTAACCTAACCTAATGGGTTCTGTATGATGCCGTTTTAATAAATTCTGAAAAGTTTACGGTTTCAGAAAAAAATCGTGTCGGTCTTTTGACCCATTCGATGTTTTACATTCGGTCTTTCGTACTTCGGTAATGTAATACATACCCCTATCTAGATGATTATGTTTCAAATTAAGCTAATTATTTTTTACGGGCAGGCTAAATTAGAAAATGACTTGTAATTTTTTTTTTCTAATACAATCTTTTTTGCTGTTTGGACTTTTTGTTAGCTTTATTTAAATTATCATCCAAACATATTCGGAACCAACCATCATTTCCAAGTCAATCCGATAACCAAAAGTCCACTTGGTGAAATTCAATGTATGTGCCCGTGCCCGTACACACGAACATCTAAATTTAAATAAAAGCTTGTACCTAATAATGGCCATGCGCAGGTACTCATATTAGACTGGACAGTACTAAACCTTATTCTGACTCGATGTGTCAGTTCTATCCCAATTAACTATTTATTCTAGTATTGTATATTGGGTCATACACATTTTTTGGTTGCGTCTCTCCTGTAGACATTGCATAAGTTAAGGGTCCATAGCCAATATTTTTTAGTCAAGTCTACATGTGTGGGACGCCTGGCCAACTTACGGCCCATTGAAATAAATCTTAAGTTTGCCGACTCGGAGTCGTTAATTTTACGTCGACAGGAGAGACAACTATAGTTTCTTACGCTGTGTATGACCCTATTGTATGCACAAATAATGACTTAACCCTTTTCCAGGCATAGTGCATATAGCGACCACATAAATCTACACAAAAATTCGACCTCGCACCCTTTACAATATGGTAGAAAATTAATTGAATTTGTTTAAAGTATGATTCACTTTTAAATTAATGCGGGTATACAATACAACGCAGTATTTAAATAGACGGGGCCTGGAAAAGGGTTAAATAATATAAAAAAATAAAATAAAAACATGGTGGATGATTTACGTCGTCGTACAAGCAAGATATAAATGAACTAAGTACTAATTGAACTAAGTGAAGTAAAAGTAAACATTTGCCAAGGAATAGTTAAAGTTTGAGTACAAAGGTAAATAATAGACGGGGACATTTTCCCAGTCGGCTTTACTAGCTTTAATCGAATGAACCTGAAAGCCGGAAAGGGTCAGTCGTTTTGAGGACGTTTTTCTTTTATCCGAGCGGACATTTATTAGGTTTGAATAGACTGATTCGTAACGAGGAATCGCTACTTTTCTATCACTTGCAAGTTGAGTTTTAATAAAATTTATGTTAGTTTACATTGAATGCGTTCCGACAAAAATTGACGACCAAATGACCGAGTGGTTTGTGAATCTGGCTACGAAACTTGAGGTCCCGGGTTCGATTCCCGAGTCGGGGCAGATATTTGTATGAAAAATACGAATGTTTTGTTCTCCAGTCTTGGGTGTTTAATATGTATGTAAGTATGTCTAAACGTTGCCTATAGTACCCATAACACAAGCTTTGCGTACTTTGCGACTAGGTCAATTGGTGTGAATTGTCCTGTGATAATTTATCTAATATATAAAAATCTCGTGTCACGGTGTTTGTTATCGAACTCCTCCGAAACGGCTTGGCCGATTATTATGAAACTTTTTTATCTAATTTCGGTAGGTCTGAGAATAGGTCGTAGGCTATTTTGTATTCCTAACCCTAATCTTCGCAGACGGAGTCGCGGGCAACAGCTAGTTTAAATATATTATTTATTATTATTTTATCTGTTGTATTCCCCCTTAAAGTTAACGGAAATCAAAATAAACACGGTGTATGAGCTTCATTTTTTTTCTTGTTATATTTTTGTTGACTGTAATTGCTTCGTAATCTTATCCTCATAGCCGTATCATTCAAGTCAACCCGGTGATATTCGACCTAAAAGATTTAAAATACGTGTTTACCTACACATACTTAATTATTTTTTAAGGATCTAACGGGCATTTATTTAAGCGTTTCAACCGCCTCATTTATTTGGTCACATTTTTTAAGATATTATTTATTTTATTAGCAGTACGGCTGCTCACCGAATCTAAGATTATTTAAAAGCGAAAAAGTTTCTCGGGTGCGCCGGCGGGATTCGAACCCACGTCTCCCGGGTATGCGCCCCAACGGGTGTTCTACCAATTGAACCACGTCGCATCCAAACGACTCCCCCGAAATTCTTAATCGCTTACATGCGCCAACAGTGGCGTGTGGTAACATCCATCGCAACTATTAGAAGCTACGACTCCTACGTTTCAAATTACATTGGAAATGCGTAAGAAATGATGTACCACATCTATTTATTCAAATATTATTTATTTTATTAGCAGTACGGCTGCTCACCGAATCTAAGATTATTTAAAAGCGAAAAAGTTTCTCGGGTGCGCCGGCGGGATTCGAACCCACGTCTCCCGGGTATGCGCCCCAACGGGTGTTCTACCAATTGAACCACGTCGCATCCAACTGACTCCCCCGAAATTCTTAATCGCTTACATACGCCAACAGTGGCGTGTGGTAACATCCATCGCAACTATTAGAAGCTACGACTCCTACGTTCCAAATTACATTGGAAATGCGTGGTTCAATTGGTAGAACGCCCGTTGGGGCGCATACCCGAGAGACGTGGGTTCAAATCCCGCCGGCGCACCCGAGAAACTTTTTCGCTTTTAAATAATCTTACATTTTTTAAGAATTGGCATAAGATTCTGATACAGTTTCCAGTTATATGGTAGAGGTACAGGACCTCTACTATACAAGCTGAAAGCTCCGGCAAAATCTACAGTCGCTTCTAAAAAAATGTGACCAGATAAATGAGGCGATTAAAACGTTCGAATAAATGCCCTAACGGTGAATCACGATTTGTGCACGACTCTATTTAGAACTCCCAACTTTCGAGCATACCAAATTCTGCAAAATTAAGGTTAAGTTTGCAAATAAGTGCTCGAATATCGAGTTTTCTCCAACACTACGCCCTTCTGCGTGATAGAAATGTGGATAATTTTAGGAGAGTTATGATTACGACCTCTTTCCCGGAACTGCATTAAACTGTCAGTCAATTGAAATTGCAAACAATGTAAACAAATCTTGTATTTAAAATGTCTTTAATTTCCATTTTCCCTCATCAAATACTGCTAAATCCGTGTGTTATTTAATCAATACTTACCACAACACTATCCTAAACCATTAAAACAATAAACAAGTGCTAGAATATGGATATTTCATTAAATGGTTTATTTACATTGTTCGCAATTTCAATTAACAGCGATTTTAAAGTGTACCGTAATCTTTATCCTATAGATTCGCCCGAGACCGACTGGCAAGTAGATCTGGGCCACCGTGTCAAGTTCTGCACCAAGTGGATGTTGGAGCAAGCCTTCATCAGGGTCGGTGACCCCTTAGTGATCGTCTCCGGCTACCGTCAAGGCTCAGGGTTCACTAACACTATGAGGATCATCTATGCCACTGCTGATACGGCCGCCTGATAGTGTTTCATATTACTTAAATATATTTGATAAAGCATTTGGGTTTTCATTCAACTAAATATTAATATAACCAGGTGCACAGTCAAGGGTTTTAATTGTTAGGCCACTTGCCACTGTTCGTATTTTAGGCGTGTAACGCAAACCAGCATACACGAGTATAACCGGCTTCACCCTATTTGCATTACACGGCTAAAATACGATACGAATAGTGGCAAGTGGCCTAACAATTAAAATCCTTGACTGTGTACTATCACTATCACAGTCGTGCTCCTTGAGAGCATTTTCAATTTTAGCTGTACCATTGTTTTTATGAGGAAATTTTGGTGTTTTCTTATTAAAAATCACAAGTACTATTTATTTTCATAAAGTGAAAAAAATACTTATTTTATTAATCGGTTTTGAGAATTATTTTATTTCATACAATTTAACTGGTTCCCTGTTCCGAAGCAATGTGCGGCGTTCTTTCGACACGTCCCCATAGTAATTATGAAATTAAACGCTCAGAGTCATAAGGCACGTGCCTCATGGACGTACAGTTAAACAATTTGATTACTGGGCCACTATATAACCTTATCACATTAACTACTTCATAATTAATTACAACGTCAGTGCGGGTCGAAGGATTATCAACTTTCCTATCACAACATCCCATAAACGTAAGGAGTTTTATAAACGTTTTCGGTCCATGACATGAAGAAAAAAGTTTTGACAGATGGACAGTGACAATTCAAGTTTTTAATACATAAGCCATGGACGTACTATAGAATGGACGCGTCATATTTAAGACGAAATATAACGATCGGTATTCTCTCTCCTTCTTAAAGAAAACATCATCTGCAAATAGAGACAGATATACGTCTGTCTGTATTGGCTTTCAATTCAATGAAGCCAGTTTACTATAGTGTATTTATAAATCGATATATATATGTCCTAGTGATGTGCCACTTTTATATCGATAAACTTTAGCTGTCAAAAATAATTATCGTGTCATAATTTAAAGGACCATATTGGATTCGAAAAATTACCAAGAATACTATTCAGCATTTTAATGATTCTTTTATACTCTTTTCCTTTAGTTAAAACATTACGAAAAGCAGTTTGATATTGGAATGAGTAGGAAGTAGTAGTTGTAAGTTGTAAATTAGAAGTCTGCGAGTTTAAAAATAAGCATACTGAGACGCTCTTGGCAGATGGCGGGGCGGTGCGGACTAGTCGAATCTAATAACGACAAACTCGAAAAACGATACAGAATTATTTACAAAAACAACAACAAAGACAAAACGCCAATTAACCTCCCCGAGCCGTACCGCCATCTGCCCATCGCCTAAAATGGTCCAAATAATACGTGCAACGTACAATTTTTTTAACGAGACCATACTTAGGTCCCGATAAGGCGTATCAATCTAATCTAATATATGTATAAAAATCTCATGTCACGGTGTGTTACCGAACTCCTCCCAAACGGCTCGACCGATTTTTATCAAACTTTTTTCTCTGTATTCGGTAGGTCTGAGAATAGGTCGTAGGCTATTTTTTATCCCCCCCCCCCATTTTTCGTGGAAGGAGTCGCGGGCAACAGCTAGTTATTTATATTTATTTGTGTATTTATGTACGAGTAGTATAATGGATACAAGGGGAAAAGTAAAACGACAATTATGAAATAATAATCATGATTGTATTTTGCGTACTTTTATCATTTATTGACCACTAAATAAAACCAGTTCACATTCTGTATCCACTATTTCATCAGGATCTTTAGGTAACCTGAGAACAATACACATCCACAATTAGCATTATATTAGTCATAATACAACTTACTTAGTTTTTCTTGTAGTGCTTCTCAGAGCCTATAAAAAGTTTAACTAAAACATATATTAATTTTAAATAAAAGTGACAAAACTGAACCGGACATACAATATCGATTTATTTAACCACATCCCTATCATCAAATTTTAAGTACATGAACTGTCATAACGTCATGAACAGATGCTTTGTTGTTGATTATTTTAATAAATCTTTGGCCGTACGTGATCTTTATGACTTCACGATATTTAGAACGGCAATTTATTTATTGAGAGCAGATCATATAATCTAAACATTGCGCAATAAGTTCATTATGATAGTCGATAACTTACCTATGGAAAGATATTCTTTGGTCACTTTCTGTTAATACACCCATTCTACTCTTGAAACTGATAGCCACACAAGCTTTGGTTCTAGTGATATGAAATTAACTAAATTTCACTCTTCAAAGTGGCATAAAACGCATAAAATTAAAGGAAAACTAATAACAAAGTTGGTATCCAGCTGGCTACCACGGCGACTCAGAATTTGACACACTGACGTTTAAGATGGCGGTGTTTGTCTATGCTTCACTCTTTTCTTCACAGTGAGATTTTGCATGTGCTAGAAAGAGACACATGATGGTTTTTTGTTCGTCTTAAATAGAACTGGTCTAACCATACTACGTCTATGACATAAGCAAACTCCTTTCCTATGGATTATCGTTGAAATATAAAGATCGAGATGTCATCATGACATACTTTACGCAATAATCGTGCAATAATCACTGTCATAGAGGATGCACAAATTGATTCATTATGACATGGTTCTATAGTGGCCTAGGAATTAAATTGGTTGACTGAACCAGTAGTCTTCACAATAAAAAAAAACTTAACAAACCGGACCATTCTTCGCTTCTTGTTACACATTGTTAAACTTGTCCGATTTGTTAATTTTTTTTACAATGCATATGCTCGGAAAGTGCCTCTTGACGCGAGTCAACATATCATAGAAAGTTAGTCATCCCAGCACACTTTCGCAAGTGTGAAAAAAAATTGTATGGATTTTACTTTCCACACGCGTGCGGAAAAGTAAGTTTTTAAATTGCCAATTCTCAAAAAGTTGTGTCCAAACTAGTGTTTAAAAAATAAGACTAGAGAGTTGTGTCTTCATAATTCAGCTTTGCACAAATAAGAAAATGTTTGATGCAACCAAATGAATATTTACTGATAAAATAATAAAGCAGATTGATTTAATATTAAAACACACAAATTTTAATTTCGTCAAAAGTTTTGATATAAAAAATTTAGTACTAAAATAATTCCTTGAGTCCATTTCGGACCGTACGACATCTGCGCTTTCAGTGCGCGCGCATGGCGTAACACGAACCAATCATGTTTACCCGTTCGCGCCTGTCAACCAATGAGCTTTCAGTGTGCGCGCATGGCGTAACACTAACCAATCACGGTTACCCATTCGCGCCTGTCAACCAATGAGTTTTCAGCGCGCGCGCATGGCGTAACACGAACCAATCATGGTTCGTTCCGTTCGCGCCTGTCATGAAAACCCGCCACAGTAATGTTCATGAATTCAGTCCGGAGAGTTAATTTAAGATTAGTAAATTAAAATGGAGAGTTCAAGTGATGAATTTACATAGGACTTAACGCCGCCTGACGTCCTAGACCAAGCATAAAATTAAATGTGATAGCCTCCTGCTGACTAAACCGATGCTGAAATATGTAAACATCTACGAGACTTTCCCTCAATGAAAGGTAAATAAGAACGCAACATCTTTTTCCGAAAATGTTTATGAGCGCGCCCAGACAGAGAGCGGTCTGGAGTTCCGAGTTCAGAGTTCTGCGTTCTTTCGAATGTACTGAGTCTCTTTACGATAACGCACACAGCAGGCGACTGGAACTCTCGAGCGATGAAAACACAGAACTCTGAACGCGGAACTCGGTACTCCAGACCGCTCTCTGTCTGCGTGCGCTCTTAGCCCCAATTTTTTTCCTCTCTTAATGCATTGTAAAATGTTGTATGATATACGTGTTGAAATTAGGAAATTTTCAACTCATGTCGGCTAAACCAAACTCGCTTCGCTCGTTTGTTTAGATCTCCGCCATTCGTTGGAAATAGCCTACTTTCTGCACTTGTATCATAAATAACTATTTCATCACACTTGCTCGTCAATGGTGTTATTCCATGCTTGTATACTAAATGACAATGGCCTAAATTGGCTACTTTCCTAACTAGTCAGTCTTTTAGATTATCAAAAAATATTGGATTTATTTTGTCAATTAAACAAAAAATTACGAAGATATGGCGCGTTGAAGTTTCGCGTGACGTCACTTGTTCCTACGCTTTGTATGAGCGTTTTAGGAACAAGTGACGTCACGCCTCGTCACGCGGAACTTCAAAGCGCCATATCTTCGTCATTTTTTGTTTAATTGTCAAAAGAAAAATTATGTGTGTAATATTTTTTGATAATGTAAAATACGGACTAATAAGAATTATTATTTTTTTACCTAGGAAACATCCCTATTGTTCTTAAGGGAGTTATAGATTTACGTACAGTTTTTCTACCCAAGGGAGTTCTAACTTTAGTTTTAAAATTTGCAAACAAGTCATTTCAGACTAAGGAGGTCTCAAGTCAGCCAACGTTTTATTTATTATCTTTAAAACTTAGCTATAACCCAAATTTTACAACACAAAACTTATCTAAGCTTCATGAAAATTCGTTATTTTTTATATTTTAAATTTATATCAAATATTTTTGCAATAATTTTAGTAAAAATATTTTTTTAAACATGTTGGCAGAATCTGGCCGTATGACCTTTCAAATTCTAAACTAAACACAGTTTACATTATCTATGGTAGGTGACTCGAAAAAAGTGACAATCTGTATTGGCGGGTAGCCATTATTTTATTCAATTTAAGTGTTTAGAGACAAATTAATTTTATTTTTGGATTTTTTTTCTCGCAATGTGATGAAAATCATTGTGTGTATCACGGGCAGTAAGGGGATTACAAACTCGAGTCTTTAAAAGCCCTCCGCCTTCAGCGTCGGGTTTCTAATAGACTCTCATTAGTAATCCCCTACTTACGGCCCTAGATGCACAATGTACTATTATAGTAAAGGCTTGAAAAAGTGCGTAACCAAACGGACTAATTTTAACTCCCTGTTAACAATTTCTTAATTGGGTACAACGAAAAATAGAAATGCCCTCATGAGGCACACGTGCTTCATGGGACAGGGAACCTGTTAATTACAAAGCTCGTCACAAAACTGATACAAAAAAACAATGGAGAATTAGATACAATTTTTTAACCATACCATTATCTACCATTTTTTTTCTATAGCGCTTTTGATTTTGACTAAGAAAACCCCATAACTACCTAATTGTTAAAACTGTAGCAAGTATATTTTAAATTGAAAATGCTCTTGAACCATAAAATGGGGCAGTTCAATTGAAATTCCGAGATTTTATTAAATTTCTACGAGAATAATCAAATATTACACCGTCTATGATAAACAATAACAAATACACACATGCACACACGTAAGGTTGGCCAAGAAAGTAGTCTAACAGTTTTTACAAAAGTTTCTATGAGATCTAAATAACGCTAAGGTTGACTTATAAGTATATTGTATAGGTATAGTTAGGTATTTGAGATTTACATATGCATTTATATTTATTCAAATGTTTTGCTCTATTTGTCGATCCTTGTTTTTTGATTGCTCTTCTCTACCACTCAAAGGTTGACTGGCAGAGATCCCTTCAGGGATAAGTCCGCCTTTGTACTTACCATTTTTTTTGTAACCTTTTTTTTCCTTTTGTACAATAAAGAGTATAAACAAACAAACAAACAAACTTTTCTAAGTGAAGTCATTAGTCACTGTCATCATTTTACTGCAATAGAAAATCGACCTCCTTGTATCATGACATGACGTGTAAATGAACTTCAACCGTAGGGTGGCAGACCATATTTTTGGCCGACCGTACACACAACTTTCGCATTTACAATCTTAACAGGACCACAGGTAAAACTACTATACATTATGTACTTGTAAAACGAGCCTCTGTTAACATTAAAATTTATATTCACAGAAGTTTTTTTGACGTGACATCGATGAACGCCGGCTGCACGCACGAAAACGGATGACTCAGTGTAACGTACATAACACATTGTCCCGTTACGCGTCCCGTTACGCTCGAGCCGATGATCGATCGGAGCGAGAGCGCGGCACGAGCGAGCGAAAGGCACAATCGGCTTAAGCGTTCGACATCAATGTTTTGTTATGACGTTGTCACGTTAAACTATCGTCCGTAAACCGACTTTACAGACAACCGGTTTTTAGGGTTCCGTAGTCAACTAGGAACCCTTATAGTTTCGCCATGTCTGTCCGTCTGTCTGTCTGTCTGTCCGCGGCTAAGCTCAGAGACTGTTAGTACTAGAAAGCTGTAATTTGGCATGAATTTATATATCAGTCACGCCGACAAAGTGATTGAATAAAAAAAAGTAAAAAAAATTTTTTTAGTGTACCTCCCATAGACGTAAAGTGGGGGTGTTTTTTTTTTTCTCGGCTAACCCTATAGTGTGGGGTATCGTTGAATAGGTCTTTTAAAACCATTGCGGGGTTCCTAACATGATTTTTCTATTCAGTGATCTGTTTGCGAAATATTCAACTTTAAAGTGAAAAATTTCATTAAAATCGGCCGTCCCCCCCCCCCCTCTAAAATCTAAACTGTTGGGTGGAAAAATTTGAAAAAATTCAGAATGGTAGTAAATATAACAAATTTACTAGGAAAATTATAGCGGCTAAGATTGCTTGGAAATTATTTGTAGTTTAAGAGTAAATAGTAGCCTAAGGTATAAAACATACCTAAACTTGGATGATTCCGTACACATACGAAATCCTTAGAAAAATATTACTTGATTTTTTCGTAATGGCTACGGAACACTACCTTGAGCGTGTCCGACACGCTCTTGGCCGGTTTTTTTTCTTAATCCTGTATCACCACCCTGATCCACTTTGACCGCTTTGACCGTGATTCGCAGCGACACCGTCCCGCCGTCAAAGAGCGGCCACGCTGACCGGCCCAATTTGCGGCACTCCGAGGTGCCTAAATTGAATTTATGTAACCTAGGTTTCAGCACTCACGGTCGAGAAGAATGAACGCGAAAATTACTGCGAGATAACGGCGAAATAGCAGTCGTCCATGAAAAAGCTTGGGGATAGGGGTCTGAAGCCTTTCAACTGCCATGTCCTGTGTATTACGAAAATCGACTATAGTTATTTAAACCGTTTAAATGAGTCCTCCCCGCGCGGTACAGGGGCTGCGGGGTATGACGACAAAAGGGGTTGGGTTCGTAAGGACTAGATTGCATAACGACTCTATAAGCAAAACGTCTTAGTTGCATAAGGTCTTGGTAAGCACAATGTCTTTTTTGCAGAATGCCCTAGTGAGTAGAATGTCTTAGTTGTTCGATCGACAACTATAGCATAACGCCCGAAATTGCAAAATGACTAATAGAGTTTACGTCCAAGTTATTAATAAGTCTTGATTGTAAAACGACGCATAAGGAAAAGTGTCTGGATAGCATATGGTCTTGGTAGCAAAACGTCATGATTGCATACCGGCTAGGCTCTGTAGGGACGACTAGTTATTGTCTAGGTCTCGGACGAAGTCGCCGGCAGAAACTAGTCGTTATGCCATTTAGACGTTATTAATGTTTGACGATATGCCTACCTAGTCGTTTTGCTATTACAACATTTTGATATTAGGGCGTTATACAAACAAGACGTAATAGAACTAAGTCCAATCTTAAACTCGGGCATTCTACTATTAAGACGTTTGTACAATTAGACATTTAGCTACCAAGACCTTATGTAACTAAGACGTTTTGCTTATAGAGTCGTTATGCAATCTAGTCCTTACGAACCCAACCCGACAAAAGGGGGCCGGGAGATACCCCAGCCCCTGTACCGCGCGAGCGAGGTCTCATTTAAACGGTGTAGGTAACTGTAATATATCCATCAACTAAGAATCCCAATGACCAGTAGGTACCATTCTTTAATGTACGTTTACGTACACTTATATCAATACAAAAGCAAAGAAACTATAATTTTATTATCTGTTTGTAAGTTATAACTGTTCCTTAAATAATAAATAAATAAATAAACAACAAAACAAAAAAGTACAGGTGTACACACTCGTTATTGGTCAGGTGTCCCTCGTTGTTGCTCTTAACTTCATACACCAGTTTGATTTTTGATTTCAATAGTAAATTTTTGCGCTAATATTAGAAAAAATATCCAGTACTACTACCATGAGTTTACACTAGTTTACGTGACCGTACTCGCTAGCGACGGCGTAAATGATTTGTATGGAGAATTGTACTTCCGTAAGTGACCGCTAGAGGCGCTGTACAATTCTCCATACAAATAATTTACGCCGTCGCTAGCGAGCACGGTCACGTAAACTAGTGTAAACTCATGGTAGAAGTACAGTGCTGTGTAGACCTAAGTGGGTTGTTGACAGATTCCCTGTTCCGAAGCAATGTGCGGCGTCTTTCAACACGTCCCCATAGTAACAATGACACTGAACGCTCAAGTTGTGCCTCATAGAAGTACCAGTAAAGTCACACGTGAGGCACATGTGCCTCATAGGACAGGGAACCTATTAGAAGCTGCAGCGATTCTATTTCATTACACTCAATGAATACTTTAATAATTTTAAATTATGTCAATGAAGTATACCAAGTAAAACTATACTACTAGCTATATTGCCCGGGACTTCGGTATAAAAAGTATCATATATGTTATCCATGTTATAAACTATCTAATTTATTGAATCAGGCGATACTTTGCGGAGGTCCATATTATATCATATCAATTCAAATTTCATCAGAATCCGTCAAACCGTAAAGTGTGAAAGAGTTACAATCATCCATATATACCATCCGCAACGAGGATATCCGACACAGAACTAAGGTCATCGACATAGCTCAGAGAATTAGCAAGTTGAAGTGGCAGTAGGTTGGTCATATCTGTCGAAGAACCGACAACCGTTGGAGTAAACGAGTTCTTGAGTGGAGATCGCGTCTTGGCAAACGTAGTGTAGGACGCCCTCCGGCCAGGTGGAGTGACGATCTGCGAAAGGCTGCTGCTGGTAGAAGCTGGATGCGTCTAGCCGAGGACAGGGCGCAATGGCGCTCATTGGGGGAGGCCTATGTCCAGCAGTGGACTGTTATAGGCTGATGATGATGATGATGATGATGATGACATATACCATCCATCTATTCATCCATACAAACTTTCACGTTTAAATATTATACCCGTTTTTCCTTCCTTAATTTTCCATACAAAATTTATTAGTCAGTTTTGTGACGGTCCATACAACATGTATGGTTAACTGCGTCACAAAACTGACAATTAAAAGTGGGACACTTTTTTATTGCTTAAATCGATAGTGCTTGTGATTCTGAGTAGAAATAACCCAACATTTGTTAGGTTTTTAAAAAAGTACAGGGTACACTTTTTTCTGAAAATGCCCTTATTCATTAATTAAAATTGCACCGAAGTAAAGATAACATTTTGTTTCACAACCATCGTTCCAATATGTGGCAAGTGTAATCCCAGAGAAACGTATAGAATTGGTGCACGTAACCTGGGGCCGATAGCCCCGCCGCTCGGCTTTGCTTGGGAATTCTCTTTGAGATCATGTTTTTTAAATTTTCAATTTGGAAAATACTGTTCGTTTAAGCGATTGGACGCTAGGGTAGATTGTGGCTCGCTGGCCTCGCCGGTTGGGGAGTAAGTGGGCATATTGTACCAGCAACTGATAGCTTAGCGTTTATAGAAGGTATCACGAAGTGTATTTGGAATACTTCGCTTAGTAAATAGACAATTTCCCCCGTTTTTCGCGGTCCCATTATTTTGTCCCATTAATGGGACCACGAGGGAGAACTTTCTCGTAGTCTCATGACTATTTATCTACTTCTTGTATTATAAAAATAAGGATGTTTGGTTTGCTAAATATGTAAATGATGAAAATAAAAATATCAACTTTATTCAACCAAAAAATTACAGTTAGGTGCACTGCAATAGAACCCAATATATATAATAAGGGTCTGTCACACGTTATCTTAATTTTCCAAAAAATGACCCACCGAAATATATCTCCATGGACCAGCTGCAGTTGATAATTCATTATGACATCATTTCGCTTTATAATTTCTGTCTTCTTTATGTTTATTTACAGATTTCACGACATACTCGAAAAAGTTTATCTATGCAAGAAATATTATACAGGACGAAAATTTCCACAACCGAAGATACTAATGGGACGACGAAAAAATAGGAAAAATTTCAAATGACCCATGAGATTTTTGACCTGAAATTTGCATTCAAGATGACGTCACATCTTTGACCCGGTACACTTTGAGCATCGATCAATCCCATTATCCCACTAATATTATAAACGTAAAAGTTTATATGAATGGATGTGTGGATGTTTGTAACTCTTTCACGCTATAAAGGATTTGCCACACGGATGCGTTCTGCGGTCGCAGTCAGGTCAAATTGTACGCAGCCCGTATTATTTGTGAACAACATCGTCGGTCTTTTGTACAGACATGCGATCTGACCGTGCAGTCCAATGTTGTTCATACACATAATGTGGGCTGCATTCAATTTGACCCGCCCGCGACCGCAGAACGCATCCAGTGTGGCACATCCTTAACGGTTGGTCGGATTTGAATGAAATTTGGCTCGCTCTCTGTTTATAACCTGAATTACATAATTTTTGTAAAGTGTGAGATACTGTTTAAAACCAATATACACCGTGAAATTTTAGTGGTTGTTTTCTCGAAACGAGGTGATTTAGTATCGATTGTACAATCGATTTATAATTACTATTTGAACTAGAGTCAAAAATCCAATTGTGAAAAACGAAAGTCGAAAATGACCGCAAACCAATAGTAATGCTTCGTTGGTACCTAACCCATCGTACAATCATACGCTACTTGTACCAACGAAGCGTTACTATTGGTTTGCGGTCATTTTCGACTTTCGTTTTTCACAATTGGATTTTTGACTCTAGTTCAAATAGTAATTATAAATCGATTGTACAATCGAAACTAAATCACCTCGTTTCGGGAAAACAACCACTAAAATTTCACGGTGTATTATTGTTATATTATTAACTAGCTGGTGCCCGCGACTTCGTCCGCGTTAAATTCGATTTTTTTATGCACCCGTTTGGCAAATAGGAAAATTAATTTCGTTCATCTTACTCGCGATTCCTCGTATAGTTCGAATATAATTGGCTAAGTAAGTAAAGTTTTTTGAAGAGGTACTGTACCTATTATATTTTTTTTCGCAGTAGTCGTCTTCAAGACCGAGAAACTGCAGCTGTTTTTTTTTATCTCCTACTATTTATTGAAAATATTTTTTAAGTGTTCGAGATGACATTTGTGAGATTTGATGACTGACAAGTGGTTCGTGCTCAGTACTTAGTAGGTAGAAATAGAAAAAAACGAAGTCAATTGTCAATGTCAAATGAAATCTAACCGTTTGCGTTTCGTTTAGTACTTTGCGTCGTCCAAGAAGCAGTTCGAAAATAGTGATCGAAAATATTCAATCGTGATTCAATTATCGTGCATTGGTCGTGGAGAAATGCGGTAAAATTGAAAATCCGGATTTTGTGCGGAGGTCGTTAAAATAGTCCAAAAATCACACTGATCGATCACACCAAAACGCAAAGCAAACGAAACGCAAATGGTTTGACATGGACAAAAGTGACAGATTACTTCGTTTTTTTTCTGTTTCTACTAAGTACTGGGCACGAACAGCTTGTCAGCCGTTAAATCTCACAAATGTCATCTCGAACACTTAAAAAAATATTTCCAGTAAACAATAGGAGATAAAAATAAAACAGCTGCAGTTTCTTTATCTTCAGAACGCCAACTGTAGAAAAAAAA
The DNA here is from genome assembly GCA_947859365.1 of Archips crataeganus. Classification (NCBI taxonomy): domain Eukaryota; kingdom Metazoa; phylum Arthropoda; class Insecta; order Lepidoptera; family Tortricidae; genus Archips; species Archips crataeganus. The sequence goes on from OX402055.1 coordinate 16,887,523, forward strand.
TATAATTAGCACCACTTAAAAAAACTTAGCCAATTACCTACTGAGGAATAAAAAACAACTTAATTTAACAAGTTAAGTATGAAGTATCTTTTTCTATTTTTTTTTTTATTTTTTTTCAACTTCATTTTTTTATTACTTTTACGGTCATCCCGTGAAACCATATATTTCAAACCAATATTTCAAACCATATATTTCAAACCATATATTTCCATATATTTGTAAAAATTGGCCTAGTAGCGCCATCTCTTGGTCCAGGTGAGCGGGTAGCTCCGAAGGAGTGTTGAAGTCTCTCGGTAGAGGGCATTAACATAGATGCGCTTTATCACTGCCTAATGTGATTATAACAGACTGAAGTGTACGATGTATAGGAAAGATTCGTCGCTAACTTCTAGACCAGTGATGGTGTAGGGGTAAGCACGCAGCACGGAACGCTGAGGACCTGGGTTCGATTCCCAGCATTGGTCTTTTTTCTGGGGTTTTTTCTGTGCATGTATATTTCAGTTTGTATTTAGTTTGAAATAAACTTAATTTAAATAAATGAGTTTAATTGCGAGTAAATTCAAATGCAATCATAAATTAAATAATATCTTTATACACAACATTAATAGTTTTTCCTGCTGTAGCTAATATAAATAGATTGTCAGAAAAACAGATATGGTCTAAGATCCGGCTGCAAAATTACTACATTCATAATATAGTTAACCAAGATTAAATTTTTACATATTTTTATAATGGGGTGCCAATTAAAAAGTGGCCACCATTACTATTAATTAAAATATTATTAATTGGCTCTTCGTGAAACATTTCGTTTACGTCGTATGGAAATAAAACATATTCTACTTCACAGCAATGTATTTAAGGGCTTTGAAAAGGTACAGTTGTCATTGATCACTTAGCCGTAATCTCTTCGCAGCCAGGTGTAAACAGGAATAATTTTGTTAAAATTTTTCGTTCATGGCGTAGGTATATTCATTTCAATTATACCACATTAAAGCTGATCTTTTTCTGTGCGTGATGTAAAATGTCTGCCTATTAAAAAATAGCCGCAAATAGGAGTTGCCTGCCGTTAAAGATGCTAGGTAGGTAATTAAAATAAAGTGACACAGAGTGAGCGTGCAACGTTACTTTAGTATGAAATATATTTACTCCCATCCTGATTTTTTCAATATTTTTAAACCAACAGTTTCACAAACGAATCACTGTATCTAAAAATTGTCTTCACAACCCCGTAATGATTTTAAAAGACCTATCCAACGATACCCCACACTGTAAAGTTAGATGAGAATAAAAAATCACCTCCACTTTACGTCTATGGGAGGTACCCTAAAAATATTTTTTTTACGTTTTATTTTATCACTTTCTCAGGGTCATTTTTATATATATCCATGCAAAATTACAGCCTTCTATCACTAATAGCCCCTGCGCTCAGCCGCCGACAGATAGACATGACGAAACTTTAAGGGTTCCGTTTTGCCATTTTGGCTCTGGAACCCTAAAAACGCGTACAGCTGGCCTTTAGCATCCTCGTCTAACAAGTAACGTTGCGCGCTCACTCTGTGTCACTTTATTTTAATTACCTACCTAGCATCTTTAACGGCAGGCAACTCCTATTTGCGGCTATTTTTTAATAGGCAGACATATTACATCACGCACAGAAAAAAAATAGCTAAAATGTGGTATAATTGAAATGAATATACGCCATGAACGAACAATTTTAACAAAATTATTCCTGTTTACACCTGGCTGCGAAGAGATTACGGCTAAGTGATTGATCAATGGCAACTGTACCTTTTCAAAGCCCTTAAATACATTGCTGTGTAGTAGAATATGTTTTATTTCCATACGACGTAAACGAAATGTTTCACGAAGAGCCAATTAATAATATTTTAATTAATAGTAATGGCGGCCACTTTTTAATTGGCACCCCATTATAAAAATATGTAAAAATTTAATCTTGGTTAACTACATTATGAAAGTAGTAATTTTGCAGCCGGATCCCGTACACCTTAAGTCGACGCCAGCAGCCTTGCAAAGCAGTTACTTTCAGTTGAGTTCCATTGCATAATTTAGGCGGAGTAAGATTTCTGAGAAGCATTATCGGAACGCCGACTTTGAGCGTGATTTTGTGTGCAGGAAGACCGCTTGCAGTAAAGTGAACTTAAAAACTCTATAGGATAATTTGTGGCATCGTCTTGACCCAACAATTAGTGACAGTATTTTTTCATTTATAGCCGCGCCTTGGTCATTTCTCGGAGTGAGTATAGCACGTTCACATAACCAAGAAGTTTCTTGATGTGTTACACTTGCATTGCTCGCTTTCGAGTCATTGTACTGTATGCCTAGTATAAGTTTTTACTATACCAAATACTTCTCGATCGCGTTTACGTAAAAAATTCAATTACTAGGGAAACATGGACAGCGTCTCCGCGCGCGCGCTTCCATGTTTCCATAGAATTGAAATTTTTACGTAAACGCGATCGAGAAGTATTTTGGTGAAGTAAAACTTATACTAAGCGTACTGAACCACGGACCAGGATGAAACCTTTTCACAGCCAATTTTACGATGACTTCTTTGGCAGATGTATGGAATGTCAACACGACATTTGCAATGAACAGGGTTCACCCTGCTACGTTATTCAGTTTCTTCGACCGTCATTACGGTTACTAAGAGCGGATCTATGGAAATAGTTCATTCTAGTACCATTGTCAGTTTTTACACAGGCTTGTAGTAAGCAAACCTATATATAAAAGACATCTGCGTCATTTTTCTTTATACCTAGATGCGTGAGACACGGTTTCATACAATACAATTTCAGACAAGTACGGCCTAGATTCTCTTTTGATTGTTATTTTTTTGAGTATTATTGGAGATAGTAAAAATCAAGTAAGTAATATAATATTTATTCAATTCAAAATTTAGTTTAACAGGTATACTTAAACGGGCACTCTACGAATGTACATACAAAAAAATCTAGATATTTGTATCTATTTAACTATTTTTTTCGCAGAAACAATTAATTATTTAGGAATTTTCAAATGGTTATCGAGTCTATAGGTTAGGTTAGGTTTTTTTTGTAAAAATTCTGAATAATTAATGATTCTTGAAAAAAAGTTATATGCGAAATGATGAATGTTAATTTTTTATGCGATCCAATAGTAAACCTTGACAAACGTTAAGTAAGATACAATGTGCAAAGGCGAACTAATCCATTTTTTGGGGTAGTTATAATAGAGAGATCTCTCTCCAGGCAGATATTATTCCTGGGGACTGAAGTCCGATGGATGAAAGTTGGAAGTTGTATTTATGCAGCTGGGTTGAGAAACTTCGATAGTGCGATGCAGGATGTAGTAATTAGTTTCTCATGTGATCACTAGATGGCGCTATAGTCGCTACATATTTAAGGGACCAATCAACTCGAGCACCTATGTTTATCTGTTTCTTATTATACTAGGGGCGTTCAATAAAAAGTGAGAATGAGTATGTTATAAACAACTTTTACTAAATGTCATTTTATTTTTCGACATAGTCACCTTTTAGCATAATACACTTAGTATATGTTTTATCTAAACTTAAAATTCCATTTTTAAAAAAGGTCTCATCTGAGTACTTAGAAAATCTTGTACTTCAGCGACTACCGCGTCGTCGTCTTCAAATTTCTGGCCTCTCAGGTATTGTTTCAATCTCGGAAATAGGTAGAAATCACTGGGGCCGAGATCTGGTGAATACGGAGGATGCTTAAGGATATCGAACCCAGCATCACGAATTGCAGCCATTGCAACGGCAGACTTGTGTGCTGGGGCATTGTCCTGGTGGAACAGCACAACTTTCGAGAGTTTACCTCGCCGTTTTTCGCGGATCTCATTGCGCAATGTTGCTATTTGTTTGGCGTATAATTTGCCCGTAATAGTGGCTCCATGCTCGAGATACTCAATCATTAATACCCCTTTACCATCCCAAAAAACAGAGCCCATGACCTTACCGGCAGATGGGCTCACCTTGAATTTCTTCGGAGTTGGAGATGATGGCCTTTTCCATGTCATAGACTGCAGTTTCGTTTCTGGGTCGTAATGATGGAGCCATGTTTCGTCCATTGTTATAAATCGCGCCAAAAAAAGTTCCCGGTCTTGCTGCATCAGGTTCAAAGCTTCTTGACAAATCTCTAGTCTAGTTTGTTTTTGCGTGTCAGTAAGCATTCTTGGTACCCAACGCGCAGATACCTTTTTCATACCCAAGCGTTCATGTAAAATATTATGCACGCTCCCCGTTGAATTCTTTACATTTTCAGCAATAAAACGAACTGTGACACGACGATCTGCCAAAACTGAGTTTTCGACTTTTTTCATAATTTCTTCAGTTACTGCTGTAGTAGGGCGTCCGGAGCGGGGGTCGTCCATTGTCGATGTTCTTCCACGTCTAAATTCGGCGCACCAACGTGCGACTGTCGAATACGGAGGAGCATTAGACCCTTAAGTGTCCCGCAAATCCAAATTGACTTGGTCCGTAGAAAAATTTTTCAAATACAAGTATTTGATAACGGCGCGCAGTTCAATTTTCTCCATTTTCGCTAACGTACTCAATAGCATTGCAAAGAAATTACCGTATATTTTTTTAAACAAAAGACAGTTAGTTTTTTTTTTCATAGCAATCAGCTAGATAGATTAGCTTTACCGGCCAGTATTTAATTTCGTAATATTAAAAGAGTTTGCATCTCATTCTCACTTTATATTGAACGCCCCTCGTACATACCACGAGGTTTGCTTAGTTAGGAATTAGATCAATTGATATCAAATGTCACGTGATATTTAATATATTTTTCTCAAACATGCTATGTAATGTTTACGTTGTGTTCCAAATAATAGGCCGGGACGTATCACGTTGCGGGCGCGGTTAGACAACTGGTATGTGTAATGGATTTTCATACAAAATTGCAGGCCTTGGCCGGCAATGCGATCGTCTATTGTTTCATGTGATACAATACAGCACCATGACGTTTATAGGTCTATGGCATCATAGCAATTAGCCATTTAAAAAAAACTATAAGCAATATTTGCGTTTTGGTTCATTATGATATTCTGCCACTACGCTTATTTAATAATAAGGTAATGGTGATCTGCCTAGAGAAATATTTCACCATCAACATCACCATCACCATCATCATCATCATCGTCATCATCATCATCACCATCACCATCATCATCATCATCATCATCATCATCGTCATCGTCATCGTCATCATCATCATCATCATCATGATGCCGACGATGATGATGATGATGATGATGGTGATGGTGATGGATGGTGCATGTTTGAGAAAAGCACTATACAAGCCTCGGCCGGAACAGGGGTTGCCGGCCTCGTATCATGCCTCGTGTCAACTTAGATACTCGGCCGGCAACCCCTTACGTCCCGGCCTCTGCAGTAATGTACCATTTCACACCACCTGCTCGACAATGTCTTATTATATATCATGCAAACCTCTCTCAAAGTAAATCATTATAGCCCTTGGCTTTCGCCGGGGCGTTATGTTGTACTGAATTTCATTATAACCCGCCGGGCAGTAATGTTGTACTGAATTTCATTATAACCCGCCGGGCAGTAATGTTGACTGAATTTCATTATAACCCAAATAATGTGATTCTCACTTCTCGTAGTTCTTATTGGTATGCACTTAAAGTCTAATTTCAAAATCGCCCGGCGTGCAGGCCGGCGCGCAGCTCGTGCACGTGCTGGTCGCGGCGGCGCAGCCCGTGCTGCTGCTGGTGCTGGTGCTCAGCGTGCCCAGCCCCGCGGGAGGCCGCGCCGCACCTCATTTATTAGCAGTTCCGCGGCCGAACGAAAACAAAGTCAAATACTTAAACAAAAGCCGCGAGTGTTTCAATACGCTGCAATTTTAAGTATCAAAACTGCAAAAGAAGATAAAACATTAAGAAAATATCGAGTGACGAAAGTGATTTGACTCCTGATTCCATTAAATTAGACGCCTTAGGACCACTTGCACAGTTCAGCGTAAAAAAATTAAATCGGTAACCCTGGGTTAAGAATGACAGTTCCATACATTTTGACACTTGTTAACCCTGGATTAGCAGTTAACTCGCTCGGAGTTAAGTAGCTAACCCAGATCTGCGCAAGCCGGCCTTAGAAATTGTTAATAATGTACTCCCAGAGAAGTCGAAGGAAAAATACTTAAAAGCTTACAAGATTTCGACAAATGGAAAACTGCGAAAGGAGCAAAGTCAGTGTCAGAATCAATTAAAAACCCCCTCGCTACGCTCGGGAGTTAAATCTAGAGTCCCTCGATACGCTCAGGATTCAGTATCGCGCCCGTGACATAATGCAGTGCTTTATCCCCTTGGTGTACAATCTACTATTACTTGTTCAAGTTTGTACAATAATAAATCATACCTTGAAATAGCCGCGATCGACAATTTTTTCCCAAAAATAATTCTACCGATAGGGTATCAGGGATCTTTATTTAGAAATATTTTTGGAAATATTCCATAATTTAGCATTACAAGTATTTATTTGATTTTTTTTCAGTATGAATAAGCTCATGTTTGACCCAAAATTATATGTTAAGGTTAATAACATGCACCGAAGGGACACAAAAGTAATTTTAGAACAAGTGAAATTCAAGTGGAATGAGGGCAATGTGCGTGTTTTAGACATAGGATGTGGGGACGGAAGTGTTACTGTGGAAATCTTGAAAGAGCACTTGCCGAAAAATTTTGTGAAGCTAGTTGGTTGTGATATTGATCAGAATTCTGTGGACCATGCACGGCAGCGTTATGGGAACGAAAGAGTCCAGTTTATAGTATTCGATATTCAAGGAGACGTTCCAGATGAACTCAAAGCGGGTTTTGACCATGTTTTCTCTTTTTATGTTTTTCACTGGGCAAGCAAGCAAATGTAAGTTCTGATTTTTTTTTAATTCAAAACTAACTTTTAATTGCATGTTTTTAAGTTCCACTTTGAAGGTAAGGGCGTCTTTAAGAAGATGTAGGAAGAGGCAGTGCCCCCGTCCTCCTAGAAATTACTGCTTTTGACTGCACTTATCTACAGTTTACACTTTTGCCATATATGAAGTTGACCCCCTTCCTCCCCTCTTTATTGGGCTTTATTCCCGGCGTGGTATAAAAAAAAACATTTTTCACACCACCTGCTCGACAATGCCTTATTATAAACCGTGAAATTATAGTGGTTGTTTTCCCGAAACGAGGTGATTTAGTATCGATTGTACAATCGATTTATAATTACTATTTTGACTAGAGTCAAAAATCCAATTGTGAAAAACGAAAGTCTAAAATGACCGCAAACCAATAGTAACGCTTCGTTGGTACCTAACCTGTCGTACGATCGTACGCTACTTGTACCAACGAAGCGTTACTATTGGTTTGCGGTCATTTTCGACTTTCGTTTTTCACAATTGGATTTTTGACTCTAGTCAAAATAGTAATTATAAATCGATTGTACAATCAAAACTAAATCACCTCGTTTCGGGAAAACAACCACTAAAATTTCACGGTGTATATCATGCAAACCTTTCTCAAAGTAAATCATTATAGCCCTTGGCTTTCGCCGGGGCGTAAGGTTGTACTGAATTTCATTATAACCCTCCGGGCAGTAATGTTGTATGTACTGAATTTCATTATAACCCGCCGGGCAGTAATGTGATTCTCACTTTTCATAGTTCTTATTGCTATGAGTTTAAAGTCTAATTTCTTCTAAATCGCACGGCGTGCAGGCCGGCCAGCAGCTGCGCCTGCAGCCGGTGGCCGCGCCGCGCCTCATTTATTTGCAACTCCCGGGCACCTAACGAAAACAAATTCAAATTGGTACTTAAAACAAAAGCCGCGAGTGTTTCAATACGCTGCAATTTTAAGTATCAATACTGCAAAAGAAGATAAAACATTAAGAAAATATCGCCTGACGAAAGTGATTTGACTCCGGATTCCATTAAATTATACGCCTTAGGGCCTCTTGCACAGTTCAGGGTAAAAAAATTAAATCGGTAATCCTGGGTTAAGAATGACAGTTCCATACATTTTGACACTTGTTAACCCTGGGTTAGCAGTTAACTCGGAGTTAAGTAGCTAACGCAGGTCCGCGCAAGCCAGCCTTAGGTATTGTTAATAATCTACTCCTAGAGAAGTCGAAGGAAAACTCATAGTCAAAGGAAAATTACTTAAAAGCTTAAGACAATTTAGACAAATGGAAAACTGCGAAAGGCGTAAAGTCTGTGTCGGAATCAGTGCTTCTGATCTATTTCGAGTAATTTCTAGTAGCCATGGTTTTTATAGTCTCGCAAAAGGTGAGAAAAGTAGAGTACCTATACTCCTCGGGGATAAAACTGATTTTGCCTTGGGCGCGCTTAAATCCTTCACTGCTCTCAGGACTCCATCTTAATTCCCTCGCTTCGCTCGGGAGTTAAATCTAAAGTCCTTCGTTACGCTCAGGATTCAATATCGCGCCCGCGACATAATACAGTGCTTTATCCCCTTGGTGTACAATCTACTATTACAGGACTGCCTTCAAAAATATGTACGACTTACTGGCAGAAGGTGGTAGTTGTCTCATTCACTTTCTTGGACGTACTACTATCTACGAGGTGTATGAGAAACTTTCTCGCTCGTCGAAATGGAGCGCTGACCTAAAGGATCTCCGAACTCATTTTATTTTGCCTTATTATGATTCTCAGGTAACAAAAAGAGTTAATTCTTCTGATATTATAATAAATGCGAAAAGGCTAGATAAAACTAGATAAAATTTAGTATGAATATAGCTGGATCTTTGGAATAACACATTAGGCTACTTTTTAATCAGATATTCCCAACAAAATCAAAAACCTGTACTTCCCAAACTACAAATAAACTTGTAAAGCGAAAATTCTTATCAACCCTAGTAATCTGTTATAAGTCTTAAACAGGACCTAATTATTTATTGTGAAATAATACCTTCCTTTAAAAGTTCTGCAGTTTGTTAGCTAAACATTTTCAAGACGCGACTTCATTAAAAAAAAAAACAATTCATTGTAGCCGTAAAAACCAGATTCATTTTCAATTAACTGAAAAATTAGATTTTTATTTGTTCTAAAATAAATAAATTGTTAGTCGATTGAGTTGGTAAAGAAGTGGCAATTTATTGAATCAAGGACTACTTTGCGGAGGTCAATATTGAAGGTCGCGGGTGAGCAAAGTAATTGTTTCAGTTCAAAGAAGTGACTTTATAACTAGCTGTTGCATTATACAAAATCTACGGGAGAGTCATGTTTTGACAGCACATAAAAAGTACGCAAGTTAATTGGTGTCATCAATCCTGTTATTAAATTAAAGAAAGTGCTCCTCTTCAAGAACTTTGCGTGATTTCTCAACGCAGAAAATACACCTATTCTCATGTCATTCAATTAGCATAGCATATTATAGAAGAAGGCTAATACTAATTTAAATAATTACGTAGTTTAACGTTTTTTTCTTTTTTCATTCCCAGAGGCTTGCAATTAGTAGGTATGTCATTATCCTTAAGTTACTGGCTTTAAAAAAACGTCAAGTCGGAAAAACGTTATGTTGTTAGTTTCAAATATTCCAATCGATATTCTACGAGGGGCGTTCAATATAAAGTGAGAATGAGATGCAAACTCTTTTAATATTACGAAATTAAATACTGGCCGGTAAAGCTAATCTATCTAGCTGATTGCTATGAAAAAAAAAACTAACTGTCTTTTGTTTAAAAAAATATACGGTAATTTCTTTGCAATGCTATTGAGTACGTTAGCGAAAATGGAGAAAATTGAACTGCGCGCCGTTATCAAATACTTGTGTTTGAAAAATTTTTCTACGGACCAAGTCAATTTGGATTTGCGGGACACTTTAGGGTCTAATGCTCCTCCGTATTCGACAGTCGCACGTTGGTGCGCCGAATTTAGACGTGGAAGAACATCGACAATGGACGATCCCCGCTCCGGGCGCCCTACTACAGCAGTAACTGAAGAAATTGTGAAAAAAGTCGAAAACTCAGTTTTGGCGGATCGTCGTGTCACGGTTCGTTTTATTGCTGAAAATGTAAAGATTTCAACGGGGAGCGTGCATAATATTTTACATGAACGCTTGGGTATGAAAAAGGTATCTGCGCGTTGGGTACCAAGAATGCTTACTGACACGCAAAAACAAACTAGACTAGAGATTTGTCAAGAAGCTTTGAACCTGATGCAGCAAGACCGGGAACTTTTTTTGGCGCGATTTATAACAATGGACGAAACATGGCTCCATCATTACGACCCAGAAACGAAACTGCAGTCTATGACATGGAAAAGGCCATCATCTCCAACTCCGAAGAAATTCAAGGTGAGCCCATCTGCCGGTAAGGTCATGGGCTCTGTTTTTTGGGATGGTAAAGGGGTATTAATGATTGAGTATCTCGAGCATGGAGCCACTATTACGGGCACATTATACGCCAAACAAATAGCAACATTGCGCAATGAGATCCGCGAAAAACGGCGAGGTAAACTCTCGAAAGTTGTGCTGTTCCACCAGGACAATGCCCCGGCACACAAGTCCGCCGTTGCAATGGCTGCAATTCGTGATGCTGGGTTCGATATCCTTAAGCATCCTCCGTATTCACCAGATCTCGCTTCCAGTGATTTCTACCTATTTCCGAGATTCAAACAATACCTGAGAGGCCAGAAATTTGAAGACGACGACGCGGTAGTCGCTGCAGTACAAGATTTTTGAAGTACTCAAGATGAGACCTTTTTTAAAAATGGAATTATAAGTTTAGAAAAAAGATATACTAAGTGTATTATGCTAAAAGGTGACTATGTCGAAAAATAAAATGACATTTAGTAAAAGTTGTTTATAACATACTCATTCTCACTTTTTATTGAACGCCCCTAGTACAATAGTTTTGTTTCTTTTTAAATTAAAATTGAAATAAATGGCGATGTTTTGTGACTCTGAATATTACGATTTGATGCTAATACGGTGAATAAATAAAAGTTTATTTCAGGACCCAGCAAATGAAGTACGGCATATGATGGAAAAGATTGGCTTCAAGGACGTCGATGTGCAAGTGCTTGTTAAAACATATTCATTTGAAACCGAAGAGTTTAAAAGTAAGTAGGTCCGTCCGATCTCCAATTCTGGCTCACGCTGAAGTTGGATGAATACCTAACTAACGTGGAGAGGGACACACAATTTAACTTTTATTTGACTAATCAATTTATAATTTATATTAATGTTATATGCAAGATGTTGTTTGTAGGTATATTGTTCGATAAAAAAAATGACAAAAAATTTGGTAAAAACTGGCCAGGTCAAATTTTGAGGTTCATTTTATGGACTTATCCGCTTTGTGTAAAGTCTAGTTCGACTTTTCGAATTTAAGAAGTTATATTTTTAATTAGCAAAAATTTTTGTAACAGAATACACAAAAAATATTTTAAATTAATATTAGCATGTTAATGTGTATATTTCAGGATTATCTACCGAATTTGGCACTCATTTAGTTTACAAGTACCTAATATTCTATATTGAACTTGGCTCCTTTTTCCACATTTGTGTTTTTGATAAGACATTAATTTATTTTACGATTTTTCTTTGTTTCAGACTTAATGAAGAGTTTTAACCCTTTTGACGGTCTAAATGCAAAATGGGATGAATTCATGGCCGATTATGACGATTTGGATGTCGACGCTGGGACAACGACGTATAAATTAATAGTGGCTCGTGGTTCAAAATAATCTAACCTTTTTTTTTTTTTTTTTCCAAATTTAAAACAATAATATTTTTACAATTAAATAGCATCGTTAAACCTGAATCAGGTTTGTCTCGATGCTTCGTTCCGCCTCATTACATTGCATTAAAAACGTCTAACACATAAAGTTTTGAGATATCATGTAAAACCAAGTCAGTTATTGTTTTCGTTAGTACCTGGACATTTTTAATTAGAAGTGTATTATTTATTTACTTATTATGTGAGGTGGTTTTCTTAATCAAAATCACGAGTACGACTTTCATAAAAAAAATGTCCTTACTTTTTCAGTCAGTTTGTGACTCTTTTTTAAACAACTTATATATGTATATTCCTCATTTATTTATTCATTTATTGCATACATGTAGTAGGTATAATTAAGATGGTAGGGTACATTTATATAGTATCATAAATGCTACCCATAAAAGGTGTTGCAATGTCTTAAGTCTAAAAAAAATTGCATGCTAAACGTAGATTATCGATAACAATCAAAATAACAAAAAATAACCAATAAGTATAAGGACAAAATAATTCATCAAATTACCCACACAAGTATAAAATTTCATTTAAAATAAAATTAAAAAATTTAATTACAAATTAAACAAAGTCAAACTATAAATCAACTTATAATAGAAGCATTTAAATTTCATAAAATAATGTCCAAAATAATAATCAGAGAAAATAAATAAAAATATGAATAAAAAGAAAATCAAATTCATAAAATACAATGTTCCTATTCCTCGTCACAAAAATGACACAATTTTTTATGGAAAATTAGGGACAGGCCTATAATACTAGATATTCAGTGGAGGAGTAAGGTAAACGTACCAATGCTCGACACCTCAACGCCCAGTAGATGACACCCATCTGTCACCTATCGTACTGTGACATAAGATTGAATGTGCCATGTATTGGGTCAGTGTCGAGCACAGGGGCGTTCACCTTATATATAAGCGTGATATTTTAACAGCTTTTGAGACTGACTGACTTGACTACAAGACATTTCTATGTGTGGGTATGTCTTTGGGCGTAGCATAGTGATACAAGTCTATGATAATCTTACCTATTTAACCTATGTTTGGCAAATAAATTATTTGCATTTGTGTTTGTTTTTTTTTTATAATCATTATCAATAGCGCACTTGATTTTGAGTAAGAAAACTCCAAAGCTACTTAGTTCTGAAAATTTTTAAATTGAAAATGGCCGTCTGTAGAAGCACCTGTCCTGTTCAAGAACCTTGTTAATTTTTTTTTTATCTAACCAATTATCTATGAACATTTATATTTAAACATTAGGCATTATAATATTCGTAATTATAAAACAATAATACTATTTCGATTACTAAGTGAATTAAAAGTATTAAGGTCAAAGTTTGAGTTGGCTTTAACTCAAGCTTTAATTTAACATAACATAAGTTAGGTACGAGTATTTTGTGTAAAATTTACTTGCTGATCCGGCAAACGTTGTTTTGCCATATAAATTATTTCTTATAGTGTAGTGTCTAGTAGTGTAAGTGTAGGGGAATAAAATAAAAACCGGCAAAGTGCGAGTTGGACTCGCGCACGAAGGGTTCCGTACAATTATCTATAAAAATCACGTTTGTTGTATGGGAGCCCCTTAAATATTTTTTTATTTTCATTTAATGATTTATTTTTAAAGACAATATATATATTTTTTTATTTTTTTTTATAAAAAAATAGGCTTACGTTTGACCTCAATCTTGCTTGATGGAAGGCGAAGATGAGGCCTAAGATGGTACACGCTTGCCTAGAAGGTGTCTGTTCACTTTGACTTTAAAGATATCCAGATTATAGCGATTCGGAAAAACTGACCTCGGCAGAGAGTTCCACTCCTTAGCCGTCCGCATAATGAAAGAAGAGGCAAACCGCTTCGTGCGTAATGGAATTGAATATTCTATGAATATTTCAAGTGTCTACCTGTTGCCGTTATCAATATCGAGCAAAAACTAGCAAAAAAAACATGTTTGTTGTTTGGGAGCCCCTTAAATATTTATTTAATTCCATTTTTTAGTATTTGTTGTTATAGCGGCAACCGAAATACATCATCTGTGAAAGTTCTCTCTAGCTATCACGGTTCCCGAGACACAGCCTGGTGACAGACAGACAGACGGACAGACAGACAGACAGACGGACGGACGGACGGACGGACGGACGGACGGACGGAAGGACGGACAGCGGAGCCTCAGTAATAGGGTTTCCGTTTTTACCCTTTGGGTACGGAACCCTAAAAATAGCCTATGACTTCTTCTCAGACCTACCAAATATGGACAAAAATTTTCATAAAAACAGTGCGTACTTCCCTCCGCGCGGAAGAAGTGAAACTTCATAATAAACCAACCCGCTCCCAACCCGCCTCAAACCCGCTCCCATCCCGCCCCCAACCCGCTCCCAACCCACCCCCACCCGCTCCCAACCCGCTCCCAACCCGCTCCCAACCCGCCCCAACCCGCTCCCAACCCGCCCCCAACCCGCTCTCAAGTGCCTATAGAAGTTTTACTTCAAAAACAAACGTATCGTAAAGGTCAACTTGCAATACGTTGCGTTGCGTATTTAACGCAACGCATTTAACGCGACGCTTGTTGGAAGTCGCATTAGAAGTTTCACTTCAAAAATCGGTCAAGCTATTTCGGAGGAGTTCGATAACAAACACATTCAATGGTGTAAGTGAAATGCCCAATCCGCGCTGGGCCTGCGTGGGAACTTCGGCCCGAGCCCTCACATCCTGAGAGGTCTGTGCCTATGGGGTGATTGCTGACTAATGTACCAAAGCAATGCTGCCGAGTGCTTTCTAAAACCTAACCTAGCACCTGCCGAATGTAAATGATCGCCAACAGAGCGTCTGCACCGGATGCAATTACCGCTGCACGAAATGGCCGCAGCGTCAAAGTGGAGGAACACGGCAATTTGCGACGGACTGCCCGTGGACAGTCCATTTTGTGATATCACTTCTATTCCAGCTTTTAGTTGTGGCTTTCAACTTTGTCTCTGCATTACAGAAGACACTAAACAATTGACACGCTTTTTAACCTCCGACACAAAAAGAGGGGTGTTATAAGTTTGACCGCTATGTGTGTCTGTCTGTCTGTCTGTGACATAATAGCTCTTAAAAGGGTGCATCGATTCGGATGCGGTTTTTTTTAGTAGAAAGCAGGTTTCTTGGCGATGGTTCTTAGATATCTTTCATCAAAATCGGTTTAGCCGTTTCAAAGCTATCAGCTCTTTTGTTAGCTGCGGAAGGGATCTTAGACGCATAACGGGCATTGACTTAATGTTCAAACATACGAGTGACATATTTGCGTTGGGGGTTTTTAAATATTTAAATTTATAGTTATTTATATGACCTATGAAAACGTAATCGCCGTAAAAGGAATATCAACTTCAACTTTTTAGATTAAAACAACGCCAGATAAAAGAAAAATATTTTAAATAACCGGCCAAGTGCGGGTCAGAGTCGCAAACTGAGGGTTCCGTACAAATTTTTAGGTAAATAGCTATAACTATTAAAATCCAGTGTTAGCAGAGCCCTGCTTATAAGTAAAATGTACACAATGTGGGATTATTTTATATTGCGTTAGTCGGGACCCCTCTTAATATCTAATTTAATTATATTTGTATTATTTGTTGTAAGATTTGTTGTTATAGTGGATACAGTAATAAATAACTTTTTAACATTATTTCATTTTTAGTATTTGTTGTTAGAGCGGCAACAGAAATAGGTACATATATGTGAAAAATTAAACACGGTGTATAACCGAAAGCCCCAACAAAATGTACACCAATTTCTTAAAAAATGTGACCAGACAGACGAATGTGGCGGTTGAAACGCTCGCATAAACGCCCAGCAAGCAAAGTATAGGTGTACCAGAATCTCATGGCAAATGGGGAAATAAAAAATTGTAGAGGGCAATACTGGGGTAATGGGGGTATTGGTTTACTAAACGGTATTGATACTGTGTAAATTTTAACCGACTTCAAAAACTTAGGAAGTTTAAGATTCGACGAATTTGCAGCAGAATCTCATGGCAAATGGGGAAATAAAACTCAAGAATGGGGATTGATTGATTTTTATGATTTTCGACTTGCTAACATTCGAAATATTTTCGAAAAGAAAATACCAAAACAGTCGTGAGCACAACTAAGTAGGTAATTACGAAATAAATGTTTCTCTAGCCTCAAAGACTCTCTCCCTCCCAGGAAACCAATTTCTTGGCGAAGAATTTGTAACAGTTTCATAAACCGTTGGAATTTCCTTTCGCACAGAGTAGAATTATTTTATTTTGCGTTTAATCAATTCCAAATCAAAGTCATCCAAGTTGATTTTCTTCTTCCCACCTCTTCTTTTCTTACCAAGTGTAGAAAATTCACCATCATTAGAGGTGCCATCAGTTATAATTCGACGTATGGTAGTGCTGGGAACCCCTGTAATAAATAGCATTTATGTAAGACAAATATAGGTAAGTATCTAAACCTGTATCGAAACAGTTCGTTTCAACCTACCAGTCAACTCCACGACACGCTTTAAAATTGAAGATTGTGTTTGATTTAAACCTTCTTCTTCGCGTATTGTATTATATACATTCTAAGTATACAATATTCCTCGCTTGAGATCTAAGCGGTTTTCTCGACATTTTCACCAGATAACAATCGTTGAAGACGAATTACAAAATGTAAGCAACGGTAAACAAACGATTTGACACAGCTGCCAGTTGACAGTTGCCATATGAAAAACACTATTTTTTAGGGTTCCGTGGTCAACTAGGAACCCTTATAGTTTCGCCATGTCTGTCCGTCTGTCTGTCTGTCCGCGGCTAAGCTCAGAGATCGTTAGTACTAGAAAGCTGTAATTTGGCATGAATATACACATCAGTCATGCCAACAAAGTGGTAAAATAAAAAATAAAAAAATAATTTTTTTTAGGGTACCTCCCATAGACGTAAAGGGGGGGTGATTTTTTTTTTCACGACTAATCCTATAGTGTGGGGTATCGTTGGATAGGTCTTTTAAAACCATTGCGGGGTTGCTAGCATGATTTTTCTATTTAGCGATCTGTTTGCGAAATATTCAACTTTAAAGTGAAAATTTTCATTAAAATCGAGCGTCCCCCCCTCTAAAATCTAAACTGTTAGGTGGAAAAATTTGAAAAAATTCAGAATGGTAGTAAATATATCAAATTTACTAGGAAAATTATAGCGGCTACGATTGCTTGGAAATTATGTGTAGTTTAAGAGTAAATAGTAGCCTAAGGTATAAAACATACCTAAACTTGGATGATTCCGTACACATACGAAATCCTTAGAAAAATATTACTTGATTTTTTTTTGTAATGGCTACGGAACCCTACCTTGTGCGTGTCCGACACGCTCTTGGCCGGTTTTTTTTTTACTTTTAAAAATGCCATCAGATTCTGGTACACCTATAACAATCCTGCCGTGTCATTTCATTACAAGGTAAAATGTTCTAAAACAGCGCATTGTAAAGTCTACTCTGCCCCAATTATCGGGTTGAAACACCCTCGCTTCGCTTTCAAAGGACGAATTAATTTACGGAGCCCATCGCAGCCAGGAGACAAGTTTTATTCGATACCTGCCCTACATTCGCGATTATGGCATATTTTAGGTTACACAATATAATGGAGGATAGATTGATTTGTAATATATTTTCGTATCAACGAAAGTCATGATATAAAACTGGCTCTATATCTAAATCCCTAATGATTATTTGTCCTAATGTAGTGTTTGTCCTAATGATCGATTGTCCTAACTGTTTTTATTTTAAATCTATTACCTAATTGTTCAGGATTTTTATAAAACAAACCTAACCTAACCTATAGAGTTCTAGAGGATAATCACTTCAAAGTTCCTGAAAAATTTATGGTTTCCGAGAAAAAAGTGTTAGGACAATCGATCATTAGAACAAACATTACATTAGGACAAACGATGTTAGGGATTTAGAATGAGACCCTGAAAAAACTTTAAGAAAATTATTTGTTGTATGTAGAGTGCACAGAATTGAAATGGAGCTTAAGTCATTTTTCAAATTTGGAACGTCAATTTGTTTATACGGGCACGTTACTACTACATAGAACAGGTCATTTACTCGAAGTACCTATAGCCTAGTGACCTGTGCACTCGCAAGCAGAGGGTCATGGGACTCATGGGTTCGAACCCGGACTCGCACCTCGGAGTTATTCGGAATTCATGTGCGTATTTACATTTGAAATTTACTATGAGATTTAGGAAAAAAGAAAACATCGTGAGGAAACCTGCACACACCAGCAAATAAATTCAATGGTGTGTGTGAAGTTCCCATTCCGCACTGGGGCCGGTCATTCTGAGAGGAGGCTGAGATGATGATGATGATGATTTAAATTGAGTTCGTGAACATGTAAGGCGCTTAACTAATAGGAGCATCAACTGTAATGCATTTTGATTGAGCATGTTTATAAATAGCCGTTACCGCCTATGTAGCTAGGGTCTCCCCAAATCTATCAATACAGAATCGGCTTCAACCGATTGGAAACCCTTTATGTCAACGCAATAAGACCGAAAAAGACGTCGATTAGCTCGGCTCCATTCGGCCCGCGTAGCCGAGCCGATCGACGTCTATTTCGCTCTTATTGCGTTGACATAAAGGTTTTTCCGATCGGCTGAAGTCGATTCCGCATCGATAGATTTGGAGAGACCCTTAGAGGTCCTTCCTTTTCGAACATGGATCTACCTACGATTTGGTGCTGTCTACTTACGCGGAATGAAAAGGTTCGTCAATTTTCGATCTTACTCGTTAACACAGAGCCAAAAATTTACAAACCTTTTCATTTCGCGCCTGTATCTATTAATATGTTTTTCTCTTGTTTTGACTTGGATAATTAAATACCAATTAAACCGTGCTGATCTAAAAACGTTGTTTGCCTAGAGCTTCTCCCTTCCTCTTCACCCCTACTCGTCAGTATGACGTGATAATATAACATTAGCAAAAGTCGCTGTAGAGTCATAATATTATATATACACACCCCGAGAACACCGCAAACCGAAAACGCGTTACCTCGCAAACAACAGCCAAACAAAAAAAAGAAAATAAAGGACGAAATAAAAATTCGCCAGAGGAAGGTAGCAAATGGCACTTTTGGAAGCATCAAGTCGAGATGGGCGCCTAAATTGTAATGTTTACAAGTTAAATTAGGTGAGGCGGTAGAAGTTATTCATAATGGGGGAACTCACCTTTTTGTGGGCGCTGGGTATTACGCACAATTTGACTCGTCGGATACTTATTTGAGGCTAACTTGGTGCCTCGCCTGCCTATTTTGTTGTGTTAAATTTGATTTGCGCCTCTAGACGCCGCGGCGGTATAATTGCCAATCTCGCGAAATTTCTGAGGTGTTCGAGTCAAATATCTAGGTAATTCTGCCTGCTTAAGAAAGCTATTTATAGCGGAATGCGAATCGCTCATCAAGATTCACTTTTTGAGGTTCCGTAGACAAAATAATACAACCAGAAGCCTTATACTAGGGGCGTTCAATAAAAAGTGAGAATGAGTATGTTATAAACAACTTTTACTAAATGTAATTTTATTTTTCGACATAGTCACCTTTTAGCATAATACACTTATTATATCTTTTTTCTAAATTTAAAATTTCATTTTTAAAAAAGGTCTCATCTTGAGTACTTAAAAAATCTTGTACTGCAGCGACTACCGCGTCGTCGTCTTCAAATTTCTGGCCTCTCGGGTATTGTTTCAATCTCGGAAATAGGTAGAAATCACTGGGAGCGAGATCTGGTGAATACAGAGGTTGCTTAAGGATATTGAACCCAGCATCACGAATTGCAGCCATTGCAACGATGGACTTGTGTGCCGGGGCATTGTCCTGGTGGAACAGCATAACTTTCGAGAGTTTACCTCGCCGTTTTTCGCGGATATCATTGCGCAATGTTGCTATTTGTTTGGCATATAAAGTGCCCGTAATAGTGGCTCCATGTTTGAGATACTCAATCATTAATACCCCTTTACCATCCCAAAAAACAGAGCCCATGACCTTACCGGCAGATGGGCCCACCTTGAATTTCTTCGGAGTTGGAGATGATGGCCTTTTCCATGTCATAGACTGCAGTTTCGTTTCAGGATCGTAATGATGGAGCCATGTTTCGTCCATTGTTATAACACGCGCCAAAAAAAGTTCCCGGTCTTGCTGTATCAGGTCCAAAGCTTCTTGACAAATCTCGACTCTAGTTTGTTTTTGCGTGTCAGTAAGCATTCTTGGTACCCAACGCGCAGATACCTTTTTCATACCCAAGCGTTCATGTAAAATATTATGCACGCTCCCCGTTGAAATCTTTACATTTTCAGCAATAAAACGAACCATGACACGACGATCCGCCAAAACTGAGTTTTCAACTTTTTTCACAATTTCTTCAGTTATTGCAGTAGTAGGGCGTCCGGAGCGGGGGTCGTCCATGGTCGATGTTCTTCCATGTCTAAATTCGGCGCACCAACGTGCGACTATCGAATACGGAGGAGCATTAGACCCTAAAGTGTCCCGCTAATCTAAATTGACTTGGTCCCTAGAAAAATTTTTCAAACACAAGTATTTGATAACGGCGCGCAGTTAAATTTTCTCCATTTTCGCTAACGTACTCAATAGCATTGCAAAGAAATTACCGTATTTTTTTTTAAACAAAAGACAGTTACTTTTTTTTTCATAGCAATCAGCTGGATAGATTAGCTTTACCGGCCAGTATTTAATTTCCTAATATTGAAAGAGTTTGCATCTCATTCTCACTTTATATTGAACGCCCCTCGTAGTTTCGCTATTTGCGTCCGTATATCACAGATATTTTAATAAAATTAAAAACAACAAAATGTATATTGTTGTACGTAGAAGTCGTGGTAGGCTAGTGATTTGACTGGATTATAGTTCCTTTGGCTGTTCCTTCGAAGAAACTATTGCGGTTTTTTTCGGTTAGTTACTTCACAAGAGATGAAGAAAGAACTGCGCTTATTTTTTCACCTTTGTTCCTTGTACAGTCAGCAACAAAAATATGAATATACCCAATGTACCAAAAATATGTATCCACGACTCTATTACCAGTTTATTATTATACAGGCGTGTATACATATTTTTGGTACTTTAAGTGTATTCATATTTTTGTTGCTGACTGTACAAGGTACCTTCAGTTCTAGCAAAGGAACAAAGGTGAAAAATTAAATGCGGCTCTACCTTCATCTCTTGTGAAGGAACAAGTGCGAAAAAAATGCAATAGTTCGAAAGAACTGCTAAAGGAACTACCGCGAATACTTTGTTTGACCTATGGTTTCTCAAGCAGAGTGTCGTGAGTTCGAACCCGGACATCAGAGTTTTTCAAAATTTATGTGCGAAATTAATGAGAGAGAAATTAGTGTGAGAGGAGGCCTGTGTCACAGTAGGACGTATATAGGCTGGGATGATGATGGCTAGTTGGGAGCGATCCGTTTAGAGAACAGCACGCACAACTTTAGAAGGTATAATCCAATACAAATGTTAGTGCAACTTCGATATTCAGAGGCCCTACCACGAAGTGTATAATTCGAACTTCGTTTCGTGCCGTCCCGCTCACGCTAATATGATTTGACACGAGAGTGAGAGGGATAATACGATACGAACTTCGATTTTCGAATTTCGTAGTAGCGCCTCAGAGCTAGTCTTCGTACTAATCCGTAGCCGTTAGTCGTAGCCCACACTTCAAAGGCGTCTAATGACTGCACCCGACCCATACTGAAACATAGTAATAATTTGGACGGCTTTTGATTTTAAGGTACATTATCATCATTATCCCAATATTATTTATTTTTATTAGCAGTTACGTCTGCTCACCGAAACTAAGATTTGAAAAATTAATATTTGAATAAATAGATGTGGTGCATCATTTCTTACGCTTTTCCAACTAATTTTTAACGTAGGAGTCGTAGCTTCTAATAGTTGTGATGGATGTTACCACACGCCACTGTTGGCGTATGTAAGCGATTAAGAATTTCGGGGAAGTCGGTTGGGAGTGACGTGGTTCAATTGGTAGAACACCCGTGTTGAGCGCATACCCAGGAGACGTGGGCTTGAATCCCACCGGCGCACCCGGAAAACTTTTTCGCTTTTAAATCATTATCCCAGCCTATACACGTCCCACTGCAGGGCTCAGCCCTCCTCCCATAATGAGAGGGCTTCGACCGTTCCACACGGCCCCATTGCGGATTGACAACTTCACACACACCAATGAACTGCACCGCAGGCGTTGGTTTACTCACGATATTTTCCTTCATCGTAACACCATCATTTCAGCCTAAAGACGTCCACTGCTGAACGTGGGCCTCCCCCAAGGCTCGCCAAACAGATCGGTCCCGTGCCATCCGCGTCCAACGCGATCCCGCAACCTTAACCAGGTCATCGCTCCATCTTGTTGGAGGCCTACCTATACTGCGTCTTCAGGTCCGTGGAAGCCACTCGACGCCTTCATCATAAATCTCATGGTCATGGTACATTTAAAATGTAATTTTGAACATTTTTGAAATACTCAGAGGTGTGAGCCCGGACTACCCGCGACTCCCTGCTTGAGAGACTATAGGTCAAACCACTGGGCTACCGTAGCTTCACAAATTATCATATAGGTAGGCAAATTCAAATACAAATATATTTACTGCATGAGCATGAGCAAAGCTTGGACTAACCATCGTAAAATAATTGCAGCTCGTTTAAGGCGCCGCTGAGTAAAAAACAAGTGAACGCTAGTAGGTATGCGTTTGACGCTGATTTAGTTCCACCTGACGGTACCTAGTTCGGAAAAAAATGCTGCAACAAATGCGTTAAATGGAAATAAGTTTCTGTTAAAAATTTAATTTGTTATACCTACATCCATCCATCCATCCATCCATCCATGCTCCATCGTAGGCCTCATCTTCGCTTTCCATCAGGCGTGATTGTGGTCAAACGAAAGCCTATATTGTATAAAAAAAACTATGCTTTATGCCGACTACTGTATTTTTTGTTGACTAAGTAAGTATACTTGTATTGCATTGGCATCAAAATTACAAGCCGGTCCAATCTTTGAAAGTGTGTGCCAATTTGACAGATAAGATTTGAACCAAACATACAAACCTTGCAAGTTGAATGAAAGCTTGCCAAAAAAAGGTTAAACATGAAGGAGGCGAGATTCATTCAAGCTTTTGTTTAATTTGTTTGCTTTTGCTTTATTTATGTTAGAATTTCTAGTCAAAAATTAATGCTTGAAATGTAAGGTACCGTTAGCCTGCTGCTTATCTTCAATGCAAGCCCATTCTGTACGCTTAACATATCAAAAGGTTCGATCACTTCGCGTAGTCTAGTCTGAAACTCTGAATACCAAAGTTTATTATATTTAGGGGCTGTTTCACCACTTTTCTTAAAGTTCGGATTAGCTTAATCATAACCTTATTTGACAGATGGAATTAAAATTTCTGTTTCACCAGTCTCGATTAGCGCTAAGTGACGGACAAACTGTTTCTTAATTTGACCATCAGATCAGGTGGCATTTAGCATTTTTATCCGTCACATAACTTTTTAATTAGTCAGTTAATTTTTTTGTGGTCATGGTTGGAGAGCCCTTCAGCCGGTTTCAGAAAAATAAATCAAAGTATTTTTTATATTTTAAAGAAAGAAGTCATGCTAAATTGCAAACGAAGATTCAAACATCAAGATTTGAATAAAAAAATATTGGTACGCTTTTAGTATGTAAAAATAAATCCAAAATTTTGTAATATTTTTTAATTACAAACTTTTTTTCAGTGCACAATTGTTTGTTCTACGTGAACTTGTACATCGCCATTACAAAAAAAATTTAATCTGTCAAATGGTTTGGCGCCACTTTTCGATTCGTTTTACGTGATTTTATTTTTCTTTGTTATTGTTAACAAAGTATCGTAAATAAATACCGTTTTTGGATTAATTATAATGTTACACATTTGTTTATGCAAAAAAAATAGATGTATTTTAAAATTACATAGTTTACGATTTCTTTTGCTTTAACAATGAGCGACTCTTTGAACGAAAGTGTGCGAACAGGAACGCGTGATCGTGAAATGTGACGTTGCCATTCCCCCTCTATGTTAAACCGACGATTAGTTAAGTGGTACTTAGTTTGCACAGGACCGGAGTAGTGAAACTGAAAAAAAACTAGCCGACAGATTTGTCCAGTACTTAGTTTATTCATTGGTTACGTGACCAGTAGTTTGACAATAAGGTGGTGAAACACCCCCTTAAGTATAGCTTTTAAAAGCAATGCCGTCCAACCAGTATTTTAAGCGTAGAAATTTCATTTCACGTGAAGGGCATTTCACTTTGTTAACTGTCAGTCGAGATCTATTCTCTGGAATATGTGCAGGTATCAAGTTAAATATAATAAACTCAAACCCAACCATTTGACAGTGTATTTTCATACCAGAGCGCTGTTAATCAAAACAGTGTTATACTGGTTAGTACTTTAGTAGGTATATCTTGAACTAAAACAATTACTTTGCTCACCCGCGACCTTACAATAGTTACGTTTATGCAAGAAATGTGCGCAAAGTAACGCCTGATTCAATAAATTATTTAGGTATATCTTGTTCATATAAGTAGAATTATGAAATTTGGCAAAGAGTAAGTTAGGTCCAAAAACCATTGATACACAAAGAATAACTTCGTTTAACATCTAACGTAGACATTTTTCAATTTCTTTTAAATTTGTATGGAACTCACAGTGCGCTAGTTTGACTCGGTCTTAGACAAATTATTCTTAATACAACCTATTTTTTAGTTATATTTTCACCACCAAGCTCTTCACTTCAACACAACCATCGTCAGACGCTCGAACGTGTCCGTCTTGCACAGGTGCTAAGAAAAAGACAAAAGGGAGTAATGAGGGCTGAAGGAGGGACGGCCACAGAGGGAATGTGCCCTATCATCCCGATTGGAGGGCCCTTCGTGAACGGCGAGCATTCGGTGCGTCGTGGAGGCTTATTGGAACTTCCTGAACTCAAAACTGAGGTATTTCAAACAATGAAGGTAAACTTTAAAATTCCTTGATGCCTATTTGGCAGCCTGTATATCTAAGGCTAAGATCTTTTGAGGGAAGCGTGTGAAAATACATAAAATTTAAAAATAATAATCGACGAAATACATAATGTTCATTTCATTTGAAATAACGTAAATTTCGGTAAATTTATTAATAAGGCGAACTTTTATGATCGTGCGGTCTACAGATTGGTTTAGGTTAGGTTAGAATTATTTTATAATAATCCTGTAAATATCAAATGATCATTATGTATTTTGTCCACTATTATTCTATGAAAAATTGTATGTAAGTAGGTAATGAAATTTCATACGTACAGTATTTTGAGTTGTGAATCACGTCAAATGACTCGCCTAGTTTCGTACAAATTTTCAATTTTATCACAACTCATTTTGCGACGCCATGTCGACAAACAGTGTTTTTATATGAAACCGAATGCAGCGCAAAGCGACTCACATCTCAAAAACTTGCGCTTGTGTGGCCCCAGCTTAAGTATGAATATCACAATACGTAAAAAGTAAACATGATTAAGGTTTTTACGACTTATTAGTCGCTTAAAAGCAAAGGTACGCTTAACTTTATCCTATTATTTAGCTTCTGCTAGGCGAAAATATACAGGAGAAAATGGCAAGCCAACCTTGTTTTAGTGAGAAAACCACATCTAATTTTCACAGCGAAAAGCGCAAAATTTATTTGTTTGAGGCGAGAGAAAATTAAAGACGCAGGCACACCGGGCGGCCGCGAGCATCGGATTAAATCTTAACTAGATTTCACACAGGCATTTACATAGTAAGTATAGTTTGAGTTAGCAATCTGGCAACATTATACTGCGATTACCGTGGCGCTGTGTTTGGGTTCTAGAAAAAGTCTATCCGGTCCGCTAGTGTGTAATCTTGGCCTTTAATAAGTCCCACGGCAGGACACAGCCTCCTCTCAAAATGAGAACGCTTGGGCCGTTGTTTCCACGCGGTCTCAATGCGGATTGGGAATTTCACACACATCATTGATTTTTTTCGCAGGTGTGTGTTTTTCTTCAAGCTCATGGCAAATTTCAAATTTACTTACCTAATTCCGCGCGTAAATTCCATAAAATCGGAGTGCGAGCACGGACTCGAACTCACTATCACCTGCTTGAGAGGCCGTAGCTCAAATCACTAGGTTGCCATAGTTTTAACGAAAACTGCCAACGAACGAAGAACACAACTGTTGTTGGATGATGGAAATACAAATGTCGGAAGAGTTTATAATCGAAAATCTCACTTTAGGCAGATGTTATGCCTGGGGACCGAAGGAAGATAGTTTGAAGCTGTAGAAACTTCGATAGCTCGATATAGAACACGAATGACGTGTCTAGAGTTGGCTAGTCGTAGCAGTACCTCTACCATGAGTTTACACTAGTTTACGTGACCGTACTCGCTAGCGACGGCGTAAATTATTTGTATGGAGAATTGTGCAGCGCCTCTAGCGGTCACTTACGGAAGTACAATTCTCCATACAAAATCATTTACGCCGTCGCTAGCGAGTACGGTCACTGTAAACTAGTGTAACTCATGGTAGAGGTACAGGTTCAATAATAGATGGCGCTAGTGTTTCTAAACTATTAAACAAATGACTACACTGCCGAGATTTTTTTTAACTTAAACCAGGTTTGACTCTACTCAGTGTCAACGCATGTAATATGTTTCATATGTTATCGCTACTATGTGACGTGGATTTTTTTACTTTTTCTAATCCTGAAATAAAATCGGTATAACGCATAATATAGGTACAGGGTGCTAACAAATTAGGTACCAATATGTATATGGCTTAATCTACTCATAAGTCACTTTTATTCGCACAACAACACACAACAACAACAACATTATAATATTTAAAAAAAATCGATTTGTCTTTACTAAAGCAGTAATCAGTTTGGATGTATAAAAGTTTTTTTTTAATTTTTAAAAGTTGTCTCGTTGAAAGTGACTGTTTTGATGAGTAAAGTTACGCTCTGGAAATATTGGTACCTAATTTATTAGCACCTTATATACATACGTTCAGGAATTGAATGGATTACGTATATTTTAATGTATAAATTTGCACTGCGCTGAAAATGATAACTCAGTAACGCCCAAACCTTATATTTTTTTGTATCGTGCGTGAATCGAGCTTGCCTAATGAGGCGCGATACAAAACATTCATTCTAGCGATGTGCCGAGTACGGCTTGACTCGAGTCAGACTCGATTCCTGCTTAGGACTCGCATACTTGAGTACAAAAATATTTTAATTCGAGTACGCCAGACTCGATTCGGTACTCGAGTCAGAGAGAATTGGTTTCGTACTCGCTGACTCGATTCTATTATGCGAGTACAACTGACTCGAGTCTAGTATTTTTACTTAAGCAATGAATGAATACTATTCTGTTTGAAGATACTCCTTTTCGCTTTTTGTTATAAAATTGGTAGCGGACTTGATTTCTGGACTCGAATTTCTTGACTTGAGTATTAAACATAGACTCGAGTAAGTCTTCACTGGACTCGAGTCGCGGAATCGAGTCAGGATTCGAATACCACATAAAATGACTCGAGTCGACTCGATCCTTCAAAACAGCGACTCGGCACATCACTAATTCATTCCTTCTCGCATCGGAAAACGGCTTCGTTAGTCAGCACTACGTACACGTACAGTCAGCAACAGACACGTCCAAACTTTCAACCGTAACACTATGCAGTAAAGGCGTGTTTGCGAGGCTGTACACTGATAAAATGTAAGGTCATGCTTACAATAATATTTCAGTATGTGTTGGTAACTATGAGTATGGTGTAATCATTTGCAGTTGCTGTTATTAAAATAGTCATCGTCGTCATTTCGGCCGAAAGACGTCCACAGCTGAACGTAGGCCTACCCCAAGGTTCGCCAAACAGATCCGTCCTGTGCCATCCGCAGGTTAAATCAGGTCGGAGGTCTACCTACACCGTGTCTTCCAGTCAGTGGACGCCACTCGAGAACTTTTTGGCTCCATCGGCCATCAGTTCTACGAGCAATGTGCCCTGCCGACTGCCACTTAAGTCTGGCGATTCTTCGAGCTATGTCGGTGACTTTAGGTCTTGCTCGGATTTCACTATTTGTAATGCGACCCCGCAGAGAGATTCCGAGCGAGATTAAAATAGTGTTTTTTGATATTTATTGTATAGCTTCTTATGACCCTGCGAAAAATTTATTCATTGGTTCATGGCTTCCATCGTCCGCCATCTAGCTCCAAGTTCAATAGCCCCTTTTGATTCGTCAGAACAATTCTTATGAGCCCAGATTTGAGAGGTTAGTTAGTTAGTTTTCCACTATCCACCCAAGAACACCCTGTATTTATAAAGTAAACTACCGATACCATTCTCTATAAATTCGCTTTCGCAATCGCATTCTGCAGTTTCAGACAACGCAGCAAGTTACTCTAGCACTCAGGCTCTATTAATTTCACCGGTCCAGGTAAGTGTTTGTGTTGTTCGTGTAATAAGTTGTTGGATACGAGACACTGTTGATATACTTCGACGTCGCTGGGGACGGGTACTATTAAAAGTTGGACTTACTTTCGTAGCTGACGCAAGTAGTTTGGTGTTGCTCGGGAATAGAACTGTGGATATGGGGAGAAGCGTTATTGGTATGGTACTGATATTTATTTTTTAATAGCTAAGTAACTAAAAAATTGTCGTGGCTAGTAGTTCAAGCAGACGGTCGTGGATTCGAGCTCGGGCTCGGACCTCTGAGTTTTTCGGAATAGTGTGAAATTACATTTGAAATGTATCACGAGCTTTACGGTGAAGGAAAACATCGTGAGGAAACCTGCACACGCTAGCGAAAAATTCAATGGTGTGTGTGAAATTACCAATCCGCACTGGGCCCGCGTGGGAACTACGACCCAAGCGCTCTCATTCGAAGTAGAATATAGCATAGAACTAGTTATAGTATTAGTTATGTGTGTTAGTCAATTTTAGTAACTGGAGGAACTCCGAAGACAGTTGACAAAACATCACAACATTTTGTTAACTGAATGCGTGGGAGTGACAAATTCAATCAAGTTTTCAGTCGTTTCAAAATAACAGTGTAAATTATGAAATAGTTCCGTGTTTATTCGCCGCATAATTTAATTTTGTATTCGGATGAAACACCCAAAACCGCAATCAAAGTAAAACCGCTAACTGAAGTTAATTAATTTCCGAGTAAGACTATAATCAGACTGCGGTGCTATTCCGAGATCTTGACTTAATCAAAACTTCTTTATTCTAGCATTTTTCGCATTTGAATGGGGTATGTTTTCCGAATACGGCCCCTCGTTTCCGACTGACTCTGTCACGATCATTTGGGTTGTTAAATATCAGCTATTTGTGGTTAGGAATTGGTTTCTAGGAATATTGGTCTCTAAGAATATACAGACTCGAAACCTTGAGCGTACCGCGTCGTCTAACTCCAACAACAAAGGTTAGGACTAGCGCTCTTATATTGCACATAGCTAACAAAAATAATCTCTGTAAATACAAATGAATCACCAAATGTTTTGCTAAGTGTAAGACTTGAAAATCACTGCACCGACTTGTTTTGTTGTTGTCAGAACAAAGTGGTTATGAAAAGAAAAAACTTCAGCGGGGCGAAGCCACAATCATCAGCTAGTCTTAGGTACCTATATAAAAATAAAATATGAAATAAAAAACCACTGCAATAATTTTCTTAATCTGTTTGAAGTCGGTGCCTCAGCACGAGCCAATAAGCAGAATGCGTTGTGCATAATAATTATAACAGACCGCATTATAAATAGTTGTCAACAGCATTATAATTTGAGGTTTTTTTTTTATACAGATTCAAATTTCATTTCATCTCTTTGTTAATATTATGTAAGTCAAAACGGTCGAAAATCAAAATACCTACCTTTTATATTAGGCGGGCCACAAGTTGATTACAGCTGGACCAAAGTATTAACACAGAGATGAAAAAAAAATTAATCTGTAAAAAAGCCGCATCTGAATATTTAAGTCGGTACCTAACTACAAGCTTTTCATTATCATCATCCCAGCTTATATATGTCCTACTGCAGGGCTCCTCACAGAATGAGAGGGCTTGGGCCGTATTTCCCGCGCGGGCCATCCATAGCACGCATCCATAGCACGCATCCAGGGCACGCATCTTTCCATATAAAAATCATAGCTTAGTTGAACCCGTTTCCACCACTGCTATGCTATGTGGACCAATGAACATGATTGGTGGATATCAGACACATCCATAGCAACGTAGCGTAGCACGTCTCTGGTGGAACGGCACCCTTACGGCTCTGAAAAAATATACACCGATGCTTCACTATCACGTGATAAAGTATTCCAGTGAGGCCACGACCACGTTGCTCTATTTGGTCTCCGGGCAGACTTAAAGTAATTAAAACTTGGTAAGAGCCTGCCTACGATGCCCAGGGTAAACCATTTATGTCGTAGATACGCCGCTATTTTGGTCTACAAGTTTCGCTTTGAGTTTAAAGTGCCTATGTAAGTACACAGAAAACTGCATGCAATTAACGGGCTGAAGTACAAAACTGCATGTGTTTTTTGTCTCAGAGTTGCTTATAATTTCTAAGAACCATGAGCTTTACGGCGAAGGAAATCATCGTGAAGAAACCTGTAAACCCCTGGGTCATATACACCGTAAGAAACAAAAGTCGTCTCTTGTGGTCATAAAATTAGAGACTCCTAGTCAGCAAACTTAAGATTTATTTGCATGGGCCGAAAGTTGGCCAGGCGTCACAAGACTTGACTAAAAATATTGGCCATAGACTTAACATTTGCCATGTCCACAGGAGAGACGCGTACAAAAAAATGTTCATGACTCACCTGTGAAGAAATTCAATGGTGTGTGTGAAGTTCCCAATCTGCTCTGAGACGTAGGTAGGTACAGACCTACGAGTAGGCTGGGACACTGATGGTGATGAACAGAATATGAGTCAATGTGGTTAATGAACTGAAACAATTACTTTGCTCACTCGCGACCTTACGATAGTTACGTTTATGCAAAAAATGCGTAAACGTGCGCGGGTGCATGAGCAAAGTAGCTAATTGTTTCAGTTCATTAATATGGACCTCCGCAAAGTAACGCCTGATTCAATAGTTACTCTAAATAAATCACTAGCCATAAAAAATCTGGAAAACAACTGAAGACGAAGTCAATAAAAACATCGTCAGCAACTTAACTTAGCAAATGCATTCTCTCCTTGTCTGTAGCCCATTGGCACCAGTTATTGTTCTTGTTATCGGTGGGGAGAAAATTGAATCTGTCCGCGATCCGCGATTGCAATGCGGCCTGGGATCCGACCCGAAAACAAACATTCCATTTTCCAATTCTGTTTTAGATTTGCACAACACTACAGTCGAAAGCGGTTATTCGCTTTGTAACACATTCGGAACCCGGGAAAACAAGTGAAGGTAGACGTTTGAGTGATCATTGAGCCACTGCAGTGCAGGCGGTTTGAGAACTCCTGCGTTCTCACAAAAAAACGTTAGGCTTTTGTTTAATTTTTTTAGGATTGCGTTTCCACAAAGGGTACCACGGGGGCCTTTTACTCACCCCACCACTCCACCTCCACTCTTAGTCGTTCCGTTTGTCACAGATTTACATCTTTTGAACCGTAAATTGATTAACCTACATTGACTAACCTTGAATTTTTGCGTTTCGAAATTTCTGTGGCCCTAGAGAATAAAAAATCGAGCTACTTTTATCGGTATATTAAATTAACTTTTACACTCTACCCAGATGCTTTTTAATTCCATTCAAAGACTAATGAACTAAATGCCGTTTGATTCTGAAATTTTAGTTATTTTTTTAAGACCACAAAAACGTACAATACGCGGGCCGAATGCAAAGGGACTGAAATAAAGAAACGTGATCGAGTTAATTAGTAAGGACGTTTGTGGAACACTAATTGGGTATTTTTTGTCTGTGGTCTTTAAGAGAGGACAGAAAAAGTTAAAGTAGATGGGCTCATTAGGGCAGATGGTCTTAGGGCAGCGTTGTTTTCGTTCGGGGGCTTTGGTTTGGGGAATCACTGACAAAATTAAACTTGTGTTTTGTTAGCAACAGGCATTGGTTTGGATGTATCAACCCTTAAACTTTAACGTGATAGAGAATTCTATTCATATGTCATACCTCAGCTAACGCTAAAAAATATAACAATTTGTGCTAAGTTTTTTTTTGTTTAAGTGAATCTTGTTCGTGTGTTTAAATGGATGAAATTATTAAAATTTAGGGTGTCCGTATTTTGAGTTTGTGATTTAATTTTAACAAAGTATGAAACCTTCAAAACCTTCAAAATTTAATCAAACTAATCTACTTAAACAAATTGAGCTAATTCATTAATTAAGCTAGAAACTCTGGATAATAATTAATCAATTTTATGAGACCGTGACTTAAACTCATTGTTTCGATTATGGTCTGATCTATTTTTAACCGACTTCAAAAAAAGGAGGAGGTTCTCAATTCGGTTGTATGTTCTTTTTTTTTTTTTTTAACGTGTGTTACCTCAGAACTCCGTCATTTATGAACCGATTTGGAAAATTCTTTCGTTGTTTGAAAGCACATGCTTCAAGGTTGGTCCCGTTGTTACCGGAATCCAGTTCTGATGATGGGATCCATGAGGAATTGAAGGAACTCTTCAAAAGTTCAAGGGAAATGTAAAGCGATTTTAGTATTTTCAGTGACAAATCGAGCATTTGCATTCATAAAGTGTCATTTGGTAAACTAGATCTGATGAAGAAGACCGCAGATGGCCAACGGAACTCCTCAACGGGTCAAATCTTGCAAGTTGAATTTGACTCACTTCCCGGTTTCTGATTGATTTCATATTTTACATGCATGTGTAAATCAGGTGACAATGCAATATTATTGTGACATGGAGCTAATCTGATGATGGAGTTGGAAGGTGGCCATAGAAACTCTGTAATAAAACAACACAACCCCGTCGAGTTTGGGTTCATTTGAAACGTCTTGACGAGCACTTTGATCCCAGATGGTAAACAGGGTCTGATGATGGAGCTGGAAGGTGGCCAAAGTTACTCCATAAAGTAACGGCACTTACCCCATCGAGTACGGACTCATTTGACTCGTCTCAACGAGTACTTTGGTCCTAGATGGTAACCAGGGTCTGACAATGAAGTTGGATGGTGACCATAAGAACTCCGTAGTAAAACGACATAACCCCATCAAGTTTGGTCTCGTTTGATTCGTCTTGATAAGTACTTTGGTAACCAGAGGCAAAAAGTACAGTCAGTAAAGAGTGCCAGTCCAGGCCATTAGCAACAACTAAAAAGAAAAAAATAAAAATTTTTAAATAAAAAATAAAACCGCCTTCAAAAAACACCCAAAAAAAACTTGGAAATAAAAAAATTTAAATTAAAAATAAAACCTCCTTCAAAAAACCCCCAAAAAAACATAAAATAATAATTGATTGAACCGACCACAATAAGCATGAAAATATCTTTCTACTAATCTGTTTGAAGTTGGTGCCTCAGCACGAGCCAGCAGGAGTGTAGAAGCCCTATAATAGGTATGTAGGTAAGTTAGATTACTAGGTCCACTCCTGCTGGCTCGTGCTGAGGCACCAACTTCAAACAGATTAGTAGAAAGATATTTTCATGCTTATTGTGGTCGGTTCAATCAATTATTATTTTATGTTTTTTTGGGGGTTTTTTGAAGGAGGTTTTATTTTTTATTTAAATTTTTTTATATTATTTAATGTGGTTTATTTAACGGTCTAAGTTAATGTTGTTAAGATGCTCGACAGACATAATGAAATCTGATTCCATGTTCATAATATTCTAACAGGTATTTTAAATATCGAACCTTAAAAGTAAATACATCCTTAAGTCTTCTGAGACTGTCGAAAAATAATGTAAATACCTACCTACCCTTCCTTCGGTTCCGATACCCCGATATCGCTGGCAGCTACTCGCCTCCTTTGAGAATACGTATCCTTAAATTTCCGATAAAAACAAAGAATTCCTGAATATAGGTTCGCGAGAGCGTCGAATCGAAATTTACATCCTAATTTCCCATGTGGTTTCATATTGCGAGTCAGTATTTGTCAGCGATATGAAAAATCAAATGTGAGACCTTTAGTGCGAACGTGTAATGATAGTTTTTAGGGTTCCGTCGTCAACTAGGAACCCTTATAGTTTCGCCATGTCTGTCCGTCTGTCTGTCTGTCTGTCTGTCTGTCCGCGGCTAAGCTCAGAGACTGTTAGTACTAGAAAGCTGTAATTTGGCATCAATATATATATCAGTCACGCCGACAAAGTGATTGAATAAAAAAAAGTAAAAAAAATTGTTTTAGGGTACCTCCCATAGACGTAAAGTGGGTGATTTTTTTTTTCTCGGCTAACCCTATAGTGTGGGGTATCGTTGGATAGGTCTTTTAAAATCATTGTGGGGTTGCTAACATGAATTTTCTATTCAGTGATCTGTTTGCGAAATATTCAACTTTAAAGTGAAAATTTTCATTATAATCGGCCGTCCCCCCCCTCTAAAATCTAAACTGTTGGGTGGAAAAATTTGAAAAAATTCAGAAGGGTAGTAAATATATCAAATTTACTAGGAAAATTATAGCGGCTAAGATTGCTTTGAAATTATTTGTAGTTTAAGAGTAAATAGTAGCCTAAGGTATAAAACATACCTAAACTTGGATGATTCCGTACACATACGAAATCCTTAGAAAAATATTACTTGATTTTTTCGTAATGGCTACGGAACCCTAACTTGGGCGTGTTTGACACGCTCTTGGCCGGTTTTTCTTTTTTTGTTTCGTCCTTACGTAATTTGTGT
This sequence comes from Archips crataeganus, assembly GCA_947859365.1. NCBI lineage: Eukaryota > Metazoa > Arthropoda > Insecta > Lepidoptera > Tortricidae > Archips > Archips crataeganus. The sequence goes on from OX402055.1 coordinate 16,922,158, forward strand.
AACGAAGCTGCCTTTTTTTGTAAATTTCATAACATCGACACTTTTTAATGACGGATATTTCGACATGCTTTGTTTAACTGGACTGACTACAGAAAACAACGTAGGTACCTACATAAGTACTTTTCGCTAATTTAATGGCTCTTTAAATTAAGTAGTTAATTGTTTTTAACAAAGAGATTGTAAGTAGGTATATGTAGATAAGACAAAACAATTCATCCTTTATCCAAAAATGGAACAAAAATAGCAAAAAATACTAATTTTACCTTTTTTTACACGCTTTATATTAGCTTCACCTGTATGTTTGTATGTGTGTTTGTATGTTTGTATGTTTGTAACCGACTCCTTAGGGCGCGATTTTGACCCACTTCCCGGTTTCCATTTGAGCTGAAATTTTGCACATATGTGTAAATTGGATGACAATGCAATATTATTGTAACATGGAGCTGATCTGATGATGGAGCTGGATGGTGGCCATAGGAACTATGTAATAAAACAACACAATCCCGTCGAGTTTGGGCTCGTTTGATTCGTCTTGACGAGCACTTTGATCTCAGATGGTAACCAGGGTCTGATGATGGAGCTGGAAGATGGCCAAAGGCACTCCACAATAAAACTACACAACCCCGTCGTGTTTGGGCTCGTTTGATTCGTCTTGACGAGCACTTTGATCCTAGATGGTAACCAGGGTCTGATGATGGAGCTGGAAGATGGCCAAAGGCACTCCACAATAAAACGAAACAACCCCATCGAGTTTGGGCTCGTTTGATTCGTTTTGACGAGTACTTTGGTCCTAGATGGTAACAAGGGTCTGATGATGGAGCTGGAAGGGGGGTAGGTGGCGGGGTGGGGGGGTAAGGGGGTCGGGGGTTAGGGTGTGGCGGTTGGGGTTAGGAGATGGGGGGGGTTTACGGGGAATAGGGTGGGGGTGTTGGGGGGTTCGGGGGTAAGTGATTTTGGGGGGTTGTGGGAAATGGGGAGGGGGTAAGAGGCCTAGATGGTAACAAGGGTTTGATGATGGAACTGGAAGGGGCGGCGGTAGGTGGCGGGGTGGGGGGGGGTGGGGTTGGGGGGGCAGGTGGTGGGTCGGGGTAGGGGGGGGGTTCCGGGGGTTTGGGGGGTTCGGTGTTAGGGGGGTTGGGTTTAGGTAGTTCGGGGGTTTGTAAAATGAGGAGGGGGTAAGGGGGGTTTAGGGGATTGGGGGTAAGGGTGTGGGGTTTGGGGGGGGGGGGGGGGTTTGAGGAAATGGGGTGGGGGATGTTGGGGGGTTGGGTTTAGGGGGTTTGGGGGTTGTAGGTGATGGGGGTAAAGTTAGAAAGAAAAAAAATGCAACTAAAAAATAGAAAATAAAATATAGTTTAAAAAACTAAAAAACACGCTTTAAAAAATAAAAAATAAATTTTAATAAATTTCAATTCACTATTCTTATAGTGCAGTAAAAAATCTTAATAAGCAATTATTATATTGTTATATCCAGATCAAAATTTGTAAACAATTCTAAATATTGATAAAATAAATAATAATAGTTTAAAATATTTTATTGTAAAAAAAGCGTGGGGTGCTTTTTAAGATGTTATCAAAATGATAATCCTTGACAATTGACACCATGCACCCCACGCTTTTTTTACAATAAAATATTTTAAACTATTATTATTTATTTTATCAATATTTAGAATTGTTTACAAATTATTTCTTGCATAAACGTAACTATTGTAAGGTCGCGGGTGAGCAAAGTAATTGTTTTAGTTCATTACAAATTATGATCTGGATATAACAATATAATAATTGCTTATTAAGATTTTTTACTGCACTATAAGAATAGTGAATTGAAATTTATTAAAATTTATTTTTTATTTTTTAAAGCGTGTTTTTTATTTCAAACTGTCTTTTAATTACAGCACGCGAGCAGTCTAAAGTCTAGCATTAAAACTCAAAGTCAATATATTGTTTATTGTACTTATGTACGGTCAAGTGCAAAAATAAGTATCGATTTAAAAGTGCAAAAATAAGTATCGATTTAATCCTCCCATCGTTACATACCTATACCTTAATTCGACGACATAAGAGCTATGGGACATATTTATGAGCAAGTTGTGTGCACCCATATTTTTACACTTGCACAGCAGGCTTATTGTCTAACGCGCTGGCGCTTGCTTTCGCAATCTCTATTTCTTTCTGTCAAACCTGTCAAACGGTATAAGATGGTGACAGAAAGAGATAGTGAAAGCGAAGGCAAGCGCTCGAGCGTTAGACAATACGGCCTCAGGTCTCAGTGGCGAAGGGTACTAACAACCCGATTTCTCCCGGGTTGACTAAACTTTCGAATATACCAAACGCTCCTCTTCCATTACTGCAGTTTCAAGAAAAGGATAAATGCGGTTTTATGTTTTTACTTGCAAAAATATTCACACCCCGCCACTGTCAGGTCTACATATTTTTTCTTGCACGACAAGACAAACAACGAAAATCGAGGCCGAAAACATGGCGGATTGCCGATTTCGCACTTCTGTAGAATGAACCCTCTTAGACTTAGCATTAGCCACCGTGAAATCTGACGCCATATTGTCAAAAGCTACTGACTTTTGCCTTCGCTTTCACCATCTCTTTCTGTCATCTTTTTATACCGTTTGACAGAAAGAAATAGTGATGGCGAAGGCAAGCGTCAGAAACGTTAGACAATTGGTTTCTTTGGCCCTGAATGGTAACTTTAGCCATTGGGATTAACTCGGTCCAGATTTTATATGTAATTAGATTAAAATAATGGCACATGGCCATATGGTTGGCTTAAGCTCACGTTTTATATTTTTTATTAGACCCTCTATTAAATCAAATCAAAATCAAAAGTTTCGTCTAGCAGCCGCGCGAGCAGAGCGTTGCCGCGCAGTTCGCGTTTGGCAGCAGCCGCAAAGGCCCGAAACAAGTCGAGCTAAACTCGATCATAAACGTGAGTTAGCCGTATTTTATCGCTATGAATATAGTACTAGTAGTAGTAGTATTACGCGTGAGCAACTCAGTCTTTCGCTAACCGAGGCCACGCAAAATCCTTAAAATTAGGATTAGGACTCGTTTTGCATGTTTTATGAAATGTTCTTTGCTTGAAATAAACAGCTTTAAATTTAAAATTTAATTTTTTTTTTACTAATTGTGATACATTGCGTTTGATGATCGATCGCTTAAAAACCGAAAACCGCAATGTCATGTATGTCACAATGTAACAAAACTCACTCGATATTCTCCGCACAGTGTAAATGAGGCTTTACAGCCCTTTACGCCATTGGGATCAAACCATTTGAAACGTAGGTAGCTCCCAGCTAAAAGGGATAAAATAAAAACTCACATTATGCAGACTTCGTTTAGAGATATTGTGTCTAACTTTATTCTCCCGCGCCAGACTTAGGGCCCTCGCCCACGGCGACTTTTTGTAGCGATGCAGCAGCGAATATGCTGTCGTGCGTTCGCATCGATACAGTCGCGATGCGGTCGCTAGTTGTGCAAACGCGATACCGTCGCGCTTCTGTCGCGATGCAAACGCGGTTCTCCACTACCGCGCCACCCTCCCTCCGTTCCCTCCCCGATGTCGTTGATGTGCTGTAGCGCGTTAGTAGCGCGTTGGCATCGCTTCTATAGCGCATTACAAATGCGACTAACGCGCGTTAGTAGCGATGCTGTAGCGCCACAAAAAGTCGCCGTGGGCGAGGGCCCTTATTCTAAAGCTCAAATGCTAAGTTATAAATATGTAAATTCCCGCAAACTTTGTTTCAAATTCAAGGTGTGATACCTTTCGTCGAATTTTAATCAGCTGCTTAATTGGTCCCTTGCCGATTGGGTGCAAAATAGTCCTATTACTGGCCCCGCCGTCTGTTCATCTGTCTGTCCGTCCGTCTGTTACAGCTTAGGGCCTGATTTTTTTTTGTATTAAATTCTGGTCGAAAACTAAAGGTTATTCGCCAATAATAAACATTATTTGGACACTTTTTGTTCGATCTTAATAACGGCAGTACATTTTGCAGTTGCAATTAGCGAGTTTATACTTAATTTTGTAGTGGTAGAGCCATGATCCATCACGAATGGGCCGGCTCGTTCGGGGCAGCACCACCCTCTCACAGAACACCGGCGTGAAGTAGCAGTACTCCTGCTGCGTCTCGTACGGTCAGTGAGAGCACCGGGGCTCAATACCTCTCCCCTTCCCTCTCTCCTATTCCCTCTCCCTTTTTAAAGACCGGCCACATATCAGTGACTCTCTTTGAGTTGTTGATATATTTCATGGGCGATGGAGATAATTTTCCATTAGATGAGCCGCTTGCTCGTTTGCCTCCCTGTCATAATAAAAATACTAGACAAGTACATAGACTTATCTTGTCTGTTTACAAGAGGAATGCATACTTTTCTTGCATTAAAATCTACAATAAGTTACCCGAAAGCCTTAAACAGAGTAATGTGCACGAATTTAAAAGGAAACTGAACACGTATTTACTGAAGCATTGATTTTATTCAGTTAGAGAATTTTTGACATTACCTACATCATAGTTAAAGTAGGTATTTAATAAATTGTAGTAGGTATAAATATTGTAATGTAATTTTGACATTGTTTTTCTGTTTATTTTTATTATTGTCTTTCTGTTATTTTTTTAATATTATTATTGCTTAAATTTTATTATTGTTTTATGATTTAACACTTTTTGACATTTGGATTTTTTTATTATTGATTGCCAGTAATTATGAATTATTTAACTAGAATTAATTAATGTGTTAATTTTTACACGTCGCGATCGAGGCAGAATGTGAGAGCCTTTTATTTATATTTTCAGAACTGTTTATTTTGTACCATGTTCTATGTAAATAAATTATCATTATCATTATCATTATCATTATCATTATCATTATCATTATCATTATCATTATCATTATCATTATCATTATCATTATCATTATCATTATCATTATCATTATCATTATCATTATCATTATCATTATCATTATCATTATCATTATCATTATCATTATCATTATCATTATCATTATCATTATCATTATCATTATGTTATTTCTAAACACACTTTACTTACTTTACTTTCTATTTCTTTAATTATTAAACATTGAAGTCCACCATTATAAGTTTTTTGCACGTTTTTCGATATTTTTTAAGGCTTCGCAGTAATACAAGGCGCCATGGGCAATTGGACATAAGCGCCGGCAGGATTATTTAATGCACTCCTGCATTGCATCTTGCATATCTGTGACTGCGGTGCATGCATCTTCATAATTTTAGGTTTTATTTTGTACCATAGTCACATTCTTTACTTTCTTTACGCTAGATCAATGCAAGTCTCACCCCCTTGCACCCGTCTCCCGGCGCCCATGGCTGCGGGGGCTGAAAACGTAAAAGATATCATAAGTATTTCGAAAAACTCGTAGTTCTACAGCTTTTACTAGTTTATAGTTGCGTTGATATTCCCACTAATTGCAAGCGACAGCTAAACCAAAGCGCGATTACAGCCACGTCTCATGGCCTAGTGGTGCTTGAGACGAATTCGTCACCTGTTGAAAATAATTAGGCAAAAAAATCTGTGCTAAAACAAAAATCCAGGTGCTGTAGTGCTTAACAGCCTTCTGTGTTGCCCACTCGACTCGAACGTGGAATTTTTAGACGGGGTTTCGACGGGAATATTCGAATGCGAACTATTTCGAGCGGGGCTGCTGCCTGACGAATTTTCGAGTGGAAAACAAACCTCTCCACTTCGACGGGTTTTTTTGTTAAAGGGTTGCGAGTTTTTCGGATGAAAAAAACGTGGAAAAAATCAAAATAAAAGTTTCAAATGGAATTTAAGTAGGTGATGGTGAATGATCAGATGTAGCAACTCTACCTTTCCAAGTCAATAATCAGGAGTGTCCTTCCTATCCCCACTCTTGCAGACTAGTTAGGATGACTAAAGTTAGCCAAGCGTAATAAGCCCTTAGACTCTACCAAAGATAGTTACCTACGGCTAGTTTTGTGATAAAATCGTACTTATACTTACTGAAATGTTAACTTAGGCTAAGAGTTTCATTGCTCGAAATAAATGAATTTTAAGTTGAAAGTTACCTTGGGACTGGTTGGGACTTAAGTATCATAAATTCATAATATTATAATGTACTGTAGTTAATTAATTACAAACTAAATCGCTGCAGTACCTACAGAACGGGGAGACTCTAATGCTATACGCATACGGGGTAATTTTTTAATCAGTGCACAAATTTTGATACGTGATTCAGTATCGTTGATAGATCACGATTATCTGTTCAAGATTTTTTTTAAATTTTGAAATTTGGGTTGTTCATAGTACCTGCTTAATTCATCCATAATTGGTCTAGTTACTATGAAAACAAAAAAAAGTGATTAATATTAGGTATAACGAAAAATACTGAAATTCGTTATTTTAAAGACACTGAACCACATATTAAAATTTGTGCACTTATTATAAAATTACCCTGTATAGTGCTCCAAGTTCTGATATCATCATAAAGCCTAAATACGTCCACTTCTGGACAAAGGCCTCCCCTAAATTAGTTCCACAACGATCGATCGATCTTTTCATCTTGTTGGAATCCTTATACCACGCGCGTCTTCCGGTGCGCAGTTCTTTCTAGGTAGGTACCTACCTATGTACCAATTAGTAGGTAGCATTATAATACAACAATGTTTTTATTATGAAGCATTTACGTTTTGCCCAGGTAGGTACGTCCCTATGCTAATGAATTAAGGAGAACGCTGAGCGAAGAAACCAGTCAATGTCTTAAACTATCTAAGAGTCAATGCCTCTAGCGCGTCGACATGGTTCTGTGTGTGACTGGATCGCAGGTCGCATCTAGTGTGTCAACACCTTAACGCAAGAGTCAAAAAATTTAGCTGTAAAACAAATCTACAATCTATTTTACTTTTATCAATAAAAAAAACCGTTATCTGACCCATACCCGTATCTTTACCTAAAACGTTTATTTTCAACCGACGAAAACAAAAGGAGGAGGTTCTCAATTCGACGTGTATATATTTTTTTTTTTTTATGTATGATCACGCATAACTTTTTACAGAGTAGTCCGATTTTGATGTTTTTTTTTTATTGGAAAGCGTATACCCCGAGGGTGGTCCCATTTAAATTTGGAAACAATATTCCTACCCTAAGGGTAGAAAAACTGGGGATGATTGATTGTTCAGTTACTGATTGTACTATATGACCACGCATAACTTATTACAGAGTAGTCGGATTTTGATGATTCTTTTTTTACTGGAAAGCGTATACCCCAAGGGTGGTCCCATTTAAATTTGGAAATAATTTTCCTACGCTAAGGGTAGGAAAACAGGGGATGATTGGCTAACTTTTTACAGAGTAGTCTGATTTTCATAATTCTTTTTTATTGGATAGATGGGTATACCTTGAAGTTGGTATTATAAATTTGGAAAAAAAATTACCCCAAGGATGGAAAAAAAGTATAAAATAAAAACTTTTTAACAAAAAATTAAACCGCCGAAAAAACTGAAAAGCAAAAAATAATACCTTTTTTGTTTGACCTTAATCTTGGTACCAGTTTGAAGTCGGTGCCTCAGCACGAGCCAGGAGGAGTGATAGAATCCAATCAGGTAGACGATTATAGGTCCACTCCTCCTGGCTAAGTGCTGAGGCACCGACTTCAAACTGGTACCTAGATTAAGGTCAAACAAAAAAGGTATTATTTTTTGCTTTTCAGTTTTTTCGGCGGTTTAATTTTTATCTAAGTAAGTAGTTAATTTAGTTTTATTGCCATGATGTTGAGATGCGTATTTCTGAACGCAATCTTTCTGTAGGTTACTTAGGGTTGACACGCATTTGGTAGTTTTGGTACAAATAGAATAAGTACCGGGAAGACATCCTTTTATTCTAGTTTTCAACTTTTAGACATTATTCTTTTAAGGTGATGTGTATTATCGGCACTTGTTTTTGACTAAGTACCTACTGTGCAAAGTTAGAGAAGTTGTTTTGAGGCCGCGCTTATAAATATACCTACATATAATATCAGTGAACAAAGTCCAAGATCAAGAAAACATAAATTTGTACCCTTAATACTTATTACGGTACCGGTACAACAGGTGATCAAGCGCTCGCAGCCAACCCTAAAACCTCTGACATTTGAAGTAAATGTAAACATATTGATCTGTTGTATTTTTAACTCATTTTATTGACTCGCGACAAGCCTTTCATTGCAAAATGGACCAGGAGACTGCAAAGAAGCTCCTCGTTGAAGGCGGGACCTTCGTTTTCCTCGGAGTGCCCCAGGAAACCCAGTTCGGTATTGACATGCAATGTTGGAATACTGATGAAGATTTCCGGGGAATCAAGATGATTCCACCGGGTTTGCATTACGTACATTACTCGGCAGTTAGTAAGGGTACTGGAGATGTTTGCCCGAGGTCAGTGAGCTGATCATTTTATATTCTAACCCATTTTTTGGCTGTATGAACTTTGGTCTTAGTCTCTACGTGAGAGCATTTTGTTTATGAGTATTATTTTGTTATCGAAATCAAAATGTTTCTTCTGAATGTTGCACTACCCAAAGGGCTCTTTCGTGCTTTCATCTTTCTTTCTTCAACTTCCAGTGCTTTCAGAAAAACCATTATTACAAGAAGAATAAAACAAAATATTTTTGAAATCATTCCTATAGATAGCAGTCAATTTTGCAGTATAAAGTCGCATAACCTTGTGAAAGTACTATGCCTTCCCTAACATTTCAAATACCAGGAGTAGCAGTATTTTGAGATTTGCTCTATTGCACTGGGTACCCCATTGGAGATATAAAAGACATTAGTACAAACAAACAAATTTCAATTTCAATTTGATGAAATTTCATACCAACTGTAGCTTATTGCTTCAACGGGCTACTAATAGCAGTTGAAACACTTGTCTTGTAGAATTAATAAAACATTTTTATCATAGGTCTGGATTCATGCACTATTTCCATAAGAAAGAGTTTCTTGTGAAGATGTGGGATAAGAAGATGGAGGACTTAAGTGTGGAGGAAATAAGTGAGGAAAGCGTCCAGAGGCTCAAAGACAACTTGTTTAATTTGGACCGACATCTGGCTCCGTATCCATATGAAATATGGCAAAAGTGGAAACTGCTGACATCACAGATAACGGGTAATTAAATCCATAGTATTATATTCTAATGTTGTGCGTAGGTATGCATTCTACTACCTTAAACTGGGGTGACTTTGACAGATTCCCTTCCCCGAAGCAATGCGCGGCGTTCCCCATAGTAACAATGACATTAAACGCTCAGAGTCATGAGGCACATGTGCCTAATGGACGTACCAGTAAAGTCACACATGAGGCGCATGTGCCTCAAAGGACGGGGAACCTGTTAAACTGCGGAGTGTCTTTAAAAAGTATGGTAAACTGGGGTTACTTTAGGAAATTTTGGAGCTACTTTGAAAGATTTAAAATGGTTTTAAAAACGCAAATATTCATAGCTCGATTGAGCAAATGACGTAAAAGTTAGGTAATTTATCAAGGTAGTTATTTCACTGCCACAGATGGTCTAAAAAAATAAGGACATGGCGTAAAAACTGTTTTCCAAAGTAACCCCGTTTTACAGTATTTAATTTAGGGCTTTCCAAACCTAGAGTGAATAGGCCATCAACACTTAAACAGGCAAGACAGAGCTCAATTGTTGTTCAGCTTTAAATTTGTACAGAATAACTAAGATAAGTCATGGTCATCTCGGCTCATATGTCCCACTGCTGGGCACAGGCCCCCTGGGCTGTAGTTCTCATGCAGATTGTGAACTTCATACACACCATTGAAGTCAACCACCAGTCACCAGTGATGGTATCTTTTATTAAAAGTTAAATATTAGACAGAAGAGTGAAGTTATACAGTAAAATTTCATAAACTTGCTCAACAATGATGTCATTCTAAAAATTGCCTGTCATTGTGTTCTGTATTATTTTCAACCTTTGCTTTTTTTATATTAACAAAATTGTTGTTTTGCTAGCTGAGCAGCTACTTGCTTGCCAATTACTCTCTTGCTTTATTGAAATTAATTAGTTAATTCCTCTTTGTCTGGGCTACTATTTATAGAGTTTATGAATATTTTTAAACTATACTCATACATAACATAATAACAGTCTTCAATGATTTGGGGTTAATTACATGAGGCATAATGTTCCACGGGCTGTAAACCTGTGATGATTGTGTATAGTCTCAGATATGTATATATGTCTATGACAGGCACTTGTAATAGCCAGGCAAATTTATGGAAAATCTTTTTAATCCATTTAACTATTTCCCAATACAAATGTCCCTAATGTCCAAAATGGTGAATTTATTTATTTAAGCCTCTTAGTTATATTATTATGCTGAATATTTATTTTTTTCCAACTTTTTGATAAAGCTTCAGAAGTAACAAAACCAATTTTTATCCATTTATAGCGGAACTCGCCACGAAATTATCACCAGAAAAAGGAATAATCAGGGCTTCAGTGGAGCTCCTCTCGATGACAGACGAAGACAGACCGAGAGGTGTCAAGTCCGAGTCCATGGAAAGCCAGGATGATTCAGAATCTACTCCAAGAAGCGCGGAAGATAGCCCCGATGAAACGCCAGGCCAGTCTGATGCTAAAAGAGCTAAGAGAGTGACAAGAGAACAGAAAGAAAACGCTATGTTACCAAATTTGAAACCAGTTCCAGGTATAAATTTATAATAATCTATCTACTTTGTGGACTCCTTTTTTGAGACAACTGCCACAATACACTTTTAGATTTAAGAAATTTGTAAACTGTTTTTTTGTTGTTGTTGTTGTTTCAAAATAAATTTTATTCATTTCATTTCATATCATTAACAACAAAAACTAAATTATTTTTGTGTAATGATACTTTCGGGGCCCCTGTAAGATTGGACCTTACAGGAAAGACAGTAAGAGTACCAGTACTGACATGTATATGCAATATTTTAAATTTAGTAAGCAGTGCAAATTTAGTAACTATTTAGTAAATTTTCTTTAAGAGCGTTTATACCTGTTGAGCTGGCAACGTTGCATTTTTGTTAGTTTTTCTCGATTATTCCATAAAAATTTAATGAAAATTAAAAATGTGGTCTATAAGAATTGTTATAATAATAAGTTAATGTGTCTACTGCAATAATTATTCGTGATAGACTTTTATTTTCTTTAAAAACCGGTTCGTTTTTAAAGAAAATAAACGCTCTTAAATTGCAGACATTTCACAATGTGTTGATCCCCTTAAGCGGTAGCACAGAAGTAATCAACTCACTCTTGCATGAAGTGTTTTGTAAAGACAACTATAACACTGGGGCTAGTATTGATCTATATTTATCGTATGAAATTCCAGGTGCATCAATGAGGTTTACAGAGATTCCTCAGGACAAATACCCACCAGGGTCTACGCCTGAAGAAATCACCAAGCATTATTTGGATCAGTCATATTCTTTGGAGCTGATGATTGCGCAACACGATGAGTAAGTTTGATTGAAGTTTTATATTAGAAAATTATTTAAACGGAATTTAACCGAAATATAAATGTGGAAAGAAGCCGTGGCCATGGGTTCAAATCCTGGCTTGCGAGCCTCTGAGTTTTTCGGAATTTATGTGCGAAATTACATTTGTAATTTACCATGAGCTTTACGGTGAAGGAAAACATTGTGAGGAAACCTGCTGCATACACCCGCAAAGAAATTCTGTGGTGTGTGTGTGTGAAGTTCCCAATCCGCACTGGGCCCGCGTGGGAACTACGGCCCAAGCCCTCTTAATCTGAGAGGAGGCCTGTGCCCTGTAGTGGGACGTATAATTAATTAATTAATTTGATTGGTATTATTTCTATTCTTATTTCATTTCGACTTTTTATTTCGTGTTTATTTAATTCAGCATTTTTGATTTTTGACTTATTGTATTTTTGATGTACTTACTGCATGCAAATGAATATTTCTTAGGTTATGCCAGTTTCACATGAGGGCAGAACAGTCGGGCAGGATAGTAGGTAGCACAGTACTGCTACAATCTGAACGCACACGCCGAGACAGAACAGTACTGTGCTGCCGCGGCGTGTGCGTTCAGATTGTAGCAGTACTGTGCTGCCTACTGTCCTGCCCGACTGTTCTGCCCTCGTGTGTAACTGGCATTAAGTAAGTTTTAATGCCTACTACTATCCTGCTGGACGTCTTGGCTTGAGCTGTAAGTCCGCAGGATCAATATTGCATAAATAAATAAATAAATAAATAATAAATAATAATAGGCTGGGATGATGATGATGATGATAAATGTGGAAAATAGGCCAAGACCGGTACAAGATAATTATATTGAACATTATACCTAGTATTGGGTTGACATTAATATCTTCATCTCTTAATGGCAAAACATACAATGTGGCAACACTGGCTACCGGGCGAGTTTGTATTAAACTTGGACTTCTTTTCCTTTTCTTGTTTTTATCTGGAGGCATGGTAGTGGCGCCCACCAAGACAAACCAACTAAGCAAAGCTCAAGGGCACTACTACCTTTTCTCAAAGCGCTTAGTCATTTTTTTGAACCCTCATACCTTGGGTTTGGAATATACCACATAAACAAAATTCTCAGGTTTGAATTTACTAAGTCTTTTCCAACATGCATTTTAGACGACCAGATGGCCTAGTGGTTAGAGAACCTGACTACGAAGCTTGAGGTCCCGGGTTCGATTCCCGTGTCGGGGCAGATATTTGTATGAAAAATACAAATGTTTGTTCTCGGGTCTTGGGTGTTTAATATGTATATAAGTATGTATCTATCTATATAAGTATGTTTATCCGTTGCCTAGTACCCATAACACAAGCTTTACTTAGCTTACTTTGGGACTAGGTCAATTGGTGTGAATTGTCCCGTGATATTTATTTATTTATTTTATTTTTTTATGCATAAAAAATTCTTCCTGTTCTCATTACATTTGGTAGTAATTTAATCATTGCTTACTTTCAGACCATTGCACATAATTGGTGAGCTGCAACTAGCATACCTCTGCTTTCTCATTGGTCATTCTTTAGAGTGCTTTGAGCACTGGAAGAGTCTAGTCATACTTCTCTGCTCCTGCGACGACGCCATACACAAATACAGAAGCGTCTTCTTCCACTTCATAAGAACAATAGAGATACAGATAGAAGAGATGCCGGAGGACTTCTTAGCCGATATTGTCATGAACAAAAACCTCGTCTACAAGAAGTTGAGGGAGTTTTTCAAGACCGCCTACATGAGCAAAGTCGATGGGAGATTGCTCACTATGATTGAGAGATTCAAAGAAAATCTTACGGAGAAATTGCAATGGGATTTTACAGGTTTAGATGCAGATGAGGATGATGAGAGACCTGTCATAGTCAAACTGGGAGAAGATGTGGAATAGATTTGGTTACAAGTGGTTAACTTCTCCATTCTGAGGGGGCTGTCAAAGGGATTGGTACCTACAGGGTGGAAAAAACGTACGAGGTTCGGAGGAAAAGTACCATGACAAAATCAAGTTAGCAAATTTAAAAAAATCTGAAAAAAAAATAGTTTGTATATTTTAAAAAAATCTTTCCAAGATTGAAAATCGTATCTTGCATTTGAAATTTAGAAATCAACCGGATGTATGTGAGATAAGATTTTTTCTACGGCAAAGGTTGTCTTTTATGCCTTTTATCATTTCCTTGTAGAAATTTGATGCTGTTGAAGTTATGAACTTGAGTATTATCTATCTATCTAATACCTTTAAACGAGCAATTCTTATATATATATATATAATCAGGATCTCGGAAACGGCTCCAACGATTTCGATGAAATTTGGTATTTGGGGGTTTACGGGGATGAACAATTGATCTAGCTTGGTCTTATCTCTGGGAAATCGCTTGGTACAGAGTTTCAGCCCGAGCGGAGCTCGGTCGCCCAGGTACTAATTAATAATGTTAAAAAACTAAATACATATATTGTAAAAAATTCAAATTTCGGTGCGCTAGTTGCGTTCGTGCTTGGCGAATTTTTCCATCCTGTATAGGCAGGAAACGATGAGACGACTCACGGTGGTTTATCTTGACATTCTTTGGATGCATTTTTGACAGAAGCCAAAGCATTATCTGATGTTTTTCTGCTCTTACTTAAACTAATTTCTCGATTTGTTTGTAAATGTGTAGGTACTACGTATTTGTTCTTTACAGACTTGTGGAAATTGTTGTGATTAAATTCAAAGCACATATTTTTCAAGTCAATCTAAATAATTCTTCACATTTAAGTATAACACATTTATGTAAGCATGCACAAAGTTTTTTTGTTGATTCTACTATTTATAACTGATGAACTATTATTTATAGTTATTATAATAGTACATTTGTGTCTTGGATGTTAAAAGTTACTAGAGAAACTCGATGTTGTTAACTTTGGTGAATAAAATAAAACCTACTTATACATTTTTCATGATTAGTTCTTAGTGTAGATTTTGTTAAAAACATGTTGATTTTAGATGTAGTAAGTGTTCACGCATCAAGAACAGACAACCCCCATGGTATCCGTAACCACTGGTAGTTGGGGCATTCCACGTGAAGCGGACTGGCAAAAAATGACGATGTTTCCGATTTTAGAAATATTTGAGTAAGTTACACAAATATATTATGTCCTCGACGCAGATAGGTATACAATATTTTTGCGTTATAATTTATATTTACCGAGTTACACGACATTGAAATTATGGCTAACCGGCAGGTATGCGCTAATTTAAAAGCTGACATCAAGTTAAAGAAAAGTATGATAAAAAAACAAAGTATTAAAATGTATAAACTAGATTAAATAAGCGTAAAAATTGCATTTTTAGAAATTTGAAAAATAGGACAGGCAAAAAATATCGATGTTTCCGATTTTATGAGTAAGTTACACTCATAAAATCGGAAACATCCATATTTTTTGGCCTGTCCGCTTGACGTGGAATGCCCCAGTTGTGATATTATTTACCTGTATTATGTAGGTATATTATGTTTCTGAAACTTATCACAATTATAGTAAATATAAAGTTGTCATCCCCTAAATGTACCTAATCCAATAGATTTATTGCGAAAAATATTCCAAATTGGTTCGCAAAGTATAACGTTTGTGACATTAGACATTGTCAACTTCACCTCTAAATTCCAAGTAAAATACAATGTTATATTTATGGTAGTACAGTTTAAAACTGTAGTATTGTGTACTATGTACATACCTAAGCTAAAAAAAAACTTTAGCTTAGATAGTCCTTTGTGACCCCCACCCAATACCTAATGTCTATTTTAAAGTAAAGAGTAGTTTTGATCAACTTTAGTTTTAGTGCAATAAAATAATATTTTCTCATTTTAAATTTTTAATGTGGTCAACTATAGTTACTTTTATCAAGTATTGTACATTACATTATACATTAATAATAATAAAGTGAAATGTACCTGTACCTATAGTTATTTCCATTTACAAACTTATTTATTACACTCAAATAGATACTTAATCAAAATAAATCGAAGTTTTTTTATTTAGTAAAAATCATTAATTAGCTTTATTTTTCTTTTTAAATTGTTTTCTTTGCTTGTTATCTTTCTTCTCAAATTTGGGCTTTTTGGGCGATACATCATTTTCTGAAAAAGAAAAACATTCAATATGCAGGGATGCAAATATCGAAAGCAAGAACATCGATGTATCGAAACATCGATGTTTTTTTTTAATTTTTTAATGATCTATCTATTTAATAGTTAAATTGTATATTATCATATTATCTATAACAATATTATCTATTAAATAGGTAAGTCTTTAGAATAAGGAAGGTGTAGAGTAGAGTATAGGAAATAAAATTACCTTTAACAGCTATTTTACTAAAAATTTTTAATAGATGGCAGGCAAAACATCGATGTATAAACATTGCATAAAACAACATCAATATATCGATGTTTTGCAATGGTGAACATGTTTTTTTACTGAAACATCGATGTATCGTTTGCATTCCTATCAATATGTCATAGTCACCTTGTATGGAGGTAAGTAGGATCATTTATTTCAAGAAATGGGAACTTACGTGCATTTTTCCTTTTCATCCCTTGTGGGTGTGGTGGGGTCTTATTCACCCCCTGGTCTGGTTTGACAGCTTGTTTCACAGGCTGGCTTTTGGCCACTTGATTTTGGTTGGGTTTTTTCTGATTTTGGTTGGGTTTTTTCGGGTTTTGATTCTGTTGGGGTTTCTTTTGTTTTTGGTTCTTGGGAAGCGCTGGTGGAGCTAGTGCTGGCTTCTTGCCTTTTTTTGCTTTGATTGGTATAAGCTGTGGTAGTTCATCTTCACTGAAATAAAAATGTGGAATTGTACAGGGTAGTACATTTAGACCGGTCGGTATGGGAAAGTCAGAAACTATGACATGTATCAAAAATACGAATGTTAGTTCTCGGGTGGTGGGTGTTTAATATGTATTTAAGCGTGTATCTATCTATATAAGTATGTTTATCTGTTGCCTAGTAACCATAACACATGCTTTGCTTAGCTTTGGGACTAGGTCAATTGGTGTAAATTGTCCTGTGATATTTATTGTAGTTATTTATTAATATAAATATTTTTCTCCAAGATGACCGGGTTCTATTCCGGAACCCAGTTAGATTTTATTTTAAATCTATGAATGTATTTTTTCTTGTCACTAAATCGATGACATTGTTCCTTAGAACAGAGCTTTTGTTATGTGTTACAGTTTCAGACTTGCTCAAACTGACTGATCTAAATGTAACACCGGGTACAAAACAAATGTCACAATCAGTATAATCCAATTTCCTTTTAATTTCTAATTTATGGAATTACTAGCTAACAGGGTTTTAAAAGCAAATGAGCATCTCTCAAAGTTTAGTATACAAATTGGTAAGCCATATAAATAAATTTATTTTTCGGCAGATTGGATGCAAAACATTATTTTTCACCTCACTAGCTCGGAAAGCCCTTTTTGTTTGTTTGACATCTATTGAGAAAATCGCTTTTTATCCACAAGTGAAGAAAGAGTTTTGACATTTGAAGGCAGCTTAAGTGATATTTGACAGCTAACAAAACGTAAAACGTTAAAAGTGCTGAATTTTTAACATCACAATTAATGAATTGCATCGAGTAAAAAACACTAAATACAGTTTTACAACTTCATTTTAATTCATAAATATCAGCATTCAACATTAACCTTCATTCTTGTTGTAAAAACGGATAAAAAGTTCTGACAGTCCAAGTAAGTCGATGTGCGAACAAAACGCATCCGAAATAATAAAAAAAAAACTTAAGTCAAACCAGGGGGGTTACTCCGAAATTCGAAGTTCGAAGTTCGGATCGTGCGGTCCCTCTCACTCTCGTAATAAATACCATTAGCGTGAGCGGAACGGCATGAAACGAAGTTCGAATTTCGCGCTTCGTAGTATAGGGCCAGTATACAATTTAACAGTAATACAGTTTGCTCGTATCTCAAAATCGATAATCTGGCTAATTGAACTTTACTCGATGTGCAATAAAGTTAGTTCAGTTTGGTTTATTCATTGATTGGAGATACGAGATTTTTTCAAAGTAGTGACGATATGTCGGTATTGGAATAGTTCCATAAAGACTGGATATGCTTAGGCTATTTTGCATCATTTTTGATTTTACCAATATTTCTATAAGTACTTCAAAATTATTGTACTGGCAAAGAGGTAAATAAATAATAATTGATAGTACAAACCCTTTTTCTTATTTTCCTCGCTGTAGTGAGGTGAAAAGTTTTGTGTTATACACGGGTGAAAAGTTATTTTACGTCTCGTGTGTTGAAGCACTCGCTATCGAAAGGATTCTATTTTTGAACCACTCGCTTCGCTCGTGGTCAATCATAGAATCCTTTCGATAGCTCGTTTCAAAATGAACACTCGCAGGTAAAATACAACTTTCCCCCCTTGTATAACAAATAACTATTCTTCTATACCTACTTCATTTAATTTAGAATTGAAAACCACAACATCATTATATTGCGGCTCGTCAACTATTTCTTACCAAGCAAAAAGAACACTACAATAGTCTGGGAGCCGCAAAATAAAATTGTTTTAATGTCACTTTATTTGCGTGTCGTCAATTGTTACTCTAGTACAAATTGTAAAGAGATTACAGTTCACGAGCCGCAATATAATGTTGTTGTGGTTTATAATTCTAAATTAAATTGAGTATACTTGCTTAAAACCTTTTTTTTATTAATATCTTTGGTAAAAAAAATATCTAATTGATGGTGAAAATATCATCGAAATCCATTGCGTAGTTTAGGATGTACAGTCAAGGAATTTAATTTAGGTGGGTACCTAAGTTTGAATATTGTACGGCAAACTGTCACCATAAGAGCTAGCAACGATGTTGTTTGGACGTGTTGCAATTCATATTTCGACCTTAATGCATTGCAAATATTAGACGACATTTTTACGAAATAGGTAGGGAATTAAATTCCTTGACTGTACAGACGGGCGAGAAGCGACTTTATTTTATACTATGTAGGGAAGATAAACAAGAACCGATATTATAGCTCTGCCATAAAAGTTATTTTTTAATTAATTACCAAAGTCTAACTAAACAAACTATGTTCGCGAATGGAAATGGTAAACATACCTGCTTCCACCATCCTCCTCATCAACCACTTCATCATCACCATCATCCTCACTTTCATCACCAGAAGAAGCATCTGAGTACTTTTCCATTATCCTCTCATACTCATCAGAGTCAAAACCGAGAGAACTGTCACTCTCATCCCCAGACTCTTGCTGCAATTGTATGAAATTCTCTGGAAGTGCCACGCCTGCGTCTTTCATCTTTTTTTGTTTCTCATTCTGTTTAATATTTGTATTTTCTTGAACTTTCTTGAGTTCTTTTTTGCTTTTAACTTCTGTAAGTTTGACTTTCTTCACTTCTGGTTCACCTTTCTTCTTCTGTAAAGTCAACAAAATACTTTTTAGAACACAAGAAGTAAGTTCTGTACTTTTCAAATAAGTTTAATTTTATTGAACTATTTGTGTATATTTGTCACAAAATAAAAAGGTTCATCATCTTAAAGTTTACTTTGGCATGTATAAAGTTGCTGATGTCACAAAATCACACAAAATTGCAATGATGATAATGACAGAAGCTATCTGCATTTAGTCTAAATCATTATAAGGGAATAGGTTTTGTCACTTCGTTTATCAAAGTGTAATGGTAAATCAAACTAATATCATAACTAAAAGATTTTAGCTCAACTATAAATAGTCAAGAAACATTGGTTTGACTAAATTTCAACCCTGTTACCAAACAGTTAAGCATAATTTTCTATGCAACAGTCTAGTGTGTTATTTAGTTTAGAAAGGTAAGATGTGCTTGTGAAATGTTAAATTAAATTATTAAAAAATGCACAAGCCTTTACGTTCCTCAACTGTAGTACAATAATTGGTCATAGGAAAAATTTCAAACATTTATCTACAAGTTGTTTTAACCCTTAATATGGCCCCATTTATTCGAGCATACTACCACAAAATCAAAAGCAACTATCAAATGCATACCTGATAAAGACTTTTAAAGCTTAAAAATAAAATAAATGCTTTTATTTTCATTAATTACAATGGATAGTGTAACTTATTACTAAAACAATAAGGTTGAATTTGTGGTCACTAAATCGCCTCTGCCTTATTAAAGGTTAATGTAAATCTACATACTTGCTCCACAGTCTGTACAGCCTTCTTTTCTTTCTTCTTTGTGCCTTCGACTTTGACAATAGGCTTACTCTTCTGATCTTGCCCATGTACTCTGGCCAATAATGCTTCAGGAACATCCACTAGCTCAAAGAAGTCATAGTTTATACCCATGTCACTGAGCTTCTTTATCTTTTGCTCATGGCTGGAATAAAAAAATTTTTTTTAGTATAATTCTCAATACAGGCTTGTGTTTCAACCTCTTTATTAATATTTCGTCAAGTTTGATGTGAAATTGGGATGCACCAAAAAAAATAACCTATAGTTTTTATATTTTATTTGGAAAGAATAGGATATTTTAAGATACCATTTTCATCGATTTTGAATTTGGTTGAGTATTTAATTTTTTATAATTTTTTAAGAAATACGTTTGATGACGTCACAGTGAGAGAGCCACGTTCCATTACCTAGAAAAATTCAAGTCGTACAATAACATAATCTGTGGCACTGCTGAGGCGCTACTACGAAATTCGAAAATCGAAGTTCGTATCGTATTATCCCTCTCACTTATCCCTGTCAAATCATATTAGCGTGAGCGGGACTGCACAAAACGAAGTTCGAATTATGCACTTCGTGGTAGGGCCTCTGATTTGTCTTGTCACTGTCAATAATAAGTACAAGTACGGCTTAGGGTCCTAAATGAACCATGACAAAATATAGTTTTATTTATTTCTCTTCTTTTAGCTTCAATTATTCCTGTTTGTTAAATGGTGTGATAGTAAATAGACATTTTTTATTAAAATCTGATATTTAAATTTTTTATATTTACTTATAACGTAGTAATTTAATAATTAAATTTGTAAAAATACATTGGAAATACTCGTATACATTTCGGACTTTACGATAAATGACAACTGTTAAAGCCAGGTGCGCATCATGTGATTAAAGTTCTGTCTTTGTCACTCTTTGCTGTTATAAGCAGGACAGCAACATTTCAAACTGTCAATTTGCTTTAGAGTGTAGACCTGCTTTATACCTTCCTTTGTGACGATTCACTGCAGGGGTCAAATGAAGGTCATCACTTAAATTTTCTTTATTTAATTCATTTTATCATATTTTTGGAATCTGATTTCTGAGAACGCTTCACAAAGCCTATTTCTCCAAACGGTTTTCGATTTATTATACATTGTCAAAAATTGGGACATCCCAATTGGCTACTTTCCTAACTAGTCAGACTTTTAGATTATCAAGAAATATTGGACACGTATTTTTTATTTTGTCAATTAAACAAAAAATTACGAAGATATGGCGCGTTGAAGTTTCGCGTGACGTCACTTGTTACTACACTTTGTATGAGCGTTTTAGAAACAAGTGACGTCACGCCTCGTCACGCGGAACTTCAACGCGCCATATCTTCGTCATTTTTAGTTTAATTGTCAAAAGAAAAATTACGTGTCTAATATTTTTTGATAATGTAAAATACGGACTAATAAGAATTATTCTTTTTTTACCTAGGAAACATCCCTATTGACAAAGTGCCGGGGCTGTTCAACCACCCATTGATTATCTCCGTCTATTCAAACAAAACAAACAGAGACGGCATCACATTTATCCGTCAAATAAATTTGATCAATAGATGGTGAAACAGAGGGTCTAAGTTTGATGTGAAATTGATAAAGTGTCTTGCAGCAAATGCCATTCAACAAAAAATAAAGACAAAGTAACTAAATTACAAAGAGTGCTTCCTATGTAAGTACCTACCCTCTGTCTTTTTCTCTAAAACAAAAATTTGTTCAATATAAAAAACCAGATAGCTTACGTTTTGAGCAGCTTCTTAGCAGTGATTAAATTTCCTTCTTCATCTTTATTGGCATTGAAAGCCTGAAATTGAAAAGGAGTTGATTAAGACACGGCATATGCCCATCACTAGGGTTCTCTATTTATAAGCAGTTTTTATTGCTAAGTAGAAAAATGCTGCTACTGGCTAAGCATATCTGGTTAACCTTTCATATGCCAGTGAGGCTTGCACATTTGCACCCGTCATATGCATAGCACCATATCCATTCCTATACCTGTTGTACCTTTTAACGTGTACCTAAGACATTTATTCATACAAGTGTACAAGCCTATGCAGCATACAACAGGTATAGGTATAATTTATTGAATCAGGCGTTACTTTGCGGAGGTCCATATTAATGAACTGAAACAATTACTTTGCTCACCCGCAACCTTACAATAGTTAAGATTATGTATGAAATGCGTGTTCATGCACACGGTTGTGGTGCCAGCTCTGAAGATGAGCTCTGGTTGAGTTTAAAACGTGTCAGGGTAGTTTGGTGGTGGTGATGGTTGGGTTTGTATGATTTGTGTGTGTTCGTACAGTGTGGAGGTGGAGGAACTGCATGAACATGCATTTCTTACATAAACTTAACCATCGTAAGGTTGCGGGTGAGCAAAGTAATTGTTTCAGTTCATTAGGTATAGGTACGGCGGCACTAGGCATACGAAAGGTTAAGAAAGGTTAAGAGGTGTTTAATTTCATAATTAAACTAGGTTAAAAAAACCTTTTTCTGCTTGATTTTCTTTTCAGCTGTTGGGTTGTGTGTTGAAGTCCAATGTTTTCGCTTGGCACGCTTCTGCTTCTCAGGTGGAATGACAGCAGCTGTAGTAAATAAATTTTTGTTGAAAATTTCATAATTAATACAAGCTTTTTGCTGACTTTACTCGCATTTCCTATCTACATACCAAATCTCAACGTAATCTAATCAAATAAACCAAAACGCGGGGCGCCGACGGAGCGTGCCCAGCGTGCTGTATAACACTGAATCATATACGCCGACACACACAGCCGGCGGGCCGCAGTGTGTGTCAGCATATATGATTCAGTGTTATACTGCGCGCTGGGCACGCTCCGTCGGCCTTGCACGCACGCCCCGCGATGCGGTCTGTGGTGGCCTTTATTTACGTACATTACATTCATGTGAATGTTGCCAGTTAAATAAAAATATGAAAAAATTAAGGAACCATCATAAAAGCAAGATAACTTTCTTTCATGCGTGGATGAAGTCTGTGTAATTGTTTAGTAATTAGATATAGGTAACGCCACAAGAGTTGAGGCAAATTATTACACACAAAGCTACATAAACTACTGATTGCAAAAAAGATAGTGAATGAATGAAATGACTGAGTGAATGGAAATGTGAGTTATATGAACTTATAATGAAATACTTACGCAATACTATACATGTTAAAATTTTTCCTTTTTCATATAACCTATTTTTGAAATAAAACAATTTGAAACTGATAACAAACACTTGCAAGAAAAAAAATTGTATTTTATAAATAGCAAAAACTATGCTTATCTGATTTATATAAAATAGATCAAAATATTTTTTATTTTCTGTTTTGTTTGAACTAGATGTATTTTCCTAAATTATTCTTAAAGAAATAGGTTGAAGAGATTTTTAGTCAATCTTGTAATTCTATGTTGAGTCTGTTGAACTTGCTATTGGTACAAATAAATGTCAAAATCCCACTGACATTACATGACATATTGTTGTGTGCGTGACCTCAACTCTCGTTACCTATAGGTACAGTGCTGGACCGTGCTATACATAGCCATGATATGCCATGTCTATGTTCAAGAATATCAGTGTTGCTGTGGCAAACACACAGTATAGCAACCCATTTAATATTACACTTTATTTTCTTGTAAGACTTTCAGAAAGATCATTGCTAAGAAATGCGATAGAAAATAGATTTTTCAAGGAAAAAAAAATTTACTTCCTATTATTTTTTTACCTTTGATCAACCTCTTGCCCATAAGATAGTTGTTCATGGTCTCAGCAACAATTTCTGCAACTGCTGGCTCTCGAAATTCCACAAAGCCAAAGCCCTTGGAGCGTCCAGTTCGAGGAGACCTTATCACACGCACACTGGTGACCATGCCGAATTGCTTGAAATACTCTGTCATTTGATGCTGTAACAATAAAGTGGTTGTACAGTCTGCTGCAGAGAAAAGGTAGACCCCCTTACCCTCTGTAGTTACCGCCGTTACAAGGGGGTGGATACCTTTTCGCTGCAGCTGCTTGTACATGTATTTGGTAAAATTATGAATACAATACTATTAAGTAACTATATTTACTAACCTCGTAAAAACCGTGTGGTATATGTGACAAATAAACCAATCCTCTCTCCCGACGTTTCTTCTTTTTCTTAACTTCATTGCTGTCGCTATCTTTAGGAGCAAGAACCGCTGGTACATGAGGCTTGCCTTCATTTTTCTGCAAATAATTACATTTTAAGTAATGAATTTTGAAAACATAACCTCTTAAAAACGGCTGTGTTAACGTACCTTTAATAACTTCTTAATGCCTTTTATCGATTTTGCAAACTTCTTTTGTTTTGTGGAATCTAATGCCACATTTTCCTCCATTGTTTAATAGGAGCTTTATTAATGAAAGTCAATAAAATTAAATAAACCAACGAGGTAGGAACACGAGACAATCCAGCTTTTCAGAATGAATATGGAATGAATACTGTACTGTCACTGTCACTGTCATTGTATTGTCATAAAGACAAGAACAGGGGAGGTTACTACGAAATTCGAAGTTCGAAGTTTGGATCGTGCGGTCCCTCTCACTCTCGTAATAAATATCATTAGCGTGAGCGGAACGGCATGAACTGAAGTTCGAATTTCGCGCTTCGTAGTATAGGGCCAGATTAGGGAAGACGATACGCTTCGGCTTGAAATCGGCGTGCATTGTACGAACTCGAACGTTTTCACTCAAAATAAAGCCCTGCACAGACGCGTTTCGTATCACTGAATCATAATTTTAAGTTCAGATTAAAGGCCACCACAAACCAAAGCGCGGGGCACCGACGGAGACATAGACATAATATAATATAACTAGCTGTTGCCCGCGACTGCGTCCGCGAAGAATAGGGTTATAAAAATAGGTTACGACCTATTCACAGACCTAACAAACATAGAGAAAAAGGTTTCATAAAAATCGTTCAAGCCGTTTGCCACAAATACCAAAAATCACCAAATATCGTCCGAAATCACTCAACTCAAACACGGCATCCGCACGCTTGGCAAACACACTATTCTTGCACGTTCGCCAAGTGTGGGGATGACCACTACTGATACATTCTGAAACATCACAAACACGTTGTCGAACACCCTTTGATTTGTGCAAAAAACCGATTACCGACACCAACGCCGATCACTGGCAAACACAAACAAAAACAGGCAAACACCTGCAAACACCTCCAAACACTTTGCCACACGTTCGTGTTTGTTGTTTGGTGTTCGCTGTTTGCCGTTGTTTGCCAAGCATGTGGAGCCGGCATAACACTGAATGAATCATATTATTTACTTACGGTTGTAGTAGCGTAAGAAGATTATATAAGATACCTTTAAATGCGTGAGTACATGTATGTATGTACCTATCTATGTGTGCAACGTAGTATATAAGAGTTTTACTTATAATAAATGCAGTTGACCTATGACGTTCGGTCTATTAATTTCTCTCTCCAACACACGTCCTTACATGGCGACCCTTGCCATGCCGTGCCGCGAAATTCATTATTAAAGTAATTGCAATAACCGCTTCACAAATGATGTGCGCTACAAGTGACGAGAATCTAAGACAATTCGGACAGTCTCTTGAGTTTTTCGCAAAAATATTTATTTTGCTGGTGCTATGTGGACTTATCGTCATTTTAATTGTGTATAAACTTATCAAATATTTTTTGTTAAAATAAATAGACTATGTAATTTCGCAATCCACACGAAATATGAACTTTGCCTAGTGAAATCTTAACTGGTATCATTCCATTTACTGGAGTAACAATTGTATTTGCTAAAAAGACTCCACTGTAAATTTCATCCGTACAAACCACACAGTCATCAGTCATGCTCGTTTTAATGTAATGAATAGATTCTGATCTAGGAGGAATATTTAAGGATAAATTTTTGTTATCAGTGTCATATAATGATAAACATATTTTCATTCTACTGTTTGCAGTTAACGACAGAGTCCCTGAATTATAGTCTAAGACTGCTTCATATTTGCTTAAAAAATCGTTACCTAAAATTCCATTA
Source organism: Archips crataeganus (assembly GCA_947859365.1). Taxonomy (NCBI): domain Eukaryota; kingdom Metazoa; phylum Arthropoda; class Insecta; order Lepidoptera; family Tortricidae; genus Archips; species Archips crataeganus. Next base: position 16,947,926 of record OX402055.1, read on the forward strand.
GCTAAACAAGGTAATGAATCAAAAACATAAATTTTATGAGTAAACGTTTCACCGTTGGCAACTAGACACACACCGGTAGCGCGGCACAGCGAATATGTTTCCGTGGCTTTGCTTTAGCCTAGATGGTAGTGACCCTGCCTACGAAGCAAGAGGTCCTGGGTTCAAATCCCGGTAAGGGCATTTATTTGTGTGATGAGCACGAATATTTGTTCCTGAGTTATGGATGTTTTCTATGTATTTAAGTATTTATTTATCTATATAAGTATGTTTATCGTCGTCTAGTACCCATAGTACAAGCTTTGCTTAGTTTGGGACTAGGTCGATTTGTGTAAGATTGTCCCCTAATATATATTTATTTATATATGAAGACGTGAGTGGATGAAGGGGGTATGTTGCATTTTTTTCATTTTTGGTTTTATGCCATAAATGAAGGTTCTAAGTCATAATGCAACACCGAACGCTATCAGTTCTCATGTTTTTAAACTATAACAGCTTTAAACCCAGTGTATGAAGGATCTATGTACAAGAATAAGTTACGTTATCCCAAAAAATAGAAAACATTAGGGATCCGCTGAAATTTATAAACTCTGAATGCAGGTAGGTATTTTTACGAAGAAATTCTACTAAATCAATAAATTTTATTGCAATAAACTCTTTCATTTATTTAACTTCTTTTCTTTGCAGAACAGCTTTAAGGAGAAAGAAGGGGTCATGTACTTTATTATATAAAAAGTAACAATACCCTATTCAATTTAAAAACAAAATTACAACGTAAAAACCTTTAACTGCGATTTACTCGAAATAATGTTTTTGTGACAAACCCCCTTCATCCACTCATGTCTTCATATATATATATATATTTATAAGAGCGCGCTGGGCACGCTCCGTCGCCGTCGCACTTTGGTTTGTGGAGGGCTTTAGTGTTATGGCTAGTATATGTTATAGTATGTAGCCTTTAAAGATTTGCATAGTGCCAAGGTTATTACCAAATTTGAACTTTGTATTGTTCTGTACCTTTCATTCGTCTCTTTCCTTAATACTATTAGTGAGAACAGAATGACTCGATACATAGTTCAAAAATTGAATTTTGTAATAGGGCTTGCGTTTTTGAAGACAACCTGATTGTTTTTTGCTGAAGAGTGTGAAAACAGTCTTACTGTATGAACCAAAGTTCCTTTTCGAATAACCCGAAAAAAAACTTCTTGTCAAATTGACAGTTGTGTACACTTCCTTCTGTTGCGCTTTCATATCGTCTCGTCGTGCTCTCGCATTTTAAGTTTTTCTTATTCGTCTGCAACCCTTGTTTTGATGAAAACAAAACAATACCACACCGTACATACGGCGTCCACAAATTATTCATTCTATTGCATTGACATTGTCAATTTGGCAAAGTGAATATGGTTCTCAGCACCTGAAACTCATTCATTTCATTATTTTAGTGGAAACTCACACAGTATTGTTTTTAATTCAACATTGACCATGTCAATCGGTACTCTCAATCAGTACATTCAGCACGTGGAACGAGCCTTCAGAACTGCACAAGGCGATGTACTCGCACGTCTGTTCTCGCTGCGAGATGACCATGTGGGGAATAGGAGTCTCCGCTCCAGCGACATAGCGACGCTTGTCGACGGGAACTGCGTAGCTCCTTTAGATGATATAGTGATAGCTCACTTACTATGTGTCCGAGTAAGTGGCAACTGTATTGTAATGATATTTTTTTCCGTTTTTATTTGTGAAATAGGGCCACAAACACATGTAGGTCACCCACCGCCATCGGAACGCAGATGCTTTACCAGCCCTGGGGGTTAAGATGGAATACCTCATGTGCCTGTAATTTCACTGGCTATCTTATCTTACTCTCTTATATTGGAACTCAACAATGTTAGGACTGCTTAGCAAAATTATCAAGTAACAGTAACCATACAAAATGGACCCTGCACAAGATGCTACCACTTTTCAATCACTTTATTGACTCCATTAATGTCTCTCTCTATATTATTATTAATTTTTTGTATCCATTGTTTGTTGAGAATGGGTTAATGCTAATTTCCATTTTCTCTGCATGTATACACCGTGAAATATTAGTGGTTGTTTTCCCGAAACGAGGTGATTTAGTATTGATTGTCCAATCGATTTATAATTACTATTTTGACTAGAGTCAAAAATCCAATTGTGAAAAACGAAAGTCGAAAATGACCGCAAACCAATAGTAATGCTTCGTTAGTACCTAACCTATTGTACGATCGTACGCTACTTGTACCAACGAAGCGTTACTATTGGTTTGCGGTCATTTCGACTTTCGTTTTTCACAATTGGATTTTTGACTCTAGTCAAAATAATAATTATAAATCGATTGTACAATCAAAACTAAATCACCTTGTTTCGGGAAAACAACCACTAAAATTTCACGGTGTATATTATATACCCATTTGATATTTTATTATTGGGAAGTGGGAAGTTATGTGGCAACTTAGTTGGTCGGTGGTTTGATGTAGCTGTTACGCTGTACCATTTGTGCTAGAAAACATAAATAAATATTGACTTCCCACTGAGGCACACAGCCTTACTAATTTGCCTAATCCAAGAAATAATGTCAACACAACAATTAAATTATACTTACAGGCTCTATTCATGAAAGACTACATGGAAGCATTCAACTACCAAAGCTCCTGCGTGGCGTCGGTGGTGCGTCTCTTGCAGAACCAGAAGGAGGAGAACTGGAGTCTTCCACTCATGTACACAGTGTGCTTGGACTTACGATTGGTGGCTCAAAAGGCTGAGGGGTGTAGTAGTAAGTACCACTTTACCTTACTTTCTACAGTAAAATTACATGAAGTTTACCACTGACAGATGGTTTGCCTTCATTTCATATTAACCTAAAAATAAAGCCAATTTTAGAATACTGTTACCCACGTTTGCAGATTTTGTAATAGCTACTTTATTTGTATGGTGTTAAAGTTGGAAATGAAATGAAGGCAAGCCATCTGTCAGTGGTAAACTAAAAGTAAACATATTGTAATGTCCGTTTAACTATTGTTTTGCCAACAAATGATTGATCATTTGCATCAGTTTAGGTTTCAAATTTTCAGAAAAAGTATATGGCATGGATTGACACTGTCAATATTATCATGATACTATTATTGACATTATCATTTACTTCAAAAAAATCTGGAAATTCACTTCATTTTTATTATGATGCTGCAATACACTTTTGTGATATGGATTGTGAAATGCATGTAACATGTAATAATAATGATTGTCAAATCCGGACCTATCAAGCTAAGTTTGATATGGTGGCATTATAAATATGTTAGACATCTTTTATGTATTGGTGTGTATCTATTTAAAAAATAGATATTCCCTAAAGTCCAATAAGATTGTACCACTTTTTTCATAAAACAATTGCATTACATTCTGGTGACACCCAGCCAGGCCATGAGAAAATATTAATTGTTTTCTTTTGTTTCAGTCCAGAGTAATGGCAAAATAATGGAAAAGGCTGCAGACAGCTTACTGGCATGCTTCCGAGTTTGTGCAGCGGACAACAGATCATCAGATATTGACACAAAGAGACTTGGCATGTTGAATCTTGTCAACCAACTGCTGAAAGTCTATTTCCGTATCAACAAATTACACTTATGCAAGCCACTCATAAGGGCTATAGATTCTTCTCCATTCAAAGATCATTTCCCATTAGCTCAGCAAATTACGTACAGATACTTTGTAGGTCGTAAAGCAATGTTTGATTCAGACTACCGCTCAGCCGATGAATTCTTGTCATTTGCATTCCAAAAATGTCATTACAAGAGCAGCAAAAACAAAAGACTTATCCTAACATATTTAGTGCCAGTTAAAATGCTTCTTGGCTTCATGCCAGCCCGGGATCTTCTACAGAAATATGATCTCATGCAATTCTGGGATTTGGTTTCGGCAGTTAAAAATGGCGATTTAAGAGGCATTGATAGAGTGATGGAGGAGCATGAAATATTCTTTATTAGAGCTGGTATTTACTTGATTGTGGAGAAGTTGAAGATAACAGCGTATAGGAACTTGTTCCGGAAAGTATACTTGGCTGAAGGTAATCATCAAATTGATATTGCGAGCTTCCAAGCGGCTTTGCAGTTGATGGGGCATGATGACGTGGATGCAGACGAGACCCAATGCATTGTGGCCAACCTTATATATGATGGAAAAATCAAAGGGTACATTTCATACCAACATAAAAAAGTAGTAGTCAGTAAAGCGAATGCCTTCCCGCCGCTGTCTAGTCTCTACTAATGGAATGGTTCTTTAATGTGCATTTTGTATTTATTATGTGATCATTGTAGTCACGGAAAGGAAATCTGAATGTCAGCGTAACTTTATGAAACTCCTGATAGTATAAATATGAAATACTTCTCATGATATAAGAGTAATAGAAGTACGTTTTAGTAAAGAAAAATATAAATCTGATTTAATGAGTTTTTTAATGTTACGCTCATAATACTTAGCCGTGACTTTAATAAATGTGTTTATATTATTTTTAAGTAAAATTAAATGTATACAATTCTGACAAATCTCTTTTTTTGTACAAGAAAATCACAAGAAATTCAAATTCAGGTTGAACTGAAACACGAATGACATTTAAACTTTTTTATTAAATCCACAATATATTTCAAAGAATAATATAAATATAATAAATTTTGCCGATCACTAACATAGCATCATTTCCAACAATGCTGAATAATATATTTCAAGTCTTACTGTTAAGTAAATATTTGTGATAGGTAGGTTGGTACTAATAGAAAGACACGGCTCTAATCTATTTTTACAAAATATGTCCTTTGTAAAGTACATAGGTAGCTGTTATTTTATATCTTTATAGTATTAGCTAAGATGGAAAGATATAGTATGGGTGTGCAATTATTTGTTGTTTACATATATCACGTTTCTTATGTATATGAATAGGTAACTATATTGAGATGATTAGCTATCATAGTAAATTCAATCTAGGGATATGTTCATTCTTTACTTGATATGCCTCCGGGCGTGCTATTTTTTTAAATGGCTCACTGGCTTGAATGTTGTTTAGTTTTTATATAGAAAATTGCAAATTACTGCTCCGCCATCTTCGCTTTATAATTATGTAGACGTTTTCAGCCAGCTTATTCATTAAAAAAGTACCTTCTCAAAATTTGAATCCGGGTTCCTAATTTTATCTATGCAAGAATATTGAAATTCCGATATGAATTTGTGCTAGGTGCAAAGGAATGAAATCAAGGTGTTGAATAGTTGAGTAGTTTATCTTTTTAATAATATCTGCTATTGTTAAAATCTGGTATTTTAGTAACGTTTGATCTTGAATAGGTTTAATATTAACTATCTTATTGTACCAGCCCTGTAAGTAGCCAATATTTCGCACCTGCATAATCCGCTGTTTAATCTAAAACTAGGTAACTTGGTAGCTCAAGCGGTTTTTACAGGCACATCAATTTGAAATCTTTAAGATTTTGTAAGAAAATAGTTTAAAGTCTTAAGACATCAAAGCCTTTTGTTTGACTTTATTTATGTGGGAAGACCTTTAGCTCTTGTACGTATTTTGTGTAGGTAAATTAAAATAATTGCACACCTCCTGAAAATCTATACTGTAGAAAAATATTAAGAATATTTGACTAGCTAGTTATATATCGTAATGTGTCATCATCTTAAACTATTACATACCTATTTATAATTTACTTAAACTAGATAAATTTAATAGTAAAGTAAAGCTAAACAAAGATTCCTACAAAACATTGAAAGCTACTTCTCTAAATAAAATAATACTATACTATTTTTCATACAAAAATGTATTTAAACAGTTAATATGCGCTTCGTAAACATTAACAATTTTGATGGTAGGTAATATTTAATTTTATATAAGATATTTTTGCTTAACTCTTTCTTTGGTACTTAGCATTTTTTAGCCTTAATTCATTTAAAAATACTGAATAGATTGCATACATGCGATTATAAGGATAATAGTATTTTACTGGCTTAAGTGATATTTACAACAATGGGAAGCGGGTTGAAGAGACTGAAATATTAATTTTGCTCATCTTACTTCAGCATGTAAATAAAAATCATATATTCAAATGTCTAGGGACCATTACAAGCACTCGTACTTAATAGTAAATCATTATTTTGAGCGTTTTGATATCGAACAATCTTTTAAATGTTTGCAACTAAAAAACAAACTAAGTATTACACAAGTTACTAAGGCTTGTTCACGAAAAAAGTAGCCACTATTGTATAATTCAGGTATTCAATGTGAAATTACATTTTTTAAAGAATTTAATTAGAAAGAAGGACTCTTCGCCTTTCGTTTTGAGTGCTATTATGGATATTTATATCAGATGCTATCCATTTTTGGGCTTACTTTCAAAATCTCTAGATTTTAGTCTTAGATTTTGTATTTTTCACGTTTGGGTCACAGAGGTTCTTTTTTTTTCTTTACTCAAATAGATTATCGACGCTACAATGTTCCGCGAATATCTTTCCAGACTCTTAATTATTACCGTATGCAGGTCGTAAAGGTAACCAAAAATATATGACTATCGTCAAGAGGGCGCTATTGTTCTTATTTATATGGCAATAGTTCAGTACCAGACTACAATGACATTTTGACTTGTCTACAACGTTTACCTGTTAGCTCTGATGTTAATTTGGAAAGGTTTTGTAGCGAAATAGTTTCATTCCCCAAGCGTTTTTTTATTTTTCAGTAGTTTATTATAAACATTATTTACAATGATCCGTTGTTGACTAAGAATCGTTTTGGGCATTTTTGTTATTGTTCAAAGAAACCGCCACAGTGACACTGACAATCATTAAAATCATTAAAATGATTGTCAGTGTAAGAAATTAGTTCCAATGAAATTCCGCAACATGGCGAATAGTCATATATTTCTGGTCAGGCTTTAAATTGTTTTAAATTGTACCCACATTTGTATGCAATCATGTTAGCTCTAAGCCTTAACTGGCATTGTGTAATTTGTGTAGGATTTCACAACTTTTTAGGAAAAATGTATGGATTTTAGATTCTTTCTTACACATAAAAAAGAATACTCAGTTGGCAATCGAATTGCGGTTTGAACTACCAAGACCTAAGGGAGACAGTGGAGACTTAGTTTTCGATGGCTACTTTTTTTCGTGGACAAGCCTTATTATGTAAGTATAGGTACTTATAGTTTGTTAATTTTTTTAAATATCAATTTAAACATCTTAAATATTAAAATTAAAACAGAAAATTCATACTTCATCAATAAATAACCTTACAGGCTTTTTACAAATTTAATCAAAAATTAACAGTCAGGATTTTACTAATATAATTCGGCCTATACTCTGAGACGTTCCTGGGCCACAAAATAATTTAAATGCTGTATTTCAGTTGTCTGGATCAATTTGTAATTTAGTTTCGTTCAGGAAAGGCCGGCTTGCGGGGAGGGCCTTTCAGAAGTTCATCCTTGTAGGCGGCGAGGATGGCGCGAGACATGCTCGGTTCAGAGGCACTCGCTTCCAGAAACTGTCGCATCAGTCTGTAAAAAGTACGTGATTATGAGTGACTTAATTAAAACACCGGCCAAGTGAGAGTCGGACTCGCGCACTGAGGGATCCGTACAAATTTTTAGGTACTTATGTCAAAATACCGTAGTACAGCTGTATCTAACTACTAGCTGGTGCCCGCGACTTCGTCCGCGTTAATCATTGATGTTCCGCTCCTATTGGTCTTAGCGTGATGATAAATGCCTTCCTCGATAAATGGGCTATCTAACACTGAAATAATTTTTCAAATCGGACCAGTAGTTCCTGAGATTAGCGCCTTCAAGCAAACAAACAAACAAATTCTTCAGCTTTATAATATTACTAGTATAGATAATAGATAATAATTCAGTGTTAGCAGAGCCCTGCTTCTAAATAAAATGTACGCAGTCTGGGACCATTTTAAGTTACTTTTTGGGACTCGCCTTAATATTTAATTTCATTATATTTTTACTACCTACTAATTTTTTGTTGTACCTAGCAGCCACAGTAACGCATAATCGGTGAAAATTTGAAGTTTTTAGCTATTGCGGTTCAAGAAATAGAGCCCTGTCACAGACGGACGGACGGACAAACAGACAGACAGCGAAAAACTCAGTAATAGGTTATCGTTGGCGCCATTAAAAAAACCCTAAAAATGTAGGTATGTACTTTGTAAAGGACAAATTAACAGTATTCCAAAGCACGCAAGAATTTTGTGATAAAACGAAATAGAACTTAGTTCAAATTATATACATACTAGCTGTTGCCCGCGACTCCGTTCAAAAATCAGCCTACGACCTATTCTCAGACCTACCGAATAGGTACAGATAAAAAAGTTTCATAAAAATCGGTCAAGCCGTTTCGGAGGAGTTCGATAACAAACACCGTGAGACGAGATTTTTCTACAAGGTGAATTCAAATTGATGATACTGTTCATAACAAGAACCGTTCGCTTTCATTCATTCACTAGTAACTTATAACGTAGTAAAATTGTTTCCAAAGTTCGCCAACAGATGGCGCTGTACGTCGAATGAAACATGCTAACGTTTGTTTTACTTAAACTTAAGATGTTATTTTTATGATTTTGTTAAAATATAGATCTAGCAAGTTGTCTTATTATTGAACGCAGAGGTCGCCATATTGGATTTGTTCGTACGAGTTTTGTACAGATACAAAATTAGTGTTTCGCACTCAGTTAATGATGGACAATAGGTATAATGCGCTAAATTTGTTTTTATTAATCTTATTAAATTCGGGGCGTCCATAGGTACATTGAGTTCGTGATTTCACATATTAGATGTATTATGGCGCCCAATGTGGGGCTGAACCACTTCACCATAGGTACACAAGCAAAGCTTTAAGGTTTTTCGAGATGACCGAAACTTCGCATGCAGCCGTAAAACTAAAGAAGAATTGGGATTGTTCATTTTTTCTAACCCCCACTTTTTATTTATTTTATCGAAAATATAGAGCATTTTAAGAAACTAATTTGAATATTTCAGCTATTCATCACTCCAATATTTTTTTATAATTTATTGAAAATATGAGATACGACTTCTCGTTAATTTGATGCCGCGGCTGAATCTGTGTGTAAACCACAGACATAATGACAAAAAAATGTGTCACAATCGATGGTTAGTTGTCATCTGACAATGCCACTTTACATTACAATAACAATAACACTAAAGTTGCCGATTCTTCCAAGAGAATAGGTATAAAAAACGATTTACGGCTATTTCGGGCTATTACGGGGGGGGGGGGGTATTTTTTGTACGTATAAAATAAAATGGTCAGGAGTGTTCCCTTGAAAGTTCTTTGGCGGATTTAATCCATACTTACATTAAAATGATCCTCGCAACAATAAGTAAATCGTGTAAACTTTGAATTCGCGGCACCACTTCTCTCGTAAATCTTCTCTAATGCGAACAATTAATTTGTTTGGGCTATTGACAGAATCATTTTCACAAGTAGGAATGAAACACTTCCTGTATAAATCTATTTTAAAATATGAAAAACTCGAAGAATGTTTTTCAAAATAGTATCCTTAAACTGACATATGATAACTACATCGAAGTGACAGAGAATAGTATAGAGAAACTAGACGGACGGCTTTTTTTTTCTTGTTGCTAAGAATTTCAAAGTTAATGCCCACCAGAAAGGTCAAACAAAGGTCAAACATTATTTTGCAAAAATACGCACGATCATTTAATATTTTTTTACTACAATGTTATAAAATGATTTAAGAAACCTATTCCTCGAAATGGTTTTGGAATTAGACCGCATTGTAAAAAAGTGATCAATGCCAATTGTTCAAGTTCGTTCATACCGGTTGGCGGGGTTGATTCCAAGGTTGTCTCTTGCCTGCATCAGTTCCGGGTGGTCTCCGACAGTATCCGTCAAAGCGGCAATCATTACGTCTGGAATATAAAGACATCCCACATTTTAAACGTTAAGGTTAATTTCGTCCACAGAGTACTTTACTTTATATATGTATGATTTCGTCCACATTCCCACTTCGTCAACATTCCCATTTCGGCCACATTCCCATTTTGTCCATTTCCCACTTCGTCCACATTCCCACTTAGTCAACATTCCTTGCCGATTTTATTGCGGTTTTCGCTATCACTTAGCTTAATTCACAGGGAAGATTTTATTTTGTGATTTAGGTATTCATGTTAAGAAAAATACTTGCTAAGCACGGTGCGGGTCAATACTATTCAGATACACTACCAATTTCGTAACTATTTTGTTACGAAATGGGAATGTGGACGAGATGGGAATGTGGACGAAATCGGAATGTTGACGAAGTGGGAATGTGGACGAAATGGGAATGTGGACGAGTTGGGAATTGATTGTGGACGAAATAGAATTGCTCACGAAGTGGGAATGTGGACGAAATGAACCTAAACGATTTTAAATACGTTACATTTATATTCAGAGAGAGAGAGAGAGATGTTTATTTACACATATTCGATACACAGGAAATACAGTTGACAGGAAAAGATACAAATAAAAATCATCGAATAGTATAAATATTCGTAACACATCTTTAATAGTTCAATATGCAACTCACCGAGCACTTTCTTCTCAATGGACCGTGACAGCTGCCCCCGCTCAGCCTCGCGCTCCAAAAACGCCATGAAACGCTGCGTGGCCGCCCGCGCCGACTCGGGGTCGCGGGACAGCGATTGCGAGAACATCATCTGTTTATAAATATACATATCCACTCAAAAACCGTGATAGCCTAGCTAGTGGTCTGGTGGTGGTCGCAGTACCTAACCTCTTAAGCAGAGGGTCGTGGGTTCGAACCCGGGCTCACACGTCTGAGTTTTTCGGAATTTACATGCAACGTTTGAAATTTACCATGAGCTTTATGGTGAAGGGAAACATCGTAAGGAAACTTTGTTCACATCTGCTTCCGCATAAGCTCTGCATTTATTTTATGCGAATGCGGATTGTTGGCGACTGGTTGGCTCAAAACCTCTCTTTTTTACTATCTGTTATTGTTTACCATTAATTCTAATTTTAAAATCCACTAGAACCCGTCTGACAGAGACCGAGAAGTCAGTTGCTCTGTCAGACAGGTTGCTAGACCTAATTAATTGCTTTCAATTTACTTATTAGGTACTTATTACAGTTTACGAACCATTTTAAACGTGCATTTAATTTCTACTAAGTTGTAACGTCAACACGGATGGTGATGTGATTGTTAAATTTTATGCGGATAATCCGCTGTTGCGGATGCCGATGCGGATGCGAATGTCTGCAACACTCCTACAGGCTTATTGTCTAACGTTTCTGACGCTTGCCTTCGCAATCTCTATTTCTTTCTGTCGAACGGTAAAAAATGATGACAGAAAGAGATAGCGAAAGCGAAGGCAAGTGCCAGAAAAATCGATTACAATACGGCCTCTGGTAGCTATACTATATTATTATAGTTTCACCTTAGCTAGCTGGTAGATGATTTCTTCGAGCGTATACTCTGTGTAGAGAGTGTCGGCCGCTTTCAGTTTGTCCATCATCTCTTCGTATTCCTCTTCGGTTATGATCGGCCCGTCTCGGTCATAGTCGGATGTACCTGGAAAATATGGGACTGGTTTTAAAATACTCAAGGAATTTTACTTACAGCCCACCTCGTGTAATGTTCGTTAACTTTCGTCTAAGAGTTGCCATTTAAGTGCACGATTTATGCAGGGACTAAAAGCTTCCCAAATGTTGCTTTTTCATTTCTATCGTAACGAAAATACTGTTGCGGGAAGGCATTGGATGCGGATCGATCTGTTAGGCGAACCCTGCGGGAGACCTATGTTCAGCAGTGGACGTCTTTCGGCTGAAATGATGGTGATAATGATGATTTCCATTGTGGATCAACATCCCCATATCGTGTTCCTTCTTCTTCGGAAACTATCTGGATCACAATCTCTCATCTCTATTTAGATTCTCATTGAGGTCATAGATGGCGCTATTGCATTAAGCAAAGATCAAAATGCCATGTGGTCAAATGCTATATGAATTGCAGGTACAGAAACCTCTCTGTACCTATTAAAGCTAGCTACAGTAGTCTCATTAAAGGAAAACAATATTGTATAGACATTGACAGTCCTGCTTATTGTCTAATGGCCGGCGCCCACTGACGGCATGGCACGGCGTGGCATTTTATTACTATCAAGTTATTTTGAATCTTATTTCAATGAGTTTAGAATTCATGTTACTTTATTTCGATACCACGATGCCGCGACGTCCTGAGGGCCGATGCCACGCATAACCAATAAAGTAACATTAATTCTGAACTCATTGAAATAAGATTCAAAATAACTTGATAGTAATAAAATGCCACGCCGTGCCATGCCGTCAGTGCGCGCCGGCCCTTACGCTTCTGACGCTTGCCTTCGCAATCCCTATTTCTTTCTGTCAAACTGTATAAAACGATGGCAGAAAGAGACGGTGAAAGCGAAGGCAAGCGTCAGAAGCGTTAGACAATACGGCCTCTGTTGATTTAATCGTCCTTGCTTTTACCTACAGGGTGAAATCGAAATGGTGATACAAAATGAGTGCTTCTTACTCGTTTAATGCTGGATATTATAATACACTAACTCATTTGTCTTAATTAGTCCATATGTCCATACATTGAGTTTGTGATTTTATTCCAATGAAGTATAAACATCCCTTTATGTTGTCCAGCATTAACTAAGTTAGAAACACTAATTTTGTATCACCATTTAGATTTCACCCTGTATATCGATACCTCAGCGCACAATCATATTAATTACAATGTACTGCACATATAAATTAGCACTGTATTCATTTTGCCTTCATTTAATTTCCAACTTTAACACCATACAAATATAGTAGCTATTACAAAATCTGCAAACGTGGGTGGTGGGTGGGTTGTATTCTAAAATTGGCTTTATTTGTAGGTCGTTAAAGTTGAATTATGAAATGAAGGCAAACCATCTGTCAGTGGTAAACTTTATGTAATTTTACTGTACTTAATCGTGCGGTAAGGTATTGATATACCATGTCATCTTGTCTCATTGTAGCTCATGAAATAAGTACCTACCTACAGTAATTTATTGAATTTAACATCGTCCCTTTAGACCTGCTATTGATATTATATACCGAGATGTATCGAAGTTAAAAATAGATCTGACGCTTTAATATTAGCATCACGACTTACAAAATGAGGGTGGAAGGAAAATAGAAGCGCTTCGCTCGATGGAAATTTGTATTCAAGGCATGGAGTCTGTAAGCTCGTTCATGTCCTTGAATATTGCGTCCCGACTTGACAATTTAAAATTAATTGACGCGCGGCTTTTAATTAAATTAACTCGTCAAGGTAAGACGTCGATCTTTAATCACACATCTGCGAGGGTAGCTTAGGTCCTTCAATTACAAAGACAGATTGCTCAGCTTCAGTTAAGTTTTCAAAGGTCAAACCCTGAGATGTCACTAATGGGTTGTTCCTTGAGCAAGGCAGTTTTGCGTGATCTTCGGTGGCATAATTTTATTTTATGATTATCCGACTTTTTATAATTACATCGAAAACTAGTGTTTGATTCAAACAAACATACAGTGCGGATTGGGAACTTCACACACACCATTGAATTTCTTTGCAGGTGTATGCAGGTGTCACCGAAGCTCATAGTAAATTTCAAATGTAATTTTGCGCAATTGTGTGATCGACTTATAAATATCCAAACATCTTCACAAATAATATAAAGATCAGCACTAGGCTTCGTCAAAAACAACTGACCATCCCAGATCTTCCATCCTCCATCCTCTTGCATCGATCGTTTATCTCTTTATCTTTTTCTTCTCTCTAAATGCATCCTCTTCGTCTAACGAAACAAAACACAGTTACAAAACGTCATTCTGCTGACCAGAGTAAAGACGAAAGCTCCCAGAAATAAAATGCAAACGTCTAAGTTATATCGTTAAAGATTAATGTATCTTTCACGGTCCACTTCCCGTTTCGCGCAATTCAACTCGGTTACTTTTAGTGGTCAGGCCATAAAAGTTGATTTCGTTAAAGAATAATAGCTCCGGCATTCAACTTTAATATCGCTGTCGAGCGTAAAAGTATTAGGTATGTATTTAAGAGTAGCTAAGTATATTAACCGACATGAACCTTTTACGCATCACTAGGGTCACAATTTGAGCGTTCGTTTCGAATCTCTTTCGTGGAGACATTTTTATATAAATAGCAGAAGATTCTGATACAGTTTCCAATTATCAAGTAAAGTCCTCCAATAAATAACCGAAAACGCCCAATTCGTAGAAATTGTGACCACTAAACCGTGACGCTATGGGGTTCAAGTTTCAATCAGTTACCAATTCATTATTTTCGCTAGCTACAACAAAATGTCTAAGTTTTTTTGACAGATCGTAATCTATACATATAATAAATCTGTAACAAGTCGGTGTCTGTACATTGAAGATATTTGAGAAAAACTGTCACTAGGGCTATTTATTAGCGCAATAGAACCCAAAACAATGATTTTTAGAATTATTGTCTGTTTGTCTGTTTGTCTGTTTGTCTGTGCGTTTGTGCGCGCTAATCTCAGAAACGGCTCAACCTAGAAGGATGCGGTTTTCACTGATATGTTGGTATTTTCTTGGATTTACATTTAGTGTTTGTTTCATTTGAATCGGTTCACAAATAAGAAAGATACGTTTATTTTAAGAATTTATCGAACAGTTTTTAGAAGAATTGACTGACAATCGCTCGCCGGACTTCAGGAACTACTGCTCCGATTAGAAAAATTCTTTCAGTGTTAGATAGCCCATTTATCGAGGAAGGCTATAGGCTATATATTATCATGCTAACACCAATAGGAGCGGAGCGGAGCGGAAGAATGTTTCAAAATCGGGGGTTTTTGAAATAAAACTTCAATAGGCACGCTTGACTTCGGAGTTCGGTGGTGAATGTGAACGTGTGTGTGCGGGTGGGGTTCGGTGGGGGGGGGGGGGTACTTTTTTATATCGAGGAACTAAGGAGAGCCATAATTGAAGAAAAAGCAAATTGGATAAACATAATAAGCTGCCCAAAGTACTAATTCCACGCGAACGGAGTCGCGGGCAAAAGCTAGTTATATAATAGAAATAAGGGGCGTCAGAACACAATTGATATAGCTACTCGAATCTAGTAAGTAGTCTTTTATTTTTCAAGCCCAAGATGTCTCAGCCGAAACAGGTAAGTAAGTTTTATTAATTGATGATGTGTTATTAAGAACAAATCGATACTATTAGGTGGACTTGCACGGCCCAAAGTTAGCTACATAACTTCAAGTTAATTAGTAACCCAGGGTTAAATAGTGTACAAATGTATGAAACCGTCATGCCAAAATTATGTGACAGGTTGCTGCTAAGTCTCCAATTGTTACTATTGCTGATTAGACACTTACTGATAATATTAGTCTGCAGCATCGGATCGAATCTCTTGACGGCGTCGGAACGCAGTTCCCCAGCCAAATTCATCGGTGACAGGTTGTTGCTTAGTTCCCAATTCTTGCTGGCGATAGAGCGGATGATGTCAGGGCTGTTGCCGAACGGGAACGACTGGAGAGCCATCGGCCGGTATTGGTAGTCCTGGAAAGAAAGAACAAGTTGGTCATGCCCATAGCTAGGGGCCATAAGCTATAATGTACTGCGTCTTGTTGATAAGAACAGACTCCTACAGCATTTAAAGGGCTTTTGACCCACACTTCATGTACTATTCGGGACATTATTTGAGCACTTTTTCCATATCACTTACGTGGACACGTTTCTGTAGAAATAACAGAAGATTCTGATACACCTTCCAGTTGTCTGGTACAGGTTCTCTAATAAATAACCGAAAACGCCATCAAATCTACAACTGATTCGTAAAAAAATTTACCACAAAAGTGAGGCAGTACAAACTATCGAATAAAATATCCCATTAAATATCTTCGCTCAAACATACATGGAGTTTTTCTATGTGAATTCTAAGAAACTTGGAAGTGCGTCTGGAAAAAAAAAAGATTCCGAGCTTCAAAATCTTGCACAGTGTTGTCATATCTACCAACTTTTTGTTAGATCTATTTTACACTCCGTTCTGCGTATTTACCATCCGCGGCCTCAAATATAGGTAAGTACATATTTTTCAAAAAATTCTGTTGCATACAATTTCTTTGTTTCTATCCACTTCCTTATAGAAGTCCGAATGTTGAGAGACGAGCTGTTTTCGTCCATAAATTCTTAATATGAAAACTTGCCGAACTTTAGAGGGACTGCTGCACACGTAAACAAAGATTTATTTATACAAGTGGTGTTCCTAACTTCGAACATTTGAAATTGTTTAACAATAACATGTAAAAGCACCATCAATAAATAATTTCAAACATTTTACTCATTTTTATTCATTAAAAAGGTACTGATTTAACTAAAGTGGTAGATCTACCTTTTTAATTTTCAATTCCACCTCTTTCTACTAACTTTTATATTCTATTTTACCAATTTTCCAAAATTGCACGTGACAACACTGATCTTGAATCCATGATCCTACTTGAGATTGTTAGATCAACCTATTGGTTTAACTTAACTTGTGACCTTTTAAACAGTTGGACAGAAACTTCAGATAAGCTTAATTAAATTAGACAGACTTAATTTACGGCATCTACCTTAATTAAATGACTTTGACTACTAACGAACTTTAGAGACTCCCACCGCTATCGTAACACTTCATGGCCGAGTAATAACAACAAACAATAACACAAACCTACCTTAATTAACCCCTAAACAGCAATCAATAATCCCGCTAAGTAGGAATGCAGCTTAACAGCCAGTAAAATGTTACGAGTTAGTCCGTTAACCACATTCACTCTATTTTTATCTTTACAGAGTCATAAACGGAGATTAAACGTCCTTTATGTCACCTATTGGGGTCATATTGCGAAATGAGACCGATGTTGACTATAAGGATATCATGGCAGTGTAGGTGGGCCTCCAACAACATGGAGCAACGACCTGGTTAAGGTGGATGTTTTTCAGCTGAAATGATGATGATGATGGTGAAGGATATAATTTCACTGCTAAACATAGTCCCCCAAAGTTCACCAAACAGACCGGTCCTGCGCATCTAACGCGTTCCCGCAAGGCCTGTTGCATAACAAAGTACAACTATATTACAAGCGGAACTCTCGCTTCTCTTGTAATAATAAGTTGTACTTTGTTATGCAACAGGCCCCTGGTCGTCGTTGGAGAACTAAGAATATTATACACCTGAAATGCAAGTTCCATAACATATCATGAACAGACGATCGGCTTTTTCAATTTAAAGCCAAAGCGTTGGCTTAAATATTCATCTTCGAGGTTTCATTAGTCAAAATAGTTAAAAAACGGAACCTTTATTGTTTCGCCAAGATATCGCATATTATTCGAGCGTTTGAACGGTTTATTTTTCGTAGTCACATTTTCTACGAGTTGGCTGTGGATGTTTATAGCATCATCATCATCATCATCATCATCATTTTAGCCGAAAGACGTCCACTGTTGAACATAGGCCTCCCCCAAGGTTCGCCAAACAGATCGGTCCCGGGCCATCCGCATCCAACGCGTTCCCGCAATCTTAACCAGGTCGTCGCTATATCTTGTTGGAGGCCTACCTACACTGCGTCTTCCGGTCCGTGGACGCCACTCGAGAACCTTTTTGCCCCATCGGCCATCAGTTCTACGAGCGATATGCCCGCTGTTTTATTTTGATGTCGTTTTCGGTTATTTATCAGAGGTCCTGTATTCTACTACCAAGATAACTGAAAGGTGTATTAGAATCTTCTGCCACTACAAACATGTATCTACGAAAGTAATTCGGAACAAACGCTCAAATAATAATGACCCATGGGTGAGATGGATGAGTGATGCATCACTATCACCACTCTAATATCTTTGATATTTAATACTTGTAATCGCCAAAAGAGTAAAAAGGCTGAACTAGGTCGAAAAGTATGTAAGGATTTCAGAAACAATGCAATAAAAGACGAGTTTTTCCCTTTGACGGCGACTACCTTTTATTTGGCTTTGTAAAAAAGTAACACAAAATCCGAATGTTCACTTTGAACTTTTGAAGTTGAAATACTTCATTATTTTCATATTCGCGTACCTAATTTGGCTACGTAATTTCTAATTGTTAAAATGTTTTTACAGGTTTTTGTGTTAAGAGCAAATTTTGACGGGCAAAACAAATATGAAAGGCAAGACAAGGGCGGTGCGTCGGTAAAGTACCTACATAATACATTTACCTCTAATAATACTTAATTTTCATTTTTTTTTTCATATAAGTATCTGTGTATTGGACCAAGTGCGTTACCATTTTTTACGCTCGTGCCTAAAAATCGTAAAATTAGCGACTCTGAGTCAGCAAACTTAAGGTTTATTTAAACGGGCCGAGAGTTGGCCAGGCGTCCAACACACCGATGTAGACTTGACCAAAAATAATGGCTATAGGTAGACCATTAACTTTGGCCATGTCCACAGGAGAGACGCGAACAAAAAATGTGTAGGTATGATAGTATGATATGAGGATATGACCCAGATATAAGATTGAGTATTTCTACCGTCGCTTATAGATAGCCTATAGTTGTTAGAGAACCTGAACCTGACTACGAAGCTTGAGGTCCCAGGTTCGATTCCCGGTCGGGGTACACATTTGTGTGAAAAATACAAATGTTTGTGCTCGAGTCATGGATGTTTAATATGTATTAAGTATATATTTATTTATATAAGTAACTTTATCAGTTGTAGGTACAAGCTTTGCTTAGTTTGGGACTAGGTCAATTTGTGTGAATTGTTCCGTGATATCTATTTATATGCAACAGAAGCGCGCCATTAATATAATTTCTCATACATAAATCTATTTACTTTTACGACGTATTCCAGGCTCAACAAGTAACTTGACTTGTTGAGTCTGTAATATTAATATGGATCCTTGTCATATAGACATAATTGCTCGTCATTGTTTGCAAACCTGTTGCTAGGGATTGGCAATGTTAATGGAAACGTGTACATTATATAATCCAAGGCAGCCGCCATGGCCGCCATACGTAGGCGCCATGAAATGTAGACTTTTATGTATAAAAATTCAAGAGGCTATTCAAAAGCTAAGCCGTGGTGGCTTAGTGTAAGCTCGGTGGCCTAGTGGGTTCAAATCCAGGCTCGCACCTCTGAATTTTTCGGAATTTATATGTGCAAAATTACATTTGTAATTTACCATAAACTTTACGGTGAAGGAAAACATCGTGAGGAAACCTGCATACACCCGCGAAGGAATTCAATGGTGTGTGTGAAGTTCCCAATCCGCACTGGGCCCGCGTGGGAACTACGGTCCAAGCCCTCTCATTGTGAAAGGAGGTCTGTCTGTGTCCTGCAGTGGGACGTATAAAGGTAGGCTGGGATGATGATTATAATGATGAAGTTCAAGGGGACCTTCTTGAAGCACGCTATGTCGAAGATAGGCGACCGAAGTCCCGCGCCTGCTTTTATGATCCGAAGTATTCTACTGATATGACACACTATAATTGCGCGATTGTAATTCGATATGATTACGACAAATGTATTAGTACTAATGAGAGAAAGAAGGGGAGCGGAGAGAGAGAGATTTCCACGTAGCTTATTCGATCCACAGGAAAAAATTTAATTTGGCAGGAAAAGATATAAAAATCATCGATAACACAGCATAAGTTAGGCGTAATTAAATTATAGTATAATGTTACGGTAAGCCGTGACGCTATTTTTCAAAGAAACCCATTAAAAAAACCAACTAAACACAAAGACGTAAAGACAGTGGAGACACGAATACCATCGGAAAGTGTAGTTGGCAACGAAACCTAACTTTAAAGAGTATTTCAGGGCTCTAATCATGCAAATTCACTCGCGTAATTTCCGCGAAGTGTGCTTAGTTAGACCCTAACAATACAACACAGGACACGCCAAAAAGCATCCACGTTTTGTTTTATTTTGGAACAATATCTACACTAATATTATAAAGAGGAAAGATTTGTACTTATGTAACGAATAAACTTAAAAACTACTGGACCGATTTCAAAAATTCTTTTGCCGTTAGAAAGCTACATAATCATTAATCACTGAGTGACATAGGCTTATTTTTTAGCGCGGGAAAATTAATTTATCGCGGGTGAAGCTGCGGACGGAAGGCTAGTTTACTATAAATTGGTTCGACTACCGTTGACCTCATTCCTGTATCCACATTTAATCTCCTTTTTGAGGTCAATATAATCCGCTAGAACCAACCGTTTGGCACGATTTCACGATTTCCTATAAATATTGGTCACACTCCCACACAAACCATTAAGTAAATTACTTTTCTCGAAAATATCCGTAAAAGTCTGAGTGCATTGTTGACGTTTGCTCTAAAATAAGTCTAAAATAAAAATAAAAAAATGTTTGAGCGCTAAACTTCTTAGCAATTTTGCATATAAATTCCATTGTCATCTAGTTAACAACATAATAAATCATAAAATGAAGGCACAAAACTGTATACCAAAAAATTTTAAAAAAAATTGTACGTCGGTGTTTTTATCTGTATTTGCTAAAGCTTTGAGTATTTTGCCCAGAAATATACTTATCAACAAATTACGTTGATATTAAAGACGGCGGATAATTTTGTTACTAACTTACCTAATACTTCTTTTCTTTTGTTAGGTACTCAATTACGCTTTCATTTATTTTTATTTATTGATTCCTTTTTAGATTTTTGATAAAAACACTATATTCACCTCGGCCGCAAGCTTGAGCCGGAACAGCAGCCAGTTGGTGACTTCGTATTATTAATTCGCAAGTTCGTCCGTTTAAAACAGTGATACCCAAAGTGGTCTATATCGACACCCAGAGGTTCACGGAGACCTGCGAGGGGTCTATCTACGTAACTCGAAAAAAAAACACATTTGAATTCGATCACTTTGCGGTAAATTAAATTAAGTGGCAGGGGGTCTATCTAAAATTAAAAAATATAG
Source organism: Archips crataeganus (assembly GCA_947859365.1). NCBI lineage: Eukaryota > Metazoa > Arthropoda > Insecta > Lepidoptera > Tortricidae > Archips > Archips crataeganus. The sequence goes on from OX402055.1 coordinate 16,968,952, forward strand.
CTAGTCTACAAGACACAAAAGTTTGGGGTTCTCTGGTTTAAAGCAATACTTAGCCAGCAATGGCCTATATACAGGCCTAGTCAATAATGTACTATTATTTGGCGTGATATTTAAATTTTGTTGTATTTAGAAGAAGATGGCGGAAAGACAAACGCATTTCGTTTGAACTAGCACAAATATTTTCTGAGTAGAAAAGAGAGATGAAGGGAGGGAAGGCCTTTGCCCCAGTGGATAAGTCCAAACTACAATATTTTGAAACGAGTCGGACTCGCCCATGAAGGCTTCCGTAGCACCAAAATGAAAGGTAAATTGCGGTTTACGATTTATGACGTATTAAAAAAAACTACTTACTAGAATCACGTTCAAACCAATTTTCGGTGGAAGTTTACATGTACATTATATATTTTTTTAGTTTTATCATTCTCTTATTTTAGAAGTTACAGGGGGGGGGGCACACATTTTACCACTTTGGAAGAAAAAAATTATATTAAAAACCTCAATATCATTTTTGAAGACCTATCCATAGATACCCACACGTATGGGTTTGAATTTTTGAGTTTCAGTTCTAAGTATGGGGAACCCCCAAAATTTGTTGTTTTTTTTCTATTTTTGTGTAAAAATCTTAATGCGGTTCACAGAATACATCTACTTACCAAGTTTCAATAGCATAGTTCTTGTAGTTTCGGAAAAAAGTGGCTGTGAAATACGGACGGACAGACAGACAGACAGACATGACGAATCCATAAGAGTTCCGTTTTTCGCCATTTGGCTACGGAACCCTAAAAACGAACAACGTGCAATAGGGATCTGCTTAAAAGTCATCAGTGCGTTAAGGTCCAAAACAGAAACACAGAGAACTAAAATGATCAACATAGCCTAATGAATTTGTTAGTTCAACTTGATAAGTGAAAAGTTACAAAATGTTATATACTTACTTACTACCTAAACTTTGGTACAGGCTCAATGTTGACAGATGGTAATGTCTGCTTGGATAGGAGAGAGCTATTCCATTAACAATTCCCAGCTTAATGAATTACCTAACTTTAATCTCGTTAGAATAAAAACCGTTGTATGGGAAAACACGATGTTTATAAGAATTATAAGCCTACATGTAAAACACAAGGTTGCCAAAGCCAGGGATTTGTATGGAGTTTCGGCTCTCTACGGAGGCAGCGGAAATTGATCAGTAGGCTAATAAGAACCTTTTGAAATTCCCTTGAGGAGATTAAAGTATAAAAGGGACGCTGTTTAAGTTTAAAATAAATTAACATTAATGACAAAGTTGTTCTTCAAAACAAAACCTTGTTAGCGAAGTAAATCGAGTAAGTACCTACAAGACCTACATAAATAAACATTCTGTTTTAAATAGCAGAAAATTGCTAGGTATATCTCACGCCGTGTACCCTGTGAATCCAATACACTGTATCTTCAGTACACTGTCTATCGGAGTTACAGTGTATTGGATTCACAGGGTACCCGTGTCTCAAATGATAGATGTTTCTTAACGTAAATTGGGTGGAATTTTGAAAAGGGAACTGTATCTTCAGTACACTGTCTATCGGAGTTACAGTGTATTGGATTCACAGGGTACCCGTGTCTCAAATGATAGATGTTTCTTAACGTAAATTGGGTGGAATTTTGAAAAGGGAACTCTTTTAGGAACACTTGTGTGTCTATATGACTCATAATTGTCTAAATTGCTTCGAATTTTTGGCCACAATGCAGCGGCAGTGGTCACCAGAAGACTTAAGTAAGTGCAAAGTATTGCGTTCGTTTAGCTGCGCAAGTTTTTCGAGATACCACCCGTACTTGATCTTGATTTTTACCGGCACGCTATCACCAACACACAAGACTAACAAAGTCCAACGATATGTTCGAATTTCCTAGCGCCTACATCTACTTATCACTAAATTCCACGAAGAGAAAACCTCCATCATCCCGACTCAAATTCTTGTAGTTTCTGTCAATCGCGTTACACAGAGAGAGAGAGTAGAGTAGAAATGGTATTCTGTGGTTCTCCTGTTCTGTTCTACTGTGTAATTATAGCGTCCTGTAAGTGTTAGTAGTATGGATTATACCTTAAACAAGTTAGCTATGAAGTATCTTTTTGTATTTTATTTTTCAACTTCATTTTTTTATTACTTTTACGAAAAAAGTAATAATATTTTTTTTTAACTTTTTTTTTTAAACCAGTGGTGGTGTAGGGGTATAACACACGGCACGGAATGCTGAGGACCTGGGTTCGATTCCCAGCATTGGTCTTTTTTCTGGGGTTTTTTCTGTGCATCTATATTTCAGTTTGTATTTAGTACGAAATATGGATTATACCTTGTTAGCTTGTTCCATGAGTAGACTTCGAAGCTTCTCCTGCTGGGCAGTTTCCTCAGCGTGAACATTTTGCGAGTAGTGCGCTCGCAGATAGTCGATGTTGAATTTGATCTCTTGGAGGAACGATATCGCTTCCTCCTTCGACATCTAGAAAGAAAATAGGAGTGTTAGTGGAAACTAGTTAACTACCTAACTACGGAGCTAGTGACTGCTGATTCGATCAATCGTTTTTCTCTGTGAAGACGTCTATTACCCAAAGTGTTTGTGGCCTGGTCCCGACCATGGGGCGGCAAGTATTTTCTCTAAGTACCTACTCATTGCGTGTGCTCTAAGGTAACCATTGAGCAGCGAGCGTCTCAGCTGGGCAATGTAAAGATTTCTCTTTTACTTTTTTAAGGTCGTGTTTTTAAGGTCGCGGGTGAGTAAAGTAATTGTTTCAGTTCATTAATATGGACCTCAGCAAAATAACTAGCAAAATAAATATTACTTTTGTAGCAAGCAATTTTGATCAGTTACTTATTCCGGGACTAGGTCGTCTGTTTTCAAATCCCACCGATGAGTGGACTGCTTACGCATATCAAATATGTTTTTGAGAATGTATCTGAAACTAGTGATGTAATGGGTTAGGCTGGTAAAACAAACTTTCCCGAAATGTGTACTTTCTCTAAAGGTGCACTTTCCGCAAAATGTACACTCCCAAAATGTACACTTTCCCAATTTGGAAACTTTCCCCGTAAGTGCATTTTCCCAAAAAGTACATTTTCTCAAAACGCACACTTTCCCATAATGTACATTTTCTCAAAACGCACACTTTCCCAAAATTTACACTAGTCAAAAATGTCATCTTTACCACAAAGTTTTCCATAGATGAAGATCCTAAGCTATGATGGCGATGTTAACATTTTTACCTTCGTCCTTCGTGTTCGTGCATTTTATGTACCTTTTATCGAATAGTCTATATATAGGTATATGTATTACGTACTTTTCCAAATCTAGTACTCTATTTGAGAAAGTGCTACATTTGAGAAAGTGCACCTTCTGAGAATGTGCTCTATCTGAGAAAGTGTACCAACTGGGAAGTGCACTTTTTGAGACAGTGCACCTTCCGAGAAAGTGATCCATCTAAACAAGTGCACCTTTAGAGAAAGTGTACATTTCGGGAAAGTGTGTTTTACGTGCCTAACCCGATGTAATGCTGGTATCTATGTAGATATCCGTTCCCACTATCCGCCAGCGTTATACAATAAAAAATAATTATGTAGGTATTGTATGTAAGTAATTTTAAACGCATGGTAGGAACTTGTGCAAAGTCCATCCGGATCGCTACCATCGTCCTACATACAAGTCCCGCTACCGTCGTATGAGCGTATGAAATGCCGCTATATGAGCGAGCAGGCGTGGAATGAAACATACCGAGAGATAATGTTGCCATTTTGTGGAGTGCTAAGGAAATAGGATTCGGTTTCGTCGTCTGTTTTTCTGGATAAGTAAAATATAGACCTAAACCTAATGCTGTTACTGAACCAGAGAACTACGTCTTTGGGCACAAAAAAATAGACATTCTATTTTAATTTAATTTATTAATGAATCCGCCATCTTCTGGTGTTGTGTTATTCAAAATCCCTCACCATGCCTTCCTGCAGGAACTCTTCAATGGCCGCAGTGACGCCGCGTTCATCGCCCGTCCAGAAAACATACTCTGCCATATCGAGAGGAGAGTACTGGACGCCAGCATACGACGCGTAATGGTCCATCTGTGTAAAGAGATGGAAGTCAGTACAATATAGGGTCAATAATATATGGGCGGGATGAACTGGACTTCTTCTTGGAGGACTGGCCCTCTTATGCAGCGGACAGAGAGCAGTGGAAATACTGGGGGAGGCCTCTGCTCAGCAGTGGGACAGAATAGGCTAATAATAATAATATATATATATTAAAAAAGTCTAATAAAAAAGTCGATTCCAGAAACCGTATCCAATTACACTGGCGCGCCTAGATATCGCTTATTTTGTGAAGTTACATATCTATTAATAACTTTGTTCAAATAATTCCAACCTGGAACGTGTTACGAGACATTGCGAGGAACGCCCATAAGTTTCGCAACACTAATCTACATCATCAGGCTCATAATCTCTAGAGGAATTAGAGCAATTATAAACACCTTACTGACATTTGGGTCAAAGCCAGTTATTGGATTACCACTGGGTTATTATAACACGAACACGAAACTAAGTTAGTTACGTACGTCAGTCAACTGCGTCAGTAAGTTAGATTTTAAAACTTTCTAGAAAAATTTGCCTATACAAGAAAAAGTTTATTGAGAATAAAACTCTTTACTAAACTCATTTTACTCGAAGAAGCTATCACAGCGGGTTTTGAAGTTATCGTCATTTTTGTAACCGACCCTTTATTTTTGCTCGTCAGTGTAGTTGTGTAAAGCCCAATTTAGATCTACAAGAAAAATCGTGCAAGTTGCGTTACATTGCGAGGCAGTAAAGCGATCGAGATTGAAGTGCTCAATCGAACGCCGCTGTCTAATGCAACTTCCACGATTTTTCTTGCAGGCTTAAGGATGCGTCGTAATTTCGACAGCAGAAAAGAAAAAGAATGATATGATTATGCTTCAGAGTGGTATCGATATAGAGGCCCACTGACATTTTTTATAAGAAAAAAAGGATCCTTATGTTCAATAAACCGGTTCTATATTTTACTCACGTTGTTTTTGGTTTCCTTGGTGATGTCCGCGTTGAAAGCTCGTCGGATGGCGGTGTGACCGTTCTGCGGGTTGTTGGTGGCGGAACCAGGTTGCACCAGGCGAGCTGCTCCGTGGAACACCTGGGAACAACAAGTCTGTATAAAACGAGCGCGTTCTTTATGTTACTTTAGTGCAGTAGGTTAAAATCCCATGTGGACCTGTAAGGGCCGGCGCTCACTGACGGCATGGCACGGCAAAGGATTTTATTACTATTAAGTTATTTTGAATCTTATTTCAATGAGTTTAGAATTCATGCTACTTCATTGTTTATGCGTTGCGTCATCCCTAGGCACGTCGCGGCATCGTGGTATCGAAATAAAGTAACATGAATTCTAAACTCATTGAAATAAGATTCAAAACAACTTGATAGTAATGCCATTGATAGTAACGTCAGTGAGCGCCGGTCCTATAGGAGTAACTTGACTGACAGACAACGCAGAGCCACCACCAAACCACTGAAGACAGATACTTGAAATTTGACAGACACATTAAGAAATACGTAATATGTTACTGGATTCAATCACGAACTATTGCGTGACCACGGCCTCTGCAATGTGGTCGAAACGTCGAGAAATTTTATAGCAATATTCGTCATAAAGTCCCGCAAGATATTAAGTTATGAGTGAGAATCGTGACAGCTTAAGACATACACACTAAGAAGGGATTTCCCGAGAAAACAACTACGCTCAGCCTAAATTACTGAAGTCAGGGGGTTGAAATTTGACAGACATGCCTATTATTTGATGAGCATAGAAACATAGCAATGCACTGACAAAGGATTTCCCGAAATATCTACGGGATAGAGAGCTAACCAATTTTATATTCTTACACGAGTGCAACGCCGCAAGATAGATCTAGTACTGAATACGAGCTGTTACTGGTCCTAGGAATATAAATGACGTCTATGCACACGACAATATGTATACCAAATTGCAGTGCAATCCTCTTCAATTAGCGAACTACTTGAACTCAATCTCCGCTTGCGGATTGGCGGAAGCTATACCGGTAAAAGTCAGATACTAGCCATTCTGTACTCTGGCTCTGGATATTCTGACTTAACAAAGTTATCATCGGCGTGACCTCGTCAGCAGAAGGCGTGGTTGACACGACTTCAAACATGACGACGCATGAGCCGTTCCACTGGCACTTATAACTGCGCCTGGCGCAAGTAAGCGCTGCTTTCGTTTGTATTACCTACTAAGGAATATATTAGGGGACTATTGGAGCAACATGCTGCGGGACATGCCCTGAACGTTTACATGCAATATGCCCGAGACTCTCGGCAGAACCCGTAACTTGTTAAATGTTCCGGAGCATGTTGCGAGACACTGTACAACGTTGCAGCGTCACGAAAATTGAGTACAGTACATTTTGTTGCGGGACCAAAGGTTAGGACTTCCGCCAACATATCCATTTGCGCTAGAACGTTCACACGCGTCCGTTTGTAAACGTTACTATACTACTAAGTTACTAAAATGTTACCATTACCATAGGGGTGACATCCTCGCCAGGAGATGCTATTCTCACGTCTTCCATCAACACATCCAGCTTGCACGTGCACTCGCTTCCGTCTTTACATATTACCATATTACTAAATTACTAAATGTTAACCTACTAATGTTACCTTCGGTGTGACCGCCTTTTCAGCAGACGTCTACGCTATTCACACACCTTCCACCAACACATCAATTTGCGCTTACACGCGCACTCCCTTTCGTTTGTAAACTTTTACCTTATTGCTAATTTACTAAATGTTACCTTAGGCATGACCTCCTCGCCAGCAGACGCCGCGGTAGACACGACATCCAGGCTATTCACACGCCTTCCGCCAGCACATCCATTCGCGCTTCCGTTTTTAATACGTAACATTAACACTGAGTTACTAAATGTTACCTTAGGCGTGACCTCCTCGCCAGCCGAAGGCGCGGTAGGCGCGACATCCACGCTGACGACGCCATCGTTCACCACGGCGCGTACGCCTTCAGCCGGCACGTCGAGCTGCGCCTGCGCGTGTACACGCGGCTTCTGGCCCGGCGTCGCGTCCGCTGTCGCGTGTTGTTCTAGTCGGGAGATTAGCTCGCCATTTGCTTTCACTGCATCTGGAATTACATTGAGTTTTAGGACACTGATTACTTAAGGATTCAAATAAGCAATATTAACAGTACCGTAGTTGTGTTCAACGAAGTCTAATTTTGAACCGAAAAAGCCGGACGGAGTTCGAACCCTGATCTCCTGGTTATATACATAGGTTCACGTCAACTAAATCTTCGTGCGGGTATAGTGCGCGCGTGCGTTTATGCGTGTGTGTGTATTTGTTATTCCTTCACGCTAAATCTTCTAAACAGATTTAGATGAAATTTGGTCTCTAGGAGTACTTTAGGCTACTTTTTATCCTGGTTTTAGGTATATAGAATATGGAATCCCAAAAGTTTAGTAAACCGCTAAGTCTAGGGATATAAATGCATAGATATATATACATACGACGTAAATAAAAAGCTCGTTTTGAGCTTCGGGAATTGCGACGAGAATTTAATAAAAACCCCAAAATTTTAATCACACTGGCAGACCTAATAATTAGCGCAAGCAAATCCGTGGGTGGGTGTATATTTATAAGCTTGCAAAGTAAAAGCGGATAAAAACATTGAGTGGAAACAATAAATATTATACCTAATACACTAACAATAAGCATAATATCTTATAACTTGGCCAAGACACAGATAAAGAAATTCAGGTGTCAAAAAATAATTTAACTTTGTTTCTTTTGAAGACAAGGGACCAAAAATTATTTAGTATCCCAAGAGAGATTTAGATGAGGCACGAAATGACAGCTCAATTGTGTTTTGAGTAGTATAAAGAAGGTAATAAATAAGAAAAAGTCGTAGCAAATTTTTGTCTTATATTCCAAAGCTCTTGCGTGTTATGATTTACATAGTAAGTCTGAATATTTGAAACCACTGACCACATTCTCAGTAGTACACACCCACGACTATATGTGCGAACTACATGTAATTTTTTTGCAGGCACTGCCAACACTGGCGAAAAGGTCCCAGTAGTTCGCACTGCAAACAACTTGCAAGACGAACCCACTATTTCGCAGTGTGAAAAAAGGGGCATGGCATCCCAGAATAGTGATGCGACTCGAGTAGGATTTTGTGACTCGAGTCATTCGAGTAATTTTACCACGTCACTCGAGTTGTACTCGAGTTTTCGAGTCGCTCGAGTAAACTACTTATACTCCTTAAAACTCGAGTAAGAAGAAGAATCACTTGAGCTGAGTTTTGATTAGTTTAGATTAGGAATTTTGAAATACCTTTATAAATATTACATACCTACCTTATTTATGTCATTAATCAACAAAGAAAAATAAAATGACTTGCCGAATCTCCTTAGAATCTAATCGGCGCACCGAGTTGACTCGGTAACTCGAGTGCAAACGAACTCGAGTCAAATTTTTTTCACTCGAATACGAGTTTAACAAATTCACTCGAGTCACTCGAGTAAAAAACGGCTCGAGTCGCATCACTATCCCAGAAACATCTTTTGGATCATCTTCACCCTTATAAAGGTTAGTATTCCAATGGCCCGCACGAAGCGGTTCGCTTTATCTTTGCTAATACGAACCGCTAAAGAATGGAAATTGCTGTATTTCCAAATATTTATACAACCTAGGGCTCTTCAATGCCAGATTGAATAGGCTGTTTCTGAACTAGCGAGATACCGTACACCTTTGGCCTAGAGACTTGGTGGCTTTGGCTTGGCTTGGCTTTGGCCTTTTTGGAGTGCCGTGGTGGCCTAGTGGTTTGACCTATAGCCTCTCAAGCAGAGGGTCGAGTGGTCAAATCCCGGTTCGCACCTCTGAGTTTTTCGGAACTTATATATGTGCGAAATTACATTTGTAATTTACCATGAGCTTTACGGTAGAGGAAAACATTGTGAGGAAACCTGCATACACCTGCGAAGAAATCCAATGGTGTGTGTGAAGTTCCCAATGCGCACTGGGCCCACGTGGGAACTACGGACCAAGCCCTCTCATTCTGAGAGGAGCTCTGTGCCCTGCAGTGGGACGTATACAGGCTGGGATGATGATGATGATGATATTAAGGGTCAATCACAGGTCAGTTTTATGCAAAAAAACTAGGTACATAGGTATATGTAGCTCAAAATAACATTTGCATAAATGTTTCATGGCAAAGGAATACCTTGGTATAAAATTACGAGTATATTGGATGGTAACAGCGTAGGCGTATGTATGACAAGCCATTATCGCTGTTCACACAACAACATGCGATAATGGGACACTATCAAATCTCAATCTCCTATCGTAGCTTACGTTGGATATATAACTCATAATAATATGCCTTGCAATAAAAAATACGTACCTAATTATTTTTAACAGCCATCCCTCCCAGCCTATATACGTCCCACTGAAGAGCACAGGCCTCTTCTCGGAATGAGGGCTTGGACCATAGTTCCCACAAGTGGGCCCAGTGCGGAATGATAACTGTTTCCTTCACCCTAAAGCTCATGGTAAATTTCAAATGTAATCTCTGGAGCTATGGACTCCTTACTTAGGTCATAGTCAAACCACGACTTTTTAACAGTAATTGATGCATTAAAGAATATAATAATTGGGTACTTTTTGTTTAAATGAGGACTGCACTCCTTTTTTAACCCCCGACACAAAAAGAGGGGTGTTATAATTTTGACCGCTATGTGTGTGTGTGTCTGTCTGTGGCATCATAGCTCTTAAACGGGTTAACCGATTTGAATGCGATTTTTTTTATTAGAAATCAGGTTTCTTGGCGATAGTTTTTAGATATGTTTTATCAAAATCGGTTCAGCCGTTTCAAAGTTATCAGCTCTTTTGTTAGCTGCGGAAGGGATCTTAGACGCACAATGGGCATTTACTTTATGTTCGAACATACGTGTGACATAATTGCGTTGGGGGTTTTTAAAATTTTTAATTTACAGTTATTAAATAAACAGGTAAGGACGTCCCTAAGAAAAACCTACGAAAAAGGACATAATAGATTGAAGCACATTATTCCCTTTAAAAAACATTTTACACTCATTCTTGTCTCCTTTTCTAATGCGCCTACCAACAAGGTTGCGTTAAACGTTTAACGCTACCATGGAGGGGGTATGAAAGCATTAGTATATGTACTGCCGAAGCAAGTAATCTCACATTGTATACTAACGGATGTTAAAAACTTCGATAGTGCGATGCGGAACTCATACTGTCTGTGCAAATGTATGAGACTTGATGAAAGCGCCATCTAGTGAGTAATTTAAAAACATAGATGCATAAGTAAATTTAGTTCTTTAAGTTATTGCAATAAGGTTCATATTGATGTATAAGTGCCTTTTTCATTTCCACATTACCAGACATCGGGATTTTCGGTGCGGGAATGATTTGAGAAAGAGTAGAAATAAGCAAAAGGTTAGTCTAAGAAAATATCATATTATGCCTAATGAATAACTGCTGCTCTGCGAATTGTATTTTAATTCATGTAGTACTTTAGCTTTTTACTACCAAGCCTTATGAGATAATAATAAAAATAAGTTTAATTAATTACAGCAGTAAATTTAGTAGTTGACACGATTTTCAAAATATATATTTTTTTCTATATTTGGAACAGTTAATCTGCGGCGTGTTGCTATACATATCCATTTCAACGAACTGAACGATCTTTCCACGTCAGCAGTTGTAATAGGTGCATATTTAATTTTTTTGAAGGAATCTATTATTGCACGAAAAGTTTGCGATCTCAGTTCTATTTCTTTGCTTTGTAACAATTCGTTCATAGTTTTTAGTGTGCTATAGCCAGGATTCTTATTTAAAGCCATCTTCAGTGCATTAGGTAGAAACCTACTAGAGTACATTCTGTTTTTTAAGTCAATACCTACTCTTTGGCTAATGTCAAACATTCCCGCACAGAAAACCCCGATGTATGCACATTACGAAGTTTCACTTCTTCCGCGCGGAGGAACTGCACGCACGATTTTTTATCGAGTTTTACTATCGTCGATAATTTATGGAGATTTTGACATTTTTATTATAATTATGAATTACAGTACAGGCCACATTTATTTTCGTTCTCTTTATTTAACTGGGTCCTCAATATTAAAAAAAAAATATGATATTTTACTATAAAAAATGTACTTAATTCAGTGAGTTTTGAACAAAATGGTTTTTTTTTATGGGGATGGTTTTATTTTTAACAACATAGGATCCATATTAGATAGAATAAAACAAACTCAGATCACGATTCCTTAAACACACGCGCAGACTTTTCGAGATAAAGTATTAAAAATATTACTTCTTTTAAGCATCTATAAAACATTATCTTTTTTTACACTTCAGTATTGCAAGCAGTCTGTTAAATGATAAATCATTGCGCAAAATTTAAATAACAACCTCTGAAACAACAGACATAATTCCCTCACAGTCCCGCAGCACAGCCTAAATATAAGGAGCTTAGTCTAAATTAAGAGATTAAAACTTGAAATAAAGTTTCACCGTAGAACGATTTGTAATTAGTGCTCGGGCACGGTATGTAGTTGGGCCATTCTACTTTTCGTTGACCAGTCATTTTTTGTACTGTGCTCTTCAAATATTTTTTTTACAAAAACGGTAAAGTCCTTGGCTTAAATCATTAAAGATTTAAATAGGCACATAATTAAGCTTACATTTAAAATTATCACTACGTATAAAAAGTAATCATTATTATCTATAAAGTAGGTAACGCAGTGGGCATGCATGTCCCCGCCATTTGTATGGAAATTGATGTATTTTCCGCTGAGTTACCAATTTTTTCCACAAAATTTCTTTGAATTTAAAGTTTTATTGCTTTAAAACACTAAATTTAGGTGTTTCAGTTGGTATATAAGTTATTTACACTTGAAAAAAATCACCAGGTATGCCTTATATTTCACAAAAGATTAATGGTTACTTAAAAGTAGAATGGCCCGGTTATGTTTTGCGAAGAACTTGCTTATGTTAATCGCATTTAGTGGAAAGACGGCAGTGAGCTTTGGAGCTGAATAGGGTAGTTGAAACCACAAACCAATAAAAAATAAAATAAATAAATAAATATTAGGGGACAATCTTACACAAATCGACCTAGTCCCAAACTAAGCAAAGCTTGTACTATGGGTACTAGGCGACGATAAACATACTTATATAGATAAATAAATACTTAAATACATAGCAAACATCCATAACTCAGGAACAAATATTCGTGCTCATCACACAAACACAATCCCTTACCGGGATTCGAACCCAGGACCTCTTGCTTCGTAGGCAGGGTCGCTACCAACTAGGCTAAGGCGGTCGTTAAATAACGACGCACGCGGCTCTAATAAAAACACTTTAGTCCTGAAATCTGTGAAAATTGCCGCCTTTATCATTCTTAAGTTAACATTGGTCGTTTGTTGTACCTATAGCTAAACCGTTTAACTGAGTGAGTCCTCACCCGCACGGTACAGGGACTGGGGGGTATGACGACAAAGGGGGCCAAGAGAGGTGCGGGCGGCGAGCGCGCCTCGTGTGCCTGCCGCCCCCACCTCTCCCGGCCCCCTTTGTCGTCATACCCCCCAGCCCCTGTACCTACCGCGCGAGGACTCATTTACATGGTTTAGCACTTTGGTTTAGCTATACCTATTGTTTGTCAGTGACTTTTGTCTTTTTTTATAAGAGGACCAACGAGCATACGGGCCACTTTGCCAGAAAAATAAAAAAATATAGGTACAGTCAGCTGGGTATGTATTACAATACCGAAGTACGAAAGACCGAATGTATTAAAACATCGAATAGGTCAAAAGACCGACACGATTTTTTTCTGAAACCGTAACCATAACCCATTAGGTTAGGTTAGGTTTGTTTTATAACAATCTTAAAAAGTGAACGGTTTCAGAAAAAAATCGTGTCGGTCTTTTGACCCATTCGATGTTTTAATACATTCGGTCTTTCGTACTTCGGTATTGTAATACATCCCCCCCCCCTGTAATGGCGGGAACCACACTGGGTACCTTTTTTCTGCAGCTGACCGTACATTTGACTTTAACCCATCCTCCATTTCATTCATTAATTTTCATTTTCTCCATTTTCTCCATTTCTTCCGTCGATGTCGTAAGAACCGACTAAGAGAATTGGTTAAGGTATAAAATAAATATTGTAGGCGATAGGCTTGCAACTTGTCACTTTTGTACCACTTTCATCTAATTTTAAACCTAATGCGCTTTGCCTACCCCCGTTGAAGATACAGCCGTGATGTGTGTATGTATGTGTATGTTTAATTTAACGAATAAGGTCGTAAATACCTACTCTTGATAGTGAAAGTTAAAGAATCTCTGAATAAGACTCACCGAGGCTGTGGTATTCAACGTGCGCCGTCTCTTCTGCTGCGGCCAATTTAGGTTCAGCTGGAAAAAAATAATGAATTAAAAAATTAAGCAATTTTATCATAATACGATGCTCAATCCAATGATATTTTTTATGACCCAGAGTACCAAACGACTGGGTCACCTGATGAACTCCATAGGATGATTGCATATCGTCACTACTTTGAAAAAAGCTCGTATCTCAAAATCGATAATCTGGCTAATTGAAGATCAGTTTGGTTTACATATTGATTTGAGATACGAGATTTTTTTTGAAAAAACGATATGCATTACCTTCGGCTAAAATGGAATACCTTACGGAACATAGTAGCGCAAGCACTGCCGATAGGCGGAAGAATCAGTGTGTAAGATACCTAGTGTTATAGATCGAATCATCCATGATGACGCGTACCGTGGTTCTTATTGTCATTAGTGTTTAATTTTGACGAATTCATGAGTCTTCGTAAATGACACCATAGCTAAACCGTAACGCACCTTTTTCGGCCCCCTTTGTCGTCTACCACCGTGCCTCTGTATCGTGCGGGCGAGGGCTCAGTTAAACGGTCTAGCTATAGCTATACCTTATTATATATATATTATAATATAATATAAGAGAGTATTTTGACAGTCATCAACATTATAATTTAAATTAGAATTATTTGACATTAATAAATAAGAAAGTATGCTAATAACTAACTATTTACATTAACTATAGAAACAAATACATGACATAATAAAATTAATTTTAAATAAATTAACACTATAAGTAAAAATAATTAATAATTTAATGTTAATTAAGTATTTTATGATGGTTAATTTAAGTGTATTGTATTGTTGTACCCTTACAGGGTTTATATTGGGGCATATTTTTTTTAATTGTAAGACCTTGTTAACATATAAAGTAATAAATAAATGATGATGATACCAATTTAGATGAATGAGATTAATTTCTTTGACAGGTGTATGGAACGTCAAAATGAGACGGGTGCAGTTAGTTTACGACCCCCTATTTGTCGACCCCGCAATGAACGATACTAATCTGATAATTCAAACCCTTATGGCAAATATGGCAATGTCATAAATTCCGGGTCCTATTTTAACTGCACCCAAAGTGACAGTTTCAATTTCTTCGATTGTATTTAAACAAATGACTATCGAATGCTTGAGAGCTTCTCTAATTTTCTCTATATTTCGATCTATTGGATCATAAGAACAATGGCTAACAGAGCCCTTGTTAACTCAGCGAAAGCCAGCCGCCCACAAAAACAAACAAGCTAAGGATAAACTGTTGACATAGCAAGCCTGTACACAAGACGATTTTGTCTGAAACTGTTGTTGCCTACTTGAATAAGCCTAAACCCCCTAACCACTTCCACATAAATCCAGATTTATTTAGCGGTTGGTGGGTCAGGTTGCAAAAGACACATATTTGTCGCACAAACTTAGTGGTTCTGCATGTGCGCACACGGAGTGCCAAGTTTTACTTGTAATTCATCAAAATAGGTGCTACAGTTGATACCAAGACGTACGACATTACAATAAAGATTTATATTGCATTGCAATATTTTGTGTTATAGTTTCATATCCCGGCTGAGTATAAACAGTTATTTAAAAAGTTATACCTCTTGAACTTGTGTAATGTAATAAATTAATAAATAATAATATAATATTTTTTGCGTGATAAGTCCCGTTTGGTAAAATAAATATGAGTGAAAATCACGAAAGTTTAAAACAGTATATGAATTGATCTAATTTAGTTCTGAAATTAGTTTGTGGTGATTGTATGTTATGCGTTTTCTTTTGGAGTAAATTATTTAATTTCGTTTCATTACATTTTATTTCGAGCGACCATAAAAATACATAAATAAACTTACCGGTTTTTAATTTTTCCAGTTCCTCGACAGGCAGATCCTGAAACAATCACAGTATTTTATTGAGAAACTTTTAAGCGACGGTGAAATCAAAGTTTTGATTCTTTTTTTTTTCTAGGTCCAATTTTTACTGATTATGATTAACTCACTAAAGATTCGAGTAGAGTGACTCTGGATGATGATATGTAGGAGTTAACAATTTTGTTTGGTTCATAACAAAATAGGAAGACCATTAGTTCCAATTAGCACAAATGCTCTGTGTTAGGCTTTTAAATATTTGTCGGAAAACCTCAGGTCTTATTGTCTAATGCTTTCGGAATCACAATAGTTTTCATCGCCTCTTTCTCCTTTTCATTCTCTACGCTAAATGATGACAGTAGAAAGAAATCCGATTGTACTAGGTTATGAAAATTCTAAATGGTTATTCTCTTTCTTTTGTGTAAGTAATTGTAATTCCTATTTTTTTTTCTTTTTTTGCAACAGGTCACTGTTTTGTTTTGATTAACTTGTGCCTGTTTCTGTTTATATAATAGTATTATCTGTGAAGACTTGTAATTGGCTTTTCTGATATTTACTTATAGTATCTACTTTTAAAATAAAATAGCTGTTGGTTTTCCGAATAAAATAAAATAAAATAAATAAATAAATAAATAGTGAAGGCATTCGCGACCGCCTACGTATTAGACAATACGACCTGAGATTTCGAAATTCGAATTGAAATTTAATGTGTAAACCAATCAAATCAAATCATCAGTTCAAGTTTAACGAAAATTAATTATAATGCTACAAAATTAAACGGCTCAACGTAATGGGTCATACACATTTTTTTGTTCGCGTCGCTCCTGTCTTAGAGATGGAAAAAGTTAAGGGTTTACAGACAATATTTTTTAGTCAAGTCTACATCAGCGTGTGGGACGCCTGGACAACTTTCGGCCCATTTATAGTATTAGTCTTAAGTATGCTCGAAGTCCCTACTTTTATGTCCACCAAGAGAGACAACTTTTGTTTCTTACGCTCTATATATTACTCTAATACACGAGAAGCAATTTAAATTGGACGTCACCCTAATTTTAATCGATATAGTGGCTAGATTTTGCCGCCGATGTGGAAACAGATTCACAGATTCACAGTTGGGACATCTAAAAGTACGCTGGGTAGGGTCATTTTATTCGAGCATTTCAACCGCCTCACTTTCGCAGTCACATCTTCTATGAATGGGCTGAATTTGATGGCACTTAGGTTATTAGAGAACCTGTACTTCTACCAAAGAACTGGAATCTGTATTAGAATCTTCTGCCATTTCTACAAGAATGTGTCCACAAAATACTCAAACGATGTTCCAGCAATTTCAAAGTAACAGTTAGGGCATTCTGCTTACCGTACGGATAACCCAACAGCATCGCGCATGAACCAGCGAAAAAGGTCACCCTAAAAGACCGAAACTAGTCTAACCGTTCCTGACTTATTTGAGCCATTTAATTTTTTAGTCTGATATAATCATGTACACGAGAGCTTTGTAAATAATAATACCTAATATACATCGAGACTCCGCCTGACACGCGCCAGCTAAAGCTATAGAATAAATTAACGTCATCCGAGCTAACTGGTCATGAATAAACTCTAAGACACAGATTAATTTAGCAACCACCTACACAAACGATTATTAATCAAATCATTTTAATGCCGTTCTAAATATGGATGTAGACGAAATCAACTTGAATAAGCATCAAAATCTTCATCATCATCTAGCCAAAAGAACATCATCATAATCATCATTTCAGCCAAAAGACGTCCACTGCTGAATATAGGCCTCCCCAAGGCTCGCCAAACAGATCGGTCCTGTGCCATCCGCATCGTCGCTCCATCTTTTTGGAGGCTACACTGCGTCTTCCGGTCCGTGGACACCATTCGAGAACCTTTTCCCCCCATCTGCCTTCAGTTTTACGAGAGATGTGCCCTGTCCACTGCCACTTGAGTCTGGCGATTCATCGAGCTATGTCGGTGACTTTAGTTCTTGCACGGATTTCATCATTTCTAATGCGATCCCGCGGTGAAACTCGGAGCATAGCCCTCTCCATCACTCTCTGAGTGTCTTTGAGCTTTCTTATGAGGCTCATCGTTAGCGGCCACGATAACACGACGAAAGATATCCATCGCTGTACAAAGGGATTCCCCAAAGAGTGCCACAACGATCGGTCCTGCCTTTCCCTCATCCAAGTGGTTTTTGCGACTTTTACCAGACCTTTTTTTTTGGGGCCCTTCCCACGCCACATCTTCCAGTTCGCGGTCGCCACTCTAAAACCTTACAGCTCCATCTAGAGATTCTTGCTCGCATACGACGCAGTGCACAACTGACTGAAGTGATTCGGAACGCAAGTGATTTTGTAACGTATCGCTCTAGAGGGGCAGTGACTAGCGTCTACCAAAACGAATATCGTTATGTGAGTGACTGTCGTGACCGATATGACAAAGTCACGATTATTTTTCACTGTGATTTTTCTGTAACAGTAACGACAGTCACGGTGAGAGGAAAGTAACGCTTTTAGCCAACTCTAGCTCCATCAAAATGCCAGTTACAAATCGGTACAAAAAGTATTCAATACGCTGATCCCTCCCGGGAAATCAATCCGTACCTTAAGCTTCAAGAACTAACATACTTTTGTTCAAATGTTTGTCTGCTTGATCAGCTCGACCTACGTAAATAAGAATTACCTGTTGCAAAATTTTCCACTCCAGCCAAGGGTAATAAATTAATAATAGGACCCATTAAAATTTATGAGCTTCAAACCAAACCTTATTAGAACGTCGCTTTATAGTCACGAAAGCGAAACCTGTTTTAGAGTAATTATTTTTTTATTTGAATGAAGAACAAACACTTCGTTATTTCATAACAATAACTGCAGCAAGCTTGACAGCATAAAGAACTTTTTGTTTTAATTTGCGTCTCCAAACTTTTTAATTTTGCTGCAACAAGTTTTTAGATTCCCATCCTTTGTAGTTGATGCTCGTAACTGGTAATTTTGTCTCAAAAACTTTGACAGGAATAGCCATTTAAAATATAATCAACTTTTTGTAAGGTGTACCCTTCACACGACACGACACGTCCTTTGTGTACCGTGGTGTCTACGGAAAATATTTTTAAGTAACAAAAAATTGAATTCAACGCAAACGCTAGCTATTTCGCATGACTTGGCCTCACTACTTAGCGGAGGAGCAAGATAAGTATTCCATTTATTTTAACATGGACCTTCGTAATCCGAATCTATACAGTATTTAATACGAGTCGCGCTGACCCTGCCAATTATCGACCTATCGCAATAACCTCCATACTCTGTAAGGTTATGGAACGTGTTTTAAACAACCGTGTCCTTGCATACCTGGAAGATAACGACATCCTTAGTGACCATCAATTCGGGTTTCGTCGAGGCCGGTCTACTGGGGATCTTCTTGTGTATGCTACTCACCTCTAGAGCGAAGCCATTGAGATACATGGTGAGGCTCTTGCCGTGTCTCTTGATATCTCTTAGGCTTTCGGCATACGGTATTGCTCCTGGGCTTTGCACCTGGATCGAAGATTTCCTGAGGAACAGATCGATTCGAGTTGTCGTTAATGGCTCTTCGTCCGATCTCCTTGGTATTAATGCCGGTGTCCCTCAGGGGTCTGTGCTCTCCGCGACTCTTTTTTTGCTGCATATCAACGACCTGCTGGTAACACCCGGTATCTTTGGGTATGCAGATGACAGCACAGTCTCGGTGAGATACTTGTCCGATCAAGGGTCCAGTGTTTCAGGGAATCGATGATCGAGGAGTTGAACTCGACTTTGGAGGCTATTTTCCAATGGGGTGATGCCAATTTGGTCGAGTTCAATCCCTCAAAAACACAGGCTTGTCTTTTTTCGGCGAAACGGAGTCCATTCCAACTGACTCCGGCTTTCCGACATGTCCCCCTTCCGATTAACGACCGTCTTGGGCTCTTAGGGCTGGATCTCTCATCCAATCTAAATTTCGGTCGCTACATCGAGTCCATGGCAAAGACTGCTGCCAAAAAACTTGGTATCCTCTCCAGGGTGAAGCGGTACTTCACCTCTGAGCAGCTCTTAAATCTTTACAGAGCTCAAGTTCGCTCTTGCATGGAATACTGTTCCCATCTGTGGGATGGGTCTGCTAGGTATCAGCTGGATGATTTGGACTCGTTGGAGCGCCGAGCGATGAGGATCATAGGTAGTGACCCACTCGTGGGGGCAAATCTTCAGAGCCTCGAACACTGTAGGCGAGCGGCCTGCCTTTCGGTTTTTTATCGGTTGCATTTCGGTGAGTACCCCCTTCCCCCTTCCCCTTTCCGTCACCGAACGACTAGGCACGGCGAGCAGTTTCACCCTTATGTTGTAGACATTCCTCCATTACGCACGAAGCGGTTTGCCTCTTCTTTCATTATGCGGACGGCTAAGGAGTGGAACTCTCTGCCGAGGTCAGTTTTTCCGGATCGCTATAATCTGGATATCTTTAAGGTCAAAGTGAACAGACACCTTCTAGGCAAGCGTGTACCATCTTAGGCCTCAACTTCGCCTTCCATCAAGCGAGATTGAGGTCAAACGTAAGCCTATTTTTTTATAAAAAAAAAAGTTTTTTCCTGACTGTTAATACCCGTACCAAGTTTCAAATGCACAATGACACATTCTATCTTTAGCTTTGGTGTTGCCTTTTGTTTTGTAAAATATTGATGATGTGTCTTGTGATGTTGTAAATAAATGTATTTTCTTTCTTTCTTTCTTTCTTTCAAATTGATACCATAAACCGCTGAAGTATTCCCTCCTGCGGAGACACTGGCTCACAAAATTTTACTACCATATTAAATATTGTATTGTCACCAAACTTACTCAAATATGGTTTTCAGCTGAATCGGATACCAAAAAGTGGTTTGTAATTTTTTAAACCACAGAGTTTTATTTTATTAAAACTCGTTCGTGATTTTGAGCTAACTCAAGTAGTCGGGGATGTCTATTTCGAGATAAATGTTTTTATAATCATCTTCTGTAGTTTTGAATTTTTAATATAATGTAATGCAGGCGTAACATCTGCCAAGAGAAATATATTTTATTGAAATATATGTCGTGAAATATAAGTTGTACTTTATTCTGTGTGGAATAGAATTATTTAGAATGCCGGCCGCTTCCAACCGTAATGATTGGGTATCAATGGGGAGGCCTGTGTCCAGCGGACGTCCTATACGACTGAAATGATGATGATGATGGTGAATTTAATTTAATTATGAAGTCAATTAAATGAAAAATATTAAAACTTGTTTCTTATAATTGACTTTTCTATACAAAAAAACCCATGGGTAATTTTTTTACATTTTCCCAATTGCCGATAGTAAAAATTAAACAGCTATTATTTCTGAACTTGACTGTTACAGTTAAATTATTTCAATAGAGCGGGGTTATTATTGACTTAGCTGTTGAAGATAAATGTAGACCTACTTTTCTTTCCATTGCCATAATAATATAAAATACATTTCCCACTTATAACATTCGAAATGTTCGCGCGAGTTAGCGTCAAAGTAAAATAATTTACATATTTAGAACTACGACTTTGCCGGCGGAATATAAAGAAGCCGTATCAACGGAATACAGACTCTAGAATATTGTTAAAAGTACATCCTCAGCGATTACCTCTACAGTAACAAATAGGTATATTGACTCTTTGAGTTGTTGATATTTATGGGTGGTGGCGGTGGTGATCATTTTCCATTGATGACCCGCTTGCTCGTTTGCCTCCTACTTAGAATAAAAAAAATATCTTACTATAATAACTTAAATACATAATCTAATATAATGTCACGGTGTTTGTTATCGAACTCCTCCAAGACGGCTTGACCGATTTTTATGAAACTTTTTTCTCTGCACTCAGTAGGTCTGAGAATAGGTCGTAGGCTATTTTATATGGCAAAAAAACGTTTGCCGGGTCAGCTAGTAATATTATAAATTTGAAAATTTGTATGTATTGAACTTTATATACTCTTTAACTGTAAAATGGATCGATAGATTTGGATGATTTTTAGGTATGTATTGAAATTAGCGAATTTTAATTATATGTACTTTAGTTTCTAAGAGTTGTAATGGAAGAGCAAATGCCCCAAAAATTTATGTTACCGCGGAAAAACAAATCAAACTTTTTTGTGCAAAGTCTGTTGAACTTCGTTTAATTATATGGTAATTTTAAAGGTTAACTTCAATATTTTGCATCTATTATTGGATAGAAATAGCTAAAAGACTTATATTATTTGCTTTGAGATACCAAATGCTATGCTGCTTGTGGTGCAGGGGAAAGTCGAGGGCAAAAGATCTCGCGGGCGCTCCCCAGGCCAACTCGGTGGACAGACCTTATCAAAACTGTGACGCACTCTAGCATAAACGATTGCTCCCACTCTGCCAGACATCGGGCTACTTGGCGACGCGTCGCGAGAGCAGCGGTGGCGCAGGAGTCGATCGACCGAAGCATGACCCCGACCACTCTGTCAAGAGTGCACGACTAAGAAGAAAAAGACCAAATGCTATATAAAAGTGAAAAGAAAGTGATTTCCCTGCCAATAAGGAAAAAAAGGTAAAGTAAGTGGGCGGTTAAGCTTTTTCCGCGAGATTTCTGGTACGATAGTCTATAAGTATTGTTATTAGATATTTAAAAGTACCTACCCTATGTTAGATGCCGCGCAGAAGACTTCTAATAGGTGACATAACAATGAAAATTTAAGTCTGTTCCAGACAAAAATAACTTGACCACTTTTGTATCTGTAGGTATGAGATTCTAGAATATAACATTATTTTGTTTTTAAAATGAATATGGACATTAACCAAACATGTTCTAAATATTTACTTTGAATTTCAGTTTCTTTACTGTTAATTTAATTTATTTCTAAAATAATATTTCTTTTAAGCTCACAAATACAGGAATCTAGGCACCAAATATGACTATATCTTTATACAAGTTAGCTATGAAGTATCTTTTTTTGTACATATTTTTTCAACTTCATTTTTTTATTACTTTTACGGTCATCCCGTGAAATCATACATTTCGTACTAAATACAAACTGAAATATAGATGCACAGAAAAAACCCCAGAAAAAAGACCAATGCTGGGAATCGAACCCAGGTCCTCAGCATTCCGTGCCGCGTGCCATACCCCTACACCACCACTGGTCTAGAGATTAGACACGAATCTTTCCTATACATCATACATTTCAATCTGCTAAATCATCACCTTATGCAGTGACTGTGCATCTATATTTCAGTTTGTATTTAGTACGAAATCTATATCTTTATCTCATTCGGTATCGAAACCCTTGATACCCTGTGTATATAAACTCTTGTAGCCTATCTACTATCTAGTCTAAACAAAAGATTAACATTCACATTTCCAAAAAAAATACATATTTCCAAACATTAAATGTACCTAACAAACCGCCCTTTTGTTGAATTCCACTTTTCAATTTCCCCAACAATGGCCGTATCTTACCGATTTCATTTCCCGGGACCCATCTGAAACAAACAATAAACTTGATTAATATTGCTACGAGAATGCCTACGGCGTAGCCGCTACGCCGTAGCAGCTGTGGCGTAGCGCGTAAAAGTTGTTTTTGTAACTACACATACTACACTATTTAAGAGACACGTAATTACAGTATAGTAGTAGTAGTATGATATATTGTTAAGGAAAATATGACATTGGTAACGCTTGATATTATCTTGGTACGTAAAGCCTTATACAAAACTAGCCGTTTCTCGTGTCTCCGCCTGCGTAGAATAGGGGTATAAAAAATAGCCTACGACTTATTAATAGAATAGAATATAGAGAAAAAAGTTTCATAAAAATCGGTCAAGCCGTTTCGGAGGAGTTCGATAACAAACACCGTGACACGACATTTTTATATACAGGGTTATTTGTAATTCACTAGCATCCTTTTAACCCTAAACTCCTACCACTTAAGCAAATGTTTTTTTGTTTTACGGCTTTTGTCATAACTTAATATTTTTGGTGTAATAACATTTTGAAAATTTGAGATTACCTCTTATTTTTACGATACTCTGTGTATTTGTATGTGAAAAAAAGTGCTTCATTTTAAAAAGTCGTAAAACAAAAAACATTTGTTTGAGTGATAGGAATTCAGGGTTAAGAGGATGTCAGTGAATTACAAATAACCCTGTATAAGAAGAAGATAATAAAATAAATAATAAAATCATGGGACAATTCACACTAATTGACCTAGACCCAAAGTAAGAAAAGCTTGTGTTATGGGTAGTGGGTACAATACAACGGATACTTGTATAGATACTCGTAGATACATACTTAAATACATATTAAACACCCAAGACTCGAGAGCAAACATTCCTATTTTTTTAATATCTGCCCCGACGCGGGAATCGAACCCGGGAACTTAAGCTTCAGTAGACAGGTTCTCTAACCACTAGGCCATTCGGTCGTTTAAATTATTTTTAGGGTTCCGTACCCAAAGGGTAAAAACGGGACCCTATTACTGAGACTTCGCTGTCCGTCCGTCTGTCACCAGGCTGTATCTCATCAACCACGATAGCTAGACAGTTGAAATTTACACAGGTGATGTATTTCGGTTGCCGCTATAACAAAAAATACTAAAAAATAAAATAAAATAAATATTTAAGGTGCTCCCATACAACAAACGTGATTTTTAAGCTCGTTTTTGCTCGATATTGATAACGGCAACAGGTAGACGCTTGAAATATTCACAGAATATTTAGTTATATATAACGACCGCTTTAGCCTAGTTGGTAGTGACCCTGCCTACGAAGCAAGAGGTCCTGGGTTCAAATACCGGTAAGGGCATTTATTTGTGTGATGAGCACGAATATTTGTTCCTGAGTTATGGATGTTTTCTATGTATTTAAGTATTTATTTATCTATATAAGTATGTTTATCCGTTGCTTAGTACCCATAACACAAGCTTTGCTAAGCTTACTTTGGGACTAGGTCAATTGGTGTGAATTGTCCCATGATATTTATTATTATTATTATTATTATTATTATTATATACACTTTTAAAAATAAAATAATTAAATTAAAATAAAAAAATGAAGGGCTCCCATACAACAAACGTGGTTTTTTCCGTTTTCATAGATAATGGTACGGAACCCTTCGTGCGCGAGTCCGACTCGCACTTGTCCGGTTTTTTATTATTATTTAAATTCTTGGAAACCCTACTCTCCTTCAAATTTATCTAGAAATGTTTTTCATGAACAACAGATGTCAACTCACTTAAACTGTTATTGTTTTACATTGAAAAATAGCGCAAGACTCTAAGTAAAATTCCATCTAAGTCGAAGGAACACTTTTGATAATTTAAATCAAAGTAAAGATAGCAGACACCTTGAAATATTAAAGTAATTCTATCTGTCCTTCAAACATTTTAATTCACGGTATATCATTAATGAAAGCTTATTATCGCCCCGTAATAATGCCTTCAGGGTAAATTCGAATTACCCTAAAGAGTTCTCAGACGCCTCTTCAATTTTCGGACCAGTTATTTATACAGGATGAAATCAAAATGATGATACAAAATGAGCGTTTCTTACTCAGTTAATACTGGACAATATAATACACCAACTCATTTATGACGTGACAACGTCTAATAAATTGATGAACGCCGGCTGCATACACGAAAAAGGATGATGCAATGTAACGTACATATTGTAACGTTACATGGGGTTGAGGGGGGTGCGGGGGAGGAGGAGCGTGGGTTTTAAAGGGGGGATGAAAATTTCATTGATTTTGCCGTAGGATGCACCGTTTTCAAGATATTAGTCAAAACACCGGTTCTCATCCGATCACCGAGGTTAAGCAACGTCGGGCGCGGTCAGTACTTGGATGGGTGACCGCCTGGTTTCATTTTTGTTTTTTGAATGTTTTGTTATGACGTTGTCACGTTAAACTATCGTCCGCAAACCGACTTTACAGACAACCGGTTTTTTTAGTTAGTCTTCTTAAATTTGAGGTGTCCATACATTGAGTTCGTGATTTAATTTCAACTAAGTATGAACATCCTAAAATTTATCAGACTAATTTTAACAATTGAGTTAATGCGTTGTGTTGTTCATCATTAACTGAGTCATCATTCTCCCAGCCTATATACTTCCCACTACAGGGCAAAGGCCTCCTCTCAGAATGAAAGGGCTTGGGCCATAGTTCCCACCCGGGCCCAGTAAGGATTAACTGAGTAAGAAACAGTAACTATTTTGATTTCACCTTGTATTGTATATACAAGGTGTTAAAATGAATGCCAAATATTTCAACACATGGCTGTACGGCCAACCAATTTGATTTCTAGGCCACTATAGAACCATGTTTCAATCAATGAACAATCATTTTGTTTATCTTAATACGACGGTGATTGATTATTGTGTGATGTATCTCATGATAGCATCTTGATCTTTGCGAACATGTGTCAACGATAATGAATAGGAAAGGAGTTTGCTTGTATTTAATAACTTGAATTGTCACTGGCAGTCTGTCAAAACTTCTTTTTCCTCTCATGACATCGTATATCGTGCCCATATAATTAATCTTTTACGCGTAGATCCTTTCATGAAATGAACACACACACTCATTCGTTACACACATACACACACACTCAAAAAATTTTGGGTTCATAATATTAATGAAATTAAAATACATGCAATATTTTCCTACGAACAAAAAACAGAGTAAAGCTTTATTTAACAGGTGTATAGTCCATTTCCAGTACGGTTTGTACTCCCTTCAGGTCTTGTCATTTGCTTCATTAATAACAAAGCAACGCTAATTGTAAACGGGTAATACACAAAGCGCTATTCGTTAAACAATATTTCATTGAAATAGTTTTACCTTTCATCTCCAACGAGACATGAACCCTTTCTGGGTAGGTAGTCTAAATTGAAAGTTTCCAGTGATATGGCTCCGAATTGTATGGCCCATCCGCTCTGCCGCACATTTAGGTTTTGATACGTTTCAGTTTGCATTATATATCAAAAGGTTACACTTATTAAGGGGTCATACGACACGAAAAGCAAGTGGGTCGTAAAGGCACTAGGTAACGACTAATCATTACTTTGGTTAAGTAAAGGCAGAGAATATGGATGAAGCCGTGGAGGCCTAGTGGTTTGACATATTGCCTCTCAAGCAGAGGGTCGTGAGTTCGAATCCCGGCTAGGACCTAAGAGTTTTTCGGAAATTTTTTAACATGAGCTTTACGGCGAAGGAAAACATCGCGAGAGAACCTGCAGTAACCTTAGAAGAAATTCAAGGGTTTGTGTGAAGTTCCCAATCCGCACTGGGCCCGCGTGGGAACTATGGCAAAAGCACTTTCATTCTGAGAGGAGGCCTGTACCATGCAGTAGGATGAAGGGAATATCGGTATAAGAACCGGCCAAGAGATTATGAATAGGAAAAAATGTAGCCTTTTCTTAAAAAATATTCCTAATTTTCCATACATTTTTTTGAATAGGTTATGTTCTTCCTAATACCGATGAATGGTTTATTCTTTTCATGAACACTGATGACACTGAATAACATATAGAAAACATCAATATGTTACGCCAATCATTCCCACGTAACGAAATCTTATAGGAGATATAATGTACAATTTCAAAGAAACCTAATGTTATTATTTCGTGATCAAATTGATCTATTGTTCTTGAGAAAAGGCAACCATGTTTACAAGGACACAGATACGTTTGATTTTTACGTGTATTTATAAGTGATCGGCCATCGGAAGCATTTTATGTCACTTTAACGTCCTACGTAATGAATAGTAATGACTAATATGGATAAGTCGGTGTTGTTCAACATAAAACCACACATTCTTAAAAACTAATTGAATATAATTTGTATGCATCACTTTTCAGTCGATTCCACGGAATATTACATAGTATCAAAAAATTTAATAAATCTAACATATTTTGAAAATAAAGTAAATGCCCTAAGATCCCTTCCGCACCTGACAAAAGAGCTGATAACTTTGAAACGGCTAAACCATCGCCAAGAAACCTGCTTTAAAATAAAAAAACCGCATCCAAATCGGCTCACTCGTTTAAGAGCTATGAT
The DNA here is from genome assembly GCA_947859365.1 of Archips crataeganus. NCBI lineage: Eukaryota > Metazoa > Arthropoda > Insecta > Lepidoptera > Tortricidae > Archips > Archips crataeganus. Next base: position 16,996,396 of record OX402055.1, read on the forward strand.
GCCACAGAGAGACACACAGACACGCACACACACATAGCGGTCAAACTTATAACACCCCTCTTTTTGTGTCGGGGGTTAAAAAACGTCACAAAAGGGACAAACATATTTGGGATTTTTTTTATCATCAAAATCAATAGTGCTCTGAATTCTGAGTAAGTAAACCTCAAAATATCCTTATGTGATAAAAAAAGTGTTTCCAAACTTAGCAAATTCTAAAAATAGTTTGAAAATTAAACGAAAATGATTAATAATTAGAGAATTTAGGTACAAGCCTTGATTTTATTTTAGAATTGCTGATAGCTAAAGTTTGTTATTGGGGCCGTTTACATTGTTTCGATAGGCGGAGTTTGATTAGTTTACTAAAGTGGGTGTACCGACATAATAGCTCGAAATACCTTCTGCAGGACGGTTTCAATATACATAATTTACCTACGATAGGTACAGTCCTGCATAATTTATAAACGATGCTTTCGGCGAGACTTTGTAGTTAATTACAAAATCGTTATAATACTGTTATAACTTATCAACATGAAAGGGACTGTGTCTATTACGTAAATTATTTCATCTTATCACTTTGACTAGTTGCTGCTAAAGTGAGTAATGGAGAAAATATGTTAGTGCGGTCAAAGTACTTTCAGTATTTTGTAAACAGTTGCTTGTCACTAAAAACTTTTCAAAACGACCAGCGATCGACCTCTGTCAATGTTGAGATAGTTCCCACGATAAGTTCAAATAAATCCAAAGATGTAGCTCACTCTGTGTCAATAACAGCCTATTTACTCTGACCTCCTGACATTCTGACTGCTGTCGTGTACCTGATACTTATCATCCTTGACTTGGACATGACATGGCTTTGAGACTCACTCATAGTGAGATGTAATGTAATGGTACGTGACGGGGTGATAAGAAACATCTTTAATTGAGTTCAGCTCGACATGTCGCTCTACACCTGCAACTTGGACTGGTGACCTTAAGGCCCGCAATATACATGCCTGTAGCTTGCACATTTTCATGCAAGTAGCTCGCACGCTTGTGTCATACTCGTATGAAGTTCGATGTATATGCGCCAGATACTGGCACAAAAACGTGCAAGCTACATGCATGCGTGTTCCGGGCCAAAGAGGATAGATGGCAGCAGCTGGATGAGGGAGCCCAGGATCGCGAATTTGGGCGCAATATGAAGAAAGGCAGTGGACGGACAATCAAATGGCTGAAGATATAAAGATAGATAGCTTGACATGTGTTGGACTAATCCGAATTCCTTCTTCTCGGAGCCCACGCCACACGCTAGCAGAACGGTGGCGCGAAGTACGCGTTTGGCAGCAGCCTCCGTGGCGTGGGCTCCGGGAAGAAGGGCTTCGACGGATTAGTCCGAAACAGCTAATCTCGATATGGACGTGAGTATTCCACTATGACTTATCTTATCATCCTTCTCCCTGCTAACCGACATTCGGAAGGACTATATGATAACGATTAATGCGTTGACTCCACGAGACAGTCCAAAATAGAAAGATAAAATATTAGACTCCAAAATCTCACAAAATGAAACCTCAGGAGACAAACGCAGATCGCGTTTGATGAAAACTTTCTACACCTTTACGTGTAAAGTCATACTCAAACTCAAAAACTCTCTCAAATTATCTGCTCAGTTATTTTTCTTTGAGTTTTATTTACAGTAGCTGGGGAAGGACAGCTTACACACGTTGATGAATGAGGACACAAAATGTTGATTAGAGGAAACCTGGTCAAGAAAAGGCCTGCGGCAACCACAAAAACGTAATTTGAAGTTTGTAATTGCAAATATTTTTAACTCCGCAACCTTTTTATGCAGGAAAATTAGGAAAGTGGTAATTACATTTAGCTAAATTCGGGTTTCATGTTTCAAATTCTTTGACAATCTCGCTTTTTCGCGCATTAAAACATTAAAAGCATTATTTGCTTTGTTTTAGTGGTGTTTGTCTAAATTATTGATAACTTAATACAACTAGCTGTTGCCCGCGACTCCGTCTGCGAGGAATTCGTTTATGAGTATCCCGTGGGAACTATGCAGTTTTCCGGGATAAAAAGTACCGTATATATTAATACAGTTTATAAACTATCTGTGTGTCAAATTTCATCAGAATTCGTCAAACCGTTTTAGCGTGAAAGAGTAATCCATCCATACATGAAATCCATACATGAAAACTTTCATGTTTAAAACATTAGTACTCGTATGATTTAGGGGTAAACCATATCGTATCATATTCTATAATTTATATCCCGTGAAAGAACAAAATACCCGGCGGAATGTATACAAACTTGGAGGCAACAGCCAGTTTTGTAAAATTGAACATTATATAATATATATCAAAACGTTTATTCTACAAATACTTAGGCCGCAAATGGCTCTTTTAAATGACACTTTTTTCAAACTACCAGCGCTTTCGTAAGGGCTATCATTGCCAAGAAGAATGCGCCGCAAGAAACTTGGCAGAAAATCATCTTATCAAACTAAAAAAAAAAAAAATTAAAACTAAAAAAAACATACTATTTACAATTAAAAAATAAAGAAAAATTAAATACAGGGATGTATGGGGTCCCTTAGTTAAGAAAATAAAACTATAGCTACATTTTAACTAATCTACGTTCAGTGGAAGTGTAGAATTTTTCCACCGTCAAAAATAAAAAAGGAAAAATATTGGAGATAGTCTTCCAATGTCACAATAATTAAGAATTGTCTATTCTTCTCTACATATAATAAAACAGTAGAAATCATGCGTCTATTATTATTATTATCGTACGGCCTTTAGATATACAATTCCTGCGTTTCCTATAAAACTAAATCTAAATTATTTAGCCAGTCTATGCGTCTGTCTGCCAGCGGTCGCACCCGATGACTCGCACGAGCAAGAGTTGCAACCGAGCCAGAGAAGATGAGCGTCTGGAATGTTATTACGTCCGATCCCTAAGGTCAATTATAAACCGTTCTTTTGTATTGATGTTTAGAGTTTTGGTATTGTCATATCTATATTGTATTGTTAGAATAAGAGGTAGGAGATGTTGTGTATGTGCGTAGTTATAGCTATGTATAAGGACCGCTCCATCCAATAAACCAGTGTGCTACTAACTACAGTGCCTTTCACTCGCCCCTTGTTGCGTATATAACACTGTATGTAAACGCTTATTTCCGAAACCACTAAACGGACCCACTACGGACTACTACGGACGGCTTTACTGCGCGGACGAAGTCGCGGGCACCAGATAGTCAACAATATTTACCAAAAACCTCCTGTACCTCGATACACCGGCAAAATTTGCCTCTACATATATATAGACCATACTTACTGCTGGCTCTGTAGACACTTTAATACAATGTAATATCGTTGTCTCAGTATGTTTAATATCCCTGTAATAGCGTGCAAACTACCGGTCGTAATGTCTTGAGATGTTGTCTTACGTAGATAATATTAGTATAGATTTGAAGTACAGAAATATTCCAAAATAAAAATGTTATTTCATTATTTTAAAACCCACGATGTTATTTAATTATTTTCTTCAATGAATCCGAATCCATTTCTATCCTTCACGTCAAACTGTCAACCAATCTGCTTGTCGACCTCTTGTCGACGTTACGAGTCGCTCGTGCGTGGCGGAATTTTTCAATAAATCTTATGGTGGCGGGCCTACTTTTGGTTAATTTGAGCGCTATTCAATGCTTTTTCTTGACAGTACCTGATTATAGAAAGGAAATAAACTAGTGGATTTGTGAGCCGTTGAACTCGCGAATCCGTCTTTTAGGTTTTCAACCCCCGTAGCTCCGACATTTTGAAAACCTCTTTCAAAAAATTTTAATTTTGACTCTGCTGCTCACAAAATTTCACAAGAATTGGTTCAGAAATGCGACGTGGCCCCTATTTCACGAATGTGGCAATTGTCGGACGACAGATAACAATTATGAAAAATATTTTCTATAGAAATAATTTTAAATCGACACTTCGGTTCGCTTGGTTACAAAGATCAATATATTTTAATTCGATAAAGTTTTAACACCAGGAAAAATTAAATCTTACTCTTTGATATCGCAGCCGTTGATATTATATTTTTAAGTGAAAGTTTACAAGATTCAGCCGTTCAGGGAGCTGATAAAATGAGATTCGAATTACGAATTTGGCATCGAATAATTCTGCGGAAACGAACGGAATTCCACACGGAATTTCTATTTTACAGGCTTTGTGTTAAATCTATGTATTTAATGAAAGAACCTGCGTTGGAAAATATTAAACTGGAATCGTAGTAAATAATTGAGAAGTTAGACAACTTTCCAATGGCACGGTTATATTTAGAAAAGACCCAGCTTATTAAGAAGCTACGGTTATATTTGGAAATAGACCTGCAGGCTTATTGTCTAACGTTTCTGACGCTTGCCTTCTCAGTCACTATTACTTTCTGTCAAACGGTATAAAATGATGACAGAAAGAGCTGGTGAAAGCGAAGGCAAGCTTAAGAAACGTTAGAAAATACGGCCTCTGGCATAATATTACAGCAATAACTTGTCGCGAAAATTCAGTAAATAAACAACACGAGCTTACCACTCTGCCAAAGTTCATCCCTTTCATTGTGAATTGTGGTCACGTACTTCAAAATTGCGGCCGAAAGAATTACGGTCTAAATGATGACAAGATAATAAATGTCAACAGGGGATTTCGTGCTTAACTTTTGGAAGGACAATTTTGTTTATCACTTTTATGGTTGTTTAACAACATAATAGAAGGGCCGGACGTGAAAAGAGATGAATGAAGGGTTCAAGAAACTTCTTGAGGGTCTCAACTCTCTACGTAGAGTAGAAAAAATAAAACTGTTTCGTATTTACTACGGCTGTGAAAAAAACATGTAGGGGGTGTACATACTAAAAACCTGTGCTATACCATTTAGGCCCTCTCATAGAAGCTCTAATCCACAGTAAACGTTGAGTACACCTATATGCTCTATGCCAAACAATTTTTATAGTTATGATTGTTTAATTGTTTTCCTCTCAATTGAAGATTATTAATGAAGCACTTTAGCTTTGTACGCCATTTATTGATTGCAGACGAAATAAGCACGTCCTTTGAAAGCCGAAGTAGGTACTTCAACAGCGGACAGCGCCTTCCATTCTTGTTTAAGGTTAATATATTATCCTGCGGGAGCTCATTACTGGTATATTAAGTATTGTATGTCTTAATCCAGATCTTTGTTTATCTGTAAGCCAAGTTTCATCTAAATCCGTTCAGCCATTATTGTGTGATTGACTAACAAACATCCAAACATCTTCACAAACTTACTCATTTATAATATTACTACCTAGGATATGATAGGATTATATTTCCACAAAAACTTTTCTATTTCGTTTAAAATAAGTGTTATGAAGAGTTATTGCTTTCCGTAGCAAAATGTGCTCCATTTTATAAAGAAAAGCATTTGTATAGAGCTTTAGCGAGTAAGAGAATATCATAAGTTTGATTCTTTGTTATGCGCATATTTTACACTTAGAGCTATCGGGAAAACTTGCAATTGCATTTTATTTCTAAAGTATAGAAAGAAATGAAAAACATTTAACTAACACATTGCACATTATTTGCATTTTATTCGTTATCTATACATATAAAATCCTTTGTCCTGACTGACGGATCAACGCACAGCCTAAACCGCTGATCGTAGAGACCTGAAACTTGGAGGGTGTGTTCTTTGTATGACGTAGGCATCCGATAAGAAAGGATTTTTCGTAGTTCTACTCCTAAGGGGGTAAAAAAGGGGGGCAAAGTTTGTATGGGACAACGTGATTCCTTGGTCCAATCTACTTCAAATTTTGCATAAACATTCTTTAACAGAATTGATGGAAGACATGTTTCGTATTTCATTGAAATTCATCCCTTGACGGGGTTAAAAAAGAGTAGAAAGTTATTTTGGGGGTGATTTGCTTCGAAGTTGATATCAATACTCCTTAGTGCTTTTGATTTAAATTACATTTTATTTTGACACAAACGAAACTTCAAATTTTGCAAACCATTTGTCTACGTTTGTCAACCACTTCCTGATCTGATCTCTGATAATAACTAATTACTTATATGTATAAGTATTTGCATTTCACCAAGCTTTTGCTTTTACAAGCGCAGCGTGGGACGTCCACCAACGAGATGGACGGACGTTTTGGTGAAGGCCGCAGGTTCAGGGTGGATGCAAGTCGCTTCCAACCGTAATGATTGGGCGTCAATGAGGGAGGCCTATGTCCAGCAGTGGACGTCCTACGGCTGAAATGATGATGAAGCGTTTATGTGAGTTCAACCTTTTTCGAATAAAATCGAATTGAGTATTCAAACATCATTTTTGAACTCGCATAAAAGCTTGGTGCAATGCAAATACATATAAAATGCTTTGTCCTGGAAGTCCTAAATGACTGACTGGCGGATTAATACACAGCCTAAACCGCTGTATGTAGAGACCTGAAACTTGGAGGATGACGTAGGCATCCGATAAGAAAGAATTTTCCGGAATTCCCACGGGATAAGGAATATACAGAATGTATATATTTCATCAATCAAGATCCCCATAACGAAGATTACTAAACTGTTCAAATTGGGCATGCAAGTAGACTATTAGAATAGGTATAAAGCTAATTTCAATAATTTTGAAAATTCCCACGGGATAAGGATAAATCAGGATTTATGTACTCAAATCAACTGGATCCTATCTCCGTAACTACAATTACTAAACCTTTCAAATTCAGTATAAACATAAATGTTCATACATAACAGCATAAAAACTTATTGCAGGATTTTTGGAAATTCCTGTGGGATAGATAATCTCTGATACTTCCGAGCCGATTAAAAAAATCTTTTACCAGTAAAAGTATCATTTTAAAATGTCTTTCACTAATAGAAAAGATACACTGTCCTTGATTAACATAGGATGCTATTTTCCGGATAAATGCAAAATTCCCGCGGTATAGAAAATAGTAAATTTAACTTCGGGGCTGAGTTAAAAAAAAATGACCAATAGAAAGCTACACTATCCTTTATTGGTATAGGCTAGGCTACCTACTATTTATTCGGTAAAATGCAAAATTCCCGTGGGATAGAAAGAAGTGAATATCACTTGAGGGCTGATTTGAAAATTTCTTTCACCAATAGGAAGCTACCCCAACCATTATTTACATAGACTACTTTTCTCCTTGAAAAAGCAAAATTCCCACGGGAAAAAAATAAGTGAATTCAACTACGGGGCTGATTTTAAAACTTCTTTTACCGGTAGAAAGCTACACCTTTAAGGACATAGGCTACTTTTTCTCGGGAAAAATGCAAAATTCCCGCGGGATAAAAATAAGTGAAAATTTGCATAGAATAAGGACAAATTTGTTGAAGTTTCCACGAGATAGAGAATAAACGGGATTTATAATATTCACTAACTGATACTGATGATGATGAAATGATAATAATGATGGATGTTGCCGTTGCCGGATTTTTGTTTTATACAATGAAAGAGATGAAGAAGATTTACCACAAATTGGAATTCTACGCGGACGAAGTCGCGGGCAAAAGCTAGTACTAGTATAAAATCCTTCTGACGACTGTAATCATAATCCTTTCAAGTTGAATTTGACTTATTTGACCCACTTCCAGTGGTCGGATTTACTTGAAATTTGGTATACTTATGTAAGTTGGATGACAATGCAAGTACAGTCAACAAAAAGTACATTCAGCGAAAAAGCTTGCATTGAAAATGTTTTTTTTAACAAAAACTTATATCAACTTGCAATGTACCTATATAATGTATCTATGTATGTACGGGTCAAATCATGGAAGTGGTCGGATTGGCTTGAAATTCAGTATACCTACTTATGTAGGTTCGATGGCAATGCAAGTACAGTCAACAAAAAGTACAGTCAGCGAAAAAGCTTGCATTAAAATGAAACTTATAATAAAAACTTATTTTTCGATTATACATGAAGAAGGCACCTTTAATTACTTTATTAATTTAATGACTCTCGTAATGTCAGCGTAACTTCTCAAGTATTTGTGCTGATATGATCTTCCATAACCGTTAGTTTTTCACTTTAACAAAGCCCTACATTCACTATCAAACTCAAGTTGTAGGTTAAATATTATACACACATACATTGTGATCATGAAACCCGGCGCCGGAAGTAAATGTGGCAATCAACTGACAGCCTATCGCGCGCTGTTTCCGGTGGGGCGCTTGTGGTTGTACTTCCGCTTTCCCCTCCAATGCAGTACGGAAAATGAAACTACACACATGCATTTTAAATTCAAGCTGTGAAGTGACACTTAATAGTACATTGTGCATCAAGGGCCGTAAATAGGGGATTACTAACGAGAGTCTATTAGAAGCCAGACGCCGAAGGCACAATGATTTTAATCACACTACGAGGAAAAATCCAGAAATATACCTCTTTTGTCTTTAAACACTTAAATTGAATAAATAATGGCTACCCGCCAATACAGATCTTTTCAAGTCATCTACCATAGATATTGTAAATTGTGTTTAGGATCGAATGGCCATACGGCCGTCGGCCAGATTCTGCCAACATGTTAAAAAAAATACTTGTACTAACATTACTATTGCAAAACTATTTGATATAAACTTAAAATATAAAATAACGAAGTTTCATGAAGCGTAGATAAGTTTTGTGTAGTAAAATTGGGTTATAGCTAAGTCTTAAACTAGAGATGTTCCGAGTACTCGTTTATTACTCGGTCTCGGTGTATTCGTCAGTTTTTTTGATACTCGTACTCGGCCGAATAACTCGGTTCCAACGACAAGTATACTCGGTCTAAATAAAATTATTATTTAAGAGGAATCATGTGTTTAATAACAGGCTGGTTTAAAAATGTGTTTTGCGTATTTGCGTATACTCATTGTGTCGATAGTCACTGTGTACACAATCATCTATTTCTGTTTGAAAAACTTTGAACTCGGTAACTTTTCTGTTATTCGGTAAAAGTTGTACTCGACGCATCTCTATTTTAAACATATAAATAAAACGTTGGCTGACTTGAAACCTCCTTAGTCTGAAATGACATACCAACTAACTTGTTTGCAAATTTTAAAACTAAAGTTAGAACTCCCTTGGGAGGAAAAACTGTACGTAAATCCATAATTCCTTTAAGAACAATTTAGGCCATTGTCATTTAGTATACAGGCATGGAATAACATCACGAGCAATATATACATTATAATCAGAATCTCAGAAACGGCTCCAACGATTTCGATGAAATTTGGTATGTGGGGGTTTTCGGGGATGAAAAATTGATCTAGCTTGGTCTTATCTCTGGGAAAACGCTTGGTACCGAGTTTTTGCCCGAGCGGAGCTGTCGCCCAGGTACGGTCGCGTGCTTTAATTTGAATATCCTTTGAATTCCTATACAATATGACAGGACTGTCAACCTTAAGTGGGTCCCAAATTAAAGCTCGTAACTGTACCTAAACTAGCCTAACCTAAAAATAATGTTTCTGGAATTGATTTGCGAAATTACATTTGTTTCGTACTAAATACAAACTGAAATATAGATGCACAGAAAAAACCCCAGAAAAAAGACCAATGCTGGGAATCGAACCCAGGTCCTCAGCATTCCGTGCCGCGTGCCATACCCCTACACCACCACTGGTCTAGAGATTAGACACGAATCTTTCCTATACATCATACATTTCAATCTGCTAAATCATCACCTTATGCAGTGACAAGCGCACATCTATGTTACACCCTCATCGAGAGATTTTAACACTCCTTCGGAACTAACCGCTCACCTGGACAAGAGATGGCGCTACTGTGCAACTTTAAACAAGTTAGCTATGAAGTATCTTTTTTTTTTGTACTTATTTTTTCAACTTCATTTTTTTATTACTTTTACGGTCATTCCGTGAAATCATATATTTCGAAACGAAATATATGATTTCACGGGATGACCGTAAAAGTAATAAAAAAATGAAGTTGAAAAAATAAGTACAAAAAAAAAAAAGATACTTCATAGCTAACTTGTTTAAAATTACATTTGAAATTTACCATGGGCTTCACGGTGAAGGAAAACAACGTGAGGGAAACCTGAAAGGAATTTTCGGGAAAATTAAAAGTCGCTGGGCAGTACGTTGTCTGTTGGTCAATCAAATTCTTTGTTTATCTTCTTCTCTAATATATAAAAATCTCGTGTCACGGTGTTTGTTCGAACCCCTCCGACACGGCTTGACCGATTTTTATGAATTGTTTGTCTGTATTCGGTAGGTCTGAGAATAGGTCGTAGGCTATTTTTTATACCCTATTCTTCGCGGACGGAGTCGCGGGCGACAGCTAGTATGCTATAAAAACACAGCTTAGTTGAACCCGTTTTGAAATGGTGGATATCAAACGCATCCATAGCAACGTAGCATAGTACGATCTCTGGTGGGGAGGGACCCTTACTATGCTTTTCTTTTGTTTCATCATCATCATTTCAGCCGTAGGACGTCCACTGCTGGACATAGGCCTCCCACATTGATGCCCAATCATTACGGTTGGAAGCGACTTGCATCCACCCTGAAGCTGCGGCCTTCACCAAATCGTCCGTTCATCTCGTTGGTGGACGTCCCACGCTGCGCTTGCCAGTCCGTGGTCTTCATTCCAGAACTTTTGGGCTTCAGCGGCCATCTGTTCTGCGTGCTATATGGCCTGCCCATTGCCATTTCAACGAGCTAATCCATTTGGTTATGTCGGTGACCCCGGTTCTTCTACGGATCGGTTCTTTTGTTATTTAGAAACTTTAAATAATAAATCATTCGTTGTCATATGACGCTGACCGCAAAGCTCGTCGGGTTCAAGCTCCAGTGTTTTGCATACTTAATGCTTGTGCTCGCTGTCGGGCACGCGCTTCTGTTTGTCTTTAGTTTCCTTTATGTAATATTAATTAGTGTGGGACGTTATAAGTCTGCTAATACTGAGCAGTTCAGATATATCACGTACGCTTTATTGGTACTAGGTGTTACTTTTCTTTCATAAAGACATTATATATTTGTAAGTTTTGATGAGTTTTCGTTGTGCTCTATTTAAATAAAAAACACAAAATAAAAAGAGTACTTACACATCATTTTAGCACAAGACGTCCACTACTGAACTAAGTTTGCCAAACAGACCGGTCTTGCGCCATCCACATCTGATGCGTTCCCGCATTCTTAACCAGATCGTCATTCCATCTTGTTGGAGGCCGACCTTCACTGCGTCTTCCGGTCCGTGGACGCTATTCGACAACTTTTTGGCCCCATCGGCCATCATTTCTACGAGCGATGTGCTGTGCTCACTGCCATTTGAGTCTGTGATTCTTCGGACTATGTCGGTGACGTTTGTTCTTGACCGGATTTCATCATTTCTAATGTAGTCCCGCAGAGAAACTCCGAGCAAAGATTCAGATTAAGTATTATATTATTGATTCAGGTATTGATTCAGGTATTCTATACATTCCTTTGCTTTGCAATTGTAAAGTAGGTATTTGTCCTTTAGTACCTATAAATCTCTAGGTCAACTAAACCGTACTAGATAAGTAGTGTGGTCTGGTTTTGCTGTGTTCCATGCTGTCAAATATTTTTTTACACTTTTGCTTGTACAATGTTGATATTTTTAGTAATTATAGTAATAACATAAATTGTAATCAGTTTAATAGAAAAATCTGCCAATTTCTAGCGGCGCATTTTTTTCCAATGAAATTTTCCGAAAGCGCAAATTTAAAAAAAGCGCTTTGCTCACAAAATAAACGTTTTATTTTGAATCTTACCTGTGTCATCGTTAGGAAGAACGCAATATTCAAGATCTAAAAATACGTTCTACTTCCTATATTTCCTGCATACACCGAACATTCGTTACGACGGTGTCTGCTTGTCCCAAATCATTGACAGCGTGACAGCGAATCGTTCCATCCTCACAAAATTTCCATTAGTGACTATTCAAGCTGGGTGAACGAAGTGGGAAGTGTATTTAGGGCGGCTAAAATAAATCGGCAAACAAAATTGAAAAGTAGGTACAATATTATTTATGTGATTTTGAAAGTGCCAATGTAAATAAAAAAAATTCTGATTGCCACAAGAAGTGAAAGTTCTAGCAATTATAAAGCAACTAATCTTGCTGTGCCTAACGTAAGAACCACCGTAAGCACTTTTTCTCTCAGCTTTGTGGCATTAAATTGGTTCCAATGATACACAAACACATGGACAAATAAAATATGCCTATAATTTAGTGCAAACAGTAAAGTTCTTGTTATTACTTACTAAGATAAATAAATAATTATGTAGGTATTTTTTGCTGTACGTGGTACCGGAGGACAAGACAAAAAAGTTGTAGTACATTAGTAATTAATTATTAGTACATTAGTACACAGCTATTGGCCTAGATTTAAATTTCAAAAAATGCGAGTTGTATATTTCGGACAAAGTAGATTCTTCTTCGGCATCACAGATTATTCAAAATTTTAACGTCATCGCCCCAGACATTAAAATCTTGCATAAAGACAGTCTGCATCTCCTCGGGTCACCCATTTTCAATGAAGCCATCCCTCCCCTTCTGAGTAAATCAATGTCTAAATTTAAGGATTATTCGGACCGCCTTACCAAAATTAGCAGTCACTCTGCTATTTTTGTTCTTAAGTGCTGTTTACTCGTTCCTAAATTTACTTACCTGCTCCACTGCTGTCCCATTTGGAAATTCCCCCATCTGGTAGGACCTATCGATCTAGTTCTAAAATCCCAAATTGAATCTATCTTAAATATCCGTTTTAGCGAGCAGGCATGGACTCAAGCCTCCCTACCGATAAGGTACGGTGGTTTGGGAACCCGCAAAATTTCAAGTATTTCTCTGCCGGCATTCTTGGCTTCAATTCATAGCACCTCTGATCTCGCAGGTAAAATCCTTAAAGCCTCACCGGCTACAAACTGCGAGATTGCGTGCTTGATTGAAGCTTCAAATGCTTGGCTAGCTGGACCAAGCCCAAATCTTCCATCCAGACTCAAAATTCAAAGGGCCTGGGATACCATAGCTTCCGAGTCAACCCTAAATTCATTGATTAATACCGCCACAGGCAGAGACCGTGCCAGACTCTTGGCTGTTTCTAGACCTGAAGCAGGCCACTGGCTCCATGCCTATCCATCACCCAACATCGGTACATTTATAGACCCATGCACACTCCGAATAGCCGTCGGTCTCCGGCTTGGTGTTGAGGTTTGCGTGGACCACAGTTGTGCCTCCTGTGGAGCCCCCGTAGATTGCCTCGGCCACCACGGACTTGCTTGCTCCTCGGGTGCCGGCCGCCTGTCCCGCCATGCCGCCCTTAACGACATCCTCAGAAGAGCGCTCGTCAGTGCCAACGTTCCTGCTGCTCTGGAGCCCCAGATCGTGCGGAGTGATGGCAAGCGCCCTGACGGGATGTCGTTAATTCCATGGAGGATGGGCCGTGCACTGGTGTGGGACGCCACTTGCGCCGACACCTTGGCAGCGTCCTACCTCCCCACAACGAGCAGACGTGCCGGTGCAGCGGCCGACACCCGAGAACGGCTCAAGGCCATTAAATACGAGTGTCTCGGCGCCCAGTACGAGTTCGTCGCATTCGGTGTCGAGACACTCGGATCGTGGGGCAAGGGCGCACGAGGGCTCTACGGAGCTCTAAGCAAGCGCCTGAGAGAGGCAACAGGTGACCCTCGCGCAGGCAGCTTTCTCGCACAAAGACTTGCTATAGCAATTCAACGTGGGAATGCTGCCTGCGTGATGGGCACCCTACCTAAGGGTCCAAATTTAGATAATAATTTTTAGTTTTTAATTTCTGTTTAGCTATTTTAAGTTAGTTTTAGTTATGTTAATTTTATACTTAGTCCCTGTTTTTATACCTTATTTTATAATAAGTAAAGACTAGGTTCAAATTTCTGTGTAGGTGTAGTACAGTATAAAAGGTATTCTGCATCCCGTACTTTGTGATCACAACTTTACAACAGGAGCATTCTTCTGCGGGAAATTTTCAAAGGCAAAAGGCGCAAACATACTTTGGGCGCCATATTTACTCATATGTATACTTGATGGTGTTTGTACATGCCGCGCACTTTTGGAAAGCGTGTATCAAGTTTTATGTAACTCTGTGATAAACACAGATGATATAATACTTTACTAGTAGTGATAAAACCTAACTGGAATCTTTTGTTCGACTAGACGACTGTTATCGTTGTCTAGACTGCCTTGTGGTGTCTCAGATTCATTCAAGCTATTTCATCTTGTGCTCTGAATTGAGCAATAGCAATTGTTATTTTTTAATTAAAAGAAAGGAAAAATTGCATTTAAAAAATATCTTTAAGAATACTACCCGAGGCTTAGTTCCCAGAAGGCAGGCAGCGTAGAATTTAATGGTGTGTTAACTTCCCGCACTGGTTTCGCGTGGGAATGAGGGCCCAAGACCTATTATGCTGAGAGGCCTATTCCAAACCGTAGGACATTTATAGACTAAGTGGGATGAAATTACTACAACTACCGTGTCTACTCTTGATCAATATGAGACGGTCTGGAGTTGTGATTAGGACCAACCCCAACCAACTCAGAATTATAGGCTAGCGTTTCATAACAGTAATAATCAGTGAGATAGTGTTCGAACAAAAATTTGAAAGTTTGACGTAAATGCGGTGTTAATCGACTTCACAGTAATCAGGTCCCGACTTCAAAGTATTCAGAATCATTCAACTTTTTTTTTATTGTTAGAGGGAGGCAAATGAGCAGGCGGGTCATCTGATGGAAAATGATCACCACCGCCCATAAATATCAACAACTCAAAGAGAGTCGCCAATCTGTTGCCGGCCTTTAAAGTAAGTATAATTCCTTTCCTTGAAAGCCCCGATGTCATAGTTTCCCGGAAACACTGCTGCCGGAAGCTGTTTTTTTTTTTTATTGATAGAGGGAGGCAAACGAGCAAGTGGGTCACCTGTTGGTAAGCGATCACCACCACCCATGAGAACCAGAAACCCCAGAAGGGTCACTAGTCCGTCGCCGGCCTTTAAGGGAACAATACACTCTTTTCTTGAAGGACCCGATGTCATAGTTAGTTGGAAACACCGTAGACGGGAGTTGATTGCACAATTTAACTGTGCGTGGCAGAAAATGCCGACGGAAACGCACAGTTGTAGATGTATATTCATCAAGGTGGTGACGGTGGATTCCACAGTTTCACCGTACGTGGCAGGAAGTGCCGAAGAAAACGTACAGTGGTAGACTGCCAATCATCGAGATGGTGACGATGCAATTAAATAGAAATAAAAGTAAACAGAAATTTTACACTGTTCTTGTCTATGCAGTAAACGACAGCGTTGACGACATTAATAAGACCGGTATCTTGTCTGTGGTCCGCGTGATAGTGGGTAATGGTTTTACGGCAAAGCCTACACAGTACAAAGTTTTATTGTTTCCGAGCTGTGACAAGTTAACTGTACCGTCCAGGGAGCCAGCGTACGTGCAACGAATGCCTTTACAACACCCACGGACTTTCCAACTCGTATGTAATGATGGATGCTGTCAGAAAACCAAGGAAAGTTTTCGACGAATGTTACCAAATGTTGCGCATTTATTTTCTTAATAATACGAACACATAAAGTTCGCTCCATATTGGCAATGTTATATTATGGATTCAATGAATAGTATTATTTACAGATAACTTCAATCAATGCCAATATCAATGTTAGAATTAAATTTTTGTAAAAAATTGCAACTTTCATCGTTTTTTTCGTCCGTACTTCAAAAGGCTACAAACGGAACTTATATGATCACTTTGTAGTCTGTCCGTCCGTCCGTCCATCTGTATGTAAAGACCCTTTATCTCGGGAACGCGTGGAGCACACGTAATTGACACACACAGGACCTCGATGTAATAAATTAGGAAATTTGTAAAATAATTTAGTAACGAGCGATACCGTTGAAGCCGTGGTGGCCTAGCGGCAGAGGGTCGTGGGTTCAAATCCCGGCTCGCACCTCTGAGTTTTTCGGAATTCATGTGCGAAATTACATTTGAAATTTACCATGAGCTTTACAGTGAAGGAAACATCGTGCGGAAACCTACATATACCTGCGAAGAAATTCAATGGTGTGTATATTAAGTTCCCGCGTTGTTCTGGGCCCGCGTGGGAACAACGACACAAGCCCTCTCATTCTGAGAGGAGGCCTGTGCCCTGCAGTGGGACGTATATAGGCTGTGATGATGATGATACCGTAAAGGTTAGGTTAGGTTAGGTTAGGTTAGGTAAAGGCTAGTAGAAGTATTAAATTACCGTCGCAAATGCCTCCTCGCGTCTAATACAAGTCAGCACTTACGCTGATCTCGAGTTGTTAAATGTGCACTTAAGACATAATGCTACCTGCTAGAACAGCGGTAGCGCGAGCTCTCCACAGTCATCGAGTTTCCCGCAATAAGTGCTTTCGAGTGCTACTCATGTCGTACCTGCACATGCTCCTAACAAACAGTCGTATCCGGAACGAAGGACCTTTATCGCATAGTAGCGGTTGCCCGCAACTTTGTCTGCGTTCCGCGGAAACGAAGCACTTCCATAATATGGCACTATCATATTATGAAAAAAAATACGAGATTTTTTTAAATGTTACAATCGATTTTTGTTTTTATTATTTCGGTTTTTCCCGAGAGAAATTATTTCTTCTGAATCAAACGGGAACTGGTTGGAAAATATAATATTTTCTCTAGATAGTGTAAAACAAAGTTGCTTCCCACCATCTATCCCCTGTATGTTTGTGGCATAGATGTTTTTAGTTACGCAACGGATTTCAATGCGAAAACCGCCACTATCATCAGTTAGATAATATTTCATGAAACTATATATATGATGTGATTCACCCTATCTTCGCACGGGTGTAGCTTTGAAGAAGGTGAGGTGTTAAACTTCTAATTTTTTTTAAGTTACACCGCAAACTGGGACAGGTCGCTAGCAAAGTACTAACATATATCTTAAAAACTTTTTAACAAAAAAATTAAACCGCCGAAAAAACTGAAAAGCAAAAAATAATACCTTTTTGTTTGACCTTAATCTAGCTACCAGTTTGAAGTCGGTGCCTCAGCACGAGCCAGGAGGAGTGATAGAAGCCAATCAGGTAGAAGATTATAGGTCCACTCCTCCTGGCTAGTGCTGAGGCACCGACTTCAAACTGGTACCTAGATTAAGGTCAAACAAAAAAGGTATTATTTTTTGCTCTTCAGTTTTTTCGGCGGTTTAATTTTTTTGTTAAAAAGTTTTTATTTTATACTTTTTTCCCATCCTTTTTTTTCCAAATTTATATAATACCAACTTCAAGGTATACCCTATCCAATAAAAAAGAATTAAAAAAAAACAGACTACTCTGTAAAAAGTTAGTCAATCATCCCCTGTTTTCCTATCCTTAGGGTAAGAATATTATTTCCAAATTTACATGGGACCACCCTTGGGGTATAACGCTTTCCAATAAAAAAAGAATCATCAAAATCCGACTACTCTGTAATAAGTTATGCGTTATCATACATAAAAAATATATATATATATATATATATATGTATATACATTCGTCTTGAGAACCTCCTCCTTTTGTTTTCGTCGGTTGAAAAACAATTGTTATGAGAGCACATTAAAATTTTTCGGCGTACCTCTATAAAGCACAACAAAATCACGGAAAGATGAGAAACTAGGTTTGATTCCCAGGCCCTAAACTTTCCGGTTTTTAAATGTGTTCTATTTTCAATATAATTTAGAAAAAAATATAGCATGTTTGTTGATAACCTTGTTATTTACTAGACAGTCGGGAAAACCATCATTACCGCCATAATACAAGTATGACGTACAACACTGAAATTCTATCACCTTGCTAAGTACGTAAGTGCTTATGATTAGACCTATTTACTGGACGATGACTCGGCTAAGAGCTCGTGTTAAGAGAAAATGTACTATTTTTAGAATACTATTTATATACTTATCTAAAATATCAGAGCAAAGACCGAGATTTATTTAATTAAGTTCCAAATAAGCAATCTCATTCGTTCCCAGTTTTATTGAAGCTGGCTTATTTTATATATGGTATTTTTAATTCAGCTTGTGGTCCTTCAAACTATACCCTGTCCACGATAACGAGTTAGTAAAGTGGCTTTTTTACACTTTTGTAGGTACAAAAAATTACCCTGATTTTCCATTAATTTTTGTCTCAGTTTTGTGACTGAAACTTGTAGCGTTTTGTGCTGTTTACTTACAATTATATCGTGTTTTAGCTCCCTTATCGTATCTTTTTCACGTCCTGTCGTCGATCTTAATATCATTAGAATCACGTCACCTTCATTTCTGCAGGGTCCTGCAACATCACAAAAGCTAAAGAACACAGTTTCACTGGATTTTCACTACGTATTTTCACGTTTCAATCACTTTTTGATTCGATGAAAACGGACACTAACTTTTTCGGTCTTTTTCTATGTGTTGCGGTTATGCTGGAGATTCGGGCTTCGCACGTGCTGATGCGTGACATTTTTTCCTGTGTTTTTAATCTAATAACAATTATTTTCATGGCTCCTTACAATTGCTATTGTCTTTAATACAAAAACTGACATGTTATGACAAGCTTGTTTATTCGGTTGTCATGACAAATATTTTCGTTTTTCATGTCAGAAAAACAATATTTTAGATCAAACCTCCCTCTAAAACGAGTAAATATATTTGGCCACGTGTACAAATTTACTTTTAATTTAAAATTTCATATGTTCTAATTCTCGAAACCCCCTCGGGAGCGGACCTACGTCACGAGGGCTATATAAGTCCATACAAATCCCGAATTTAGTCAGTTTATCGTCAGCTTCCTAATAAGGAACAAATCGAAAAGGCCTAATCCCGGGGCCGAAGTGGTCCCGGGGTCCTGCAAGCCTCGCGTCAAACGTCAAAGTCCTGTCCGAAGTTTCCGTGACCTGTCCGAAGCCTCCGCGAGTGCCATATCGCCGCTTTCATCAAGCGCTGTCACCGTCTACACCAGACGCCACCTCCGCCATCTCCAGGCGTCGTCTCTGCCTTCACCAAGCGCCGTCTCCGCCTTCACCAGGCGCCATCTCCGCCCTTATCTGCCTCCATCTGTTATCCGCATCTGTGCCGTGCACCGTTCTACCACACCGTGCCTGTTGCCCGCACCTAATCTGAGCGTTCCTTCGTCTGCAAGTCGGCTGTTCTCCGTGTATTGCTGACTACGCCTGGTCTGCGCGCTGTCGCGCCTAGTTCGGGCACTGCCCGAACCTGCTCCGAGAGTCCTGTTCCTGCTCTGTCGACACTACTACTCCGTGCCTGCTGCCACATCGTGCGCTATCAGCGCAGCCTGCCCAAGCGCCAACAGCGCTTCCTCCGAAGCTGCCCTTCATCGTCACCGCGGATTCCCTATACATCTCCACTCTTACCGACACACACACTCATCCACTTACTACAGTACACCACTCTACACCCATCTCTTCCTTTTATACTCGTCTGTAAATATCCTTTAAATATATTGTAAATAAAATTTTAATTTTTAAATCTTATTTTTCATTTAATAATTTAGGTTAGGTTTCTTCTCATTTTAACTGTCGCTTCACGACAAACTGTATAAATAAAAGCCGCAAAAGTCATTTACAAAATAAGTACCTACACTTTTATTATTCAAAATCAAGAGTACTCATGATTTTGAATAGTAAAATCTCTAAATTTCCTCATTAAAGATAGTTAAAGGGTAGACTTCAAATTGAAAGTGCTCTAAGGTAAACGTCCCTGTGCTCGACCCTGACCCAATACATGGCACCGTCAGTCTTATGTCATAGTAAGAGAGGTGACAGATGGGTGTCATCTGGGCGTTGAGGTGTCGAGCATTGGTACGTTTACCTTAATTATTCTATGCCTAAATGATGCCTAAACTACACATATATTATGTGAAACTACCCCACAGATCACGGCCTTTCAATAAGCGTTCAATATTGCGTAGTCATCGGCTTCGTCTTGTAACATCTGGTCCAACGACCTTTTTCCTCTCCGGATTTTTCCAATATCGAAAATAAATGTTAAACGCATATAAGTTTTCTTATTAATTAATGTTATGTAAGTTAAGTACCAACTTATCAATGTTTTGCAAAGCCTATTCGATGGAGAAGAAAAGTTAATAAATAATTAGTAATAAGTAACCTAACCTATTTGAAAGAAAGATGGAAAACATTTATTCGTGACAGCATAATAAATTAAATAAGACCAGATGAAAATTTCACTGTTGTGTATAATTATTTTAATTAGTAAGTAATATTTTGCTCTCGATCTTCTGGGTTGTGGCAGAATATCAGTGTTATGCTCCTAAGAGCAATGTTGGCCACTGAACCATGGCCCTATTGCTACTGCAGCGCATACAGACAATATAAAATGTTTTATTTACTTTTAAGTTTGTACTGATTTCTTTATTTTTGGTAATCTTTAATGTGTGTGCTTGCAGTATCAATACAATACAATACAATACAATGACTCTTTATTGTACACCAGGAATAGTAAGCAATACAGAAAACAGGTACACAGAGAGTAAGTTACAAGGTAAGCAATAGGCGACCTTATCGCTTAAGAGCGATCTCTTCCAGGCAACCCTTTACCAGAAAGAAGGAAGGACTAGTTTACAGCAAACAAACGTCGTCGTTATCAAATAAACGTCTTTATCTATCTATCTATCTATTCTGTGTATCTGAAAAATGCGCATATCACGAAGTGATATCCTCTCATTGAGACAATATAGAGTGAGACCTATTTTTTTTCCGATTGCCACCAGAAAGGTTTCTTATTACTTTAGTACGAATTCCGGCCTCTTCCCAAGGGGTTTGGACGTTGGAAGGTATTTTAGGGGAAGCCAATATAAGAAAGCAAATACTTAATTAGTATGCTGTTTTGACGTTTTGAAACTAAGTTACAATCTTAATATTATATACAAAAAAAAGATGAGGGTGATTCGACGAGGCTTGTTGGATACATCCATGTAAAATTACGTTCTGTTTTGTTTTAATTAAGTTGACGAAGCATAAGGTTGAATGAAAAAAAAATGTTTATATGTATTTAGCATACAAATTTACAAAAGGAATCTATGGCTCTGGACGCTAGGAGTTCCTGTGTTACAGGATCTAGAGATTATTTTCATGTGTTTTTTTATATATTTCAAGTTGAACAAATATGTATATCTAGAAATAAAATATATATAAATAAATAGTTAAGTCCTAATCGACTGAGTAACTAATTGACAACGGCCAGCCTAAACATTACATTTACTTGAATCTGCAAGTGCCGCTTTATGCTACTTTTGCCTCCGACTTCATCTGCGCAGCAATAAGTGAAAATTGACTTCCCACCACTGCAGCACCAGTACTCCATTCCCTATTTCACCCCTATCAGGGTTAATATTAAAAAAAAAACAATGGACGACTTGGTAACGTGCTAAGGTTATTTTCGCCCAACGCGCCGCGCGGGATGTTTTTTACTATCACGGCATGTAAAGCTGCGGCCCCAGAGAACAGCTGAGTATTTTTATAGTAACCCTTTGCTTCGTAGACACTTGACTACAATAAACTGAATATTTTACGCAGTTATTGGCTTAGGGATTGTTGGCTTAGTGGGGTTTGGTTATAGTAAAAAGTAATGGGGCTGGCTCTACAATGGTTATTCGATGTGCCGTGATTTTTGACCAACAAGGGCAAAAAAGGGGACTTAAAACTTTTTTGGGTTGAAAATTCGATTGGCACTGCAATAAAATTTTTGGTCAAAATATAATTATGAAATAATTAAGCTACCGTGATTTTCTATATAATGTTAGATAGCAGAGTTTTTCATCTTTTGAAATGTCTGGTTTTAGTTACTGACTTGAATACAGACACAGAAGAGAAAAATAAAGACAGAGAAGGAAAAATATATCAAATAAATAGTCAATATTATATTTGTAAATTAAATGAAACTAAACTTTTTTTTACATTTAATAAATATTAAATCTGGTTTAATAAGAACTGATACGATCGGCTCGCATTAGTATGTGACACCTAAGAAACAGTCACTTTTTTTTAAACCAGAAGTTAAAGGTCTTGAATTGGTAGAAGTTTTACACAACTTAATTATAATAATAATATTATATAGGTAGACACAGATAGAAATAATATATATAATGAACTAATACGGTTACGTATCAAAATACCTAAAATTAAAAACCTAACGTAAAATAACCTACGTTCAAAATACCTAAAATCTAAATACCTAATGATTTTAAATACCTAAGCAACTAACACCTACCTACGAATTACCTAAGTTTAAAATACCTAATGGATTTATTGAATCAGGCGTTACTTTGCGGAGGTCCATATTAATTAACTAAAACAATTACTTTGCTCACCCGCGACCTTACAATAGTTACGTTTATGCAAGAAATGTGCGTTCATGCAGTTCCTCCACCTCCACACTGTACGAACACACACAAAAAAAGAATTGGAGGAAAATTGTTCGTTGAACTTTTTGGATTTAACGATTTCAAAATTAAATGGTAAACATCAATTTAAAATATACCGTAAGCCCACGTACACAGATGCTGTTATACCAGCATCTTCTAATCATCCGTGGCAGCATAAACTGGCTGCTTTCCATTGTTATGTTAATAGATTGTTGACTGTGCCTCTTTCTAAGGAAAATTATGATTTAGAGTTGAGTACTATTTATCAGATAGCGATCTCAAATGGTTATACAAAATCAATGGTAGATAGTTTAGTTCAAAAGAAGCAGGCACGGTTAGTAAATAGCATGCTTTACGCTGCGTTACCTTCTCAGTCTACTAACAAATATAGATCTAGCATCTCTTACGTCGGGCGTTTGTCTGATAAGATTTATGGCATTTTAAAATCAAACAATATTAATGTTGCCTTTAAGACTAACAACTCTTTGTACTCTAGGCTATGTAACCACAAGAACAGGTAGATAAGGGAACTAGATCGGGGGTATACAAGCTTACTTGTAATGACTGCAATGGGATATACGTAGGACAGACAGGCCGAAGTTTTAATACTAGATTTAAAGAGCATGTTTCGGCATATAGGAATGAGCATCCAGATAGATCGAATTTTGCAAAACATTTGTTGGAATCAAATCATTCATTGTTAGATTCAGATTCTTATGAAGTGTTACATTATTGCGGCAAGGGGTTGCGTCTGGATGCTCTGGAATGCATGGAAATAATTAGGTACAACACTATGGGGTCTATTATTAATGAACAGGTAAATTTAGTATCTTCTCCTTTACTGCGGCTTGGGTCGAATTTGAACAGTTAGTATTAATTAAATATGCCTTATAAATAAATAAACAAAAAATTCAAGGTAGTTTTAAATATGTCAATAAAAGTTAATTTTTGTGGGGTAGTTTGAGAATAAGAAAAATAAAGTGGGTACTTGAGAAGTTACAGTGACAAGTTAAAACATTTGTTTTGGTTTGTTAGTTTAACATTTGGTAGCATAGCATACGGTTGTGGTAACTCTGAAGATGAGCTCTGGTTGAGTTCGAAACGCGTCAGTGTAGCTTGGTGGTGGTGATGGTTGGGTTTATGTGATTTGTGTGTGTTCGTACAGTGTGGAGGTGGAGGAACTGCATGAACGCACATTTCTTGCATAAACGTAACTATTGTAAGGTCGCGGGTGAGCAAAGTAATTGTTTTAGTTCATACCTAATGGAGTAAATGTCTAGTGTTTAAAATATCAACAGCTATGACACCTAAGTATGATACACCAACATTTGAAATACCAAATGGTCAAAATACCTAAATGAAACGAACATCGCTTAATTTTTGGCGAGCGAGCGAAGCGAGCAAGCAAGACGGTTCGGGGCGGAAGCGACTCGGAATGGTTAGGTTCAAAGGCTAATGCGGGAGCGTAGCGGAGCGAAGCTCCCGCATTAGCCTTTGGTGTTAGTTTTTTTGATAAAATTTGGTATATGATTTACATTTAGGTACATTTCATAATGTTAAACACAATAATATCTAATGGAAATAATCATTTTCTGTGCTGTTACAAAAAAAATACCTAACATCGAAGGCTAAAGGCGGGAGCTACGCTACGCTTCGCTCCCGCCTTAGCCTTCTGAACCTAACCTATCCGAGTCGCTTCTGCCTTAAAAAGTCTTGCTCGCTCGCTTCGCTCGCTCGCTGGCAGCGAGATACCGGTTAGAATATACGAAAGCTTTCGGTATTTTGAATATAAGTGAAAAAATCATTAGGTATTTAGATTTTAGGTATTTTGAACGTAGGTTATTTTACGTTAGGTTTTTTTAATTTTAGACATTGCAATAAGTAGGCATTTTAAGCTTTTGGTATTTTGAATATAAGTGAAAATATCATTAGGTATTTAGATTTTAGGCATTTTGAACGTAGGTTATTTTACGTTAGGTTTTTTAATTTTAGGTATTTTGATACGTAACCAAAATGCATAATCAAGATAATTATACATAATACTAGCCGTTGCCCGCGACTCCGTCCGCGAAGAAAATGTAGCCTACGACCTATTCTCAGAACTGCCGATTACAGAGAAAAAAGTTTCATAAAAATCGGTCGAGCCGTTTCGGAGGAGTTCAATAACAAACACCGTGACACGAGATTTTTAAATATTAGATAATACGCATACATACAAACAGAGAACAGAGAGAATATATTATTATACCCAGTTCCGTAATTTGTCAAGACTTACACTGGTGAAACCCTTCCGACGCATTGAAACCTTCTTTACAAAACCGAGTCAAAAGCAGAGTTTATTCCACGAAATATTATCTCTGTGATTGCACATCTCATTACCCGGGTCCCTACCAACCACATTATGCAAAGCGACGACATCAACAGCCGCGTCGTTGTAGCATCGAGGCTGTGCGGTACTCATATACCCTGGCCTCATCTTGAACCCTACGGGTCCACGCCTAGAGTTCAAGATGAGGTGAGTGTCGTTACGTATAATAGGCAATGTTATGTTATGTACGTTGAACCACTCGGGAAGCGACAAGAACGTGAAAGTGATTTTTTCTGTGTATGTTTTGAATAGGTAATGGAACGACGGTATTGTGTGGAGTATGAAAACTGTTTTTGGGAAGATATTGGGTAACAATGTTGACTAGGCAATTGAGGATTAACCGTGGCTCATGGACACCTGAGGTATTATTTCTCTGACGCACTCTAAATTACAATCGCATTCGGCATTATGTTTTTGCCAAACAGTATGGGTTGACCGGCGAGTGGCGGCGAGCATGAATGAAAAGAATAATGGGTATTGTGGAAGCGGAAGATGCACGTCAGGGTCGTATCTATTAGGTGGAAACAAATATAGTCTCTGCCTACCCATATGCTGGAAGGGAGGCGTGCTTGCTAAAAATTACCTCAACATTTCGACCATATTGCAGTGTCCGTACTCACGAGTCAACCACCACCACTGCAACAAAATGTGCGGAAATGTGGTTCGTGATTAAGTACCGAAAAAATATTAGCTTGAGTGATAATTGCGAAAGTTTAAAACATTATTAGTAAGACGGTGTTAGTGATTTAAACGGACTTTAAATCTAGTCTAGCTAGTGATGATAAGTCATCACTGGCACTGAGACGTGGCCGCTAACGATGGGTCTCATAAGAAAGCTCAGTCACTCAGAGGGCGATGGAGAGGGCTATGCTGAGAGTTTCTCTGCGGGATCGCATTAGAAATGATGAAATCCGCGCAAGAACTCTAAAGTCACGAACATAGCTCGATGAATCGCCAGAAATAAGTGGTAGTGGACGGGGCACATCGCTACTATGTAGAATTGACGGCCGATGGGGCCGAAAGGGTCCCGAGTAGCGTCCGTGGACCGGAAGACGCAGTGTCCGACAAAATGGAGCGACGACCTGGTTAAGATAGCGGGAACGCGGAATGGATGCGGAAGGCGCAGGGCCGATCTATTTGGCGAGCCTTGGGGGAGGCCTATGTTCAGCAGTGGATGTCTTTCGGCTGAAATGATGATGATATCTAGTCTATTAAACAATATTACTGTCAAACTAGAACTAACTTACTCCTCGTTTTAATGGGACAACTAACACAGAATGAGCTTGACTTCTTGCTAAAGCTAGCCAGACATAATGTACCTCGCACAACTTTGTCTCTCAAAGTCTGGGGCGCCCTAAATAC
Organism: Archips crataeganus; assembly: GCA_947859365.1. Lineage (NCBI taxonomy): Eukaryota > Metazoa > Arthropoda > Insecta > Lepidoptera > Tortricidae > Archips > Archips crataeganus. The sequence goes on from OX402055.1 coordinate 17,022,570, forward strand.
TTAATTGTTACAAATGGAGACGGCGTCTTTACTTTCCTACTATTTACCCTCAGTTATTCTTTCAAACTAATTGCAATTTTATTTCCCTCAGTAAGTTAAATATGTGGTGGTTGTATTTATGTAAGTTCGGTCTAGAGAGCCATTTTATTATGAGGGCGCACGCTAGAAAATAAGATATTTGTGTGTAAATTTTGTATTTTTGATTAATGTTATCTTATTGAAGTCAGGGTCGTCGTCATCGAAATCGACGTGGAGAAGTATAAATGTATGACTGTTAGTAAAAAATAGGTGTCTTCAAAATCAGATCAGCTATTATAAAGTGTTGGTGAAACTCTGTTGTGAAACTATAGTTTATTAACGGCTTGAAATTTAAAATATAGGTAGTTAATCATATTAAATCAGCCTAAGATAATGCATTCAAAAGCAATTTGATTGCGTTTTCTTTGTTGTTGGAAATTTGAATACAGTTCAAAATTGTATTCATAGTCGGTCGCGGGCTAGCGTACACAATGCATTTATAAAACTAGGAAAGGAATATTTAAAAAACTACTTATTTTTTTACTGCAACACAAACTACGACACCTGACTATTTAAGAAGTTTTTATGCATTTATCTATTTCCCGCTTTGAATATGAAAAGTATCGCCCAAACAGCTTATTCAAGCGCTCATAATATAATTAGTATATACTTAGTTACCACTCTAAGAGTGTGTGTTTCACCACCCATTGATTAATTTTAACTGACGGATAAATGTGATGCCGTCTCCGTCTATTCGAACAAAACAAACAGAGACGGCATCACATTTATCCGTCAAATAAATTTGATCAATGGATGGTGAAACAGGGGGTAAGATATGACTCGTAAGAAACAAAAGTTGCCTCTTCTGTGGACATAAAATTAGCGACTCTGATTCAGAAAACTGAAGATTTATTTAAATGGGCAAAAAGTTGGCCAGGCGTCCACACGCTAATGTAGACTGAAATATTGGCTTTAGACCCTTAATTTTTACCATGTCCACAGGAGAGACGCGAATAAAAAAATGTGGATTATCCCTAAATATAATTCAAATTAGCTCGACATATTGATCAAGATCAGTCTACCAATTTTCAATACAATACAATGACTCTTTATTGTCCACCACAAAGAAAACAATACAGAAAAACAAGTACATGGAAAAAAAATATATAAGACCCCGTTTACATTAATCCAGTAAAATCATTCCAGTAGCATGAAATTGCGGGGCCGTGATGCTCGTGAAGCTAACAAGTTAGGTACAGAGATCAAACGAGCGCCGCAGTGGCATGCTACTGGAATGATTTTACTAGAATAATGTAAACAGGGTCTAAGGTAACCAATAGGCGGCCTCGGAGCGATCTCTTCCAGGCAACCATTTAACAAAAGAATGGCAGCAAGGCAAGCATATATATATAGGAATATTTTCAATATATTTAAGCCACAAACTTTATTGCTATTATCTGAACTCCTGTGTCGTTGCTCTATGTTCAGAATTTTTGCCGTGTTCTTTTTGGGGTTGAGTATCTTATCCTCCTACAAAAGTACCCTACGTGTGCCTACTTGTTATTCTACGCGGCATACAAACTATTTAAGTGTAAAATTTTATTTCTATCAAATACCAGGGCCCAATTGCATAACAAAGTACAACTAATATTACAAGCGGAACTCTCGCTTCAGTTATATTAACTAGAAAGGGAGTTCCGCTTGTAATATAAGTTGTGCTTTGTTATGCAATTGGGCCCAGGTGTATCAATTGACAAGAAAGAATATCACAATAATAAATAGAAAAGACAGCAAAACATTCAACGATTCATAATCAAGTTCATCCCATTTGGAATCACGGTCATTGGTTATTTCCAATCACTGCACAGTATCATTTGAAAATAAATCCCGATTAATGTGGCTTACAAATAAATATACGTCCGTTCTGGCATCACATACTTATTGATGACCATTCACGTGGAAACACAAGTTTTTGGGTTCCGTAACTGCAAGTTGAAACTCGAAGCCCCGATCAGCGTAGGTAACTTTTCTGTTCGTGTAATTTTTCCAGCATGCTGATTACTTACCTATAGCTACCATGCAGTGCGGAACTCCGGTATATACTTATTATACTTTCGTTCTGACTGTCAGTCTCATAAAGAAATTTTACTCGAAAACTATAAGAGCTGTGTATTTAAGTAAAATTTTTTGATGATACATTTATTTTCGGTGAACCCATTCTATATCCGAATACTAGAATCCTTAATCCCAGCGAATCGTTCCGAGTATAAAATGTAAGTCCATTAGGGACCATTTACTATTTAACTTGTACATGGACTACATTAACTTTCCTCTCATTTGAACCGGGCCATAAAAAAATAATGGATTAGCGAAAATAATAGCTTAAACGATAATTTCAACGAGAATTGGCTTGATCAGTGAATGTCTTATGGTTTCTAAGATTAATGAAAAACTGGGGTTCACATGTTACACCAAGGGAAGTACTTAATGCCGCTATGTTTTTATAAAGAGTTCTTATGAATGTTCTTTTGTATGAGCAACTTAGCGATTTCTGAATTAACTATATCACCCTTTTGTTGTAGTGGTACGATACGTTCTTGGCCTGTTTTACTATTTTAGATCACTTTTTTGTTAAAGGTCAGTAGATTTGTTTCGAGCTAACAGGGTTTCAACAAACGCTTCAAGAAAACGAGTTGGGCTTTCAGGCTTATATTGCAAAATTCAATACCTGGGATGGAATGGGCCAAAATACACATAATATGAGCACCTTTGTGACTGTTCAGTCACCTCTGCAGCTAACTAACTATCCATCGTGAGAATAGCCGGCTGGTTGATGAATGGTTAGTCAGCTTACTGTCAACTGCCGACTTTCCAACGTGTGTTTTACCCGACTATCGAAATACCAGGGAGAAAGCCACACATTAGATTGTCCGGTTTTTTTATGTATGTACCTACTATTTTTGCTGGAAATGGTCCCAGTAATTGCCATCTTTAATTTTATGTCTTCACTAGCTGATGCCTGCGGCTTTGCCTCCACTAAAGTAGTTTAAAACGTGTTTTCCCGTGGGAATGATATATTTTTCCGTGGTAAACTATGTCCATACAAAAAATTACGGCTATCCGTCGCTCAGCTTCGACGTGAAATAAGGACAAACAAACAAACACACTTTCACATTTATGATATTACTTAGTATAGATTAATAAAGGTGACAGCATAAGGTCCGACAAGACTATTTTTCCAGATGAATCACTGTAGTTGTATGTATGATAAAGCTACCTACAAAACCACTAAGTTTTGGAAGCTGTATAAGAATCAACGAGGGAAAACTTTCGTCGAAAACATTATTGACAAGTATCCCCTTTTTATCACAGACGATAGCGATACTCGTTTTCCAATACATGTAGCACCAGCGTGGAAATAAAAAATGATGACATATTATGTTGAAAATAAACAAACGTAGGAAACAGCCACGTTCATGCAGCAACTTTATATCTCCAGCCATTTGATAAATACGCCCGAACCACCAAGAGCGAGGTAAAGAAGTAAGTGTACGTTACTTTTTTATATCTTTTGTTTAGGTATCTTATTTATTCCATTAGTCATTTTCTGTGAGTGCTCTTCATTCCCTGAGGTCCCGTCTTAATGAATTGTTGACTCTAGAAAAACAAAACCAATTTGAAGGTGAGCTTGCGAAAAAGCAGAGCTCAAGGAAACATAAGTTGTCATTGTAAATGAGAAAGTTTGATTTGATGTCTATGTAGATGTTTGGATGTTAGAATTTTTATTTAGATGTTTGTTAGTCAATCACGCAATAACAGCTTAACGGCTTTGGATGAAACTTAGCGTACAGATAAACTAAAAACTAGATTTAGGCGTAGGGTGCTTTATCTCGGTAACGCGTCCAAGAAACGCCAGGTAACCACTGTACGGCGAGCGTCTCGGCCGCGCAATGAACACAGAAAACGCTTGCCGCGCCGCCAAACGCGCGAAGTCGTGGCCGGGCGGTCAGGGTCTATAGACAATATTTTTTTAGCCTTTCGGCCAATTTAAATAAATCTCAAGTTTGCTGACTCTGAGTCGTTAATTTTATGTCCACAGGAGAGACAACTGGGCGTTTATTCGAGCGTTTCAACCGTTTCTCTGGTCACATTTTTTAAGAAATGGCTGTATATATTGATGTTGCTTTCGGTCATATATTAGAGGATTTATTGAATCAGGCGTTACTTTGCGGAGGTCCATATCTAATACCTTTAAACGAGCAATTCTTGTATATATATATAATCAGGATCTCGGAAACGGCTCCAACGATTTCGATGAAATTTGGTATGTGGGGGTTTTCGGGGATGAAAAACTGATCTAGCTATGTTTCATTTTCAGAAAACCGCTTTTACTCGTGTTTTCCGGCTATTTTTGTTTGCATTAGAATACAAAGCTAAATTTCGCCGGCTTCGAGCAGATCATAATAGCACAGTAGAAATCGGGTGGTCGCGGATCCAGCCGACCTCGGTTCGATTCCACGTTTTTTTTAAGGATATTAGTTTTTTTTTTAAGTTTATTTTTCATGAGAAAACGAAGTTTCTTCTTTTGTGAGAAAAAGTTACTTTTTTGTGAGAAAAAGTATTATAGGGAACGTGCAGTAACTATAGGCGGAAGCACTAATGCGACAAAAGAGACACTATGCGGACAGTAAAACAAACTTATCAAGGTAAAGCATTCAAAGGCGCACGCTTGGCACCAAGACAAAGTCCAAAGGGAGCTTACTAAAGATCCAAAAGGTTTCTGGAGATATATATAGGATCAAAAAAAGGGCCAAGAACGCGAAATAAAATTACAAAAGATGGAAATATTATTCCTGATTCTGATTGTGCCAAAAAGTTAGCTTCATTTTTTCAGTCAGTATACGATTCGCGGGTCCCGAAACTTGACGTGGACGCGGCAGTGGCAGCGAGCGGGGTGGGGAGCGCGCGGGTGGATATCGGGCGAATACAGCTGAGTCAGGTGGAGAAGGCGCTAGGCCGCCTCAAGCCGAAGCGTTCAGCGGGCCCTGACGGCATACCGGCGTTCGTAGTTAGGGACTGTCGAACGGTGCTGGCGGAGCCGTTGCTGCACATTTTCAACCTGTGCATTCAAACTTCGTGTTTTCCGAGCCAGTGGAAGGTGACGAGAGTTGTTCCGGTACCTAAAAGTGGCCAAGGCAGTGATGTCAGTAGTTGGAGACCGGTGGCTATTTTATCGACTCCGGCAAAAGTTTTTGAATCGGTGGTACAGAATTGCGTCGTTCAGCAGATGAGTTCTCAGCTATCGGATGCGCAGCATGGGTTTCGGCCGGGTCGCAGTACTGCCACTAACTTATTAAACTTTGTCACGTATGTGATTCCTAAAGTGGACGCGGGGATGCAGGTTGATGCTGCCTACTTTGATTTCAGAAAAGCTTTCGATATGGTCGACAACGATATCTTGCTTGAGAAGTTGGCAGCATTTGGCTGCACCCCGCAGACCCTCCACTTTTTTGCTAGTTACTTGAGGGACCGGCAACAGTTCGTTGATTACGGTGGTTATAAATCCGATCCCTATTATACCAGATCAGGGGTGGGTCAAGGAAGTAATTTGGGGCCACTGGAGTCAATTATAATGATTAACGGCCTGCCAGAAGTTGTAAAAGAAACCTCGTGTTTACTTTTTGCAGATGATCTGAAGTTGTTTCAAGCGGTGAGTAACGAGTCGGACGCGGAAAAATTTCAGACGGACATAGACAGAACTGTTGATTGGAGCCGACGAAACAAACTTTCCTTTAATACGTCTAAATGCGCGGTAATAACGTTTGGTCGTGCAAGAGCTTCGGTTGATTATGTTTATGCTGTAGATGGGGTGCCACTAAAGAGAGTTACGACGGTGAGGGACCTGGGAGTGGACATAGACTCGGAACTAACATTTCGTAATCACGTTGTGAAAGTTTGTAAAACAGCCTTCAGACGGCTAGGTTTCATACTTCGCCAAGCAGAGGGGTTTAGTAACACTGGAGCTATATGCGCCCTATACAACGCTCTGGTGAGGAGTACGTTAGAAAGTAACGCGATCATCTGGGCTCCGCATGAAGCTAAATACTCGGCCATGCTGGAAAAAATTCAGAATAAGTTTACGAGATACCTATATATGAAACTGTACTCAGTTTACTCTTATTTCCCCTTGATGTATCCAACACTGATAGACTGGAAACTAGGCGGGAACTTGCGTTAGTTGTTTATATTTTTGAGCTGATTCGCGGAAAGCAGAACAACTCAGGCGTGTTGATGAACATAAAACTTTGCGTTCCCGATAACTACGTGGAGCGTCGGCGGCGGCCGCCGCTGCTGGCGCTGCCGCGCGCGCGCACCCGGCTGCTGGGCAAGGCGCCGTTCACGCGCGCTCTCGCTACACTCAACCAAGTGGCTAATACAGTCGACTTGTTTCATTGCACTCTGAGTGAATTCAAAAGAGTCTCATTATCTGTTATATGCTATGCACATTAATGTACCTAAATGTTTATTTTTATTATTATTTAAGTTTGATTTGTTTGGAGATATGCCTTTCCTATCGCATTAGGTTTAATTCCTGTAATGATAGTACACTAATGATAAAATAACTGATGATAAAGTAAATAAATAAAAAAAAAATAAAAAATAAAATTGATGGAACCCTTATGACACCAGTTGGCAGCACCGTCTATGTGCACGTTCCCTATTGGGAGCAAAGAACAAGAAAAACCGGTTGTCTGTACAGTTGGTTTACGGACGATAGTTTAACGTGGCTCACCCACCCCCTCCGGTTTTTTTGTCAAATATCTTGAAAACGGTGCATCCTACGGCAAAATCAATGAAATTTTCATCCCCCTTTGATACCCCCACGCTCCCTCCCACGCATCCCCCCCGCACCCCTCCCCCCTCTCACCCCCCAACCCACAGAAATAATAATAAATTATTTCTGTGCCCCAACCCCTCCGGTGTTTTTGTCAAATATCTTGAAAACTGTGCATCCTACGGCAAAATCAATGAAATTTTCACCCCCCCTTGAAACCCCCGAACCCCCTCCCCCGCAAATATATAATCAGGATCTCGGAAACGGCTCCAACGATTTCGATGAAATTTGGTATGTGGGGGTTTTCGGGGATGAAAAATTGATCTAGCTTGGTCTTATCTCTGGGAAAACGCTTGGTACCGAGTTTCTGCCCGAGCAGAGCTCGGTCGCCCAGGTACTTAATGAACTGAAACAATTACTTTGCTCACCCGCGACCTTACGATAGTTACGTTTATGCAAGAAATGTGTGTTCATGCAGTTCCTCCACCTCCACACTGTACAAATAAGTAACAGAGTTTAACATTTGGTAGCATAGCATACGGTTGTGGTAACTCTGAAGATGAGCTCTGGTTGAGTTCGAAACGCGTCAGTGTAGTTTGGTGGTGATGATGGTTGGGTTTGTGTTATTTGTGTGTGTTCGTACAGTGTGGAGGTGGAGGAACTGCATGAACACACATATCTTGCATAAACGTTACTATCGTAAGGTCGCGGGTGAGCGGAGTAATTTTTTCAGTTCATTATGTATTAGAGGTCCTGTATAGTCGGGGTAAAAAAGGTTCGTCACTTTTCGACCTTAATTCGTTGATATAGAGTCGAAAAGTGACTAACCTTTTCTTACCCCGACTATACATCTACCATAATAACTGGAAAATGTATCAGAATCTTCTGCCATTTCTTAAAAAAATGTGACCAGATGAATGTGGCGGTTGAATCGCTCGAATAAACGCCCAACTATTGTTTCTAACGCTGTGTACCTATGACCCATAAGTACCTCGATTTCCAAGATGACGTGTTAACTCCGTCTGCAATCAATAGATGGCGTTGTCCGAGCGAACGTACGAAATGTTACCGTAGCCTCTTTTTAAGCCTAACTCTATAATCGTAAATATTTATACTATACTAGTTGTTGCCCGCGACTCCGTCTGCGAAGATAAAAAATAGCCTACGACCTATTCTCAGACCTACCGAGTACAGAGAAAAAAGTTTCACAAAAATCGGTCAAGCCGTTCGGAGGAGTTCGATAACAAACACCGTGACACGAGATTTTTATACAGGGTTATTTGTAATTCACTGACATCCTCTTAACCCTGAATTCCTATCAATCAAACAAATGTTTTTTGTTTTACGACTTTTTAAAATGAAGCACTTTTTTCCCATACAAATATACACAGAGTATCGTAAAAATAAGAGGTAATCTCAAATTTTCAAAACGTTATTACACAAAAAATATTAAGTTATGACAAAAGCTGTAAAACAAAAAACATTTGTTTAAGTGGTAGGAGTTTAGGGTTAAAAGGATGCTAGTGAATTACAAATAACCCTGTATACTAGAAAGATTATAAATAGAAATAGCTGTTTCGTGTGCGTTCCTGTTCACCAAGAAATTGTAAACAAACCATTCTTGAAAACAATGTAGTAAAATAGCATTCGTGATATTATTATGTTAAGTAAACCTTGGGGCTGAAGTGTTCCGGGGTTTCATCGTTTATCCAAATCGTCGCAGGATCGAAGTGGGTCAGGGCAACCCGTGATGGTCATTGTGCGAAGGATTCAGTCATGTGTGGGATCTATGACGATAGAATAAGTTGACGTCATTTGATTACCTACTTTAGAGAGTGGAAGCTAGGAAGGTCGCAATGTAAAAAACCGGTTGTCTGCAAAGTCGGTTTACGGACGATAGTTTAAGTTCAAAGTTCAAAGTTCTCTATTGTTTGTGAGGATTAGGTTACATTGTTGATAGAAATAGCAATTTCATATAAAGAAACACCAATTCTCTACCTTTTCAGGTGTACATTATAAAATATACTATTCATTAAAAACATCAAGTAAAATGTTATTAATAAAGAAAGAAAGAAAGAAAGAAAATACATTTATTTACAACATCACAAGACACATCATAAATATTTTACAAAACAAAAGGCAACACTAAAGCTAAAGATAGAATGTGTCATTGCGGTTGCAAATCGGACACTGGCTCAGCATAATGCTGAGGCGTTTAAAGCACCCCAGCGCTGATTTTCAGCCAGTACCATTGGTGACACCCAGATCGCTGTGTAGATAGATAAATAAATAAACTGCACACTAATAGCTACATACTACATACATAAGACTACATGCGTAAATAAATAATTTGTAAATTGTAAAAGCAAATAATAATAACAAAATTTCGAATAATAATAAATAAATCGAATTAAATAACATAATCAAATCAAACTAAATAAATTAAATTAAATCTAATTAAACAGTAATAAATCAAATCAAATCAAATTAAATTAAATCCAATTAAACTACATTAAATTCAATTAAGATGAAACAAATCAAAAGGATGATGATGATACAACGTCATAACAAAATGAAACCAGGTGGTCACTCATCCAAGTACCTACTGACCGCGCCCGACGTGATCGGACGAGAACCGGTGTTTTGACAAATATCTTGGAAACGATGCATCCTACAGCAAAATCAATGAAATATTCATCTCCCCTTTAATGCCCCCGCATCCCTCTCCCGCACTCCCCCTCAAACCCCATCGACCCCCCCGCAACCCCCTGTCCCGTACATGTACGTTACATTGCGTCATTCTTTTTCGTGTATGCAGCCGGCGTTCATCGATTTATTAGACATTGTCACGTCAATAACACGTTGTTCTGACCCAATTCCATCACAACAATACTTATTGTGTTTTTCTTCCAAACATAAGCTTAATATATCAGAACATGTGACATGTGACGTCCGCATCCACACACGTGTCTAATACTGCCCTTGACCCAAAGATAAGCCAGCACCGCATAAAACATTATTCGGAGAGCAGAACCAGTGATGTGCCGTATAGACGTATCCACATCCGTATCCGCGGATATCTGAGGGAGAAAAGTATCCGTTTCCCTAACTCTTTAGAATATCTTTAACGGATCAATTATAAAGAAGTAATGAACTGAAACAATTACTTTGCTCACCGGTGACCTAAGCAAAGCAAAGTAATTGCTTCAGTTCGTTCGTTGATACCTCCGCAAAATAACGCCTGATTCAATAAATTATAAAGAAGTAGTCTTTATCCGCGATTTCAGTCGTCTGTCAGTTAAATTGAAATTCCGGGATTTTACTACATCCTCAAAGATATTGCCTGTGCATAATTTCTTGTTTCTAGACTAAGTGGTTGATACTTCAGAGTTTTACATGTTTAAATTTCGATTCCCTGGAAATACATGATTAACAAATTTCATTTTTCATTCATGCTTTTTTGCTGACTGAACTTTATGTTGAATGTATTTGCAATTTCATCCAAACTACGTATCCGTACAGTAAAATTACATAAAGTTTACCACTGACAGATGGTTTGCCTTCATTTCATATTCAACTTTAACGACCTACAAATAAAGCCAATTTTAGAATACTGTTACCCACGTTTGCAGATTTTGTAATAGCTACTTTATTTGTATGGCGTTGAAGTTGGAAATGAAATGAAGGCAAGCCATCTGTCAGTGGTAAACTAAAAGTAAACGTATTGTACCAAGTTTCAAGTCAATGTCTATAATCGTTGAAGAGTTTTTTTCCGGTGGAGACGATCCCGACCAGACCAACAGAATTTCAGTACCAGATTATTGTACTGTTACCACAGTATGTAAATTTTAGCTCAATTGGATAGAATACCAGGAAATGGTCGAAAAATGGTTTAAAACTACAACTTACATTCATACGAATAATGCTGTAAGTTAAATAAAAGCTTGTAAAAAGTAGTCGATCTGTTATTCTCAAGATCCAGCTTTGCAACAAAGATTTCGGGTCTTTTAACAAAGGCTGTGTGGCTGTTTAACAAATGTAAAATCCCAAAATCTCAACCTTTTAGTGTAGAGACGTAAATGTAGACCTCTATTGTAATATTGTAGACTTAAGTAAAACCTTGGAATTCCAATTGAACTATCAGACCTAATGGTTCACAGAAAAGTGCGGGTAAAGGCCAGTATTTCATAAAATCACGCTTAGTAATAAACTTTTTGGTCTGTATCCGTATCCGAATCTACATATTTAACGACCCGGAACATCTAGTGGAGAACGTTAGGACAAAGCTACCCGTACCTTCCATTTGGGGAAGTGGCGGCGGATAATGTTAGCATACCTAATAGCGGTGTTACACTGAATGTGAGCTGGGAATGCTTTCAGGAGAATGCATAATAAAATGTTATTGTGGTAACGAATATGTGTGGGTTTGGGAGGACCAGACATAAAAAACATACGAGGCTGGTGCATGCTCTCTCACTAGAACTATAATACAGTCGACCAAAAATATGGCCTACCACCCTACGGTTGAAGTTCATTTGCTCGTCGTGGTACATACAACGAGGTCGATTTTCCCTTGCAATATTATGATGACAGTGACTAATGGCTTCACTCCGTTAGAAATGTCAACCTTAGCGACATTTAGATCTCACAGAAACTTTTGTCAAAACTGGTACACCACTTTATTGGCCGATCGTATGTACATTCAAGGATTTGTTGATTAAGTCGACACCGTTCAGTTTGATTCGGTTGGCGCTTTGCGTATCGGTCAATCGGTGATATTCGGAATATTTCGAAGCGATTCAGTTCGATTGCTTGCTCTGACAGTGATAATATATCGTTATACTACATGTACTAAGAGTAGAAAGGAGATGGGAATAGTCAATTCTAGACTGTCAGGAACTAGTTTAGTTCAGTATTTAGTAAGTGTAACACAAGCCTATCTGTCACAGAAACCCCATGAAAGAAATTTGGTTTTGCATAATCATTACACGATTCTATTTACATAGCATATTTAATTGATACAGAAGTTTGAATTGTTATTTGGTTTATAGTTTTACCACATTTTACACCCAACAGTTAGGTTTTCCACACACCAGCGAAGACAATTAATGGATGCGTGTGAAGTTTCCAATCAGCACTGGGCCCACGTGGAAATTACGGCCTAAGCCCTCTCATTCTGAGATGAAGAGGCCTGTGCACTGCAACAAGAAGTGCATAAGCCGAGATGATAATTGTAGGATCTTCATTCGTAGGCAGTTTTCGTTACAAAGCGGAAAAATGCTGCTACCTGCATACATGCTGCGTACATGCTGTTACGAGCGTAGCGCTACCTCCTCGCAGCGAATGTGGCTAATGTTAACTTAACATTCGTTTATTTTTATTTAGCACGCTGATGTTTGCCTCTGGCAGACATAAACAAAACATACATACATTTTGCTACAAAATCTACCGTCTAGATTTTTGTTACCGAATACATAACTGAGTAGACACTGGGAAAATGGTCCTCTCACCGCCATTATTTTCTTAAATACTGACTAATACAAAGTGTTCGTAACTTTTTATTATTAAGGGGATTATAGTTAAAATAAAAATAGGTATTATATTTCAGCGGCGTCGTCTACACGGAGTATAACATACGAAGTAAGACATAAAATACTCTAAATGTTTATCCGGCAATCCAGCGTGGCACCTAACGTTGTCTTATTATCACACATATTGTGTGACGCAAGCGCTCTGATAAATTAAGCTTTGAATATATACATATAAATACGATATTTATATTAAAAAGGTAATAAAATACAATTACCTAAACGAAATTAATTAACTTACGTAAGAACTAAAACTAAATCAAACATAAAAGGAAAGTAACTAATAAGTAATAACTAAACTAAAAGTGGAAAAATATTAGAAAAGGGTCTTTTCTCTTTATTTTTTATTGGTGAAGATATTTTTCAACTTTAGATAAACTTTACTTGTTGGTCTGTTTTTTTTATGTACAACCGAATTTCAAAAACTCTTTCACTGAAACCTACAATAACTAAGCTAATTTTAAGAAAGGAAAATATAATGATCCCGCAAGACATATTATAAGTAGGTACGGTCAAGTGCAAAAATAAGTATCGATTTAATCCTCCCATCGTTACATACCTATACCTTAATTCGACGACATAAGAGCAATGGGACATAATTATGAGCAAGTCGTGTGCACCAATATTTTTACACTTGACTGTACATTAAAACAAATAGAGATAGAAAGGGTATTGAACTTAAAACCATTTGTCTTTGTGAGGTTATGTACCTTCATATCCATGTCACGAGAACAGACCAATGACGCCGTAAAAATGTTAAGGCGATACGCGTGAAAGTTTAAAATATGACACTTGTCATAGTGCCGCGAATTTTAAATGGGAAATACGAAAAACGCAACGCTACAACACTCCCCCCCAAGCAACAGGTTCATATCTCTAACCATCCTTGCATCACTCCTCATTGAAAAAAAAAACTGTAATTTTAAATGGGAAAAACGAAAAGCGCAACGTTACAACACTCCCCCCCAAGCAACAGGTTCACATCTCTAACCATCCTTGCATCACTCCTCATTGATGAAAACTGTAATTTTAAATGGGAAATACGAAAAACGCAACGCTACAACACTCCCCCCCAAGCAACAGGTTCACATCTCTAACCATCCTTGCATCACTCCTCATTGAGGAAAACTGTAATTTTAAATGGGAAATACGAAAAATGCAACGTTACAACACTCCCCCCCAAGCAACAGGTTCACTTCTCTAACCATCCTTGCATCACTCCTCATTGAAGAGGAAAACTGTAATTTTAAATGGGAAATACGAAAAACGCAACGTTACAACACTCCCCCCAAGCAACAGGTTCACATCTCTAACCATCCTTGCATCACTCCTCATTGAGGAAAACTGTAATTTTAAATAAGAAATACGAAAAACGCAACGTTACAACACCCCCCCCCCCCAAGCAACAGGTTCACATCTCTAACCATCCTTGCATCACTCCTCATTGTGGAAAACTGTAATTTTAAATGGGAAATACGAAAAACGCAACGTTACAACACTCCCCCCAAGCAACAGGTTCACATCTCTAACCATCCTTGCATCACTCCTCATGGAGGAAAACTAATTTCTGGATAAATGTAAACAAACCATTTCTTGAAATCCGTCCTTGATTTCGTTGAGTTCTTGGACAGAAATGGTGTTTTTTAGGGTTCCGTAGTCAACTAGGAACCCTTATAGTTTCGCCATGTCTGTCTGTCCGTCGCGGCTAAGCTCAGAGATCGTTAGTACTAGAAAGCTGTAATTTGGCATGAATATACATATCAGTCAAAATTAAAAATATTTTTTTTAGGGTACCTCCCATAGGCGTAATGGGGTTGATTTTTTTTTCTCGACTAACCCTATAGTGTGGGGTATCGTTGGATAGGTATTTAAAAATAATTTTGGGGTTGCAAACATGATTTTTCTATTCAGTGATATGTTTGCGAAATATTCAACTTTAAAGTGAAAATTTTCATAAAAATCGAGCGCTCCCCCCCCCCCCCGCTCTAAAATCTAAACTGGTGGGTGGAAAAATTTGAAAAAAATCAGAATGGTAGTAAATATATCAAATTTACTAGGAAAATTATAGCAGCTAATTATTTGTAAATTATTAATTAATAATTAATATATAATTATTGGAAATTATTTGTAGTTTAAGAGTAAATAGTAGCCTAAGGTATAAAACATACCTAAACTTGGATGATTCCGTACACATACGAAATCCTTAGAAAATATTACTTGATTTTTTCGTAATGGCTACGGAACCCTACCTTGGGCGTGTCCGACACGCTCTTGGCCGGTTTTTTTAGTGCTCATTTTTAGTACATAGCTGTGCAACATATTAAAGCTGACGTTCGTTATTAATCATAATAATTGTAACCCAAAATCATAATAATTATGCTATGAACGTACTACGGTATCTGTTTACCCGAGGCAAGTTAAATGTTACTAGTTTTACTCACCAGTCCTGGTTACACTGAAAAAAATATTTACACCTCGTTCTTTGTAGGTACTTCTTCCAAGCTAGAAATTAAATACTTAGCTGATTGAGCATAAAACGAGCCATTTTACCCGAGACGGTCATATAGCCAAGCCACCCGAGCAGGTACGGCGAGAGTGGATAGATACGTCGAGGGGAAAATGGGTTTAATGTTCGATTTTTACACTCTGCTTTTCACTTAGATTGCAAGGAAATTAAACAGCAACATTGGAAATAAACATTAGAAACTCTTATTTTTCATGCATGTACTAGATTTGTCTAGTTTTATTAATTTCGTATTATAAAACACCAGTTAAATAAAATAAAAAAAACAAGAAACAAAAAGTAACTTTTTTTTTAAATCTCTTCTGTTTGTGGATGTTTGGGCCTGATTTTGCCTAGGTCTTAGACGAAGATTTTATTTGATGCACTAGAGCATAAAAAGGCACTTTATGCTGCATTCTTTCAACATAAAGAATAACTTTACGAGCATGAGAAGTGAAAATATTATTTTTATGAATTTAACAAACAACATAACATTTTTCTGGTCAGTAATAGAAACAAAATAAGCATGCGTTTTTTTTTCGAAAAAGTGTAATTTTTTATTCGAAAGAAAAAGTACTGGCAGATATACTATACTAGGGGCGTTCAATAAAAAGTGAGAATGAGTATGTTATAAACAACTTTTACTAAATGTCATTTTATTTTTCGACATAGTCACCTTTTAGCATAATACACTTAGGGCTGTTTCACCACCCATTGATTAATTTTAACCGACGGGTAAATGTGATGCCGTCTTCGTCTATCCGAACAAAACAAACAGAGACGGCAACACATTTATCCGTCAAATAAATTTGATCAATGGATGGTGAAACAGGGGGTTAGTATATCTTTTTTCTAAACTTAAAATTCCATTTTTAAAAAAGGTCTCACCTTGAGTACTTAAAAAATCTTGTACTGCAGCGACTACCGCGTCGTCGTCTTCAAATTTCTGGCCTCTCAGGTATTGTTTCAGTCTCGGAGATAGGTAGAAATCACTGGGAGCGAGATCTGGTGAATACGGAGGATGCTTAAGGATATCGAACCCAGCATCACGAATTGCAGCCATTGCAACGGCGGACTTGTGTGCCGGGGCATTGTCCTGGTGGAACAGCACAACTTTCGAGAGTTTACCTCGCCGTTTTTCGCGGATCTCATTGCGCAATGTTGCTATTTGTTTGGCGTATAAAGTGCCCGTAATAGTGGCTCCATGCTCGAGATACTCAATCATTAATACCCTTTTACCATCCCAAAAAACAGAGCCCATGACCTTACTGGCAGATGGGCTCACCTTGAATTTCTTCGGAGTTGGAGATGATGGCCTTTTCCATGTCATAGACTGCAGTTTCGTTTCAGGGTCGTAATGATGGAGCCATGTTTCGTCCATTGTTATAAATCGCGCCAAAAAAAGTTCCCGGTCTTGCTGCATCAGGTTCAAAGCTTCTTGACAAATCTCTAGTCTAGTTTGTTTTTGCGTTTCAGTAAGCATTCTTGGTACCCAACGCGCAGATACCTTTTTCATACCCAAGCGTTCATGTAAAATATTATGCACGCTCCCCGTTGAAATCTTTACATTTTCAGTAATAAAACGAACTGTGACACGACGATCCGCCAAAACTGAGTTTTCGACTTTTTTCACAATTTCTTCAGTTACTGCTGTAGTAGGGCGTCCGGAGCGGGGGTCGTCCATTGTCGATGTTCTTCCACGTCTAAATTCGGCGCACCAACGTGCGACTGTCGAATACGGAGGAGCATTAGACCCTAAAGTGTCCCGCAAATCCAAATTTACTTGGTCCGTAGAAAAATTTTTCAAATACAAGTATTTGATAACGGCGCGCAGTTCAATTTTCTCCATTTTCGCTAACGTACTCAATAGCATTGTAAAGAAATTACCGTATATTTTTTTAAACAAAAGACAGTTAGTTTTTTTTTTCATAGCAATCAGCTAGATAGATTAGCTTTACCGGCCAGTATTTAATTTCATAATATTAAAAGAGTTTGCATCTCATTCTCACTTTATATTGAACGCCCCTCGTACTTAGTCATTTGCGATAAAAATAAACGAAAGAACATTTCAATAGCGACTTAAACTCCAGTGAAGAAGTTAAAATTACTAAACCAGATACTACCACGTACAATTACAATAATAGCATACATAAACAAAAAATATCCTTAATAAACATTTAAGCACAAAGTTTATTTTAAATTGTGTAATTTTTGCATTTTCGCTGTCACTTCAAAATATGAACTACATCATTAATTATTCAGAATGTCATGTTTAATAAGCCTATAAATTATCGTTATTTGATTACTCGACAACGACACTGCATCATGAATTATTCAGAATGTCATGTTCAATAAGCCTATGAATTATCGTTATTTGATTACACGACAACGACACTGCAAGTAATGTACAATTTAATCCAGTTGCGTAACAATCAGTAGAATCCTCTTTTGAAATAAATACCTTTCAATTCTTACGTAAGAATCAACTGGCTAAGAAGAAATTGCGTCACTGTTTTTTTATACGAGCCAATACCTGATAATTTTACTCTGGAGCTCCAGGGAATAAACGGAGATTTACTCGAGCGTCGTGGGGACCTATCAGATTTCGAAGAGATGATATTATAATATAAGAGAATGATAATAAGGCAAGAGATGATATAAAAGATATTGGATGGTATAAAGAAAAAAGTTTATATGGTGTATACCCATTTACGGTGGGACGAGTAACGTATCTACAGGATCCAAAAATATACAAAAAAAAACTTAAATGAGATGAAGATGTGACGCGAGCGATGAAAATACTCGAGCAATCTTTCAAAAACATTAAAGATTTACTGAGACCATTTCTCGATTGCAAAATATTAAGCTTTAAAGTATTTAGTAGTAGTAATAGTAGTGTATTAGTATTTATTTAATTGTATTTTTCCTGTGTATCGAATATTTGTAAATAAATCTCTCTTTCTCTCTTTCTAGGCTAATTATTGTTAGTGCCAAGTGTCTCCCATCCCCCTACAAGCTAAACCATTAGCTTGAAAAATCTAGACAAATTCATAATATTTTAAAAAGGAAACTATTATAGCTTAATATAATAATAGGTTTGACAAGCTAACAAGTATTATTTATTTATTATCTTTACTAAATGTGAATAAAACCTTTAAAATCCCGAAAGTTAAGTCCTAACCGACTTCAGGACAGAATGACGCGACGTTTGAATTGAACAGAAGGATTAAAATAGCGAACTTCTCAGCAAATGCTCTTTTTAATTTGCGTGAAGTTAAAACCCAATCGGATATCGGCATAAATACATCGCGTGTTGAATGAAAGCTTGTGAAAGGGCTTCCTTCGTTCATTTACCTATTCATGCATGATATCAAGTCAGGCAAGCAAATTATATTAAGTTAGAGAGCATTCAGCTGAAAGGATCAGTTCAATTGTCTCGTTTTATAGTCCGAAGTATCGGGGAAAGTCATTTGTTATCCAATCAGAAGGCGGCCTCGAGTTGCGTAGGTATTTTTGGGAGTCCAAGAAAGGAAATACCAACAGCTACGTCATCTAGGCCATTTTTTATTCAGCTTTCACGATAATTGCATTACTTCGTCGAAATATTCAGGTGACGCAGAACGAATTTGATATTGTATTAAATTTCTGCGAACCAATAAAAAGAAAGCTTTTGTCGAACAAGCTCAGGAATCTCAGAAAGATAACCTAACGATACCAGTGAAATATTAAACCAGAATTGTAACAATATAATGTCAGTATTATGAACGCTATCTTGGTACTAAAACCGCACAAAGCCGATTTAATTTAATGTGCAGATATTCATAAACAAAGTTTTGTTAATTTTCCTGCTTATGAATCGGCTGAATACTGTTACCATTTTCGTATTAATATCATCTTTTTGCACATATTCCAAACAAATAAACATTTCTTTCTTTAAATTGGGTAATATTGAGCCTGCCGTATTCAACATATTGAAGTCATGTTTTCCAGATCCGCACTGGGTCTGCGTGGTCAATACGGCCCAAGCCCTCTCATTCTAAAAGGAGACCTGTGCACTGCAGTGGGACGCGCGGAGGTACATAGTCTTGCAAGATAGTGATGATGTGTTTGAAATATTTTATCTTCTTCTAACTAACGGATAAACTCAAAAACTATAGAACCGATTTTAAATATTCTTTCATTTATAGAAAGCTATTATTATTAGCGAAATAGCTGGTGCCCGCGACATCGTCCGCGTTAATCATTGATGCTCCGCTCCTATTGGTCGTAGCGTTATGTTATATAACTTATAGCCTTCCGTCATAAATGGACTATTCAACACAAAATATTTTTTCTGTTTGAGCCAGTAGTTCCTGAGGTTAGCGCGTTCAACCAAACAAACAAACAAACCCTTATACTTAGATAACTTAAGCTATATTTTAATGCGGGAACTTATGGAATTCCCACCGGACGAAGGCGAAGTTGCTGCTAGTTATTTAAAGGTTCGCTTCACCAACGAATATTATTTCATCACAAGACAAGACTCAAAAAGCTGTGGTACCTAGTGGTTTGACCTGTGACCTCACAAGCAGAGGGTTTATAAAATTCGACCTAGGATCGCAACGCTGAAGTGTTTTGGAACTTATGTAGAAAATAACATTTGAAATTTACCATGAGCTCTACGGTAGAAAACCTACACAAAACTGCGAAGAAGGTTTTCTAATGTTTCGCAAATTATTTTTCCCAAACTGATTCATTTGGCAAATGTTTAATTTCCCAAAAGTTTATTTTTTCTGAAACTGTAACGTGGTAAGCCCCCTGTAAACTTTTCAGGATTGTTATAAAACAAACCTTACCTAACCTAACCTAACCTACAGGATAGTCCTGAAATATATCCTGAATAGTTAACAGTTTCAGAAAAAATAAACATGTGGGAAATGAAACAAATGCCAAATGAATCATTTAAATAAATAAATAAATCAAAAAAAATAAAAAAAATTTGGGACAAAATATAGTTGCGAAACGGCAGTACCCGCTCTGTGTGACCTACAGTGGGACGTATTACGCTGGAATGATGACAACACAAGATTATTCGAGTTTGCTTAGCTTAATAACTTTAATTTCAATACGAAATGAAAAAAAACCGCCTGTATAATTCCCGTTCCCATGGGAATTCTGGGAAAATACATGTACATAAATATATTCGACAGTCGGGTCAAAATAAAATGAATTTCCTGAACAGGTCGAGAATTAAGGGATGTAAATAAATTGCAAAGGTCAAGCAACTGCTCCAACTTAAACAATATACCTCTAATAACATCCCTGCTCGAGACCCTTACCCAGCCACTTGCTAGAGGCCGTCTAGTCCGTATCGAGATCAAAGTGTGTTATCTACGAACGGACAATTCGCCATTCTGCCGTGCGTTAATCTCATTAATTAACACTCCACTTGTTCTGATAAAATAAGTACGTAAGTACGTTTATTTACAAGTGTGTTGCTGTGTATCGATTGATGCTTACCTTCTGTTTCTCTTGACGCCAAAATGCACCCTTTATTGAAAAAACCGGCCAAGAGCGTGTCGGACACGCACAAGGTAGGGTTCCGTAGCCATTACAAAAAAATCAAGTAATATTTTTCTAAGGATTTCGTATGTGTACGGAATCATCCAAGTTTAGGTATGTTTTATACCTTAGGCTACTATTTACTCTTAAACTACAAATAATTTCCAAGCAATCCTAGCCGCTATAATTTTCCTAGTAAATTTGATATATTTACTACCATTCTGAATTTTTTCAAATTTTTCCACCGAACAGTTTAGATTTTAGAGGGGGGGGGACGCTCGATTTTAATGAAAATTTTCACTTTAAAGTTGAATATTTCGCAAACAGATCACTGAATAAAAAAAACATGTTAGCAACCCCGCAATGGTTTTAAAAGACCTATCCAACGATACCCCACACTATAGGATTAGTCGAGAAAAAAAAATCACCCCCCTTTACGTCTATGGGAGGTACCCTAAAAAAAATTATTTTTTTATTTTTTATTTTACCACTTTGTTCGCGTGACTGATATGTATATTCATGCCAAATTACAGCTTTCTAGTACTAACGATCTCTGAGCTTAGCCGCGGACAGACAGACAGACAGACAGACGGACAGACATGGCGAAACTATAAGGGTTCCTAGTTGACTACGGAACCCTAAAAATTGGAATTATGAATAAAAACGCAATGGTAAACCATGGATAAAGTTTTAGCGTTTAAAAAATACATAATTATTTATCTACTAGCTTTTGCCCGCGACTTCGTTCGCGAAGACAATAACGTTAGTTGTTTGGATGAAATTTGGCACACAGGTAGTTTATTACATGAATTAACACATAGGATAATGCCAGGAAAATGAAAAGTTCCCGTGGAATAGGAATAAGTGAATTCTATAGCCGCTAAGCCGTGGTGCCCTAGTGGTCAGACCTATGGACTCTTAAGCTGAGGGTCGTGAGTTTGAGCCCAGGCACCTCTGAGTTTTTCCGAATTCATGTGGTAAATTACGTTTGAAGTTTACCATGAGCATTATAGTGAAGGAAAACATCGCGAGGAAAGCTACACACACCTGAGAAGAAATTCAATGGTGGGTGTGAAGTTCCCAAATCTACTGTCCAAGTCCTCTCGTTCTGGAAGGAGGCCTGTGCCTGATTGAAACAGGCTTTTTTTATCCCGGAAAGTGCAAAGTAAAGTTTCTGCGGGATAGAAATTCCTTTTTTGACCTTTTTTGAAAATCAGAGACATCGTAGCTTTTTATTATTAGTGAAATCATTTTAACAATCAGCCCCTATATTCAATTCACTTATTTCTTTCCCGTGGGAATTTAGTATTTTCCCGTAGAAAAGTAACCTGTGTCAATCAGGAATACTGTAGCATACTATTAGTGAAAGAATTTTTGAAATCAGCCACACATTTGGATTGTATTACTTCTATCCTGCGGGAATTTTGCATTTTCCCGAAGAAGAGTAGTCTATATCAATCAGTAATAGTGTAGCTTTCTATTGGTGAAAGAATTTTCAAAATCAGCCCCGAAGTTGAATTCAGTTTTTTTCTATCCCGTGGGAATTTTGCATTTTCCTGAAGAAAAAGTAGCCTATGTCAATTGGGGATAGTCATATCATATCATATGAAAGAATTTTTAAAATCAGCGCCGATGTTGAATATTTACTTATTTCTATCCCGCGGGAATTTTTTATTATCCCGGAAAAAGTACCCTATGTAAATAAGGGATACTGTAGCTTACTATTGGTAAAAGAATTTTTGAAATCAGCCCCGAAGTTGAATTCACTTATTTCTATCCCGCGGGAATTTTCATTTTCCCGAAGAAGAGTAGTCTATACCAATCAGGAATAGTTGTAGCTTTTTATTGGTGAAAGAATTTTCAAAATCAGCCCCGAAGTTGAATTCAGTTTTTTCTATCCCGTGGGAATTTTGTATTTTCCCGAAGAAAAAATAGCTTTTGTTAATCGGGGATAGTCATATCACATAATATGTAAGAATTATTAAAATCAACTACGAAATTGAATTAATTTATTTCTATGGGAATTTTTAATTTTCCCGGATAAAAAGTAACTTATGTCAATCAAGAATAGTGTAGCTTTCTAATGGTAAAAGAAATTTTAAAATTGGCTCAATAGTTTCAGACATTCTGCTATAAACAAAAAAACAAAGAAAGTTTAGATATTTCCCTATCCCGTGGGAATTTCGAAAGATATATACTGTGGCGGTTTTTTTTGTAGGACTATTTAAGATAAACATTTCCATCATACATTACATATGTGTAACTCTAGCGGTTTTGGCATTCCTGCGAAGAATTCGTTTATCGCTACCCCGCGGGAACTATGCAATTTTCCGGGATAAAAAGTATCCTATATGTTAATCCGGATTATAAACTATCTGTGTGACAAATTTCATCAGAATCCGTCTAACCGTTTTAGCGTGAAAGAGTAACAAACATCCATCCATACATACATACATTCCTACAAACTTTCGCGTTTATAATATTAGTAGGATTGTATTGTAACCTTTAATTTTAATTAAGCTTCTTCGTCTACGTAAGAATATAATAAACTAGCCTTCCGTCCGCAGCTTCGCCCGCGATAAATTAATTTTCCCGTAGTAAAAAGTATTTTCTCGCAGTAAAAAGTAGCCTATATCACTCAGTGATAATTTAGCTTACTAACGGAAAAATAATTTTTGGAATCGGTCCAGTAGTTTTTAAGTTTATTCGTTACATACAAAAATACAAATCATTCCTCTTTATAATATTAGTATATCCTACTAATATTATAAACGCGAAAGTTTGTAAGAATGTATGTATGTATGGATGGATGTTTGTTACTCTTTCACGCTAAAACGGTTAGACGGATTCTGATGAAATTTGTCACACAGATAGTTTATAATCCGGATTAACATATAGGATACTTTTTATCCCGGAAAATTGCATAGTTCCCGCGGGGTAGCGATAAACGAATTCTTCGCAGGAATGCCAAAACCGCTAGAGTTACACATATGTAATGTATGATGGAAATGTTTATCTTAAATAGTCCTACAAAAAAAACCGCCACAGTATATATCTTTCGAAATTCCCACGGGATAGGGAAATATCTAAACTTTCTTTGTTTTTTTGTTTATAGCAGAATGTCTGAAACTATTGAGCCAATTTTAAAATTTCTTTTACCATTAGAAAGCTACACTATTCTTGATTGACATAAGTTACTTTTTATCCGGGAAAATTAAAAATTCCCATAGAAATAAATTAATTCAATTTCGTAGTTGATTTTAATAATTCTTACATATTATGTGATATGACTATCCCCGATTAACAAAAGCTATTTTTTCTTCGGGAAAATACAAAATTCCCACGGGATAGAAAAAACTGAATTCAACTTCGGGGCTGATTTTGAAAATTCTTTCGCCAATAAAAAGCTACAACTATTCCTGATTGGTATAGACTACTCTTCTTCGGGAAAATGAAAATTCCCGCGGGATAGAAATAAGTGAATTCAACTTCGGGGCTGATTTCAAAAATTCTTTTACCAATAGTAAGCTACAGTATCCCTTATTTACATAGGGTACTTTTTCCGGGATAATAAAAAATTCCCGCGGGATAGAAATAAGTAAATATTCAACATCGGCGCTGATTTTAAAAATTCTTTCATATGATATGATATGACTATCCCCAATTGACATAGGCTACTTTTTCTTCAGGAAAATGCAAAATTCCCACGGGATAGAAAAAAACTGAATTCAACTTCGGGGCTGATTTTGAAAATTCTTTCACCAATAGAAAGCTACACTATTACTGATTGATATAGACTACTCTTCTTCGGGAAAATGCAAAATTCCCGCAGGATAGAAGTAATACAATCCAAATGTGTGGCTGATTTCAAAAATTCTTTCACTAATAGTATGCTACAGTATTCCTGATTGACACAGGTTACTTTTCTACGGGAAAATACTAAATTCCCACGGGAAAGAAATAAGTGAATTGAATATAGGGGCTGATTGTTAAAATGATTTCACTAATAATAAAAAGCTACGATGTCTCTGATTTTCAAAAAAGGTCAAAAAAGGAATTTCTATCCCGCAGAAACTTTACTTTGCACTTTCCGGGATAAAAAAAGCCTGTTTCAATCAGGCACAGGCCTCCTCCCAGAACGAGAGGACTTGGACAGTAGATTTGGGAACTTCACACCCACCATTGAATTTCTTCTCAGGTGTGTGTAGCTTCCTCGCGATGTTTTCCTTCACTATAATGCTCATGGTAAACTTCAAACGTAATTTACCACATGAATTCGGAAAAACTCAGAGGTGCCTGGGCTCAAACTCACGACCCTCAGCTTAAGAGTCCATAGGTCTGACCACTAGGGCACCACGGCTTAGCGGCTATAGAATTCACTTATTCCTATTCCACGGGAACTTTTCATTTTCCTGGCATTATCCTATGTGTTAATTCATGTAATAAACTACCTGTGTGCCAAATTTCATCCAAACAACTAACGTTATTGTCTTCGCGAACGAAGTCGCGGGCAAAAGCTAGTAATAAATAATCCAGACCCAGTCCAAACTAAGCAAAGCTTGTATTATGGGTACGAAACAACGGATAAACGTACTCATATAGATAAATACACTCAATATTAAACAACGAAGACTCGAGCACAAACATTCGTATTTTTCATACAACATTTATTTTAGCCCTTTTTACTAACATTGTAGAAGCTTGTTTAAAAAAGTTTTCTCTATTGTTTTCTATGTGTTGTATACAATAAGGAGTCATTGTATTGTATTGTATAAAAGAAGCATAAAGTTAACACGTTCACAGTCCCATACAAATTTCAAATTCCTGGCCAGCAAATTAATTGAATCATTGTGTTGTCTTGCTCAGTGTATAAACAAGATATTGTAGTAATCATGATGCAAGTCTGTTTGATTCTTAGTGCCCCATATGTGGGCACAGACCTGTGAAGCTAAGTCGCAGTGACCCTTTGGGGCACTGGACTGTGAAAGTGTTAAGATAAAATTATTCCCATTTTTTATACATCATGGTGATAAATGCGAAGCAATTCAATGATGTGTGTAAAGTTCTCTATCCGCGTGGGAACTACAGCCTGAGAAAAGGCTTGTGCTCAGCATTGGGACGTATGTTTTCCGGACAATATTTTTAAATGTATTGTTTTGTAGCCGTGCGACCAGGGCGGTAGCGCGCAGTGCGCGTTTGGCAGCCGCCGTGACGTGTGACTCCGGAAAGAAGGGCTACGGATTAGCCCGAAACATGTCAAGTTAAACTCGTTCTTAGACGTGAGTGATCCGTTTATTTTAACTGTGTATTGGTTTACTTATTATGTAAATGTTGACGATACCTTAGTTTAAGAAAAGCATTCCCAAAATAATTTGGAAACACGTGGCTTGAGCACGATGTTATCGTCCTCCCACAAAGGGTCAGCAATTTATTTCGAAACA
Source organism: Archips crataeganus (assembly GCA_947859365.1). NCBI lineage: Eukaryota > Metazoa > Arthropoda > Insecta > Lepidoptera > Tortricidae > Archips > Archips crataeganus. The sequence continues at coordinate 17,048,496 of OX402055.1, forward strand.
AAGAAATGTAATTACGCATTTACCTCAACATTTTCCTTCCTTTTGTATGTTCTTTTGTTGAAATTGCTTTCTCTAGTGCACGTGTATAGCTTTTGGGATTCATTCATGAAAATACGAATAAATTCATGTCAACGTACCTACTACTCGTATTACAGTCCCACGAGGTTTTAATTAGCGGAATTGTATTTGTTATTAATCGTGCGCGCGTGACCTTTGCAAGGTTAGAATTTTATTTTAACTAGACTTTACCTGTAGTAGCGCTCACGTTAATCACTTATCGTTAATCAATACACATTGTATACAATACAATGACTCTTTATTTATTTATTAAGTAAAACAATATTAACACAGTATTACAGCAAGATTATTTCCACTTTGACACTCGGACCTGTCAGTTTTAACCGTAAAGGTTCGTGTTTTCTCATAGGGTACTTATACATATAAAATCCTAAAATTTAATCACATGAAATATCAAAACCTATTTAATGTAATTAATAACGAAACCTCAGCCTTAGGCTGCGTATCCACCGGAGCTGTGCGAGGATGCGTTGCGAGGGATGTGTTTGTCATGAACCAATAGAAACACTTCATTTAAAAGGTCCTAAGTGAATGAAGTTTTTCAATTGGTTCATGACAAACACTTCCCTCGCAATGCATCCTCGCACATCTCTGGTGGAAACGCAGCCTAAGTATTGGACTTCCGATCTCTCTCGATGTATGTCGAGAATTGCCGAGTGCCAAAGTGGAAATAATCTTACTGTACAGCTGTAAGCCAATTCACTGGAAAATACTATTTAAACATTTGAAAAACAGATAATAAAAACATAAAATTATACAATTAATGGGAACTTCACACCACATAGTAACGTACATTATATCCCGTATATCTAAGTCGTGGTAGCCTAGTGGTTTTACCTACGGCCTCCCAATCAGAAGGTACTGAGTTTGAAACCGGGCTCGGACCTCTTGAATAAAGTTACATTTTAAATTTACCATGAGTTTTACATACGATAAAGGCATCGCGAGGTACTCGCACACACATGCAAACAAAATTAATGGCTTGTGTGAAGATCCCAATCCGCACAGGGCACGCGTGGGAATTAGATCCCAAGCCCTGCAACTGCGTCAAAATATCGGGAACCTATTAAAGGAAATCATGGTCAACATCCAGTAAAAAATATAGCTACAATGTATAACGATGTTAATAATGTTTCAGTGTATTATGCTTACTGCGCAATGCCAGTATCCTCCGAAAGGAATTAGCCGAGAATTTTCCTCTCTTAATCCTCCTTTTTCCTCTAAAGCGACCCCATCTCAGTGTCCATCATCAGTCATCTCGATTACGGACAAGATTTGCTCGGATTATTTTCCTGGAGAGAATTAATTATTTTTGACAGCCAACTTCAGCAGTGGTCCAGTTAGAAAGGTGATCTTCCCGTAATTGTCTTAAAACAACCCTCATTTAAATGCTTTTTAGGATCCCGTCCATAAAGGACCACCAACGTCCACCAACGGGACCCTATTACTGAGACTCCGCTGTCTGTCCGTCCGTCTGTCACAGGGTTCTACCTGAAAATAGCAAGACACTTGAAATTTTCACTGATTATTGTATTATTATGGCCGCTATGACAACGAATACTAAAAATTAAATAAAGTTAAAAATTGAAGGGAGTCGTCATACAAGAAACGTGGTTTTTCAGCGTTTTTAACTCGATCTTTATAATGGCATTAACTAGATACTTAAATCTTTTTACGATTATGTAGAACCGCGGCCGCTATAATAACAAATAATAAAAATATAATTAAACTAACTGTTGCCCGCAACTCCGTCTACGAAGAATAGGGGTATAAAAATAGTTGACGACCTATTTTCAGATCTACCGAATACAGAAAAAAAGTTTCATAAAAATCGGTCAAGCCGTTTTGGAGGTGATCCATAATAAACACCGTGACACGAGATTTTTATATATTAGAAGAAGATTAAACATTATGGGGTTTTTAACTAATCAATATAAAATTATCCCACACTGAGTACATTTTATATAGTTCTAATGAATTAAATTGTAAGAAAGATGGCACATCATGCGCACGCATCTAATGCGCCATCTTTCCTACAGATTAATTTATTAGAACTGGTGCGTGTCTGCACCGGCCTTTATCGTTGAGTTTCGGGACAGTATAGCCCGAAATGACGTAGCCGTGTTATACGTATAGCCGAGGAAACAATATTTCAGGCCTTAATATTAAATCCATCACTATCCGAAGTAAGATATGGAAGCAAATTGCATTACCAAATCAATTGTCACGGCCCAAACGCTTCGTAGGCGTCTACGCCCGCCTACGCCCCGTAGCGGCTCTACGCCGCAAGTTAGACGTTTCTTATGTTCTTAATAAAGTCGAAAGTTGTACGGAAAGTTACTTGACGGCTGGTGTGGTAAACCACGCGGGAGGCTAAATTATTAACGCCTACGAAGTTGGTGAAGCATTCGATATTTTCACGGCATAATTTTTATTGTAGAAAACGTCCTTGTCTCGTTTTATCATCATCATCCCAGTTTACGTACGGCCCAGTGCAGGGCACAGGCCTCCTCTCAGAATGAGGGGGATTGGCCCGTAGTTCCCACGCGGGCCCAGTGCGTTGGGAACTTTACACACCATTGAATTTCTGTCTGTGCAGGTTTCCTCACCATGTTTTCCTTCGCTGTAAAGCTCATGGTAAATTTCAAAAGTAATTTTGCTTTTAAATTCTGAAAAACTCAGAGGCGCGAGCCCGGGTTCGAGCCTATGACCATCTGCTTGAGAAATAGGTGAAATCACTGAGCTACCATGACTTTTAACTTCCCATTGACCTTTTTCCCATACCTAGTAATTCTGTAAAATTTTAGTTTCCGATTTTAGAATTATTATGTTATTTCCTGGAACAATTTTCAACTAAAGGCTTTGCCCAACTTTTTGAATACCACCAGCGTATATGTATTTTATTCATAACTCTGTGTTTCACAGGTGATACATTTCAAATTAAATATAAACAAAAATACACTCTAAACCCGCATTTTATTTACCTACATAAATTTGTGAGCTTAAATAAATATTTCCGAAGCAAACGGCATCCACCTTAATTCAGCGATTTTAATTAACAAGCGGTTCAAAATACCGCCAGTAACGGTTCCAAATGAATCTAAATTTAATTAAATACACCGTTAACGGAGCTTTATTCAAATTACTTGGCATTGGTGTATAATCAAATTGGTTTATTTCAATGGAGATAGCCAAATTAGATAAACTAAAGTTAAGGTGAAGTTGACATTAAAATTTAACTGCCAAAAAAAATGTATCCCCTCACTCATAAATGCTGGTTAAACTTATTTTTTTTTTCAAAAAACGAAAAGCCGTGATGGCCTAACGGTTTGACCTATGGCCTCTCAAGCAGGGGATCGTGGGTTCAAATCCCGGCTCGCACCTCTGGGTTTTTCGGAATTTATGCGCAAAATTACATTTGAAATTTACCACGAGCTTGACGGTGAAGGAAAACATCGTGAGGAAACCTGCATACACCTGCGAAGAAATTCTATGGTCTGTATGAAGTTCCCAATCCACACTGGGCCCGCGTGGGAACTACGGCCCAACCCCTCTCATTCTGAGAGGAGGCCTGAGGATGATGAAGCTTCAATTCAATTTTTTGAAGTGAAACTTCCAACAAGGTCGCGCGTTAACACTACCATGGAGGGGGTATGAAAGCATTAGTATATGTATAAAATTAGCATTTGTATATGTTAAAAACTTCGACAGTGCGATGCAGAACTCATACTGTCTGTGCAAATTTGTATGAGACTTCATAAAAGCGCCATCTAATGAGTAATTTAAACACATAGATGCATAAGTAAATTTAGTTCTTTAAGTTATTGCAATAAGGTTCATATTGTTGTATACGTGCCTTTTTCATTTCCACATTACGAAGTTTCACTTCTTCCGCGCGGAGGAGCTGCACGCACGATTTTTTTTAATATAGCTCCAACGATACTATCGATGATTCTGCCAATGGTAGAGGTTGATAAAGACACTATCGGTTGGCCGTTATTCGGTATGGTTAAGCTTGAGTCAACTTATGATTCGTTTGGGTTTATCTGTGACTTTGACATTTACCTTCGCCTGACACAGACAAAACATATTTTTTCCTGTAACATTATACAGAGTGTTACGTTAATAAGCTCATATATCTTAACCAACGATAGCTTAACGTTCTGTGAACTGTTTTATCCAAAATATATAATAACTAGCTGTTGCCCGCGACTCCGTTCGCGAAGAATAGTAGCCTACGACCTATTCTCAGACCTACCGACTATGGAGAAATGAAAGCCGTTCAGTTCATAACAAACACCGTGACACAAGATTTTTATATATTAGAAGACTAGCTTTTGCCCGCGACTCCGTCCGCGTGGAATTAGTACTTTGGGCAGCTTATTTTTTTTATCCAATTTGCTTTTTCATCAATGATGGCTCTCCTTAGTTCCTCTATATAAAAACAGTGCGTGGAGTCCCTCCGCGCGGAAGAAGTGAAACTTCATAATAAACCAGCCCGCTCCCAATCCGCCCCAACCCGCTCCCAACCCGCCCCCAACCCGCTCCCAACCCACTCCCAACCCGCTCCCAACCCACCCCCGACTCGCTCTCAACCCGCCCCCAACCCGCTCTCAACCCGCCCCCAACCCGCTCCCAACCCGCTCCCTCGATAAATGGGCTATCTAACACTGAAAGAATTTTTCAAATCGGAGCAGTAGTTCCTGAGATTAGCGCGTTCAAACAAACAAACAAACAAGCTCTTCAGCTTTATAATATTAGTATAGATGTTTCTCATTTTTTCGTGATAAGAACCTAAAATTTTAGTGGTTATTTTTAGTAGTGTTATTTATTTTTAACCCCCGACACAAAAAGAGGGGTGTTAAAAGTTTGACCGCTATGTGCGTGTGTGTGTGTCTCTGTCTGTAACATCATAGCTCTTTAACGGGTAAACCGATTTGGTTGCGGTTGTTTTTATTTAAAAGCAGGTTTCTTGGCAATGGTTCATAGATATATGTTTCATCAAAATCGGTTCAGTCGTTTCAAAGTTATCAGCTCTTTTGTCGGATGTGGAAGAGATCTTAGATGCATAATGGGCATTTACTTTATTTTCAATCATATGTGTAACCATATTGCGTTGAGGGTTTTTCAATTTTTTTATTTATAATTTTTAGTGTTTTACTGAGTACAGCTATACTGCTCTAATTAACACTCCCTCACAGAACACATATCCAACACAACACATTAATAATGAATCCAGCCAAACAGCTTCTCACCTGGAGATCTATTAAAATAATGGATACGTGTTATCCGAAACCCGACTTTTATGCCAACTAATCCCAGTCATTTGTTCAAGTAATGGCTGCCTATTTATCCGCGTTTGTGTCCTACAAAAGTCCTCGACAATTTTGTTAACGAGCAACATATACCACATTTAATAACCGGATTAAAAATAATCTGATGACCTAGATGCCGAAATGAAAATTGTGGCCATAGATAGAGAGATGCTGAGTCAAGAGAATAGGACTTGGCCCAACAGACGTAAAAATTTCAATTCAACTAGGATAAAACATTGAAAATTGTTGTTGTGGATAATTTTATTTGAAAATATTGACAAGAATGAATTAAGTAGAATATATACGTCCTAAGTAATATAATTGTACTTTAATTTTCACCTTGCCATGTGTTTGTGTGTATCCTTCGACAGTCGGGTGAAAAGGACGCTGTATACGAGTGCACGCATAGACAGTCAATTTGGCTGAAATTGTTTTGCTGAAGGCTCGAAAATTGTTTTATCTCCTGACCGAATAAATCTGGCTTTAACCGGATTCTAAACGAGTAGAGGGAACTCCCGTCGTATTTCATTTAATTCTGTCGGTTAATTGGCGGATTTTTAGTGACATAAAAATGAAACATGGACCAAAAATCAAAACAAAGCGAGACTTACATTTAGTTTTGATCTCTATTGCTCGATGTGATGTTAGCAAAAATATTCTACCGTTGTATTTGGTTTAACGCATCTATACTAACGAACATCTCTATTCACACCCTTATCAACTATTCAGGAAGATGTCTCAGCTTCTGTAATTAATAGCATAAGTACAGTAATTGGATCTCTAACCTGTTGCGAAATATGTCAAGGTGACATGTTTGATTGTGATTTGTTACGGCTTTTATTCCTAAATAACTTTTTGAACGTTTGTCTGAAATAATACACTAATAATTTAATAATGAGATAAACTTTTTGTGTTTCTTTGTTTGCTAATTTGTTTGAATCTGAAAACTATTTCACCAATGAAAACAAGAAGCAAGGGCTTCGCTAAAACTGGGTTATTATAGATATGGCAATTTAAAGCATATATTTTGATATACCAAGAGATTTTTAGGGAACCTTCGATGCGCGAGTCCGACCCGCACTTGGCTGGTTTTTAAATATGGATCGTTAACTTGCTTGCATGGATGCACTACCGTAGTTTTTTACACGTCGCACCTTCAGAACGAGGCTAACCCAATACGAAATATTCTCATTTCAAAAATAAACTTTGTGTAAAAAGAAAAACGGGTTTACTTTTGAAATGAGAATAATTCGTATTGTGTCAGTCTTGTTCTAAAGGTGCGACGTATTTAACAATGTAGCTTTATTAACCGGTTAGGCTGAAAATATTCACAAAAAAAAACTTTAATTAAACCCAATTCCAGTTCCCAACTCATTATCGCCCACGGGCCACATGTGGCTAACCAGGTTTCTATGAGATCTGGCATAAAAATTATAATAATATTAAATCAATTGACAATCAATGATGTGGCCCGCTGTACCACTGCCGTTACACATTTGTAAGTACCCCGCACAAAAAAGAAGTTGAGAGTGGCTGATAAACCAAGGGCTCTCAAACCGTTGAGTCGTGGTTCAAGTAGCTGAATGCTTTAAAATTTTCTCGTTGATTTACGGTGAAATAAAACTTTGCACATGCTTCGTAAAAACATTTAGCTCCTGGCTTATTACATGGAATGGCACTTCACGCGAGTGGCCCGAGAGTCTGCGGCTGGGAATGTTTCGACGTGCATTCCGTGTTGGGATCTTGGGATAGCCACATTAAAATTCTAAGGGAATTTTACTGTATTACCAGTATTATTCCAGTATTACCAGTTGTGAGTAATAACACGTTTGTAAATAGATGTCACTATACTGTTTATTTATCTTCAAAACCGTGGCAACCTAATGGTTTGACCTATGGGCCCTCAAACAGAGACGCCATTGCTGACGAAGGCAACACGTCACCTTAAAAGCCGAAGTACTTCTATGTTCTTGAACAGCGCACTATATATTCTTGTTTAAAAGTCAAAATATTATCCCACAGGAACGCTTTACCAGGCCCAAAAGTTCTCGAATGGAGACCAAGGACTGGCAAGCGCAGCGTGGGACGTCCACCAACGAGACGGACGGACGATTTGGTGAGTCTGGGTGATGCAAGTCGCTTCCAGCTGTAATGATTGAGCGTCAATGAGGGAGGCCTATGTCCAGCAGTGGACGTCCTACGGCCTAAATAATGGTGATGATGTCTTAACCTAGGTCTATTTATATCAACACGCCAATAGTAAATAAAAATTATTATTTTCCTTCACAAAATTTCTTATTTATATTAGCAGGATGTATTGTACATACACACGATATCATTTCTATTACTTTTATTATATTCGTAGTTTTACGGATTACCGTCAATACAGAGTAGTCTTATCCGTTAATCCTCCTCATTCCAAAATAGCATTTCAGTTATCGCATTTGTCGGTTTACTTTTCGCGCCACCAAAGGTGACAACATTGAAAGGGTCTACAGATTTATCTTTAAGGGCAACAAACTCAAGTTCAATGAACCTCGTAATAAATATTTCCAGATAAAATGAGACGTGAAAGTGATTTGGATTAATTAATTGATGCTTTGCCTGTTCTTAATTAGACACGCGTAATTAAAGGTGGGCTAAAAGTTACCTTCGATTTGAGTTTCACAGGAAATTTCTTACAGAATTTACTTATTCAAGTATCGCTCTCTCTTCTTCTGCAGCGCGTTTTTGCCCACCATTGGGCATACCCCTACCCAATCTTTTGCCATCCAGATCGGTTATCTGCTTCCCTCTTCCAGACTGGTCCTGTCTCCGTATTCAAGTATTAGGTATTTTAAAAGAATAATTCAGAGTGATCATGTTCGACTGTATCCAAGCCCGGGATCTTCAAAAATGATTGTTTTCCATCAGACGAATCACTTTTTTTATACAATATAGGCAGTTCACCACAATCACGCCTGATGAAAAGCGAAGACGAGACCTACGATGGAGCACGCTTGCCTAGTAAATGCTCATTCACCCTAGACGTGAAAACGGCCAGTACCTCTACCATGAGTTTACACTAGTTTACAGTGACCGTACTCGCTAGCGACGGCGTAAATGATTTGTATGGAGAATCGTACTTCCGTAAGTGACCGCTAGAGGCGCTGTACAATTCTCCATACAAATAATTTACGCCGTCGCTAGCGAGTACGGTCACGTAAACTAGTGTAAACTCATGGTAGAGGTACTGATTGTAGAGTTCAGGGAACACAGTTGCAGGTAGAGATAACCACGTTTTCTCCCTATGTTATGAAAAATGTATATTCATTTACATAATAATTTAAATATTCTTGCATAAATGTGTACATACGTAGGTTTTATTTAGTAACTTGGCAAGTATCACCTACGCATTTTTCTTCTCTGTTTCTATATGATACGTCAAAGGCATCTCGTTAGAATTGCAAAGCAACCAGCAATTAGATTTCCAGTGTGGGATAAAAGTGGATTCTTTATGTTATTTTATTTTATTGTATATTAAAAAAATGTGCTGGAAAATCTAAGTAATGCTCATAACCGATACGTAATAGGGGCTTACAGAAAGTAAATAATGTAGTACTTGCCGTTGATCTATCTATTATTAGTAACATTCCAATGGTTTATGATCAAGCTAATTTGTTTTTCAACTAAACGAATGAAATACGGATTAACGGATTAACTCGTTGAAATTGCAATGAGCAGGCCAATAGCACGCAGAACAGATGGCCGTTGGGGCCGAAAAGATCTCGAATGGAGACCACGGACTGGCAAGCGCAACATGGAACGTCAACCAACGAGATGGACGGACGATTTGGTAAAGGCCGCAGGTTGAAGGCCTATGTCCAGCAGTGGACGTCTTACGGTTAAAATGGCTAACTTTAGCCTATTTTTACGTTCGATCCAAGTAGGGTTACTTGGTTTTTTTTATTTAAATAATGATTTGTAAGTATTTCAGTCCTTACAATTATTGCATCAAATGTTGAAATCGGTCAATAAACAACTATCTTCAAAGAAGACTATTACTGATGCAGAACAACAAAATTTATCGACTCGGAGCAATAACTAAAAATAACAAGAGAAAGAACATGTAACATCCTTTTAAAATAATTCAGTGGAGTGGTTCTAGTTACTAATTACGTAAAGTAACTTCACTTACGCCTCTTATTTGGATTACTTTTCATGGTAACTAGAGTAACTAAAAAAGTCAATCTAATGACGTTACACAATACGTGTAGTTGTTTGTGTATTTTACATATTTTTTTCTTAATTTTTTGATTACCAACTGTTGCACGGAACTTCGTTTGCGCAGAATTTGTTTATCACTATTCCGCGGGAAATATGCAATTTTCCGGGATAAAACTATCCTACGTCCTATGCCAAACTACCTTCATACCAAACTTCATAAGTATACATAAGTAAATCGGTTAGGCGGTTTAAGCGTGAAGAGGTATCAGACAGACAGACTAAGTTACTTTCGCATATTTACATCTAATATATAAAATTCTCATGTCGCGGTGTTTGTTACCAAATTCCTCCGAAATGGCTCGACCGATTCTCATGAAATTTTGTGTGCATATCGGGTAGGTCTGAGAGTCGGTCAACATCTATTTTTCATACCCCTATTCTTCGCAGACGGAGTCGCGGGCAGCAGCTAGTACTCGTATATATTATTAGTAAGGATTACTGACTATCGAGTAAACGACGATTTTCCAAAGCCATTTAATGTTTATTTACTAACTTCATTTCGTAATTACTTTGTATTTGTTTGATTGCTTTATATGCAATTTGTAAATGTTTAGAGGTTTTATAGACAATTCTTCTAATATTATAAATACGAAAGTTTCTAGTATTTGCGTGCGTGCGTGTGTATGTGTGTTTATAAACCCTTCACGTTCGAACCAGCATTGCCAACAATAGATTGAACTATCGATATTATTGCCAATAGTCACAATATCGATAGGCATCAATACTGTCGATCGTATCGATAGTATCGATCGACACTATTTATGGTCTTATTTCGACAAACAATTGATACTATCGAAAAGCAATACTATCTGTAGTATTGATAGTATTGATGCTTTTCAATAGTATTGTTTTGTAATTACTATCGATAGGTATTGAAATTCTCGATCGATATTGTGACTATTTTTCAAGGTCAACTATCTACCTACAGTTAGGTATGAAAAACTAGTCCGGACGTCTGCTATAACACATAGGATACTTTATATCCCGATATTCTTACGAGATCGGAAAAAAATCTCGAAATCGCTAAATTTGGCACAAATTTAAGAAATATTAATTTGACTGCCAGACCTAATGGTTTACGCGAGCGACGCCACGGGTAAAGGCTAGTATAATAAGATAATATCACCCATAAAAAAGCTTGTTTTATAAAATTACATTTTGCCGGAAAACTTACACTTTAGTATAAGGTTCTTAAGGTGTGTAAGGCCGACAACATGCTGAGTTGGGACCATTTCGTGACAATATAAGTATCTGTTTAAGATTCCTCTTTTTGTATTTGGTGTTTCTTTTGTTCTTTGTCACGAATAAATGTTTTTCTTTCTTTTTCTTTCTTGCTTTCAAATTAGATGCCAAAACTCTAACAGACGTTAAAGTAGATAATAGTACATTACTGCAGCGGCCGCGAAATAGGGGATTGCCGGCCGAGTAGTTATAGATGGCCGAGTGTTAACGAGGCCATCTAGTGATACGAGGCCGGCAATCCCTGTTCGTGGCCAAGGCTTGTATAGAGTTTTTCTCAAACATGCATCATCATCATCACCACCATCATCACCGCCATCATCATCACCATCACCATCACCAACAACATCATCAACATCCATCAACATCCATCAACATCCGTCAACATCCATGAACAAGAACATCCATCAACATCCATCCATCTATCCATCCATCAACATCCATCAACAACCATCAACATCCATCAACATCCATTAACCAACATCCATCAACCAACATCCATCAACCAACATCCATCAACATCCATCAACATCCATCAACCAACATCCATCAACATCCATCAACATCCATCAACATCCATCAACATCCATCCATCCATCCATCCATCAACATCCATCCATCCCTCCGTCCGTCCGTCCGTCCGTCCGTCCGTCCGTCCATCCATCCATCCACGTCGACCACGTCGACCTATTAAACGTCATGGTGCTGTGTCACATAAAACAATAGACGATCACTTTGCTGGCCTTGGCCAGCAATGTTGTATGAAATTCCATTATTGACCTCTCGTCTAGCCGCACCTGCAACGTGACAGTTCGTGGCGTATTTTAAGGAACATAACGTCAATATTTCATAGCATGTTTGAGAAAAAATAATTAATTTTAGGTTTTAAGAAAACTTCTTATTTTAAATTTTTATTTTCATTTTCCGAACAAAATACGTGGTAATAAGGTGGTGGTGGTCCAGGGTCAGGTGGAAGGCAAGAGGGCACGCGGTCGTTCACCAACTCGCTGGACTGACCTGATTAAAAAAGCTACTGAGTCCACCATGGTCCAGTGTACTCGCAACGCCTCTAACTGGCAGAAATGGAAGCAAATTGCTAAGAGGGCTGTCCTCGAAAAAGTCTGCGACCCACCGAACATCACTCCGTGTACCTCGTCTGCGCAACCACGACCACTCTGACAAGAGTGTCCGGCTAGGAAGAAGAAGAATAAGGTTTTATTACATGGCACACGTTGTTTTCCTAACTTCCTTCAAAAATTAACATAAACGGACGAGTACTATCAGCTCTTAAAGATATTGGCATCTAAATTAGAATCAGCTTGTATACCGTCGGCTAACTATACTCTGATTGCCTACGATTATGTTTGACTAAATAAACCAATGTGTACCCTTTCATCATTATTACAATCAAGCAAAACCTTCTGTACATTTCGAAATCACGATGTTACAAACAGAATATTAAGCCTTACGTAATTGCATTCGTATCGCAAACAATGTTCTCTTTCGTGAGAGGGGACAATTTTCGAAACAAAAAGCCTCAATGTCAAGAGCAGTCGGGTGGCAGAAGGGGAAATGTTACTAGGTGCTCTACCAATGTCCATTATGTAACGAAATGTGGTAATTCTTAAACAAAGCAACATAATGTGATGTGACAAGGGAAGTCTCACAGGAGGGAAGTGATATCATTATTGCTGGTATTGAGTAAAATTTGCTGTAATATTTTACAGATTGTCCCGCCTACTTATTTACCTACTTATTTATTTCAGTCTTTTTATCGTTAATCTAAAAAAGTCGTGGTGGCCTAGTCCTAGTGGTTTGACCTATGGCCTCTCAAGCAGAGGTTCGTGGGCTCAAATCGTCTTACACCTCGTGAGTTTTTCGGAATTTATGTATGAAATTTCATTTGAAATTTACCATGAGCTTTACGCTGAAGGAAAACATCGTGAGCAAACCTGCATATACCTGTGAAGAAATTCAGTGGTGTGTGTGAAGTTCCCAATCCGCAGTGGGCCCGCGTGGGAACTACGGCCCAAGCCCTCTCATTCTGAGAGGAGGCCTGTACCCTGCAGTGGGACTTATAGGCTGGGATGATGATGATGATTGTTAATCTAAGTTTCGTCACATTACATAAATAAAACTCAACGATAATCTGCTACCGGAAAATGATTATGATCGCTTAACTAAGTGACATGGATTTTTATTCTAATTTTTTTCATTTTATTAAGTTATCCTTTCGCCTGGTATGTACGATTAAACCTGTTATCGTTGAGTATTGGGACACCCTGTACGTATGCGGCCAAGCATTATAATTATTGTCTATCAAGAAACTAAAATTTAAAGTTGCTCAACGTGCTATGGAAAGGGCTATGCTCGGAGTTTCTCTAAAAGATCGAATTCGTAACGAAGTGATCCGACAGAGAACCAAAGTTATCGACATAGCCCACCGCATTAGCACGCTGAAGTGGCAATGGGCAGGCCATATAACCCGAAGAACTGATAACCGTTGGGGTAGACGAGTTCTTGAGTGGAGACCACGGATCGGCAAACGTAGCGTGGGACGTCCTCAGACCCGGTGGAGCGATGATCTTCGCAAGGCGGCTGGCAAGAGCTGGATGAGAGTGGCCGAGGATCGTGCTCAGTGGCGTGCCATGGGAGAGGCCTATGCCTAGCAGTGGACGAACATAGGCTGATGATGATGATGAAGAAACTAAAATATAAGGTGCTAATAAATTAGGTACCAATATTTCTAGGGCGTAACTTAATCATCAAGTTAAGCCACTTTCACTCAGACAACATTTCAAAATTTAATAAAAGAAAACGCAAACTTTTCATTCATATCCATCCAAAAGGATTACTACTTTAGTAATGGAAAATAGAGATTTTTTTATATTTTAAAAAGTTGTTGGAATATAAGTGACTTGTTTTGATGAGTAGATTAAGCCATAGAAATATTTGTACCTAATTTGTTAACACCCTGTATTGGTAGAACCTGAAGTAAAACGAGATGTAGCAAAAGTTATGCTTCTACAAAGTACTCGTATATTTTTTCGACGTTTACGTAATGTTTGAGAAACCCATGAAATAATCATAAACTTCTTTACCTTACTAAAGAAGACCTTAAATTCTTTCCGAGTTATTTCTAAAAAGTTATAAACCTGTTAAAGAAAAACTTTTCGTTGTATGACTAGCAAATGTCAAAAATTCAAAATAACAGATTAAAACAAACGAATGTTAATTTAGTAGAGCTGAATACTGCTGGTTTGATGTAATTATGCAGAATATATTTCACTAATAGACGACCAGATGGCCTAGTGGTTAGAGAACCTGACTATGAAGCTTGAGGTCCCGGGTTCGATTCCCGTGTCGGGGCAGATATTTGTATGAAAAATACGAATGTTTGTTCTCGGGTCTTGGGTGTTTAATATGTATTTAAGTATGTATCTATCTATATAAGTATGTTTATCCGTTGCCTAGTACCCATAACACAAGCTTTCCTAGCTTACTTTGGGACTAGGTCAATTGGTGTGAATTGTCCCGTGATATTTATTTATTTATTTACTAATAGGTTTTTTAGGTAGGTACTTGCAAAAGGCCAATTCTAATTACTAAATGTCACCTAGCTTATGTGGGCCACTATTTTGATCCATTATGGCGGTGTTAGGGTATCTACATTTTTCATGAATTGTACCTCTATATCTTATTGGCTATCGCTAATAAAATAGTTACTTCCAAAATGTTTTTCCTCTGTATCAATTCTAATTATTTCATAAAGTTTCGATAGCTCCTAAGATGGCATGAACGATGATGATCGAAGAGGCTTTCAGACATTATCCTGGAGTGTTGACTCGTCTTTACTGAAATTGTGAGTTTGGTTTCGTCCCCTGAGTCGAGTATTCCTGATTTATTCTTTTAACGCTCCAGCTCATTTATTTTACGTTTAATAACATTTTTGATAATGTAATGTAACTAGCTTTGGCCCGCGACTTCATACGCGAAGACAATAACGTTAGTTGTTTGCATGAAATTTGGCACACAGGTAGTTTATTACGTGGATTAACACATAGGATAATGCCAGGAAAATGCAAAGTTCCCGCAGAATTTGAATAAGTGAATTCTAAAGCCGGTAAGCCGCGATGGCCTAGTGGTTTGACCTATGGTCTCTTAAGCAGAGTGTCATGGGTTTGAGCCCGGGCTTGGACCTCTTGAGTTATTCCGAATTCGTGTGCTAAATTACGTTTGAAGTTTACCATGAGCTTTACAGTGAAGGAAAATATCGCGAGAAAAGCTGCACACACCTCAGAAGAAATTCAATGGTACCTACACACCCGCACTGTACAAATCGCACTGGGCCCAAGTGGAAACTACGGCCCAAGTGTTCTCGTTCGGGGAGGGGGCCTGATTGAAACAACAACATTTTATCCCGGGAAAGTGCAAAGTACAGCATACCGCGGGATTGAAATAACTGTCAAAACATTTTGAAAACCAGAGACAGTGTAGCTTTTTATTAGTGAAATAATTTTAAAAATCAGCCCCCACGTTCAATTCACTTATTTCTATCCCGTGGGAATTTTTAATTTTCCCGTAGAAAAGTAGCATATGTCAACCAGGGATATTGTAGCTTTCAAATTGTAAAATATTTTTTAAAATCAGCCCCAAAGTTGAATTTACTTATTTCGATCCCGCGGGAAATTTGCATTTTCCCGTAGAAAAGTAGCCTATGTCAATCAGGGATATTGTAGCTTACAAATTGTAAAATATTTTTTAAAATCAGCCCCAAAGTTGATTTCAAATTTTTCTATCTATATAGTCATATCACATAATGTGTAAGAATTTTTAATATCAGCCCCGAAATTGAATTAATTTATTTCTATCCCGTGGGAATTTTGCATTTTCCCGGATAAAAAGTAACCTATATCAATCAAGGATAGTGTAGCTTTCTAATTCTGAAAGAATTTTTAAAATCGGCTCAATAGTTTCAGAGATTCCGCTACAAACAAATAAACAAAGAAAGTTTAGATATTTCCCTATCCCGTGGGAATTTCGAAAAATCCTTCTTTAGTGCACCTCTACAATACTCAAGGTACATGTGTGCAAAATTTCAAGTCTCTAACCCCAGCAGTTTAGGCTGTGCGTTGTCTGTCAGTCTGTCTTTCAATCAGTCAGTCAGTCTGTCAATCAGTCAGTCAGTCAGTCACGGTACTGTTTTATAGATATAGAAGAAGAAGAAGATTGATGTTCTTGCGTTCTTTGGACAGCTCATTGGAAGGATAGGTATTTATAATTTTAACATACCTATAATTACCTCGTTTTTTTTTAGCATTAGAAATAAGGTAAACAATATTGACGAGTCTTTTAGTTTAAAAACGCTTTTAAAAAAATAGTAACTATTACTTATGAAAACAAAAGAGTGTAAATTACCATATTTCCTTTCATGGCTACATATTTGCTGTGACTTATTTTTCAAAAGTGTTTTTCAATAAAAAGACACGTCAAGAAACACCTTCTTTCTAATGCTAAAAAAACGAAGTATAGGGGGGATTGGATGACTTGCGTTTGACCACAATCACACGTAATGGTAAGCGAACATGTGGTCTAAGATGGAGTAAATGCCCAGTTACAGTTACTCTGGACTTTAAAGATTAAAGTTAGCAAACGTATTACTACGGAAGAAATATACGGGTGATAAAGTTTGAGAAATAATGCTTTGAGCGCATTTCCGAGGGTACAAGATTTTAAGGAGCCGAATATTACTGTGCGTGACTCGTGCATTTCCTTTGTGAATTTTATAGAAGAATTCACGTTTTAGACGACTTCGGCTACAATTTTCTGGCAAACGGAGAAATATAAGAGTCAAATTGTAGCACGTATATCCTAACGAATGAGAGTGTTGATGTACTTTCTTTAGGAAACCGAGAAGGTTGAAACTAAGACGGTTTATACATTTTGAATTTTGATGAACTCTTCAAGGACGTTGCCAGCCGATAGCTAAGGGGGGCCGCAAGATCATATGTATATTGCCGGTGTGAAAATTATAAAGCGTAGGTACACAGGTAGGTAGGTAATTATGAAGGTATGATGTAATCCGCGCAAAAACTAAATAGTCACCGACATAGCTCAAAAAATCGCCAGGTTCAAGTGGCAGTGCGCAGGGCATATAGCTCGTAGAACTGATGGTCGATGAGGCCAAAAGGTTCTCGAGTGGCGTCCATGGACCAGAAGACGCAGTGCAGGTAGGCCGACGACCTAGTTAAGGTTTCAGTAACGCGTTCGATGCGGATGGTGTAGGGCCGGTCTGTTTGGCGAACCTTGGGAGAGATTTATGTACAGCTGTGGACGTCTTACGACTAAAATGAAGATAATGATGATGATGTAGGTAACAAACTTTTTGAATCTCTTGGGGAGACAGCAGCCCCTCCCTGCCCCTCTGGCGATGTCCTAGATAGTCTTGGAGTGCGAAGGTTACAATTTACCTGCTTGTTGCGGCGCGGGCGCAGAGAGCACCGGCGAGCAGAGAGCGAGCGCAGCTAGTGCCAGGAACCAAGGGATAGCCGCCATTCCTGAGGACAAATACAACATACTTAATTTAATCTCTTGCGAAAAGGATCTCTCGTATATCGAATAAGTTCCCCTTTGTACATCCATTTGATCCCGTAAACTATTAAATACTTCTGTTTCATGTAGAAGAGTAAATTATATTTTCGTAAACGTTTTTTCGATTCTGAAAAATTGTTAATGTCAGTAGGCAACCGACTTATTTTTGAAAGAGGTCGAATCGCAAAACTTTTTCAATGCAAAAAAAACATTTGCAGGTGAATAAATCCTTGGTAAAAGTACGGATTCGCATATTAGAAATGCCATTGACGAGTTAAAGTCATAGATGTGATTTTGTTTTGTTAGTAGTTGAGTCGTCAGCGAAAACCCATGCAGAAAAATAAAAAATAAATCTGCGGGCTTTATCTGAAGGTAAGTTTCCTCATTAGAAAGCAAATGTCTGGAGAGGGATGAAATCCATCCCGAACAAACAGGGGCTTTCGAAATAAAAGAAAGCTATATTTAACTGGAACTCTTGAAGAGCAAAATACCGTAGGGTGTGGGAAAGACAGTAGGCGTGGGTATTGGCTACAATAGATATTAGGAGGATAGATTTGCCCGTTGCATTTTTTTTTGTTTTTGTTCTTTGCATCACTATTGTTTTCTTTTGTCACATTTGAATGATACAGTAAGGGAGTGTTATTTTAATTAAGCAAGTTATTTTTAGTTATCACCATAAAATGTTTTGGTGAGAATTGTTAAGGAGTAAGATTTACTGTTTTTGTTAACTTCATTGCAATAATTGTTTTGTCAGATTTCTATAACTGTTGATTCTCCATGAGAAATAAATAAGTAAAGAGCAATAAGTAATTTAATACAATAAATCGTATTACTTGGGTGAATCAACTTTTTCGTGTTGTATACTCGGCCCCCAGTTGTCCAAGAGACATCTTCATACTATAGTAGTAGTAATAGTTGAGTTTGTGTGATTTGTGTGTGTTCTTACAGTGTGGAGGTGGAGAAACTGCATGAACACACATTTCTTTCATAAGCGTAACTATCGTAAGGTCGCGGGTGACCAATGTTTCAGTTCATTGATATGGACCTCCGCAATATAACACCTGATTCAATAAACTATGTTTATACTGTTTCATAGAAAATGCTTAGGCTTTCCAAGGGACAATATTTGTTTTCATCACACTTGCTCGTCAATAGTGTTATTCCATGCTTGTATACTAAATGTCAAAGGCCTAATTTGTTCTTAAGGGAGTTATGAATTTACGTACAGTTTTTCTTCCCAAGGGAGTTCTAACTTTAGTTTTAAAATTTTCAAACAGACTAAGGAGGTTTCAAGTCAGCCAACGTTATATTTATATGTTTAAAACTTAGCTATAACTCAATTTTACTACACAAAACTTGTCTACGCTTCATGAAACTTCGTAATTTTTATATTTTAAATTTATATCAAATAGTTTTTTGCAATAATTTTAGCAAGTAAAAAGTAAGTGTTGGCAGAATGTGGCCGTATGACCATTCGAATTCTAAACACAGTTTACATTATCTATGGTAGATGAGTTGAAAAAAGTGAAAATCTGTATTGGCGGGTAGCCATTATTTATTTAATTTAAGTGTTTAGAGACAAAATAATTTAATTTTGGATTTTTTTCCTCGCAGTGTGATGAAAATCATTGTGTGTATCACGGGCAGTAAGGGGATTACAAACTCGAGTCATTAAAAGCCCTCCGCCTCCGGCGTCGGGCTTCTAACAGGCTCTCGTTAGTAATCCCCTACTTACGGCCCTTGATGCACAATGTACTATTAACCATAGCAACGGGTGGCAAGAAAAGTTGATTTACCTACTTGGGTTGTTTTAAACTCACCCTCTTGACCAGCTTAATATTTTATTACCACGTCTAATCTTGACAGGCTGCCGACTAATACTAGCATGCTTAACCTTTGCAAATAGCATAAATATTGTGGCACTTTTTTATAAGGCCGTGGTCGCTTTCACCCGCCGCACGCGGCCGACAGCGGCCCGCCGCCCGCGGCGTCTGAATGGTGTGTTCGGGAATGCTCGGGAGTGCTCGTTTTCGCCCGCCGCGTGCGACGTCCCGAACGCGGCGGGCGAAAACGACCACTCCCGAGCATTCCCGAACACACCATTCAGACGCCGCGGGCGGCGGGCCGCTGTCGGCCGCGTGCGGCGGGTGAAAGCGACCACGGCCTAAGCTTATTTTAACTAACAGTTCGATTGACCACTTCAAACTCGTTCGCTTTACGGCCTCGCCATTTAATAAATAAAATGCACGATTTTTCTTGCGGGTCTAAACTGTAGTCCGACACGCTCGTGCGCGACCCTCCGCGGAACTCTGTCGCAGTCAGCGTTTGCCGCACTTATTAAAATTACTACTTATTATTAGCAGAGGCTCCCTGCGACAGGGTTCCGCCGAGCGCCGCGCACGAGCTTGTCAAGGTATAGTCTTTAGTTTTTACTTTACTTCCAAATTTGGTATACAGATAACAACAGTACAGTCATCAAAGATGCATGACATTTTGAACAAAATGTTATTTATTACTAAAAACTGGCCAAGTGCGAATTGGACTCGCGCACGAAGGGTTCCGTACCATTATCTATAAAAAACCGGCCAAGAGCGTGTCGGACACGCCCAAGATAGGGTTCCGTAGCCATTTCGAAAAAATCAAGTAATATTTTTCAAAGGAGTATGTGTACGGAATCTTCCAAGTTTAGGTATGTTTTATACCATAGGCTACTATTTACTCTTAAACTACAAATAATTTCCGAGCAATTTTAGCCGCTATAATTTTACTTGTACATATAATATATTTACTACCATTCTGAATTTTTTCAAATTTTTCCACCCAACAGTTTAGATTTTAGAGGGGGGGGGACGGTCAATTTTAATGAAAATTTTCACTTTAAAGCTAAATATTTCGCAAACAGATCACTGAATAGAAAAATCATATTAGCAACCCTCCGATGGTTTTAAAAGACCTATCCAACGATACCCCACACTATAGATAGGGTTAGTCGAGAAAAAAAATAACCCCCACTTTACGTCTATGGGAAATAACCTAAAAAAAAAATAGTTTATTTTATTTAATCACTTTGTCGGCGTGACTGATATATATCTTCATGCCAAATTACAGCTTTCTAGTACTAACAGTCTCTGAGCTTAGCCGCGGACGGACAGACAGACAGACAGACGGACAGACATGGCGAAACTATAAGGGTTCCTAGTTGACTACGGAACCCTAGAAACGGTAAAAAAATCACGTTTGTTGTATGGCTCCCATATAATATTTGTATTATTGTAATTTAATTATTTATTTTTAAAGTAAATATATAACTAAATATTCTGTGAATATTTCAAACGTCTACCTGTTGCCGTTATCAATATCGAGCAAAAACGAGCAAAAAAATCACGTTTGTTGTATGGGAGCCCCCTTAAATATTTATTTTAGTCTGTTTTTTAGTATTTGTTGTTATAGCGGCAACCGAAATACATCATCTGTAAAAATTTCAACTGTCTAGCTATCACGGTTCATGAGATACAGCCTGGTAACAGACGGACAGACGGACGGACAGCAAAGTCTCAGTAATAGGGTCCCGTTTTTAACCTTTGGGTACGGAATCCTGAAAACGGGACTTATCACGCAAATAGTAATAGTTATGAGTGAAAATCACGAAAGATTTATAAGACATGATAAAATCTTATTTTTCAAATGTTTTAAAAAGCTGATGTTTCGTTTCATTTTAAAATCCTCCTAATGTAGTTTAACTGTGAATAAATGCTTGTATAATACATGTATACAAGCAGTGCCTCCAAACCGAGTAATTTAACACGTCGCTCGGTCTTGCTCCGAGTTCCATTTCCACGAAAAAAGAAAATCGTACTGGCAATAAGCATTTGAAATTCAAATAGAAATGTCAAGCACACGATGGCTTTTCGATGGAAAATGAATTACATCGTATAAATATGTAAACAACATTGATATGTTTTCAAGTGGAAACGTAATTATTAAAAAAAAATCACAATCGGATTTATTGAAAAGTGTTGCAAGGAAATATGCACCATTATAATATACCAGCCGCAGCTTCAAATAGTACTAAAAATTAACATTAAAATTATATACGACACCTAATACGTAGATTAATCAGCATAACAATTTACTGACTTTTATAAGTATTTTTCCGCAGTGTCTCAAGTCAAAAGTCTGACCAGTGTGTGTTGCCAGCGATGACTTATGGCACTGAGATGTGGCCGCTAACGATGGGCCTCTCAGAACGTGATGGAAAGTGCTATGCTCGGAGTTTCTCTGCGAGATCGCATTGGAAATGATGAGATCCGCGCATGAACTAAAGTCACCGACATAGCTCGCAGAATTGCCAGACCCAAGTGGCAGTGGGCAAGGCACATCTCTCGTAGAACTGATGGCCGATGGGGCAAAAAGGTTCTCGAGTGGCGTCCACGAACGAACCGGAAGACTCAGTGTGGGTAGGCCTCCAACGAGATGGAGCGACGACCTGATTAAGGTTGCGGGAACGCGTTGGATGCGGATTGCGGATGGCGCAGGACCGATCTGTTTGGCGAGCCTTGGGGAGGTCTATGTTTAGCAGTGGACGTCTTTCGGCTGAAATGATGATAATAAGTATTTTTCATCCCTTCGTGCCACCTTCTTTTAAAGGTTGTTAAACGATAGAACTTACTCTGTGGATACGTATCAAGTTATCAACTCAAGGTTTAGCTGTTTCTTCTATCTGTTAGGTTAGCCCAATTTTGAATAAAGTACACTATAGCGTCAGATAAAATAAAAACCAAGTGCGAGTCGGACTCGCGCGCCAATGGTACCGTACAAAATTTTAGGTATGTCAAAGTACGCCGTGTTTTAGTATACGCCGTAAACAGCAGTCACTGTAATAATCCAGTGTTACCAGAGCCCTGCTTCAAAGTAAAATGTGTGCAGTGTAGGATCATTTTATATTAGTTAGTCAGGACTCCCCTACAACTTACGACTTAGAACTTTACACAATTATTTCTTTAACGTATGTATAGAATGTTAACATGGCATTTGCAGCAAAAAGATACCACCCTGGCCCACGGTTCAGTTTGTTCGACTATACATATTAGTCCGAAATGGATATAAAACCATCAAATTTATATAGAGTACACAGTAAAATCACAAGAAGTTCTATTCTTATTTAAATAGATCAATTGGTTTCAGGTAGTGTGTAGTTTTATGCAAACAAATAAGGTAAACGTCCCTGTGCTCGACACTGACCCAATACATAGCACCTTCAATCTTATGTCATAGTAGGAGAGGTGACAGATGGGTGTCATCTGGGCGTTGAGGTGTCGAACGTTGGTACGTTTACACCTTCAATACAATAGCGTAACATAATATACGATATTCAAACTGCGCAGACAACTTCCTGAATTGGTATAAGTGGGACAGCGAGGAGGAAATGGAAAAGGCTAGAGCACAGAATACGACTAAGTACATTACCGAGTTGGGGCTTGCACAAATGCTACCTTACATTAGAGTATTCTACTAAAACAATATAAATAAGAAAGTTTGTAAAGGTGTTTGGATGTTTGTTAGTAACAGCTAGTATTAGTGGATTTCAGGGATCTCGAAAGGGTTCTTATGATTTCGATGAACCTCTACACAAGGTTTTCGGGAGCGAAGTATCGATCTGACTCGGTTTTATCTCTGGGGAAACGCGTGTATTCGAGTTTCAGCCCGAGCGAAACTCGATCGCCCAGGTGCTTTGTTAAATGAGTTTAAGCCTGTCCTAATAATAGATTTCAAAATAATCTTAATTTAGTTACCGTATCAAACCTTTATAAAGACAGATGAGTCAATTGAGGGATAACCAATTAACCAACCTACATAAAACAATGATATCTATTTTAGTCCCTCGTTATGCCTCAAACACTTTCCAAATTAATAGTCTCTTGGGAATTTATTTATTTATTGGAACACAAACAGTCATACGTAGCTCACAAACAAATAATAAGGTGAGTTGACTCATTGACAAAATAGCGTTCATAGCGTTAGCGTTTGTGTCTACAAACCGTTAGATCAAAGCTTACATTTTGCTTTGGTTTTTCCTTTTTTGTTCCTCAAATCGGGACGGATTTCTTCTAAATTCCCACGGGATAGAAACGCAATGGTTACGGAACATATAAGTTTTATAAAGCACATAATACATAATAAATATTAGTACAAGTACCTGACGTATCTTTATGTTTATCTTTATTCAGAAACAGTTTTACTCAGTATCATATTGTTTAAGTAATAAACTAGTAACAAGTTTTTCCGTTATATATATATGGGAAATCCTTTTTTTCGTTTATTACTTCAGTACAATTTTTATAATGAAAGGTTTGACAAATTGAGCCACTACTGAAAACTTCTGGGGTTCAGTTGGGGTTCAGTGGGATTAAATTAAAGTGTGAATTTTCAGTTGAGTTGAAAAAAACGTGTTATAAAATTGTACTATTTAGTCTTATTTCTTCCTCTATAGATATTATTTTAACTTGACTGAAGGGGCAGTCCGGTGCATCTTCAAGAGAAATATGAGTATGGCGTAGACTGATAACGTACAAGTGCAGGAAGGACTTAGTATTATTGATTCTTTTAAGCCAGTCATACTCTTGGCAATAAATATTTGTGCCATAACACTGAATCACATTTTCGCAGTTAATTAAAAAAATATATTCCTCCCACATAAAGCGTCCACTGCATCGGAATCGAACCGTACGTAGGAAGCGGACGAATTTATTGCTTATACCGGGTGGTACAGAACGTTAGACCTTTACGAAAATGGGGTGTTATTTAGGCCTAGTACTATCGAATGAACCTGGAACGTTGGGCCAAACTTGTCACGGAATGGATCCCTGGCGATGGATATCGTAATAGAGGCAGACCAAGGCGGAGATAGAGGGACGACCTAAATGTTTATCACGTGGGATGGCAGGAGCTCGCGTTTAGTAGGCAAGAGTGGAGCAAGAGAGGAGAGGTCTTTGCCCAGCAGTGGGACACCAAAGTAGGCAAATAAAAAAATAACAAAAATAGATTTCTATTGGTACTGCGTGCACTGGATAGGCATTTCTGCGCCGGAGAAATCTATACAAAGCTACAAATCCGTCCGCTTCGTACGCTTGATTCCAATGCAAAGGACGCTTAGCTTTAAAGTCAGTATTTTTCTTACGTTTGCTTCGTCTTTTAAAGTAGTAACTTAGTGGTTTGACCAATGGCCTGTCAAGCAGAGGATCGAAGTTCAAACCGGGGCTCGCACCTCTGAGTTATCCAGAATTCGTATGCAAAATTACATTTTATAATTTATGACGAGCTTGACGGTGATGGAAAACATCGTGAGGAAATCTGGACACGAAAACGAAGAAATTCAATAGTGTGTGTGAAGTTCCCAATCCGCACTGGGCCCGCGTGGGAATTTCATTCCGAGAGGCCTGTGCCTAGCAGTGCCATTCACAAAGACGCGTGAATTTGTCAAAATTAGACATATTGACATTGTAATAAGAACCACGGCACGCGTCATTATGAATGACTCGATCTATGTATGGGCCGATGATGATGAGAATACTAACCTATAAATGCTTGAACTTTTGCTAACACTATTAAAAAAATTATGTATACATGCGTCCAACAAAAAAAACCCTATTCTCAATATGCGGGCGAAATTAATCCGACGTTATACTTTATCCATAAGAATATTAATATCATACATCAACGATTCCTTATACCTTAAGTGTAAAGTTAATTTGAAATGTTGATTGTCAATTTCTGACTAAGGTCGAGGTAGAGCGAAATTTAAACGTTCCCCGCCGGAACGACACCGACGCGTCGCGTATCACAAACTTTTTACAGCTTTTCCTAATTACTCTGGTTTTATTTAAAAAAAAAACGTGGATTAAAAAAAGTTGCGGCACAAATTTAACGTATGTACGGTGGCCAGATTATCCTTACTAATATTATTAATGTGAAAGTACCTCTTGTCTGTTACTTCATACTTTAACCGTGGAACCGATTTAGATGAAAATTTGGTATGGAAATAGTTTGAGTTGAGACCCTAAGAAGGACATAGGATGGTTTTTATCCCGGATAATTGCATAGTTCCCGTAGGGATAGTAACAAATGAATTCTGCGCGGACAAAGTCGCGGGCAAAAGCTGGTATAGGTGTAAATTAAACAAATACCCCTAAGAACAAAATACAATAAACACAAACTCAAATATTGGACGTTCCCTACAGATGTGTAATATTTGTACAACGTAATAAAAATGTCTCCAGCACAGAGACCTTTGCAATTTATTGCTTGTCAATATAACGTCTTAAATATGCCTTATTTTTTTGATACGACACTGTCACACGATCGTCTTTTCTTAAACCACACTGGAAAAGGAATCAGAGGATCCACTGTCGGTAAATTACCAAGAGTGCCACAACTTACAGGGTGAGACCAAACGAAGGTAATTTTTTAGTTGTGAATCGCGTAATTTCTACTTTATTCAGTTTTAAACAAAAACCCAGTTTGTGCCACACGGTGACGCAAAATGAATTTATACACAAATAGGACTTTTTGAAACCTGAAAGATAATAAAATCCCGCCTGTATAATTCCCGTTCCCATGGGAATTCCGGGAAAATGATAATTATATTCCTTATATGTCACTCTCGGGACTGAGACCAATCTAATGACATCTCACACTTCAAAATTCATTGAGCCGTTTAGGCTGCAGGGCGTGCCAAAGAATGATACATACATAAATAACTACATACGCTCGAAAAACATAATCCTCCTACAGTCGGGTGAAAATTACGTTCGTTTGGTCTCACCCATAGTCATCCGCAACTCTAGGCCTCCAAGATCATAACAACCAGGAGATAAAGCATAAAGATGCACTCCTTTTGAAGCTGGGTAAAGTGGAAATGTGCTGAATCTGCATCAATGGGCCCTAAATATGTAAATATACTTCCTCCCTCCACAGATCGCAGCGCGGGGCGTGCGCGCGCATAGCACTGAATCATATGCGCTGTGCCGCGCCACCGGCGTATGTCACCGTATGTATGATTCAGTGTTATTGACCTCGCTCGGCACGCTCCGTCAGCGCCCCGCGCTGCGGTCTGTGTTGGCCTTTAACGTTCTTTAATAGTGCCCTCTATTCTTGTTTAAAGTGAAAATGTTTTCCCCGAGAACTCGTTACTTGGATGTTAAGTATCCTATGTCACAATCCAGATCTTTGTCCATCTGTACACCAAGTTTCATCTCAATCAATTCGGCGGCTGTTATTGCATGATTGACTAATAAACATTCAAACATTCATACATCTTCACACACTTTCTCATTTATAATATTGATAGGGTAGGATAGAATAGAATTTTACACCGTGTTTTTTTATTATTTCCGTTAATTTCCGTTAAATTCGACACGTTACGTTACGTACATTCATTAACCTTTGAGACATTAACAGAAACTACCTGGTATATAAATTTTTGTTAAAATCGAAAAATAAATCGCGGAATTTTCCGTTGAGATAAACACGATTATTGATACCAATGTTTACGATTATGACATTGATGTGACACATAATAAAAGAAAAAGTATGTAATGTCGAACTAACTCACCTCAATAATCGCCTTGTAGCGGATAGCTAAGCATGGAAAATTATCTTTACTAACGAAATTTAAAAGATAAATAATACCTAATAGAACGTAATGAAGGACCTCTTACACTGGTTCAGCCATTAAATTTAATTATTGAATATCTTCAAAATAGCAAAAGTAAAGACACTAGTTTCATCGAGAAATTAACTCTATTTTGACCTGAACAATCCCTAAACATTAACGAAAATCAAAAAAGAAACACGGCGTAGTTTTACAGTTTCCTCAGGTTTTGGTTCAGTATTCTGTATTGTATCAACGCAAATAAATGTTTTGAGTTTGTTTCAACTGAATTTGTTTACAAAGTCACGATACCTTACAATGTTCTTCGCATTGTCTTTTTTGGCGTAAACAAGCTTGTTTTCTGGAAAAACTGCGTCTAACTTAACTTGTTGGCAAACTTATTTTTACACGACTACGGCAAAGCCAAAAGGAAGTGTAATGATTTTTGTTAAATGATTTTACTTTTTGCTTTTTTTTTTGGCAGTGATCGAAAAGTTGTAAAATTTGCTCGCGTTTTTTTAGATGTAACCTATGCCAAGGTTATAATGATTACGTGTGTTAATTATCTTGAAAGGGATTCCTAGTTCATACATTAAAGAGTAGAAAACGGATTCATTTCAGTTTGTTTAGGCTACGGATAGTCAAATAATATTCATCTACAGTCACAAAGTTTTATGTTCTAACATAAATATTTCTATTACTACATTGAGGACGCACGGCACTTGGGTATTTGGGTATCGCAAACCAGCTTCGGATGATTTTGAATAATTACGTCTTAGTGCCCATAAACTGTCGTTTTTACGACGTAAGCGTAAAACATGGTCGGAGCTACGCAATAGTTTAGGATTATAACGTTTTCAATTGGGTTTGCAGTTTTTAACTCTGTTGCTGAGTGAATACGAACCAAATAAGTCTGAGTACCGTTAGTTCACAGATTATAGAATAAGCTAGATGATATAATACAAATACAAGTATTCTTTATTGAACACCAAAAGCAATACAGTGACATTACAAAAATAAAAATTCAGGCAGACAATAGGCGGTCTTATCGCCAAAAAGCGATCTCTTCCGGACAACCAATTACTCAGAAGCTTGTTGCTACATTACTATTTTTTTTTATTGTCAAGTCATGCACATTATAAATAAATTTAATTAAAAATAATAACTTATGCACATTATAAATAAATTTAATTATATCTCCAAGTACTTTCACAAGTGTATCCGGAATCAAAGTGGGATCCTCCCTCCACTTCAGACTACTTATAATTTCGGTCGTCGTACAGTAGTTCACAACTGACATGGCTCACCGATGTACCTGCGTAGAAGACGCGTTTTAGAAGCGCGGGAAACGCAATGAAACCAATCAGCATACCTACTCCACGCACGACGCGTCTTTTTCCCGTGCCGCTATTGGTGGGTTGCTGCCGCCATAATAGCGCGGTTCGCGTTGCATGTTAGGCTAGGCGCGAACGTGTGACTTTTGAGAAACTAATTCGTTTTGAAATTTTAGTCATCATCATCGTAATTACAGCCGAGAGACGTCCACTGCTGACCGGAAACAGACCGGTCCTGCGCCATCCGCATCCAACGTGTTTCCGTAGTGTCCGTAAACTTAATCGGTCGTCGCTCCATCTTCACAAGCAAAAATACACAACTTCATCAGTCAAATGGCAATGGACAGGGCACATCGCTCGTACAACTGATGGCAGAGGGGCCGAAAAGTTTTCGAATGGCGTCCATGTACCGGAAGACGCAGTGTGGGTAGACTTCCAACAAGATATTTTATTATTAAGGGTGAAGCCAGACGAGCGTAATTTTGTGAGTCGTGAGCGGCAGAATTTCGGTCGCGCCGTACAATATGCAAGTCATGACGTGACACTCACGTGACACAAATTATGTATGGAGCAACCGAAATTTTGCAGCACACGACTCACAAAATTACGCTCGTCTGGCTTCACCCTAAATCAAAATTATTAAAGCAGAATTTCACGATAACTCCACACACCTTGGTTGGACGAACGTGACCTAACATAAAAACGCTGACCAATAATCGTTCTACTACGTATTTATGCAGAGAAATGTATGCAAGCTATACCTTTTTTTTTAATAGCCTATTGGACGTCCTACTGCTGAGCAAAGGCCTCCCCTTTTCTTTCCACCCGTCTCTATCCTTCGCAAAATCCCGTCAAAGTTGGTCTTACTATACCTATGGCTTTACCTATACTTACTGTAAAACTTGCATGGAAAAAAATCCATACAACACAACATGCTCTTACGTATGGGCTCGGCACATCAAAAGCATTCCTTTGTAAACAGATCGGATTACCTGTTGAATCGAAGAAGCCCGCGCTCCTGAGGGATCGTTATAGATTTTAAGCGAATCCGTGTTAGTAGGTTCGCGGTGGCCCCGTGACCCAGTTCCAGGACTGTGACCCGGTGCACCGGCCCGGGGGCCCAGCTAGTGCCTTGTTAGCCGGCTAAAAGTATCCCGGAATCGGTTATCAGACATCACTTATAAATACAATGGACAGGATATCGAAGGGTCATCTTTTGTTGACGAGAAGTCGCAACGTTATTTATTTTTACAACCTGAATATCCATCGGCGCTTTGAGAATATTAACGTGATTTGTGGTATTAATTTGATTATTGAAAGTTTTAAATAAACTACCAGTACCACTATAAATAAATACAGGAATTAGCCCGAAACTTTGACTGAGTAATGCAGGACCACTGCACTTTCCAGAAATAAAAAAACCGGCCAAGTGCGAGTCGGACTCGCGCACCGAGGGTTCCGTACAAATTTATATGAATCTATGAACATCCAGTCTTAGCAGACCTCTGCTCCTAAGCAAGATGTGCGCAGTGTGGGATCATTGTAGATTGGTTACTGATATAGACAGACAGACAAAAAAAATTATGCTTTTCGCAATCTTTCCTTTATTTGTGCTATAAGACCTTGCTTCGTACCAAATTTCAAGATTCTGAGTTCACGGGAAGTACCCTGTAGGTTTTGATTCCCTTGCGAGTTTCGAAAATATGCAGAAATTTGCGTCATAAACGGCTGTATCTTTTGATTGCGTTGGTTTAGAAGTTTGATTTTTTCACAGCTCCAAGGGACAGTAGACCTGAGTATTTGATATAAATTTCAGCTTGATACCTTCACGCGTTCCTGAGAAAAAGGGTCTTGACAGACGGGCGGACGGACGGACAACCAGGGGGGGCACACTTACATATATCACACTTTTCATGCGACTACAGCGATCTCTGGTTGTTTGGTAAAGAACTAAATTAGCGGCCATCTTGGTTGTCTTGTCAAACTTGTCAGTTGTCATTCATCGGCCATGGCCATGGCGTACCAAATTGTACGGTCAAGGACTTTAATTGATAGGCCACTTGCCAATGTTCGTATTTTAGCCGTATAGTGCAAATCGGGTTTAGCCGCTTATACTTCGTATATGCTGATTTGAATTAGACGGCTAAAATACGAATAGTGGCAATTAGCCTATCAATTAAAATTACGCGTAATTATAGCTGTACATCACTACCAACATATACATTATAGATAGGTATACATCTATAGATACGTCACATTAGTTCTTCACCAGGGCGTAGGGCAGCAGCACATTCCATACATGCAAATTTGACCATAGAGTTGCCACTCTTGTTCATATAATATTACAATACTCTTTGCGGACAACAAAGTGATCCTATAAGGGTTCCGTTTTTTCCTTTTGAGGTACGGAACCCTAAAAATTAGGTTAGTGAAAGAGGGATAGTGTTAACTTTCTATCAAGAAGAAGAATTTTCAAGATTAGTCCAGAAGTTATGTACATACATAAGATTATTTAATAGGTTTATTTATTGGAAGAACATTATTATATTAGATTATGGATGTCTTGAAGAAAGGTCAGGTCAAGAGTACCCGAAACCGGTGAGCATGGCATGAAAAAAAAAAATAGTGTTGTGGAAGCGAAAGATGTAGGTACGTCAGAATCGTAGCAGGTGGAGACGAATAGTCTCTGCCTACCCCTTTGATTTGATTTATATTTTATTGTTTTTTTTTTCAGTGTCATTGATTGCTCATGTGCCAAATTTCGTAATTTTTTTTTATTCTGCCTTTTTCTTGTTCAACGAACAGATGCAAAGAAACAAACAATACCTTTTTATTTTAATAATAGTGTAGTGTAGACAAATAAATGTACAGAATATCGAAATGCGTCTCATCGGATTCCATTCCTTCAGAACGTGGGTGGATTGCTGTTTCTCAAAAGCGCAGCCAATATGCACATAACGTCCACTGCATTATGCAAAAACAGATCGTATTGCTGTTCATTATAAATTCAAATTCATTATATTTACTCTGGTACAATATGGCTGCCATTTAGCTATGCTATAGAGCTAATCTCGTTACTTGTGTGCTCACAGATAATAAATCACACTGAGTGTGTATTGACAGGTTGTGTCGGCTCAATTCGGAACGCGGCGTGCTAATATTTGATCAAGTAATGAGTCCGAATCGCAGTCGAATGGGTTCCAGCGTTTGTAGTAAATTATTAAACCACTTAAATGTTTCATTTCGTACTAAATACAAACTGAAATATAGATGCACAGAAAAAACCCCAGAAAAAAGACCAATGCTGGGAATCGAACCCAGGTCCTCAGCATTCCGTGCCGCGTGCCATACCCCTACACCACCACTGGTCTAGAGATTAGACACGAATCTTTCCTATACATCATACATTTCAATCTGCTAAATCATCACCTTATGCAGTGACAAACGCACATCTATGTTACACCCTCATCGAGAGATTTTAACACTCCTTCGGAACTAACCGCTCACCTGGACAAGAGATGGCGCTACTGTGCAACTTTAAACAAGTTAGCTATGAAGTATCTTTTTTTGTACTTATTTTTTCAACTTCATTTTTTTTATTACTTTTACGGTCATCCCGTGAAATCATACATTTCGTACTAAATACAAACTGAAATATAGATGCACAGAAAAAACCCCAGAAAAAAGACCAATGCTGGGAATCGAACCCAGGTCCTCAGCATTCCGTGCCGCGTGCCATACCCCTACACCACCACTGGTCTAGAGATTAGACACGAATCTTTCCTATACATCATACATTTCAATCTGCTAAATCATCACCTTATGCAGTGACAAACGCACATCTATGTTACACCCTCATCGAGAGATTTTAACACTCCTTCGGAACTAACCGCTCACCTGGACAAGAGATGGCGCTACTGTGCAACTTTAAACAAGTTAGCTATGAAGTATCTTTTTTTGTACTTATTTTTTCAACTTCATTTTTTTATTACTTTTACGGTCATCCCGTGAAATCATACATTTCGTACTAAATACAAACTGAAATATAGATGCACAGAAAAAACCCCAGAAAAAAGACCAATGCTGGGAATCGAACCCAGGTCCTCAGCATTCCGTGCCGCGTGCCATACCCCTACACCACCACTGGTCTAGAGATTAGACACGAATCTTTCCTATACATCATACATTTCAATCTGCTAAATCATCACCTTATGCAGTGACAAACGCACATCTATGTTACACCCTCATCGAGAGATTTTAACACTCCTTCGGAACTAACCGCTCACCTGGACAAGAGATGGCATTAAACAAGTTAGCTATGAACTGCATAAGGTGATGATTTAGCAGATTGAAATGTATGATGTATAGGAAAGATTCGTGTCTAATCTCTAGACCAGTGGTGGTGTAGGGGTATGGCACGCGGCACGGAATGCTGAGGACCTGGGTTCGATTCCCAGCATTGGTCTTTTTTCTGGGGTTTTTTCTGTGCATCTATATTTCAGTTTGTATTTAGTACGAAATGTATGATTTCACGGGATGACCGTAAAAGTAATAAAAAAAATGAAGTTGAAAAAATAAGTACAAAAAAGATACTTCATAGCTAACTTGTTTAAAGTTGCACAGTAGCGCCATCTCTTGTCCAGGTGAGCGGTTAGTTCCGAAGGAGTGTTAAAATCTCTCGATGAGGGTGTAACATAGATGTGCGTTTGTCACTGCATAAGGTGATGATTTAGCAGATTGAAATGTATGATGTATAGGAAAGATTCGTGTCTAATCTCTAGACCAGTGGTGGTGTAGGGGTATGGCACGCGGCACGGAATGCTGAGGACCTGGGTTCGATTCCCAGCATTGGTCTTTTTTCTGGGGTTTTTTCTGTGCATCTATATTTCAGTTTGTATTTAGTACGAAATGTATGATTTCACGGGATGACCGTAAAAGTAATAAAAAAAAATGAAGTTGAAAAAATAAGTACAAAAAAAGATACTTCATAGCTAACTTGTTTAAAGTTGCACAGTAGCGCCATCTCTTGTCCAGGTGAGCGGTTAGTTCCGAAGGAGTGTTAAAATCTCTCGATGAGGGTGTAACATAGATGTGCGTTTGTCACTGCATAAGGTGATGATTTAGCAGATTGAAATGTATGATGTATAGGAAAGATTCGTGTCTAATCTCTAGACCAGTGGTGGTGTAGGGGTATGGCACGCGGCACGGAATGCTGAGGACCTGGGTTCGATTCCCAGCATTGGTCTTTTTTCTGGGGTTTTTTCTGTGCATCTATATTTCAGTTTGTATTTAGTACGAAATGTATGATTTCACGGGATGACCGTAAAAGTAATAAAAAAAATGAAGTTGAAAAAATAAGTACAAAAAAAGATACTTCATAGCTAACTTACTTAAATGTTTTGCTATTCTTACGTTTCACACAAGTTACGCGTGTTAGTTAGACTACGGTCTCCTCTAAGCACCATGGGCCGCTTAAAGCGTCACGTCATGCGCTGTGTTACAATGCTTACTAATGAAATTTACTGGTGGTCCCCTTTGAACGTTGACGTTGGCGTTTTGACGCCGTACTCGGTATTCAAACGCTATGCTCCGCGTCTCTACTTATTTCGAAGACGACGACGTATTGACCGCTGACGCTGTGCGTTGCGTGTTCTGTTCAGCGGAGCGTTAACGCTGACGCCAGACGCCGCGTATACCATAAAATAGGAGACCATAGCCTTATAAAGTGTTTGCCTATCTGTGCAACTAATAAATATAAGCAATTTAGAACTCCAGATGCCATAACTTGGAAAGCAATCTCGCCGGCTGACTTTGTCAGCATCACATTCGGGGCACGATCCATGCTCCTCGACGTATTGATTACCACGACTTTGATAATAACTTCGCTGTCAAGTTCTGGTTGATGGAAAAAAATACTGTTTATAGTCACAGAGTAACTAGGACACAGAGGTGGCTCCGAGTCAATTTTGCATGTTTTAAAATTTTGGAGTTGGTGAGTTTGGATCTGATTAGTAGTACAAGCATCAGCTGTGTATTGACAAAATCTTGTAATTCGATTAACGAACGATGATTCGTATTTTATAAAATTACATACTTTATAAATATTCCCGCAGTAAATCGCCTGTATTCAGTCATTCTGATTTAAAAAATTGTCTCCGGGTGAGGAAAGAGCTAGGCGTAAATAACATCACACCAGAACACCTTTATAATGTTTTTATATCACGTGACAATTGCGACCAATCGACCTAGTCCTAAACTAACTGCTTTGGATACCAGGCAACGGATAGGCTTGCTTTTATAGATAAATACATAAGGTAGATGTCCGAGTGCTGGTCACACTGTCCCAGTAGAAGAATAGAGATGACAGCAGTGTATCATCTATTGGACATTAGCAGGTCGCACACTTGGATATTTCTAAAAGACTGTGAACTTTATAATTATACATGAAAAAGAAAAAAAATCGAATAAGCAAAAACGTTAATTTTATTAAATACTAGGTAGTTTTGATGTACTAAATTAACGGAAATAAAAAACCGGCCATTATAAGATACATAGTTAAAAAAGCTGAAAAAAGCATGTTGCTACCCCCTTTACTTTTAGTTTATTTGTTTTTAGTATTTGTTTTTATTAGCGTTAGGCGGCAGTAGTAATACATAATCGGGGAAAATTTCAAGTGTCTATCTACTTTAAACATGAAACACCGTGAGACTCACTCATAGTGAAAATAAACGGATCACTCACGTCTTAAAACGAGTTTAAACGAGTCGAGTAGCCGCGCGACCAGGGCGTTAGCACGCAGTGCACGTTTGGCAGCCGCCGTGACGTGCGACTCCGAGAGGAAGGGCTACGGATTAGCCCGAAACATGTCGAGTTAAACTCGTTTTAAGACGTGAGTGATCCGTTTATTTTCACTATGTCTATCTATTATGGTTTAAGAGATAGAGAGCCCTGCGACAGACGGACGGACAGACAGCGTAGTCTCAGTAATAGGGTCCCGTTGGCACCATTTGGGTATGGAACCCTAAAAAACACTGTGCATTATCACATTTATCTCCATGGGTAACTAAAATGATTAAACGACTCTCCTCGTCCATTCACGAGTTTTTATGTAAGTACTTAATTTTTGTATCAAGCCTAAAGTAAAGTTATAATTTTAAGCAGAAACATAATTGGGCCCAAGAGAAAAGTAAATATGTTGGTGTACTTACATTGTAATTAATTATAACAACGTTTGCGCGGCTGGTCACTATGCGAGGTAAATGTATTTATTCAGTTGACAAAAGTCTGAAGTAGGTTTATGTATTTTATTACAGAGACAATATACCTAACAAAGTGTCTCGCCAGTTCTTTTTTCGTAAGGTTTTAGTGTCGGATCGAATTTTTGGTTTCGGTTTCGGCAGAACTGGAACTAGGACCGATACCGAAATTTGGTTCGTGGACTTTTGTGCGATTTTCTTCAGCAGCCTGTACTTT
The DNA here is from genome assembly GCA_947859365.1 of Archips crataeganus. Classification (NCBI taxonomy): domain Eukaryota; kingdom Metazoa; phylum Arthropoda; class Insecta; order Lepidoptera; family Tortricidae; genus Archips; species Archips crataeganus. The sequence continues at coordinate 17,084,441 of OX402055.1, forward strand.
GGAATAATAATAATCGTCGCAGCCGATTTGGCGTGGCTAAGTCGTTGTTCCACATTAAATAAAATAGATACTTACTCATTTTTTTAAAGCTCGAAAGCTTTCATATAACCTTTTAACAAAATAATGACAGCAAGGAATGGATTACAGCAGGTGGTGCAATCTATTATAAATCAAAATTAATCACCGAAATGTATGTACGCCCATAACTTCCGATCAACTTGCACCAAATAAGGTTCTTATGAACGAAATATTAGAAAATACAAATGGGGGCGAAGCCGCGGGAATCAACTAGTATGTAATAAATAGGTATAAATAAACATTATACAAAAACAACCTAATATTATAATACACATCATAAAACGCACATAGGTAACAACAATGCCTAGTACCCATAACACAAGCTTTACTTAGCTTACTTTGGGACTAGGTCAATTGGTGTGAATTGTCCCGTGATATTTATTTATTTATTTATTTAATGCACCTGTAAATAGATAAACGGGGTATAATTTTACAATACAATAATTAATGTAGGTACAATAGGGTCGCCGTTAAATGATTTCGGTTTTGGTTTCGGTTTCTATTTATTAAGTCTCAGTCGGATACTTGAGTTTGGCTCGATACTGTCACTCTGAGAAGATAAAGCGGTCACCAAGTAAACATAGTTTATTTTGCAAACACTACCCCAAGAGCCCACCCTCGGCTAAGCCAGCCAACAAAGGCTCGCCACATACAATTCTAGGGATTAAATAACACGATGTACGATGTATTTATTAGCAGGAAGTTACACGGCTTGACAAAGACGAAGCAAGAAAGCAAGTTTTAGTTTATAACTAGCTTTTGCCCGCGACTCCGTCCGCGTGGAATAAGTAATTTGGGCAGCTTATTTTTTTATCCAATTTGCTTTTTCATCAATTATGGCTCTCCTTAGATCCTTCCGGAAGAAGTGAAACTTCATAATAAACCAACCCGCTCCCAATCCGCTCTCAACCCGCCCCCAACCCGCCCCCAACCCGCTCCCAACCCGCTCCCTACCCGCTCCCAACCCGCTCTCAACCCGCCCCCAACCCGCTGCCAACCCGCTCCTAACCCGCCCCTAACCCACTAACAACCCGCCGCCAATTTGCTCTCAACCCACCCCCAACCCGCTCCTAACCCGCCCCCAACCCGCTCCCAACTCGCCCCAACCCGCTCCCAACCCGCCCCCAACCCGCTCCCAACCCGCTCCGAACCCGCTCCTAACCCGCCCCAACCCACTCCCAACCCGCTCCCAACCCGCCCCCAACCTGCTCTCAAGCCGCCCCCAACCCGCTCTCAAGCCGCCCCCAACCCGCTCTCAACCCGCCCCCCCCAGCCGCTCCCAACCCGCACTATCTAACACTGAAAGAATTTTCCAAATCGGAGCAGTAGTTCCCGAGATATAGACGTTTTACTTCCAAAACCCCCGATTTGGAAACATTCTTCCGCTCCGCTCCGCTCCTATTGGTGTTAGCGTGATGATATATAGCCTATAGCCTTCCTCGATAAATGTGCTATCTAACACTGAAAGAATTATTCAAACCGGAGCAGTAGTTCCTGAGATTAGCGCGTTCAAACAAAAAACCTGTTCGATAAATTCTTAAAATAGACGTATCTTTCTTATTTGTGAACCGATTCAAATGAAACAAACACTAAATGTTAATCCAAGAAAATACCAACATATCAGTGAAAACCGCATCCTTCTAGGTTAAGCCGTTTCTGAGATTAGCGCGCACAAACGCACAGACAAACAGACAAACAGACAAACAGACAATAATTCTAAAAATTATTGTTTTGGGTTCTATTGCGCTAATAAATAGCCCTAGTGACAGTTTTTCTCAAATATCTTCAATGTACAGACACCGACTTTGTTACAGATTTATTATATGTATACAATATAAAAGGGAAAGGTCATTGACTGACATGTCCATGCACATGAAATTTGACATTTAAGTACTTAGATGGTAGTAACAGTGAAAAACTAATTAAAGGATTTCCGGAAAACCCACGGGATAAGGATAACCCTTAAATGCCGAGTCATAATGCATAATAATCATAATGCTGAGTCAGCGACCGTTTCACTTTTGCATGGACAGACATGCAGATCTGTGTATTTATTACTTCGTTGTTTTGTGAACCTTGTTTATTTGTATGAATTTGTGTGTACTTTCTTGTATTTGTGTGTCTTGTAAAAGTGAATAAATGTCTTCTTTCTTTCTTTCTTTCTTTCTTTAAATGCATAGCGTGTCCAAGGGGCAAAGCTGTGTCTAAAATTCATTTTCAAACATATTTTAAGTAAATTCAAAAACTTATAACTTGTGCAGTAAGGCTTGAAGTTTTGTCAATATTTAAATTAAAGGGATAAACTCAATGGGATCCTATCTCAGTAACCAGTACCTTAGGATCATAGAGTAGAGGTGCAGTAAAAGGGGATTTTTGGAATTCCAGCGGGATAGAGATCTGGAAATGACCTTAAATTTTATTTGTACGTGGATAAAGTCGCAGGAAAAAGCTAGTATTTACTCAAATGACTGAGGATTGCTTGCTACACACCTGATACAAAGATAAATGAACTACGATTTAACAACAAAAATTTTTTATGTTTCTCACTTTGGTGTACAAAAATCGATATCCAATCTCAATCTCATTTAGACGACCAGATGGCCTAGTGGTTAGAGAACCTGACTACCAAGCTTGAGGTTCCGGGTTCGATTCCCGTGTCGGGGCAGATATTTGTATGAAAATACGAATGTTTGTTCTCGGGTCTTGGGTGTTTAATATGTATTTAAGTATGTATCTATCTATATAAGTATGTTTATCCGTTGCTTAGTACCCATAACACAAGCTTTGCTAAGCTTACTTTGGGACTAGGTCAATTGGTGTGAATTGTCCCATGATATTCATTTTTATTTTTTTTATTTATTTAGTCGTAAACTTCAATAGAACTTTTTAATTGTGTTTAGTGGAGCGAATATTCATGCATATTACAATATTTCATAAAACTTGTCGTTGAGGACATAATAATGATAGGAGTTCTTTGACTTATTTGTTCTAGAAACGACGTGTTTCACATAAATGTGACGATTATTTTCTGATATGCATTTGTAGAAACTTAACAATTTTTGACACAATACAGCAAGTTTACATAGATAATAGCAAGGACGATTAAATTGAGAGTACAGACGGCGTAAGAGAAGGTTCATACATAAGATTATTTAATAGGTTTATTTATTGGAAGAACATTATTATATTAGATTATGGATGTCTTGAAGAAAGGTCAGGTCAAGAGTACCCGAAACCGGTGAGCATGGCATGAAAAAAAAAAATAGTGTTGTGGAAGCGAAAGATGTAGGTACGTCAGAATCGTAGCAGGTGGAGACGAATAGTCTCTGCCTACCCCTTTGATTTGATTTATATTTTATTGTTTTTTTTTTCAGTGTCATTGATTGCTCATGTGCCAAATTTCGTAATTTTTTTTTATTCTGCCTTTTTCTTGTTCAACGAACAGATGCAAAGAAACAAACAATACCTTTTTATTTTAATAATAGTGTAGTGTAGACAAATAAATGTACAGAATATCGAAATGCGTCTCATCGGATTCCATTCCTTCAGAACGTGGGTGGATTGCTGTTTCTCAAAAGCGCAGCCAATATGCACATAACGTCCACTGCATTATGCAAAAACAGATCGTATTGCTGTTCATTATAAATTCAAATTCATTATATTTACTCTGGTACAATATGGCTGCCATTTAGCTATGCTATAGAGCTAATCTCGTTACTTGTGTGCTCACAGATAATAAATCACACTGAGTGTGTATTGACAGGTTGTGTCGGCTCAATTCGGAACGCGGCGTGCTAATATTTGATCAAGTAATGAGTCCGAATCGCAGTCGAATGGGTTCCAGCGTTTGTAGTAAATTATTAAACCACTTAAATGTTTCATTTCGTACTAAATACAAACTGAAATATAGATGCACAGAAAAAACCCCAGAAAAAAGACCAATGCTGGGAATCGAACCCAGGTCCTCAGCATTCCGTGCCGCGTGCCATACCCCTACACCACCACTGGTCTAGAGATTAGACACGAATCTTTCCTATACATCATACATTTCAATCTGCTAAATCATCACCTTATGCAGTGACAAACGCACATCTATGTTACACCCTCATCGAGAGATTTTAACACTCCTTCGGAACTAACCGCTCACCTGGACAAGAGATGGCGCTACTGTGCAACTTTAAACAAGTTAGCTATGAAGTATCTTTTTTTGTACTTATTTTTTCAACTTCATTTTTTTTATTACTTTTACGGTCATCCCGTGAAATCATACATTTCGTACTAAATACAAACTGAAATATAGATGCACAGAAAAAACCCCAGAAAAAAGACCAATGCTGGGAATCGAACCCAGGTCCTCAGCATTCCGTGCCGCGTGCCATACCCCTACACCACCACTGGTCTAGAGATTAGACACGAATCTTTCCTATACATCATACATTTCAATCTGCTAAATCATCACCTTATGCAGTGACAAACGCACATCTATGTTACACCCTCATCGAGAGATTTTAACACTCCTTCGGAACTAACCGCTCACCTGGACAAGAGATGGCGCTACTGTGCAACTTTAAACAAGTTAGCTATGAAGTATCTTTTTTTGTACTTATTTTTTCAACTTCATTTTTTTATTACTTTTACGGTCATCCCGTGAAATCATACATTTCGTACTAAATACAAACTGAAATATAGATGCACAGAAAAAACCCCAGAAAAAAGACCAATGCTGGGAATCGAACCCAGGTCCTCAGCATTCCGTGCCGCGTGCCATACCCCTACACCACCACTGGTCTAGAGATTAGACACGAATCTTTCCTATACATCATACATTTCAATCTGCTAAATCATCACCTTATGCAGTGACAAACGCACATCTATGTTACACCCTCATCGAGAGATTTTAACACTCCTTCGGAACTAACCGCTCACCTGGACAAGAGATGGCATTAAACAAGTTAGCTATGAACTGCATAAGGTGATGATTTAGCAGATTGAAATGTATGATGTATAGGAAAGATTCGTGTCTAATCTCTAGACCAGTGGTGGTGTAGGGGTATGGCACGCGGCACGGAATGCTGAGGACCTGGGTTCGATTCCCAGCATTGGTCTTTTTTCTGGGGTTTTTTCTGTGCATCTATATTTCAGTTTGTATTTAGTACGAAATGTATGATTTCACGGGATGACCGTAAAAGTAATAAAAAAAATGAAGTTGAAAAAATAAGTACAAAAAAGATACTTCATAGCTAACTTGTTTAAAGTTGCACAGTAGCGCCATCTCTTGTCCAGGTGAGCGGTTAGTTCCGAAGGAGTGTTAAAATCTCTCGATGAGGGTGTAACATAGATGTGCGTTTGTCACTGCATAAGGTGATGATTTAGCAGATTGAAATGTATGATGTATAGGAAAGATTCGTGTCTAATCTCTAGACCAGTGGTGGTGTAGGGGTATGGCACGCGGCACGGAATGCTGAGGACCTGGGTTCGATTCCCAGCATTGGTCTTTTTTCTGGGGTTTTTTCTGTGCATCTATATTTCAGTTTGTATTTAGTACGAAATGTATGATTTCACGGGATGACCGTAAAAGTAATAAAAAAAAATGAAGTTGAAAAAATAAGTACAAAAAAAGATACTTCATAGCTAACTTGTTTAAAGTTGCACAGTAGCGCCATCTCTTGTCCAGGTGAGCGGTTAGTTCCGAAGGAGTGTTAAAATCTCTCGATGAGGGTGTAACATAGATGTGCGTTTGTCACTGCATAAGGTGATGATTTAGCAGATTGAAATGTATGATGTATAGGAAAGATTCGTGTCTAATCTCTAGACCAGTGGTGGTGTAGGGGTATGGCACGCGGCACGGAATGCTGAGGACCTGGGTTCGATTCCCAGCATTGGTCTTTTTTCTGGGGTTTTTTCTGTGCATCTATATTTCAGTTTGTATTTAGTACGAAATGTATGATTTCACGGGATGACCGTAAAAGTAATAAAAAAAATGAAGTTGAAAAAATAAGTACAAAAAAAGATACTTCATAGCTAACTTACTTAAATGTTTTGCTATTCTTACGTTTCACACAAGTTACGCGTGTTAGTTAGACTACGGTCTCCTCTAAGCACCATGGGCCGCTTAAAGCGTCACGTCATGCGCTGTGTTACAATGCTTACTAATGAAATTTACTGGTGGTCCCCTTTGAACGTTGACGTTGGCGTTTTGACGCCGTACTCGGTATTCAAACGCTATGCTCCGCGTCTCTACTTATTTCGAAGACGACGACGTATTGACCGCTGACGCTGTGCGTTGCGTGTTCTGTTCAGCGGAGCGTTAACGCTGACGCCAGACGCCGCGTATACCATAAAATAGGAGACCATAGCCTTATAAAGTGTTTGCCTATCTGTGCAACTAATAAATATAAGCAATTTAGAACTCCAGATGCCATAACTTGGAAAGCAATCTCGCCGGCTGACTTTGTCAGCATCACATTCGGGGCACGATCCATGCTCCTCGACGTATTGATTACCACGACTTTGATAATAACTTCGCTGTCAAGTTCTGGTTGATGGAAAAAAATACTGTTTATAGTCACAGAGTAACTAGGACACAGAGGTGGCTCCGAGTCAATTTTGCATGTTTTAAAATTTTGGAGTTGGTGAGTTTGGATCTGATTAGTAGTACAAGCATCAGCTGTGTATTGACAAAATCTTGTAATTCGATTAACGAACGATGATTCGTATTTTATAAAATTACATACTTTATAAATATTCCCGCAGTAAATCGCCTGTATTCAGTCATTCTGATTTAAAAAATTGTCTCCGGGTGAGGAAAGAGCTAGGCGTAAATAACATCACACCAGAACACCTTTATAATGTTTTTATATCACGTGACAATTGCGACCAATCGACCTAGTCCTAAACTAACTGCTTTGGATACCAGGCAACGGATAGGCTTGCTTTTATAGATAAATACATAAGGTAGATGTCCGAGTGCTGGTCACACTGTCCCAGTAGAAGAATAGAGATGACAGCAGTGTATCATCTATTGGACATTAGCAGGTCGCACACTTGGATATTTCTAAAAGACTGTGAACTTTATAATTATACATGAAAAAGAAAAAAAATCGAATAAGCAAAAACGTTAATTTTATTAAATACTAGGTAGTTTTGATGTACTAAATTAACGGAAATAAAAAACCGGCCATTATAAGATACATAGTTAAAAAAGCTGAAAAAAGCATGTTGCTACCCCCTTTACTTTTAGTTTATTTGTTTTTAGTATTTGTTTTTATTAGCGTTAGGCGGCAGTAGTAATACATAATCGGGGAAAATTTCAAGTGTCTATCTACTTTAAACATGAAACACCGTGAGACTCACTCATAGTGAAAATAAACGGATCACTCACGTCTTAAAACGAGTTTAAACGAGTCGAGTAGCCGCGCGACCAGGGCGTTAGCACGCAGTGCACGTTTGGCAGCCGCCGTGACGTGCGACTCCGAGAGGAAGGGCTACGGATTAGCCCGAAACATGTCGAGTTAAACTCGTTTTAAGACGTGAGTGATCCGTTTATTTTCACTATGTCTATCTATTATGGTTTAAGAGATAGAGAGCCCTGCGACAGACGGACGGACAGACAGCGTAGTCTCAGTAATAGGGTCCCGTTGGCACCATTTGGGTATGGAACCCTAAAAAACACTGTGCATTATCACATTTATCTCCATGGGTAACTAAAATGATTAAACGACTCTCCTCGTCCATTCACGAGTTTTTATGTAAGTACTTAATTTTTGTATCAAGCCTAAAGTAAAGTTATAATTTTAAGCAGAAACATAATTGGGCCCAAGAGAAAAGTAAATATGTTGGTGTACTTACATTGTAATTAATTATAACAACGTTTGCGCGGCTGGTCACTATGCGAGGTAAATGTATTTATTCAGTTGACAAAAGTCTGAAGTAGGTTTATGTATTTTATTACAGAGACAATATACCTAACAAAGTGTCTCGCCAGTTCTTTTTTCGTAAGGTTTTAGTGTCGGATCGAATTTTTGGTTTCGGTTTCGGCAGAACTGGAACTAGGACCGATACCGAAATTTGGTTCGTGGACTTTTGTGCGATTTTCTTCAGCAGCCTGTACTTTGGAATAATAATAATCGTCGCAGCCGATTTGGCGTGGCTAAGTCGTTGTTCCACATTAAATAAAATAGATACTTACTCATTTTTTTAAAGCTCGAAAGCTTTCATATAACCTTTTAACAAAATAATGACAGCAAGGAATGGATTACAGCAGGTGGTGCAATCTATTATAAATCAAAATTAATCACCGAAATGTATGTACGCCCATAACTTCCGATCAACTTGCACCAAATAAGGTTCTTATGAACGAAATATTAGAAAATACAAATGGGGGCGAAGCCGCGGGAATCAACTAGTATGTAATAAATAGGTATAAATAAACATTATACAAAAACAACCTAATATTATAATACACATCATAAAACGCACATAGGTAACAACAATGCCTAGTACCCATAACACAAGCTTTACTTAGCTTACTTTGGGACTAGGTCAATTGGTGTGAATTGTCCCGTGATATTTATTTATTTATTTATTTAATGCACCTGTAAATAGATAAACGGGGTATAATTTTACAATACAATAATTAATGTAGGTACAATAGGGTCGCCGTTAAATGATTTCGGTTTTGGTTTCGGTTTCTATTTATTAAGTCTCAGTCGGATACTTGAGTTTGGCTCGATACTGTCACTCTGAGAAGATAAAGCGGTCACCAAGTAAACATAGTTTATTTTGCAAACACTACCCCAAGAGCCCACCCTCGGCTAAGCCAGCCAACAAAGGCTCGCCACATACAATTCTAGGGATTAAATAACACGATGTACGATGTATTTATTAGCAGGAAGTTACACGGCTTGACAAAGACGAAGCAAGAAAGCAAGTTTTAGTTTATAACTAGCTTTTGCCCGCGACTCCGTCCGCGTGGAATAAGTAATTTGGGCAGCTTATTTTTTTATCCAATTTGCTTTTTCATCAATTATGGCTCTCCTTAGATCCTTCCGGAAGAAGTGAAACTTCATAATAAACCAACCCGCTCCCAATCCGCTCTCAACCCGCCCCCAACCCGCCCCCAACCCGCTCCCAACCCGCTCCCTACCCGCTCCCAACCCGCTCTCAACCCGCCCCCAACCCGCTGCCAACCCGCTCCTAACCCGCCCCTAACCCACTAACAACCCGCCGCCAATTTGCTCTCAACCCACCCCCAACCCGCTCCTAACCCGCCCCCAACCCGCTCCCAACTCGCCCCAACCCGCTCCCAACCCGCCCCCAACCCGCTCCCAACCCGCTCCGAACCCGCTCCTAACCCGCCCCAACCCACTCCCAACCCGCTCCCAACCCGCCCCCAACCTGCTCTCAAGCCGCCCCCAACCCGCTCTCAAGCCGCCCCCAACCCGCTCTCAACCCGCCCCCCCCAGCCGCTCCCAACCCGCACTATCTAACACTGAAAGAATTTTCCAAATCGGAGCAGTAGTTCCCGAGATATAGACGTTTTACTTCCAAAACCCCCGATTTGGAAACATTCTTCCGCTCCGCTCCGCTCCTATTGGTGTTAGCGTGATGATATATAGCCTATAGCCTTCCTCGATAAATGTGCTATCTAACACTGAAAGAATTATTCAAACCGGAGCAGTAGTTCCTGAGATTAGCGCGTTCAAACAAAAAACCTGTTCGATAAATTCTTAAAATAGACGTATCTTTCTTATTTGTGAACCGATTCAAATGAAACAAACACTAAATGTTAATCCAAGAAAATACCAACATATCAGTGAAAACCGCATCCTTCTAGGTTAAGCCGTTTCTGAGATTAGCGCGCACAAACGCACAGACAAACAGACAAACAGACAAACAGACAATAATTCTAAAAATTATTGTTTTGGGTTCTATTGCGCTAATAAATAGCCCTAGTGACAGTTTTTCTCAAATATCTTCAATGTACAGACACCGACTTTGTTACAGATTTATTATATGTATACAATATAAAAGGGAAAGGTCATTGACTGACATGTCCATGCACATGAAATTTGACATTTAAGTACTTAGATGGTAGTAACAGTGAAAAACTAATTAAAGGATTTCCGGAAAACCCACGGGATAAGGATAACCCTTAAATGCCGAGTCATAATGCATAATAATCATAATGCTGAGTCAGCGACCGTTTCACTTTTGCATGGACAGACATGCAGATCTGTGTATTTATTACTTCGTTGTTTTGTGAACCTTGTTTATTTGTATGAATTTGTGTGTACTTTCTTGTATTTGTGTGTCTTGTAAAAGTGAATAAATGTCTTCTTTCTTTCTTTCTTTCTTTCTTTAAATGCATAGCGTGTCCAAGGGGCAAAGCTGTGTCTAAAATTCATTTTCAAACATATTTTAAGTAAATTCAAAAACTTATAACTTGTGCAGTAAGGCTTGAAGTTTTGTCAATATTTAAATTAAAGGGATAAACTCAATGGGATCCTATCTCAGTAACCAGTACCTTAGGATCATAGAGTAGAGGTGCAGTAAAAGGGGATTTTTGGAATTCCAGCGGGATAGAGATCTGGAAATGACCTTAAATTTTATTTGTACGTGGATAAAGTCGCAGGAAAAAGCTAGTATTTACTCAAATGACTGAGGATTGCTTGCTACACACCTGATACAAAGATAAATGAACTACGATTTAACAACAAAAATTTTTTATGTTTCTCACTTTGGTGTACAAAAATCGATATCCAATCTCAATCTCATTTAGACGACCAGATGGCCTAGTGGTTAGAGAACCTGACTACCAAGCTTGAGGTTCCGGGTTCGATTCCCGTGTCGGGGCAGATATTTGTATGAAAATACGAATGTTTGTTCTCGGGTCTTGGGTGTTTAATATGTATTTAAGTATGTATCTATCTATATAAGTATGTTTATCCGTTGCTTAGTACCCATAACACAAGCTTTGCTAAGCTTACTTTGGGACTAGGTCAATTGGTGTGAATTGTCCCATGATATTCATTTTTATTTTTTTTATTTATTTAGTCGTAAACTTCAATAGAACTTTTTAATTGTGTTTAGTGGAGCGAATATTCATGCATATTACAATATTTCATAAAACTTGTCGTTGAGGACATAATAATGATAGGAGTTCTTTGACTTATTTGTTCTAGAAACGACGTGTTTCACATAAATGTGACGATTATTTTCTGATATGCATTTGTAGAAACTTAACAATTTTTGACACAATACAGCAAGTTTACATAGATAATAGCAAGGACGATTAAATTGAGAGTACAGACGGCGTAAGAGAAGGTTCGTCACCTTGAAGTCACCACAAAAAGAAACATTCACATTGGCAATGGCAAACACTGACAATTAAATAGAACATACATTGACGAGCAAAAATAAAGGGTCGGTTACAAAAATGACGATAACTACAAAACCCGCTGTGATTGCTTCTTCGAGTAAAATGAGTTTAGTAAAGAGTTTCATTCTTAACAAGAAAAAGTTTAATTGAGAATAAAACTCTTTACTAAACTCATTTTACTCGAGGAAGCTATCACAGCGGGTTTTGTAGTTATCGTCATTTTTGTAACCGACCCTTTATTTTTGCTCGTCAGTGTAGAAAGGTAAATGGTTCTGCAGGCTTATTGTCTAACGCTTCTGACGCTTGCCTTCGCAATCACTGTTTCTTACTGTCAAACGGTATAAAATGATGAAGTTATTTCGAACATAGGCGTAGTCACGGATTAAGGCTAGTGTTCTACACCGTGAAATTTTAGTGGTTGTTTTCCCGAAACGAGGTGATTTAGTTTCGATTGTACAATCGATTTATACTTAATATTTTGACACATGTTCACAGTCCAGTGACCCTTATGTGGGGCACGATAGCTCTTATTCGGGAACGTGTTAAGAGGCTATCTAAAACTACCTACGGCTTGAAGTCATAAACAGTTGAACGCTGCAAAGTAATGGTACAATGAAATTGATCCGAACAGCTGATGCCGCGGTCGTAATACCTTCAAATGGTTCTGTTCAAGTCTTATTCACATTAGATTAGCGGCGACATCCAATAGTCGTATAATTCACAACTTTATTTGAAACTTTGACCAGCTTTATGGACGCTTTATAGCCGTGGTGGCCTAGTGGTTTGACCTATGGTCTCTCAAGCAGAGGTTCGTGGGTTCGAGTCCGGGCTCGCACCTCTGAGTTTTGCGGAATTTAAATATTAAATTTACCATAAGCTTTATAGTGATGGAAAACATCGTGAGGAAACCTGCATACATCTGCGAAGAAATTCATTGGTGTGTGTTCCCAATCTGCACTGTGGGCCTGCGTGGGAACTACGGCTCAAGTCCTCTCATCCTGATATTAATGAATGTTACTGTGAATTTTTTAATGGATTACTATACTTAGTCCGACAAGCTCGTGCGCGGCCTCGGCGGAACCCTGTCGCAGGGAGCCTCTGCTAATAATAAGTAGTAATTTTAATAAGTGCGGCAAACGCTGACTGCGACAGAGTTCCGCGGAGGGTCGCGCACGAGCTTGTCGGACACGGATATTAAACTAGTGAGGTAAAATGCTTAGGAGCGAACTGGTCATGTTATTATGGGGTTTGGACGTGGTTTGTTTAGAGAAAACCATAGCTGAGCAGGCTGCAAATTGTGACTCTCCGTACTACTCACCTCATCATCATCCCAGCCTATTTACGTCCCACTGTAGGGCACAGGCCTCCTCTCAGAATGAGAGGGCTTGGGCCGTAGTTCCCACGCGGGCCCAGTACGGATTGGGAACTTCACACACACTATTGAATTTCTTCGCAGGTATTGGTTTCCTAACGAAGTTTTTCCTTCACCGTAAAGCTCATGGTAAATTTCAAATGTAATTTAGCACATAAATTCCGAAAAACTCAGAGGTGCGAGCCGAGATATGAACCCACGATCCTCTGCTTGAGAAGCCATAGGTCAAACCTCTAGGCCACCACGGCTTTTTTTATCCCGATATTCCCATGGAATCCATATAAATCCCAAAATGTCAACCACTAACTCTCGAGAAATGAAATGAAATGAATGATGCAATTTGGTACGGGTATTTTTCAAGCAAAGTTAATGAAAATACGATTAATGAAATTCCGGAATTTCAATTCAAATACTAGATCCTATCGCAATTTTAATAAAATCAGGTGCTTTTGTATAGGCGATACAGTCCCGACCTAGGTATTAAATCAGCACGTATTTCATTGAGACTCATTGGTCTCTTCCTTTGCGTAATTGAGTTACAAATGGTAGGTACACTATCCTCGCGACGCTCAGTATTTACGACTTTGAAATTTGAAAATAGGTGATGTGAATTGCACTTCATTGGTATCAAAAGTTTCGACTAGGCACACTTCTATAGGTATAATTAAGAAAGAAAGAGAGAGAAATATTTTGTTTACGGCAGAATCCGTCAAACCGTTTAGCGTGAAAGAGTAACAAACATCCACACATCCACACATCCATCCATCCATACAAACTTTCAAGTTTACAATATTAAGTGGGAAATCCTCTCTTTAATCGGGTTAACCGGAAAAGATCTCTTTTTAGGGGACAAGGTCACGTTTGTTTTCCTCTGTGCTAACAGTATTTTTTATTTAATTATGTGCAAATTGTGCAATAAATCAATGAATCAAATAGTTTATTTGCAAGAATATAGTTAATTAGATGGTCAATAAATACATTTTGTCGCACAGAGAATTTAGTCCTTACATACAAATATTATTTTATAATATAATCCAAAAATTAAATAATAATAAAATAAAATATATCAATAAATTGTCAAACAATTCTAAATTAAATTTAAATCAAATTAATTTAATTAAATTTCCTGTGCCTAAAAATTAACATGTATCGTGCATTAATAATAATTTACTCTAAGATAATAATCAAATTTAATAAATATGCGGTTTAGGTATAATCTATAATCTATATATATTCTTTTATGATATTTTAACAGACTTTTTTAAAAAGTGTCATTTCATAAGTGGCATAAGTACAAATAAATGCAAGAAAATAGAGAAAACTTCTTTTAATTCTTCTTATATTTTAAGAATAAGCTTCCATTGTTGCGGAGATATGCAAGATCAGACCAATTAAGTAGTCGAAATCCACATTTCACCAGCTCCCTTTACAATATGACATGGATTTCATTTCAACTGATGTGTTTGGGTCATACACCTTATTTTGTTTGCGTCTCATCTGTGGGTATGGAAAAAGTTAAGATTCTATAGCCAATATTTTTTAGTCAAGTCAACATTGCCCTGGCCAACTTTCCGGCCATTTAAATAAATCTTAAGTTTGCCGACTCGGAATCGCTATGTTATGTCCACAGGAGAGACAACTTTTGTTTCTTACATTGTGTAAGCGACCCGCTTGGACGATTCTACGTCTGCCCTCCGCTTCAATCAAAGCGTGGCCTAAAATTTTTAAAACTTCAAAGTTATTTTCACTCTTCGAAGCCGCAGAAGAGAGCGTAAGCGAAAAATATGAATATAATTCAGAAATTGGGAATGTCCAAAAAAAATTACCAGTGGTTTTATATTTTTTTTGTATAGAAAAGTCAATTATAAGAAACTAATTTCAATATTTTGTCACTTAGTTCACTACTTTTTTCAAAATTAATTATTGAAACTATTTTGGTTGATGACGTCAGATTGTAATTGAGGGCTAACACTACCAAATTTCTAAATCTATCTAAATGCGTACGATAAGGCAACCCCTTTAATTATTTTTTGCGTGGTGGTACACTGTAACTAGTGTCACTTTACTGGCGCTGTCAAAGTGCTAGATGTCAGGCAGTGGGTCCAAATCAAACTCCGTAGTTATAATCCACGCGTAAATTTGTGAAGAATTCTAACCACACAGAATAAAGTACGACTTGGACCGGTCACGCAATTTACACCAAAGTCAAATGAAGGTCATTGCTTATTTGTTATGTAATAATTTCATTATATAATATTAAAATTAAATAACTACAGAAAACGAGTTAAAAACCATTTATCTCGAAATGGTTTTCGAAATACTATACATTGCAAAAAAATAGACATCCCCAATTGTTATCGTCGTTCTCACCGTACTATGGGAGCGAATTTTACGCTACACTTGTTTTTATTCCCTTTAGTATAAAAATTCGAGGACCACGCGCGCGTCTAAACGTTAAAATAGATATTTTCAGAGCCGCTGAGTTGGGACGGTATTTTCTTTTCACTTGAAATCTAATTTTAAATAGAATTTTTCTAATGAATAAGCAGATCTTTTGGACGGGGTATTTTTATAATTTTTATTTTTATAGTGACATGTACATATTTAGTTAATTTTACTTAAGTAAGTTATCTTTATTTTCTTTTTAACTGTTAATTTCATGTCTTTATGTTATTTTATTTTATTTAATAAGCAGTTAAAATACTTATTTAGGTAATACTAATTTTAATGAATTTAGAGCCATTGTAAAGGAAAGCTTAATATCCTTAATTAATAATCTAAGAGTCGAACTGTGATCAGATCATAAAACATGCAAAATATTTTCAAGCACTGGGACGTATATGTTAGCCAATATAAATGTCCCACGGCGGCGTCGAGCAAAGTGGCATAACGCTGCCGAACTTCGCTCGACATTGTGTGGCGACATTATTTACATAGGCATATTACTTATGTCGAGCGAAGAGCGCCAACGTTGTGCCACTTAAACCTACACGTGTCGCGAGATATTTGTCCACTAATGAGTCCTTGGCTTTAAATAGACCATAACGTAGTCTAAATAGGTACCTACAAGTACAAAGACAATTAAAGGAATTATATTAATTACCTATTTCTTTACTTTCCTTAACTATGAAAAATCCAGTATCATTTTTAGGCTCAAAATGAAATACAATATAACTTTCATCGAGTTTTTAATCAAATAACTTCTTGTTACGTGGGTGGAAACACAATTTATTCAGTCTTTAAATAATATGAGGTACGAAGAATACGAGCAAGGTTAGTCAAGATTTGGGAGAAGTTTCTTGAAAGTTTTATTAAGTATTGTTAGAAGTTTATTTAAAAAATTTCAGTTCGCTAAACAGGCATGTTTATATGAATGGAATTTGATAAAGTTTTATACAAAAGAAAAGAATCATTATTGATGACAGTTGTACTTTTTTACTTATGATTTTTTACATTATCATCGAAGTGAGAAAGACTGCAAGTGAGTCAACATTTTAGATGTGAACAGACAAGTACCTTAAAATTACAAGTTGAAAGAAAAGTTTATTTTTAATTAAACCAGAGACTTTTTAGGGTTCCGTACCTAAAGTGTTACAAACGGAACCTTATTAATGTAATTTCATTACACCGTTCGTTTGTATATATATTTTTGTCCTTGACTACACGGAAACTTCGATGCGCGAGTCCGATTCACACTTTTATATATTTAAAAGAAATGACAGAAAAAATCTCGTATCTCCACTACATCTCCATGAGCCATATTATGTACATGTATCGCTCTTAAAAAAGTTTACACAGAATTCGTTTAAATAAACAACATAGCGATGATTTAAGCAAGTAATAACTACCAGTTTCTGGCAAATCCAAGGGAATCGAAAGCGTTGACGAATCCTGTAATTCCTGCATGAAACTAGGAACTCATTTCGGCACATCAAGTTCGGGAATTCACGATTTGACTTCCAAATAGTGCTCGAACAGATATCAGATAGCTTCGAAGTCGAAGTTGAAGTTTACGTTACGAAACTTCTCAGGCCGTTACGAAGCCGATATACTTACGGCTCTGTTTACGTAAGGAATATATTAAAAGTTGAAAGAAAGAAAGAATATCGGCTAAATATAACAACACACAACACGGTACCTACAGTTTCTAAGCACAATTATTACAGATAACAACATGGACCTTTTCACCCGACTGTCGAAGGAGGGTTATGTTTTTCGAGCGTATGTATGTATCATTCTGTCGCACGCCCTGCAGCCTACACGGCTCAATGGATTTTGAAGTGTGAGGTGTCATTAGATTCGTCTTAGTTCCGCGAGTGACATAGGATATACATATTTTCCCGAAATTTCTATGGGAACAGGAATTATACAGGTTTTTAGACGACCAGATGGCCTAGTGGTTAGAGAACCTGACTACGAATTCCCGAGTCGGGGCAGATATTTGTATGAAAAATACGAATGTTTGCTCTCGGGTCTTGGGTGTTTAATATGTATTTAAGTATGTATCTATCTATATAAGTATGTTTATCCGTTGCCTAGTACCCATAACACAAGCTTTACTTAGCTTACTTTGGGACTAGGTCAATTGGTGTGAATTGTCCCGTGATATTTATTTATTTATCTAGTATTGAAATTAAAGTTATTTCGGTGAATTGTTGTGATAAACCTTATATTTTCAATAGCTTTATCCCGCGGTAGAAATACGTTAAACATGGTTACGGTACTGTTACCCTATGGTCATACACTTTTATTGTTCGCGTGTCTCCTGTGGACATGACAAAAGTAAAGGGTCCAGAGACAGCATTTTTAGCCAAGTCTACACCGGTGTGTAGTGTAACGTGGGACGCCAGGCCAACTTTAGACCCATTTATATAAATCTTAAGTTTGCCGACTCGAAGTCGCTAATTCTATGACCACAGGGGAGACAAACAGAAGACCCAACATTTAAACACAACGTTTGCTCGGACAACGCGTCATCGTAGGAGATGGCTGCTGGCAGTCGAGTCTTCAATTCATCTCGTTTGACATCTATGTTCAGCAAGAGTTCAGCTCTCCGCTGAAATCTAGGTAGGTAGAGTCAGGGAAGCTGAATTAATTACGTACCAGAGTAGAACCTTTCCACAATCAATTTCAAGATATTTTCTTTGGCAGGTGTATGGAATATCAACATAACATTTGCAAATCTGGTACGCGATTCAGTTTCATCGATTTTACAATACAATTCTTCGATAGTATTTCTTTCTTATACGTACATCTGTCAGATTCTCCAACTAATAAACTTGACTATTGACGGTAGCTCATTTCTTTAATTTCCTAATTGATCCCCATGAGAGTTTATCTATCTAAAACAGAGTTATCCGCTGATATCGCACTTAGCGGCCGGGCTTGATGGAGCCCTAACTCTATTACTCGTTGATTGCCAATGATTGCCTTCTTTTATTCCCATAATTACTTTGAGAGGAAAGACGTAAAAGGCTGACCGTTTTAAAATTAATTTGATTAAATTATTGCGAAGAAGGGTTTTACCGTTTTTATTAGCAATTCGTTTGAATAAAGTTGACATACGAGGAGATAAATTGACGTATACAACGAAGCCATATTATGGGTATACAAATAAAATTTGTCCTGCATTGGTAGGTTTTGAAATAAATCCAAGTTTTAAAGACGCATTTGCTAAAAAAGTTTGCAATGCCAAGTGTAGATGTGTAAGTTGTGAGGGTTCATACTCTTACTATCATTTCGACACTACATAAAGCTCGTTCTTCAATCGATATGCAAACGAGATCGAACCTTACGCACACATATTAAATTTTACTTAGGTACAGTGAGTTGCACCAATCAGGAGTCAAAAAGTACGTATTTAGTCAAATCGGCATGTAGAAATTTAATTATACGGAGATTTAATATTGGTTATTGTTATTTAAAATATTAAGAAACGCTATATTCATAAAAGTTAGCTCTCTCTCGTGGTCCCATTAATGGCACAAAATAACGGGACAGCGAAAAAAAGGGGGAAAAATCGATATTCCCAAAATTGCTAACATTCCTCCTTATTTGAAAATGAGTTTTCTCATGCATAACAAAGCTTAGGGAGTAAACCCGCCGCAAGGCGTATAATTACATTTACCTTTTTTGTTACAGTCTACCACTTGTTCACAGAAAAAGAATTCAAAGGGAAGATTATTGCAAAATTCTTGCAAGATAAGACAAATATTTTAAAATAATCCAGACCAGACATCGTTAGTCCCGAAGAAACTCTTTTAGCAATTATGTCGTCAGGTCACGTGATTAAAGGAGCTAATTTACTCGAGCCTACTTTAAGGAGCACCATAACCTCCCCCTTCTTGTTACGAAGGCTCGCCTGAGCTCTGCACTGGTCCATGTAGGATGAGGATAAAATATTAAACCTTTTGAAGTCAACCTTACCGAATCATAAAAATGTTCAAAGAGAATAACATACTCGTAGATAGAGTAACGCAATACGTCGTAATGGAGCTACAGAATAGACGAAACCTGCAACCAAATTACCGTAAAGGGTCATTATTTGAGTGTTTGTTCTGAATCACTATCTTGAACACACTTTTGTAGAAATGGCAGAAGAATCCGATACACATTCCAGTTATTTGGTAGAACACAGGACCTGATTGAAGTTTAAGTCCTCTAATAAATAACCGAAAAGGCACCAAAATCTACACCTTATTCATAGAAAATGTGACCACGAAAGAAAGCAGCTTTTTTTTAAATTATTTATTTACTGAACAAAAGAAGTACAAAAAATACTTATCTCTAAATACCTCTGCCAAACTGCATAGCAGTTTGTTGGCAGTATCTTAACATATATTCATTGAGATATATTGATTAATTAATCTATATCACAGATGACTTAGTGACTTATGGCGACTTGATGATATAAATTATACCAAGGTGAAAGTAAATCTAGATTTAGCCGTTAAATCGTTTCATACATTTTTGATCTGAGCTTAATACTAAATAGATTTTTTTTTTCAGCTACACGACTTAAAATACTGAACGTATCTGAAATCGACAAAAGACAAAAGACCTTCACTATAGTACTCTCAGTATCTTTTTACAAACAAGATATGACTTCCAAAGCTCTAGGAGCAAAACTAAACAATTTGCTTCCAGAAGTTACGGTAGTCAGATTTTCCGACAGTATTTGGATATCGTTGCATAATCTAGGTCAGCAACAGCGTGTTCGAACTGCACGTGACTCTATATACCGTAATACCGTCTACAGTACCTGTAGTGAAAATTTATCCAGTATCCGCTCCGTCCAATTAGCGCTCAAAGCAGCTTACCATTTGACATAAAACGATATACTGAAAACTTTCAATATACAGTTCGTTAGCGATGGAATCCTCCTTATATAAAGCCGTGATTAATTCGCTCATGCTTTTTAGGGTTCCGGAGCCAAAATGGCAAAAAAGGAACCCTTATAGTTTCGTCATGTCTGTCCGTCCGTCCGTCCGTCCGTTGGTCTGTCCGTTCTTCCGCTCAGAGACTATTAGGTATAGGAAAGCTGTGATTTTGCATGATATTTACCGGGACCACCGCTGTCTCCACGTAAGATTGAATGAGATTCGGCAAGACATCCTCTCCTCCGCTTCAAATTAATTTATGAACGCGCCATTGTAAACTCATCATCATCATCATCCCAGCCTATATATACGTTCCACTGCAGGGCACAGGCCTCCTCTCAGAATAAGAGGGCTTGGGCCGTAGTTCCCACGCGGGCCCAGTGCGGATTGGGAACTTCACATACACCATTGAATTTCTTCTCAGGTGTATTCAGGTTTCCTCACGATGTTTTCCTTCACCGTAAAGCTCATGGTAAATTACAAATGTAATTTCGCACATAAATTCCGAAAAACTCAGAGGTGCGAGCCCGGACTCGAACCTACGACCCTCTACTTGAGAGACCATAGGTCCAACCACAAGGCCACCACAGCTTCATTGTAAACTAAAATTTAAAAATTGACTTCTCAAACGATGTGTAGCCCACACTTGCATTATACATAAACGTATCATTGAAGTAATTTTTTAAAGGTTTTTCTTTTTTTCACTGATGATTTTTTT
Organism: Archips crataeganus; assembly: GCA_947859365.1. NCBI lineage: Eukaryota > Metazoa > Arthropoda > Insecta > Lepidoptera > Tortricidae > Archips > Archips crataeganus. The sequence goes on from OX402055.1 coordinate 17,105,368, forward strand.
CCGTTTTTGTGCCTTACCGCTGCCATTACTAAGATTCAAAAAGAAACGTCGGAAAAACTCATTTCTGTTATGGAGATCCTTTTCAATTTTTGTTGTTACAGTGGTTGTACATAGTAAGACATAGTCTGTGAATATTTCAAGTATCTGCGTATAAACCGTAAGTAACCATTGTTCAGAAGATAATTTGCCTGTGACAGACAGAGGGGAAGCGTAACCTTATTAATAGGAATCCATTAGCAACTTTTAGCTACGGAACCCTAAAAAAACTTATTTGAACCAAAAACTGTTTATGAAAAATTTAATCTCTCTAAAATTTAGATCCGGTATTTGTGTTTTTTTTGGAACTCAATATGGGGCGGTGAAAACGCCTAAACAAGTCACTTCAAATCGAACAATGACGAAGTTAGTGATAGAAAATTGTGTTTATGTAGCCACTAGATACTTAACTAGAAATAAATTGGATTCAGACTTAACAAGTCTATTTTCCACCAACTATTTTTTAATTGAGTTCTAAATAAATAAAGTAAAGACAATTAGAAATCCACTCGTGATTGGGTTTAGAATACGTTTTTAAATTGTTTGATGTTCAATTTAGTTTTCATCAATGATGTACCTACATATTTTAATAGTGACAGCAAGAACAGTATGAAGTGGTATTAATATTGCTTGATTCCATTAATTTACCCCCGTGACCAACACGGGGCAAGTATTTTTATTTCATTAGATTTTATTGGACACTGAAGTTACAAAATAATACTTAACTCCAAGAGACCTCTCAAAATTACTATCTAAGAAGAGTAACAATGCAATCCAATTCAATGTACAATATGTTCGAAACGTCGAGATAATTATAGAAACTATTAGTTTGTGAGTAAGTCCCAAGGAAATTATTAGCTATGAGTGAGAATCGTGAAAGTTTAAAACATTAAATCTAAAAGTAATTTTATTAAGCACTTAAATTAAAGATTTTCTGTAAGTTTTGAGGTAAATTAGACAAGTGTAAGAACTAAAAGCCGACTATGGAATAAATCGCGATCTGAATAATATGAAACAGGAAAAAATCTTATCTACAAACTTCAGAGGAAAACCGTAAACGCATGCCAGCGTTCCTTAAAGATTGCTTACCTGACAATTATTTTTTGGAAGATATGCGACCATGGCATCCCTTGAGATTTATAGATAGAAAATTTGTATATCACCTCTCACTTAAGCGGGGTATCGACCGAATCGATATTAAAAATATAAATTCTTATTTTGAACATGAATCTACCTACCGTGAGATTCTTTCATAGTAAAATTCAGATAACTCACCCCTATGATCGAGTATATCTCGACATTTGTCGACCATAGACGTGAGTTATCCAAGTTTTTTTCACTATCACTTCTTATATGTTTCGTCGGCGATAGTGCAAATCCGCTGATCTACCGTACATACCGTGTATCTGCACTACATGTTTGTTTTTACAGGGGATGCTTTTAACTTCATATTTGTTTTATTTTAACTAATTTGGAGTAAAAATTGGAAAGTGGTTAAATTAGTCAAATACACGGAACTATTCAATGTCAGTTAAGGCGATTGGCACTATTGCCGACCTATTATCACCTCTCACTGGGGGAAGGAGTATCACTGATTCAAACTCTGTTTTTTTTTTTTAGTTCATAATTCTGTGTCCATTACGGGTTGCGTAATTGTTAAAGGTCATGTATTGTTATTTATAACTCTTTTTACTCTGAATCCATTAATTGATCAAAATTGTTACAAAACAACCTAATCTATAGAGATGGAGTTTAACATTTGGTAGCATAGCATACGGTTGTGGTAACTCTGAAGATGAGCTCTGGTTGAGTTCGAAACGCGTCAGTGTAGCTTGGTGGTGGTGATGGTTGGGTTTATGTGATTTGTGTGTGTTCGTACAGTGTGGAGGTGGAGGAACTGCATGAACGCACATTTCTTGCATAAACGTAACTATTGTAAGGTCGCGGGTGAGCAAAGTAATTGTTTTAGTTCACTAATCTATAGAGTTCTACAGGCTAACAATTAAAATTTTTCTGAATAATTTATGTTTCAACGGGAAAAAAATTATGAAAAACAAAAATTATGACAAACATTACATTATGACTAAAAATTTTATGCCACCAGATACGCTCCCCTTAATTCTATTTGATGCAATATTTTATTTGATATTCCTAATCATGTCTTTGTTTGTATGGTGCTCTACTTGTCCTTAATTTGTTTTAGTAAATACAAAGCAATTTCATTCCGTTACTGTTTCTATTAGAGGTTTTCACAAAGTTAAATGAATTATTTCGGGTGAAATTGTTTCTTGGCACATAACCAGCTATTTGAACGTAATGTAAGTCCCTAGTGTCCCTAATATAGTCCCTAAGAAAGGTGTGAAACTTTTAGGTATGCAACAAATTTCGTAGTCTCCATTACCCTGACCTGAAATTCGGAGCTTAGTAATTCTAACTTTACCGTAAAGTAAACTCCGGCCGGGATAGCAGGTGCTGTCTGACCTTTTACTTTTGGTAAATAAACATACATAGGTACTCTGTCTGTTTATGCATAATAATATGCATATACATTACAGTTAGCTAAATACCTATATAGACAAGGTAATAAGAGAAGCAGGACCGGAAAGGAGGACCGGAAAACGCAGTGTGGGAAGGGTTCCAACAAGACGGAGTGACGACCTGGTTAAGTTTGTGGGAACGCGTTAGATGCGGATGACGCAGGACCGGTCTGTTTGGTAAGCCTTGGGGGAGATCCATGTTCAACCATGGACGTCTTTCGGCTGAACGGATAATGATGATAATGAAGAATAGAAATGCTACAGAAGCTAAAACCGCAAAGCGTCTATTATATACGGTGTTAATTTATTAGTTGCAGATATAGATATTTAAGTATGAAACATTATAGCTTTCCAATTTTTTTTGGAGAAAACTGAAAAACAAATTTGCTACGTAAAAACACCCTGTTAATGTGAAGTGGCCAGTTACAGTTCAGTGGTACGTAAAAGAGGTACTAGAATCTGTTCAATGAGTTCTCATTTGATAATCACATTAACAGGGTGTTTTTACGTAGCAAATTTTTTTTTCACTTTTCTCCAAAGAAAATTTGGAAAAGCTATAATTTTTTCATACTTATATACTCCAGGGACCGAGTACTATCAGCTGTAAAAATATCTGCAACTAATAAATTTTTGTTCCTAACTAAAGATACCATTATCTATTATCTAATATATATAAAAATCTCGTGTCACGGTGTTTGTTATCGAACTCCTCCCAAACGGCTTGACCGATTTTTGTGGCACATTTTTCTCTATACTATTTGGTAGGTCTGAGAATAGGTCGTAGGCTATTTGACATGGCAAAACAACGTTTGCCGGGTCAACTAGTTATTTTCTAAATTTCAAGTCTCTAGCTCCACTGGTTTTAGCTGAGAGTTGTCTGTCAGACAATCACATTACTCTTTTATACTTAAAAATATAACATTTTTCAAATAAAATACGGAAACAATAAAGTATTCGAATCAAGCGAAGTGAACATTTGGCTAAAAATACATACTGAGAGGCAAGCGAGGCGTGTGGGAGTAACATTTCGTTTTAATGTCTTTTTTTAAGGTTCCGTTTCTAAAAGGTCCTGTCTGGAACCCATTACTAAGCCTCCACTGTCCCTCAGTCAGTCCGTCCGTCTGTCGCAGAGCCCTGAACCGTATATGACAAACAATAAAGATAAAATAAACTGGGTTGTCATACAAGAAACGCGTTGTTTTTCAATGATTTTGTAAGTAATTAAGATACATCTTGGATCATTTTATGACTCTCTGGGCGTGGCAACAATTAAGGGTCTAAGGCTGCGTTTCCACCAGAGATGTGCGAGGATGCGTTGCGAGGGATGTGTGTGTCATGAACCAATAGAAACACTTCATTCACTTAGGACCTTTTAAATGAAGTGTTTCTATTGGTTCATGACACACACATCCCTCGCAACGCATCCTCGCACATCTCTGGTGGAAACGCAGCCTTATAGCCAATATTCTTTTGTCAAATCTATATAGGCACGTAGGACGCGTGGCCAACTTTCAGCCCATTTTAAATAAATCTTAAGTTCGCTGACTCGGAGTCGCTAATTTTATGTCCACAGGAGAGACAACTTTAGTTTCTTACGCTGTGACCGTCATTATGCACAAAATAAACGAAAAACATGCTCCGAACGCCGCAGCACACACATTCACGTTTTATGTCCTTCGACGTCACGGGACACCATAGACTACAATTGACGCCTTGTTTAGGTACGCTAAATTTTCGGAGCGCTAATTACATATCTATCTATATGAATATAACTATACTAGCTGTTGCCCGCGACTCGATTTACGAAGAATTCGTTTATCGCTATCCCGCGGGAATTATGCAATTTTCCGAGAAAAAAAGTATCCCATATGTGAATCCAGGTGTGCGCCAAATTTCATCAGACTCAAACTTTCGCATTTATAATATTACTAGCTGTTGCGCGCGACTCCGTCTGCGAAGAATAGGGGTATAAAAATAGCCTACGACCTATTCTCAAACCTACCAAATACAGACAAATTAATTTTCATAAAAATCGGTCAAGCCGTCTCGGAGGAGTTCGATAACAAACACCGTAACACGAGATTTTTATATATTAGAAGAAGTAAGTAAGAGCAAGATAATAATCATTGTTTTTTTAGTGTGCGATTCCGACTCGCACTTGGCTGATTTTTGTAATTTTATTCCCACCCCTGGAGCCAGCGTTAGTGTCCCTTTTTATACAGGACAAAAATAAATTATTTATTATGTAGGTAGGGTGCCACCTACATTTTGTGTATGATTTATATTGGTTACATTTAAACAACGCATTTAATGTTCCTACCTACTGCGAATTATTTACGCCAATGTGGACGAGCGTGGTGCGTATTTTATTTACCTCTAGATGAAACGAAGATACATACGAATTATACACCGTGAAATTTTAGTGGTTGTTTTCCCGAAACTAAACCTAAACTATCGTACGATCGTACGCTACTTGTACCGACGAAGCGTTACTATTGGTTTGCGGTCATTTTCGACTTTCGATTTTCTCAATTGGATTTTTGACTCTAGTCAAAATAGTAATTATAAATCGATTGTAAAATCGATACTAAATCACCTCGTTTCGGGAAAACAACCACTAAAATTTCACGGTGTATATAAAAATCTCGTGTCACGGCGTTTGTTATCGAACTCCTCTGAGATGACATGAGCAATTTTTATGAAATTTTTTCTCTATATTTGGTAGGACTGAGAATAGGTCATAGGCTATTTTTTATGTCCTAACCTTCGAAGACGGAGTCGCGGGCAACAGCTAGTTATATATAGAAATCTCGTGTCACGGCATTTGTTAACGAACTCCTCCGAAACCAATTTTTATGAAAAAATGTATCTATATTTGATAGGTCTGAGAATTGGTCGTAGGCGATTTTTTATATCCCTATTCTTCGCAAACGGAGTCGCAGGCAACAACTACTACGAATTGTAAATTACTAGCTTTTGGCCACAACCTCGTCCGCGCAGAAATCAAATTGGAGGTAAAGTTCATTGAACACTTAAAACAAAAATCCGGCAAAGCTGGGGATGTCTAAAAAAGATTACCCATGGTTTTTATATTTTTTTTGTATAGAAAAGTCAATTATAAGAAACTAATTTCAATATTTTGTCATTTAGTTCTCTACTTTTTTCAAAATTAATTATTGAAACTATTTTAGTTGATGACGTCAGATTACAATTGAAGGCTCCCACAATGCCAAATTTCGAAATCTATCTAAATGCGTACGATAAGGCAACCCCTTTAATTATTTTTTGTGTAGTGGTACACTATACACTGTGTCACTTTACTGGCGCTGTCAAAGTGCTAGATGTCAGACAGCGGGTCCAAATCAAACTCCGTACTATAATTCACGCGTAAATTGAGAAGAATTCTAACCACACAGAATAAAGTACGACTTGAACCGGTCTCGCAATTTACACCACTGTCAAATGAAGGTCATTGCTTATTTGTCATATTATAAATTCATTACATAATATTAAAATTAAATAACTACAGAAAACGAGTTAAAAAGCATTTATCTCGAAATGGTTTTCGATTTACTATTGTAACGGAACGTTTGGCGGCATCTGTCGGGATTCATAGTCACTTCGTTGGTAGCATCGATTTTGGGAATTCTTTTACCACAGATTACTTAATAGTTACTTCGTAACAGATACTGCATCCCGTACAAAATCTTGGTACTTACCGCGATTGTAGCCACAGATTATACTACTCCGTCTCCTTAAGAATGTGTGCGTGCCGACAGTGACAAGGGCTGGCAGTTTGGATTATTTTTTTTTTCTCTACATGTTGTTTTACCATTTTGTCGGGATAATTGCTATATATTATATCCATGCAAACTTTCTAGCACTAATATTCCCTAAGCTAAGCCACGGACGGACAAAGGGACAGACGGTCATGGCGAAACTATAAAGGTTCCGTTTTTGCCATTTTAGCTCTGGAATCCTAACAAAAAAGGATATTTATTGTAATGCGCAGAACACATTGCCACGCTCACAGTACCCTAACGTTATACTAGATACGACGGTCAACTTTTGAACTTCGCATCGTGCCATCCTGCTCACGCTTATAGCTTTTTATAGAAGAGTAAGAGGGACAGCACGATACGAACTTCCAAATTGTTATATTAGCTATTAATTCTAGCAAAGTCATATTAAAGTTTGCCCCTGTTTCACCATTTTCACTTATAAAAGTCCAGGCGGCATATTTTTTCCGTGGAACACGAATGAACGTGCGTCGGCGCGCGCTTGTGACAACCTACTGACATTTCGATCGTAGCAGATGGTCCCCGCGGTAGGTAAATATCGCGCGTAAGTACATGGCATGCATGAGGCCTGCTTTTACTGTAGCTTAAACAACAGCGAGTGACAGTGACAGTGACGTTTGTTTCGAGTTTGAAGTTTGACAGCTCGATGCTCATTCATCGTCATCAAGGATGGCGGCCGACGTACGCAACGAGAAGGGAGCTGCGTGGCAAATAGGCCTCCGCCTTCGAATCTTGAGGCATCTTAACTTTTTATGGCCTAATGGCTGATTTTTTATAGTGGAACAACTTCAAATGTAGTAAGTATTTCATTCCTGAAGTTAGTTCAGTGTTTTTTCTGGAACTTTCGATGGTAACAATAGTTTACTCTTTCAGGATAATGGAACCCTAAATTTTGTGTCGCCTGGAACCCTATTTTGTTCAGCCGTCAACACTATACTGGTGAGTATCATGAAGACTGGCAGATTCAGTCAACATTTCTGTAAAGTTGATATTAAATGTTGACGTTTTGTTTCAGAAATTTAGCCCCAATAAAGCACTAGATCTAAGGGTGGGAGAAGGCTAAGACCAGTCCTTCGAGGTGAATATTGGTTATGCCTTTCCATATAGTCTGTAACCCGTAGATGTGTTGATGACGGTTGTAACAAATAATGTTTTGTTTCAGGGTGGAGAGAGTGTTTTGTGCTTTGAGTTTTCCTTTTATATTTTAACACTTTCCTGGGTGAAGCACTTCTTTACTGCTGTGCTCTTCACGCTATATATTGCTACATTGCTACATCTGTCTCGGTCTTCAATATCGGCTGGAAGCTGAGAGTGCGGAGAGAAAGCACGGGATAAGCCCACGGTAGAAGCACGGAGTGAGTGTGATCTGTCAGGTTTGAAAGGAGCCCTCCTGTAAGTCCAGCTTCAATCTCTCAGCAATCCTTGATACAGTAGTTTTTTTTATCAAATAAGTTAGGAAGCAACAATTTATTCAAACAACGCAAACTGTTAACGCGACCCTGTTTCTCTTCTGTCTTGGTAGTCTGACCTTACATTTTAGCTAAACCATGTAAGAACCAGTGTTTAACCTCACCTTCACTGATAGTAAACGACCTTCACTACAGAAGAGTATTTTTTTTATTTGTCTCAGTCTCACACCAACAAACATCAACTCCAAGTTCTGCAATACCACTTTATAATTGTCCTAGAGAAGAAACAGTTGACAATGGCGCCCACTAGGTTTGAGTAGTTGTAGCTTTCTTAGACTGGATTGTCAATAAAAGAAGCGTTGGACACGCTGGCATATACTTTCTTAAATGATCCAAGTTCAAAGTAGTAGTGTACTTGTTGTGTTGTAGCTGTTAGCGACTTTCATTTGTTACCCTTTCTTGGCCAGTGTAATAAAATAACTATTTTGTTCCTTTCACAAGAGTTACTGTGTTCAACAGGTATATTGGTATATAAGAGTGATATATAAAGCATTTTTTTAGCCTGTATAGTATAAGGCATTTTCTGGTTGCAAAATTCATCATAGCTATTGCTTTCAGAACTACAGAAAAAAAAAAAAAAAAAAAAACTACTGTATCCAGGATTGCCGAGAGATTGAAGCTGGACTTACAGGAGGGCTCCTTTCAAACCTGACAGATCACACTCACTCCGTGCTTCTACCGTGGGGTTATCCCGTGCTTTCTCTCCGCACTCTCAGCTTCCACCCGATATTGAAGACCGAGACAGATGTAGCAATGTAGCAATATATAGCGTGAAGAGCACAGCAGTAAAGAAGTGCTTCACCCAGGAAAGTGTTAAAATATAAAAGGAAAAATCAAAGCACAAAACACTCTCTCCACCCTGAAACAAAACATTATTTGTTACAACCGTCATCAACACATCTACGGGTTACAGACTATATGGAAAGGCATAACCAATATTCACCTCGAAAGACTGGTCTTAGCCTTCTCCCACCCTTAGATCTAGTGCTTTATTGGGGCTAAATTTCTGAAACAAAACGTCAACATTTAATATCAACTTTACAGAAATGTTGACTGAATCTGCCAGTCTTCATGATACTCACCAGTGTAGTGTTGACGGCTGAACAAAATAGGGTTCCAGGCGACACAAAATTTAGGGTTCCATTATCCTGAAAGAGTAAACTATTGTTACCATCGAAAGTTCCAGAAAAAACACTGAACTAACTTCAGGAATGAAATACTTACTACATTTGAAGTTGTTCCACTATAAAAAATCAGCCATTAGGCCATAAAAAGTTAAGATGCCTCGAGATTCGAAGGCGAAGGCCTATTTGCCACGCAGCTCCCTTCTCGTTGCGTACGTCGGCCGCCATCCTTGATGACGATGAATGAGCATCGAGCTGTCAAACTTCAAACTCGAAACAAACGTCACTGTCACTGTCACTCGCTGTTGTTTAAGCTACAGTAAAAGAATTCCCAAAATCGATGCTTCCAACGAAGTGACTATGAATCCCGACAGATGCCGCCAAACGTTCCGTTACACTATACATAGCAAAAAAATAGACATCCCCAATTATTGGTATCAGTTAGTAAATAAATATATACACATGAAATTTCGAAAATCCTGAAATTTATTGTTAGCTACTATAATTACCTGCTTGCATACTAGATTTGAAGAGTCTAGAAATCAAATAATTACCTACTTGCATGCCTAATTCGGACAGTCTAGAAAACAAAATACGGAGTTGAATTGAGTAGGTACATAAATTCCGTTTTTTCCTTATCCCGTGGAAATTTTCAAAAATCCTGACATTAGTTTTCTACACTTATTATAATTATCTACTTGCAGACCAAATTTGTAGTTTATCGAACGTCAGCCAGTAAGTGAGTCAGTCTCTCAATCATCCAGGATTTTTCTATTACATATAATATATACTTTTTACATTCACGAAAAATATGACACCGGAATCAAATCAAATACCAAATTAACCTTTTGGACGCCAGTATCAGCTATAAACGACAATACGGTAATACAAAAGTTAACCTACCCGCATCCGCATAAGAATCAATTTCGTTCGTAACAATATTGGTCTAGTTACTCTAGTTGCAGCTGCAAAAGAATCGTAGCTGCTACGAACACTTCCAAAATGAAGACAACCGCTACGGCGTAGCACTGCGTAGGCGCGCAGCGCTACGTTTTAATTACGGAACCGTCGGCAGCGAAAGAAATTAAAAATGATTAAAAGTGATTTAATTACTTTTTAGGGTTCCGTACCCAAAGGGTAAAAACGGGACCCTATTACTGAGACTTCGCTGTCCGTCTGTCAAAAGGCTGTATTCTCACGAACCGTGATAGCCAGACAGTTGTTCACAGATGATGTATTTCGGTTACCGCTATAACAACAAATACTATAAAACAGTATAAAATAATTATTTAAATACCTATTTAAGGGGGCTCCCATACAACAAACGTGATTGTTTTTGCTTGTTTTTGCTCATTATTGACAACGGCAACCGATAGACGCTTGAAATATTCACAGATTATTTCCTTATAATATTCACATCAAAAATAAATAATTAAATTAAAATACAGCAAATATTTAAGGGGGGCTCCCAAAGAAACGTGTTTTTTTGAAAGTTGTATGAGTTTTTATGGGTTTATTTATAATATTGGAGCTAAATAAGGCGCCGCAGTAAAAAATACGGCAGAGCATCCATTGTAATTAATAAATGCAGTAGGTAGCTATGTTTTATTTTAGTATTAAATAAATTATTATTAGATCCTTAATTTAAATTAAAATACTACGTATAATAAATATACTATGAATGAATTCTGACGAACTTTAGAGACTTATTAAATTATAATGGTAAATAAAACGTTGCCCTGTTTTATTTACCATTATAAATATCCGTAGTTTATTAATATCCGTACCATAAACAAAACCTGCGAGGTAAGTATAGTTCTTTTTTTATATTTATCCTTTGACCTATATAAAAAAATCCATCTTTAAAAAAAAGACAATAACTCCAGTATTCCGTAATTACGAAACAACCTGTTTGTTCCGAAGCACGAATATAACATAAAATATATTCATAAACGCGACCCTCATAACTTCTAACATTCTCCGTAAACAACAATTTTAGCGATAAAAAAACAAAACACGTGTCCTTAAAAAAAAACATAAAGCTATCGCAATGATAATAAATTTTAATTCAATTTGCGTTGGCTCACTTACCGGTGACAGTTCCCGCGCTGTAACAAGTTCGCGATTAGAATGGGACGTGACCGCCCTCTGTGAACGAATACCGCGTTCTGACAACCACAAAATCTCTGGCGTCGTCCACCACAGCGCATGCGTAACCCTTCGGCGACCAACCAATCACGGAACGGCATAAAACCAAGTCAAACGAGATTTGAAACTGGATTGTGTCCGCTTCAACCGTAAGTTGATCTTCATTTGTCTTTTGTGAATCAAATATGGCGGTTTGTTTCAAAATTGTAACGCTGACGTCAATGGCTCGTTCACAAAGCATACAGGTGTTTATTATATTATGTGAGATACCGCAACCGTGGCTCTGCGGCGAAAGTTTGAGCGAACACACTCTTAAGCTTATCTTTGACGCCTGTGTATATTTATCTTCTGTTGGAATGTCCGCTTTTTGCTGTGGCTTTTTGTATTAAATTACAGCCCTTCCTCCTAGGGAAAGAAGGTAGACGTGGCAAAATAGTTTGTGATGACAGCGTTTCTTGTGTGCTAGAGATTGGATAGTTAGATAAGATACTATGATGATGATGATGATGTATGGGGACGCCTTGCTGAGTCAGGCGGGCTGTCGATCGTTTGCACAGTCATTCAGCCCAGTTCCCCGTGGTTGGAGCCGACAGGTTACTGTCCCAGCAGCGCTCCCACACAGCAATTATCCTCGAATCTTCTCGTTCTCCTGCTGAACAAAAGGACATCTTTGAGACAGACATCCTTTAGCTCCTCCTCCCTCAGCTCGTCACTCCCGAATACATCACGCCTCGCTGCCGCGTACATGACACACTCGGTTAGGACGTGCTCACTCGTTTCCTCCTTCCCACAATGTGGACAGGAGGGGTCACTTTTTATACCTATTACGCTTAAGTGCCTATTTAACAAGTTATGGCCAGTAATTATGCCAGTTATAGTTCTTAAGCTACTCTTACCTAGATTTAGGAGATACCTAGTTCTTCTGTGGTTTATGCCATCCAGCATCATCTTCGATTGTCTGCACCCTACAGCCTGTTTCCACTCACTGTTTGCTTCCTGTTCCTTCATTCTATCTATAACCCCCTTGGTAACTTCTGCAGACATTGGAAGTACCGGTTCAGGACCTATGAATCCCGTATCCGCTCCCTCCCTTGCCAGCTCATCAGCCTTCTCATTACCTGTCACTCCCTGATGTCCTGGGACCCAGGCCACCGTAACCTTCGTACTCTCTCCTAGTTTATTAAGTGCATCTCTGCACTCTCTTACCAAAGAGGAGTTAACTGTCGGCTTGTTTAATGCCTTTAGCGCTGCTTGACTATCAGAGTAAATCACCACTGTTCCTACACCTCGATAGTCACCCAGTTTTGCTTGCATAATCTGAGCGCACTTCAACACTGCGCACACTTCAGCCTGAAACACACTGGCATATCTGCCTAATGGTATAGCCTCTCGAACATTCATCTTGGGTATTATTATACCTGCTCCCGCAAGTTGGGACGTTTTCTTCCTTGATCCATCCGTAAAACAAATTGTAGTCGGATATTCAAGGTCTACCTTCCAATCATCTCTCTCTCCTATATGGATTCTGTATTTCTTATCGAAAACCCTCTGTTTCTTAATTAAGTCGTTATTCTGTGCTAGCATTCCTAGCTTTAATAACGCCTCCTTTTGTATAAGTGCATGTTTCTTGTCTGTGAAGTTCCCCCTCCACTCCTCACATGCCCTCATTCTAAACCATTGTTCCATGGCCCTCTTCTCTATTTCCAGATGAAGTGTCTTCAGTCCTAGCATAACTTCCATGGCATGCGTTGGGGTTGTTCTCATTGCCCCTGTTATCATCAGGCATGCCAATCTTTGAACTTTATTCAGTTCCTTTTGATACTCCTTAATACGGGCCCTATGCCACCATATCACAGCACCATACAGCAGCCTTGGTAATATGACCGCCTTATACATCCAGTTTATCATCCGGGGTTTTAGTCCCCACTTCTTTCCAACTGCCCTTCTGCATTGACACAGTGTTCTTATTGCCTTTGCGGCCTGCTCCTTTATATGTGTCTTGTATCTGAGGTTTGTATCGATTGTCACTCCCAGATACTTAATTTCTTTCACCAATTCAAGATTCTCACCTTTTACGCTTATTGGCCTCATATCGCCTATCTTCCTTTTGTTGGTAAATAATATCAACTTCGTCTTTGTAGGATTTAGATCTAATCCTCTCTCCCTGCACCACTCTAACGTCTGTGACAGTCCTTTTACCATTATGTCTCTGACGATGTTAAGAACCATGCCTTGTACCAATAGCACACCATCATCAGAGTATGCTTGCATATAGAGTCCTCCTTTGTTTAGCTTTTTAATCAGCGAGTCCAGCAGTAGACACCACATAAGGGGGGACAGACATCCCCCCTGTGGGAATCCCCTACGAGGTCTGATTCTTTTCGTAGATCCGCCCAGTTGGGCCATTACTGCCCTTCCTCTGAGCATCCTCGAGATCCATCTTCCTATAATCTGACTAATTCCTTCTCTCACTAAACTTTCTTCAACCGCGCTATACGTTGCTTTATCGAATGCCCCCTCCACATCAAAGAAGCATCCTAGCATGTATTGCTTGGCTTCCAGTGCCCTTTCCACTCTAACCGTTAGATTGTGCAAAGCCGTCTCCGTTGACTTCCCTGCTACATAGGCATGCTGATTACCATGTAGCGGTCTGCCACTACTTTCTATTCCTTTTCTTACGTGTATGTCTATCATCTTTTCTAGTGTTTTTAACACAAAGGATGATAGACTAATGCTTCTGAACGCCTTCGCATCCTGGTACGTTTTCTTACCCGGTTTTGGCAGAAAGACTGCTCTAACCTCTCTCCATTCCTTCGGAATGTATCCCATTGCTATGCTTCCCTGATATAGTGCTATCAAATTATCTCTAATGCACTTAAAGCCTTTCTGAAGAAGCACCGGGATTACACCATCTGGGCCCGCCGCTTTGAAAGGGGCGAAGGATCTAATTGCCCATTCCAATCTTTCCTCCGTTACCACCTCCTCAGCCTGTACCCAGTCATGCATACCTCCCTCCACTTCTTCATCCTCTATCACCTCATCTACGCAGTCTGGGAAATGCGCTTTAAGCATGATCTCCAGAACCTTATCAGGCTCAGTGACCATGTCCTCACCCACCCTCAGACTTCCTAGTTGACACGTTCGTTCGCCAGCTAGCAGCTTCATTATCCGTGCCCCCTCAGAATAAGTTTGTATTTCCTCCGTATAGGTTCTCCAGCACTTGAGACTCGACTGTTCCCTCATCCTGGTGTACCTATTCCTCTTAACCCTATACATGTCCCAGCTTTGGGTATCATTCTTCTTAATGGCAACCCTCATTGCCTTCCTTGTTTCTTTCCTTACCTTCTGCAGCTCTTTATTCCACCAAGGTTGCCCCTTACCAGACCTCACCTCCCTTTCAGGACATGCCTTGCAGAATGCCTCCATTACATCTGTCTTGAGTTTTGATGCGCCCCTTTCCAGGTCCTGTATACTCGCATACCTCCCAGTCATGGTCACATTCTTACTCAGTTCCTCCTCATACTTCACCCAGTCTGTTTTCCTGGGATTCCTTATCCTAGTTTTCTCCACTAGATAGTCTATGCTGAAGAGTAACCTCCTGTGATCAGACATACTATCCTCTGTGTCCACCCTCCAGCTACTAATCTTCTCGCTTACACCCTTCGATGCCAGCGTGATATCCAATACCTCCTTCCTTGCCCTAGTTACAAAAGTGGGTACACAACCAACATTCATTATATCTAGGTCACTACTTACTATGAATTCTAGCATAGATTCCCCCCTGTCATTGGTGTCTGTGCTCCCCCACACCTCATGGTGGGCATTAGCATCACAACCAACAACTAGGGGTATACCCTTACCTTTGTACTTCAGTACCACTTCCTCGAGTTCCTTAGTTGGTGTCCCGTCCTCACTTGGCAGATAGCAGGATGCCATTGCCACCTTGTGCCTTCTCCCATCCGCGCAGGTAAAGAAAGTCTCCACCACCACGAGATCTCTGTAACATATGGTCATTACACACCCCATATTTCTCACATCACTACTCACATATATGCATGTTCTGGGAGGTCGCTCACCATTCCTCTCGTAGTAAAGAGCTCCCCCCAGATGTCCCAGGCCTGCTACCTGATTTTTCCATACATAAGGCTCTTGTAGCAGTGCAATTTCAACTCTATTCCTCACAACAAATTGTCCCAGTTCAGACATTGCATCTTTGCAGTGTTGGAGGTTTACTTGGCATATCTTTGTTTGTGTTTTTGTGTGTATATGTTTGTTCAGTGTGTTATGTGTAAGTAGCATGATTTGTGTTATTGTATAGTGTATTTGTCCCCACACCTTCACTCGGAGAGGTCCTCCCCGGCGTCACTCACTCTCACACCTCCCGAGTGAGCGCCGTCCGATTCAGTCCCCCCCTGCTCCAGTGTGGGATCTTTAAGAGGCGGGTCAACCCTGCCCTGCTCCAAAACTCTTCTCTCCTTCGAAGACTGGGACCTAATGAGCCTAGCCCGAACCTTGGTGGCCGAGAAAAAGAGAATCCTATGATTGGACTCTCCCCATTTCTCCTCCACCAAGGCCGGCACCGAGAAGCACAGCCGCGTGCCCTTCTCCTGCTTCTCCCGGCTCACCAGGCTCCAGTCTCCCATCTGGAGTTCTGGCTTGTCCCAATTCTGGACCGCCAGCATCTCCAGAAACCTCTCCGTGTCCGGCTCCCCTGGAACCCAGACCTGCACCCTAGACTGCTCAACTTTCCGCACTCTGATTTGGTGTCCGCCAATTACACCGAAGGACCGACCCAAGAGCCACTCCCTCGACTCCACCGAAACTGGTGTCACCAGGAAAAATCCCTCGGACACCAGTCCCGACGCAGCAAACTGGGGAGCCCTCGTACCAGTCCCTCCCTTCCAGATGTTCATGACTTCCACCTCAATCATGTGGGTCAGTTCCTTCCTAATGAGCCTCGCCAGAGACTCATCCACCGAAACCCCATCCTCCCGGTAGACAGCCACAGCGAGATCGCGATTAGCCTTCGCCTCACTACGTCCCGCTGCAACCGCCCCACCAAGATGATGACGTTTCGACGGAGGCTTCTCCGACTGCCCTTCCTCATCTGTGCCTTGTCTTTTCAGCTTCAGACCGGGAGTGGGGCCCTTCTCTGGTCCACTTGCCTCCACCCCCTCGCGCACTGTCCTCTCTACCTTTCTTGCTCTCCTCGCCCTCTTCTTCTCCGCCTTCGACCGGTATTTCTGGAAGGAGTTCTCCCTATCCAACGGTTTATCCTCCTTCGCAGTCACCTCCATCGGCGTGGGCGAACGCAACAGCCTCTCCTCCTCCGCTATCTTCAGGCCTCCCAGCTGTAGATGGACATCTGGGGGTGCCCTACTCGGTCCCGGTGTTGACTCCGGTCCCACATCTCCTTTCCCTGCCATTGCAGGTCCGAAAAATTTCTTTTGTAAAAGATTGCTCATTTCAATTAAATTATCTGTATGGGAAGAAATATTTAATGAAAGATGGCAGTGCTCCCTTACCACCCCCCAGCTACATTTCACATACGCAGTGAGCGCCACCTCCCCTGCGCACAGTCGTTCCCGACAGCGATTGTGCCGAGTAGGCTCGCAAGCCCGGAGTAAGCAGCCCCTATACCGCTTGTTAGCCGCGGTCCGGATCCAGTGGCGTTCTGTTTCCCCCAAGGACCTCGCTCCTGAGGCCCAAGAGTTCCGTTTCCCGCACACCTCTCCATTCCACCGCTCCGTTCCTGGTTCCGAGAGGCGTTTGATCCGCCCCAAGTACGTCGCTAGTGACGCCCCAAGGCTTCCCGCACACTCCCCCTTCCCCATCACGGACACAGCACAGGTCCTGCCACCCCACCCCTCGACCGCTTGCGAGCCCAATCTGCACCCACCCCCCGCTGCCCACAGCCGGCTGTGAGGGTCTTCGGCACGTCCTCCCACCACTGACCCTGGGGGTTTTAAGGGGCGCGCTGCTATGCCGGGATAAACACCAATATGTCAACGCGACCAGTGCACTCCTCTTTTATCCGGGCTTGTGACCGGCTCCATACCAGACCCCGACCTGCCGCAAGCGGTAGTCAGTGATCCGTTATCGAGGCAGAGTTAGATAGATAAGATACTAAGCTTTCAGAAATCTTAGATGATCGATTCTTAACTTTAGTGCATAAAATTATATGCAGTATCGGATAAAGAGGTCAGTTATCGTAAATGCTCTAGCTTTTTATTTATTTTGCCGTTTTAACGTCACTAGGAATCGGTTGTCTGATGTGCTAGAAGTGACACCGAATTATTTAATACTACTAGTTGTTACCCGCGACTCCGTCCCACGGAAAGTATATGCAATTTTCCGGGATAAAAAGTAAATAAACAAAATAAAATAAATAAATCAATCAAAATAAATAAAATAAAATAAAAATCGAGGGACGATTGACACCAATTGACCTAGTCCCAAACAAATTAAAGCTTGTACTATGGGTACTAGACAACGGATAAACATAGTTATATAGATAAATACATACTTAAATTACATATTAAACATACAAGACTCGAGCACAAACATTCGTACCGACAGGGAATCGAACCCGGGACCTCAAGCTTCGTAGTCAGGTTCTCTAACCACTAGGCCGTCCGGATCTGTATACCAAACTTCATTAAATAAAATAAAATAAATAAATATTAGGGGACAATCTTACACAAATCGACCTAGTCCCAAACTAAGCAAAGCTTGTACCTACTATGGGTACTAGACGACGATAAACATACTTTTTTCTCTACACTCGGTAGGTCTGAGAATAGGTCGTAGGCTATTTTATATGGCAAAACAACGTTTGCCGGGTCAGCTAGTTTGTCTATACACCGTGAAATTTTAGTGGTTGTTTTCCCGAAACGAGGTGATTTAGTTTCGATTGTACAATCGATTTATAATTACTATTTTGACTAGACTCAAAAATCCAATTGTGAAAAACGAAAGTCGAAAATGACCGCAAACCAATAGTAACGCTTCGTTGGTACAAGTAGCGTACGATAACTTATAACGATCAGCTAGATAGATGAGCTTTACCGGCCAGTATTTAATTTCGTAATATTAAAAGAGTTTGCATCTCATTCTCACTTTATATTGAACGCCCCTCGTAGTAATTATAAATCGATTGTACAATCGAAACTAAATCACCTCGTTTCGGGAAAACAACCACTAAAATTTCACGGTGTATAGACAAACTAGCTGACCCGGCAAACGTTGTTTTGCCATATAAAATAGCCTACGACCTATTCTCAGACCTACCGAGTGTAGAGAAAAAAGTTTCATAAAAATCGGCCAAGCCGTTTCGGAGGAGTTCGGTAACAAACACCGTGACACGAGTTTTTTATATGTATATTAGATAAATACTTAAATACATAGAAAACATCCATGACTCAGGAACAAATATTTGTGCTCATCACACAAATAAATGCCCTTACCGGGATTCGAACCCAGGACCTCTTGCTTCGTAGGCAGGGTCACTACCAACTAGGCTACAGCGGTCGCTAAATTATTTAGAATCCGTCAAGCCGTTTAGCGTGAAAGAGAAACATCCATACGTCCACTACTGTCCGTTTCCCGCGGAACTGTTTGCCATGCACGGTGAAGCTTTGAAATCAGTACGCTTAGTATAAGTTTTACTTCACCAAAATACTTCTCGATCGCGTTTACGTAAAAAAATCAATTACTAGGGAAACATGGACAGCGCTCCGCGGCCGCACGTCCATGTTTCTATAGAATTGAAATTTTTACGTAAACGCGATCGAGAAGTATTTTGGTGAAGTAAAACTTATACTAAGCGTACTGTATACTTAGTATAAGTTTTTACTTCACGAAATACTTCTCGACCGCGTTTACGTAAAAAAAACAATTCTATGGAAACATGGACGCGCGGCCGCGGAGGCGCTGTCCATGTTTCCCTAGTAATTGATTTTTTTACGTAAACGCGATCGAGAAGTATTTTGGTGAAGTAAAACTTATACTAAGCATACTGCTTGCAGCGGCAGTATTTCCGAACCGGTGCGAGTTGGGGATCTTCAAAAAACGAGCCTACTCTTTTCTCAAAGGGCCGGCAACGCATCCGTAACTCAATTCGAGTTGTGGGTGTCCATGGGCGGCGGTGATTGCTTTCAATCAGGTGACTCGCCTCGTCATTTGTCCATCATATAAAAAAATTACATCTACCTATCCGTAGAAACTTTCGCATTTATACCTAATATTGGTTAATAGTGGGATACTTATAGCCACTCAATGTATGGGAACCAATATTTTTGACATTAAAGAATGAGACTTGGCACACTTGTTCCTTAGGTGGACCAGAGTGGAAAATGCCCGGGAGCCAGCGGGAGCCATCCTGCAGGGGGGAGGGGGAGGGTGTAAAGTTTCCTTACACCGCGCGTACTGTTGGTCGTAATAACTGCTAATTTATAGCTAGTATGGCAAGTGGGGTATCATTTTCGGATAAATAAAAGATGGCCAATCATTTTTCGAAACAAAAAATACACTTTTACATACAAAAAAATTAAATTACCGCCGATAATCGAAAATTTTATGAGAAATTTTTTTTTCCAGTGGCGATAAATTCTGAACTAGTACCGATATCAGCAAATAAAAAATATGCTTAGAAAGCCACATTTATACAGATTCCGAAAACATACGGTTTTTTGGAAAAAAACTTCAAAAAATGTGTTTAAAAAATATTAAGCGCAGCGCGGCAGAGCAATGAAAAAAAATATCAAAAGATCCACTGAATAACTTACTACATTACTTCAGATTTACTTATTCGTATTTCATATTTATTAAAGGTGGTTCAGGTAATATGCCCCGACCTCATCAAATCCAGATGAGGAAGTAGAGGCTACATGTGTATGAGGACATTAGTAGGGCCATACATACTGACAAGACTCTCTTCAACGTTGTTATGGGGGATTTCAATGCGAAACTGGGCATGAGAGGCGATAATGAGTAAAGAGTAGGGAACTTCGATTATGGGCAACAGAACCGTAGGAGACAGGCTGGCCGAATGCTAGAGAAAGAAGGACTCTTTATGATGAATTATTTCTTACAGAAGTCGTCTCACAGGAAATGGACCAGGATGAGCCCCGATGGCTCCACGAGAAACAATATAGACTTCATCATGGCCGATAAGAGACGGGTATTCAATGATGGCTCTGTGATACACAGGGTGAAAACCAGCAGTGATCACTTAATAGTAAGAGGTGCATTGAATATGAACGTTAAATTTGAACGGTCCCGTCTGATTAAGTTCACGCTCCGACCTACTCTCGCTCAGATCGAAAACCCGGAAAGCTTTCAACTCGAGCTCTCAAATAGCTTTGATTGCCTGGAAGATCACGCATCAGTGGACGAAATTAACAACGGGTTCGTAGAAGCTGTCCATACTAGGGTCTCAGTTCTACAAGAGCCGCCGTACCAGTAGAACTCAGAAGCTCTCTGACTATACTCTTGACCTTATGGCTAAACGACGCTCGCTGAAACTGCAATCTCAAGATGCTGAGTCACATAGACAGCTTAATAGATGAATTCGTAAATCCTTATGACACGATATTCGTACCTTTAAGACTGTTCGTATTAAATATGCGATAGAGCGGAACAAAGGCTCCAGCCAAAGTAAGATTCGCAAGAGATATGTCTACTGGGCAAAGCCAGATGACAAAGTTAAAGAGGATTATGGCAGTGTAGCGTTGACAAAAGCGGACGTGTTAACGGAAATCGAGGAGTTCTATAGACAGCTCTACGATTCTGTCACAAAATATGTTAATTCCACTGTGGCTGAAGACCCAAGAGCCAAACTGACCCGACACTATACCGAAGATATACCGGAATTCAGCCTGTACGAAATTAGGATGGCCCTGAAACAGCTTAATAACAACAAAGCATCAACAAGCATCAAACATAAAACATCTGAGCTTCTGAAAGCGAGTGAATCACGTACTTAAAGTCCTTCAGAGGCTCTTTAATGCCGTCTTGCTCGAAGGTACCACGACCACGCCGGAAGCATGCGGAACAAAAGCGTGATCTTTTAAGAACTACATGCCCATCTCGCTTTTGAGCCATGTTTATAAGCTATTCTCCAGGGTCATTACAAAACGTCTCGAGCGCATGTTTGATGACTTATAGCCTCCCGAAGAAGCCGGGTTCCGAAAAGGCTATAGTACCATAGACCATGTACACACGCTGCGAAAAGTTATACAGAAGACCGAAGAATATAACTTGCCGCTATGCCCACCGTTTGTGGACTACAAGAAAGCCTTTGATTCGATCGAAACATGAGCGGTGCTCGAGTCTCTCCAGCGGTGCCATTGCCATATTGACTATCGATACATCAAAATATTAAGTGTTAAGTTCGAAGGCGATTCCCTTAAAAAGAAGCGTGAGACAGGGGGCTGTTTACTGCCGCTCTGGAAGACGCCTTCAAGCTCCTGGAATGGAAAAAGGACTAGGCATCAATGTCAACGGCGAATACATCACTCAGCTTCGGTTTACCGACGATATCGTGGCATCGCGAAATCGATGGAGGAACTCAGCACGTTGCTCCAAAGCCTCAATCGAGTCTCCCAACGGGTAGGACTCAGGATGAACATATGGACAAGACCAAAATCATATTTAATGCCCATGTTGCCCCGACCCCCGTTATGATTAAGAACTTGACTCTTGAAGTTGTTGACGCATATGTATACCTACGACAAACTGTCCAACTAGGTAGATCCAACTTTGAGAAGGAGGTGGGCAGCGTTCGGGAAGCTCCGCATTATCTTTTCGTCCGAGGTACCTCAGTACCTTGAGACAAAAGTCTTTGAGTGTGTGTTGCCAGTGGTGACGAATGGATCCGAGACATGCTGCTTCACTAAAGGTCTGATGAACAGGCTCAAAGACACTCAACGAGCTGCGGAAAGGGCTATGCTCGGGGTTTCTCTACGGGATCGAATGAGGAATGAGGAGATCCGTAGAAGAACAAGGCCCACCAACCAACATAACCAAACGGATTAGCTCATTGAAATGGCAATAGGCAGGCCATATAGCACGGAGAACAGATTGCCGTTGGGGCCGAAAGATTCTCGATTGGAGACCACGGACTGGCAAGAGCACTGTGGGACGTCCACCAACAAGATGAAGAGCACTGTGGGACGTCCACCAACAAGATGGACGGACAATTTGGTAAAGCCCGCAGGTTCAGTCAGGGTGAATGCCAGTTGCATCTAACCGTAATGAATGAGGAAGGCCTATGTCCAGCAGTGGACGGCCTGCGGCTTAAATAATGATGATGATGAATATATACTTACAGTAATACTCTGCTAACCCGTAAAATCCTCAGTATAAAGTGTAGTCCAATATACAAGAAATATACAAGAATATCCGCACAGTTGCTACTGAACAAGTACCCACACATGCGACGCGGCGGCTGGCCGCCCGCCCGCGCACTTTCCTGCGGTTCCCTCTTCCCTTCTAGACTTCTTCTAGCACATCTAAAGATAAGTAGGTACATATTTTCGGCATAATTAAACATTTTGTGTAGAGTTGCATTTGTATGTCATGCCAAAAAATTAGCACTTCATGGAGTAACTAAGTTTTTAAAAGTAGTAGGAAAAAACATTAAAACATAGTCGCAAAAAACACTAATCTTATTATTTTTTTGATAAAATACACAAATAAAAACATTCCATTGGCACTACTTTGCGTATAGATAGTAAGTAAATCTGAAGTAATGTAATAAATAATTCAGTGGATCTTTTGATATTTTTTTCATTGCTCTGCCGCGCTGCGCTTAATAATTTTTAAAAACATTTTTCAGTATTTTTTCCAAAAAAACTTATATTTTCGGAATCTGTATAAATGTGGCTTTCTAAACATATTTTTTATTTGCTGATATCGGTACTAGTTCAGAATTTATCGTCACTGGAAAAAAATATTTCCTCATAAAATTTTCAATTATCGGGGGTAATTTAATTTTTTTGTACGTAAAAGTGTATTTTTTGTTTCGGAAAATGATTGGCCATCTTTTATTTATCCGAAAATGACACCCCACTTGCCATACTAGCTATAAATTAGCAGTTATTACGACCAACAGTACGCGCGGCGTAAGAAAACTTTACCCCGTCCCCCTCCCCCCCTGCAGGGTGGCTCCCGCTGGCTCCCGGGCGTTTTCCACTCTGATCCACCTAAGGAACAAGTGTGCCAAGTCTCATTCTTTAATGCCAAAAATATTGGTGTTGTCCTATAAGTATCCCACAATAAATTGACATCGCATAACTGCAGCCCATAAAGCGGAATAATATCGCGATGTCGATTCGAATGCCTGTTGCTTCAACCTTCTCAGTACCTCTACCATGAGTTTACACTAGTACCTCTACCATGAGTTTACACTAGTTTACGTGACCGTACTCGCTAGCGACGGCGTAAATTATTTGTATGGAGAATTGTACAGCGCCTCTAGCGGTCACTTACGGAAGTACAATTCTCCATACAAATCATTTACGCCGTCGCTAGCGAGTACGGTCACTGTGAACTAGTGTAAACTCATGGTAGAGGTACAACTGGTCTCGTTAGTTTAACTACCTATTTTAAAAGTTATGTAGAAAACGATAAAATAAGATTTTTATTTGTTTACCTAAGTACCAATTCGCTCTATTAAGTGCTAGTTCTACATGTATTGTATTTAAGTCAATATCTTCCCCAACTGAGGGACGTGGTTATGCGCAGAATGAGATATAATTATTGACCAACGTAAAGATCTGCCGCACTATATCACGGTAAGATTCTAAACATGACTGTTACCGCTATTTACTGAGTTTCATTCATTAATTTTACGACATTCGTACTTATTAGGTATAATCGCCATATTTTTGGCACGCGTGGCTCCTTCTAAATCCCGACGGCCTCCCAGTTCGTCCGAAGGAATTTTTCCCGAGCACAAGTCACCCTTCCTATCTTAATGTAAATAACAGCAAAGACTTCGCGTCTTTGGCCCCTCTGGCGACTCATTGAAAAAAAAAATTCTGACGGCCCAAACAGGAGGCCCTACCACGAAGTGCATAATTCGAACTTCGTTTCGTGCCGTCCCGCTCACGCTAATATGATTTGACACGAGAGTGAGAGGGATAATGCCATACGAACTTCGATTTTCGAATTTCGTGGTAGCGCCTCAGAGGCCCTACCACGATTTGCATAATTCGAACTTCGTTTCGTGCCGTCCCGCTCACGCTAATATGATTTAACACGAGAGTGAGAGGGATAGTACGATACGAACTTCGATTTTTCGTAGTAGCGCCTCTGCCCCAGGCGCCCCCCCCCCCCGCCCCCCGCCCCCCTTAAAGCTGTAGCTCTTTAAAGGATCTCGACGATCCCCTGCAATTGGATCGTTTGTTTGGCACCGCCACCGGGTTTGGTGGTATAAAAACAAAAGACGTTTGATTACAATAATATGCATTTAGCCAGAACCAATTTATTCTTCGGTACTTAAGCAAGTACAACATTAACTTAGTGCTAGTAGTTGCACCACCACCACAACTTGAATGCGGGCAGCGCAGGACTAAGCAAGTAATTGTTGTGGAACTCTTTGGGGTAAGTATACTTTTGCCCTTGCCAGCAGTGAAACGTCTTTTGGCTGATATGATGACAATTGGTGGTTGCACAAAATGGGTAGGTATATAAGTGTTGAACCAGTTTGGCAAATCAGTCATTTCTGAGTATGAAGGCTGACAAATATTATTATTATGATCATCAGTCCCATCCTATGAACTTACCTAATAATTATTTTTACTCGTATAAAATGTTCGTGATAATGTTGGCGTAGTCTAATCTATTATAGCGAGTTGATTTAAGCAATCTGATTCAATGTGTACCTACCTATCTTATAACTACAAGGTGGTACACAAGTACCTACTTAAATAGTAACCTAAAAGCAATTCCATTTCGTAAAATACTCAGACTTATTAAAAGTTATAGCTACTGTACCTAATTAGTACTTGAGAAAATGGAAAACATTTAGTAGGTAGTTAAGATGAAACTGAACTAGGTACAAAATGTGTCTGCGTTTTCTCACAAACTGTACCTACCTTAATTATTAATCTTCCGCTGAAATGAGCGCTTGTATAAGTAACTCTGTTTAGTTAAGGCCCTTGATGCAAAAGCACTACTTTAATTAGCATTCCTATTATCGTTCATGAATATTCTGGACTTTGAAACCCTGAAAACGGGTGTTGCGTCAAATATTTAATGAATCCTGAAATGATTGTAGATTAGGGGGTAAATTTTAAATATTCTTCTGTTACCTAAGCCCTGAACTTTAAGAATATTTTAAAACGTAAAAGTACCTAGTCTACTCAAAGCCCTCCACGCTTCGCTTTCTGTATTAAATTAACGACCTTGTTGTATAATATCACAAACGCGATTGGCAGTGGTACTGAAAGCAGGGCTTTGCGTACAGTACATTGAGTATTGTAAAGAGGTCTACTTTTCCAGAAAATATAGTACATTGTTGTAGAGGCTGGAAAGTAAGCAATAGATGGACGAGTTTGTTAGCGGAGGCCCTCGAAAGTACGAGTCCATCTATTGCACTTTTGGCCGAGACTAAACATTGTGCTTTTCACGACTAATGCGAGGAAATCATTATCATCATCATCATCATAATCATCCATCCATCCATCCCGTCCATCCCGTCCATCCTGTCCATCCCGTCCATCCCGTCCATCCGACCATCCGTCCATCCGTCCATCTATCCCGTCTATCCCGTCCATCCATCCATGTTCCGCTAGGAAGAGGCATAGGTCTCAGGAACATTCAGCCAATTATTTTAGGGCCACCACAGACCGAAGCGTTTTCGTTGCCGTCGCGCGCGCGCCCCGCGCTTCGGTCTGTGGTAGCCTTGAATGCTCGGATGTTTAGTTTTTAGGGTTCCGTAGTCAGATAGTTTTATGTTAGAATGATATGTTTTTCTTTTTTTATAATAATTATATAATTTGTGTCTGTTTTGTGTGGCCTTCCGTGATGTTGCTGTAGGTACTGTGGCCCGGCGGAAGACCAGTGCTGGTTTTTAACTAGCAACATGCTGAGCCGGGTCCCTTTTTGTAGCAGCACTAATATGTACATTTCTATGTCTATGTCTATACGTATGTTTGTACTCTTATTTTTGCCTGTGTATGTGTTATTGTTGTTATAAAATAAATGTTTTTCTTTCTTTCTTTTCTTTTTCTTTCATCCCGTCCATCCCGTCCATCCCGTCCATCCATCCATCCGTCCCATCCATCCCGTCCATCCGTCCATTCCGTCCATCCCGTCCATCCCGTCCATCCGTCCATCCTGTCCATCCCGTCCATCTGCCCATCCGTCCATTCTGTCCATCCCGTCCAACCCGTCCATCCCGTCCATCCCGTCCATTCCGGCCATCCCGTCCATTCCGTCCATCCCGTCCATCCGTCCCGTCCATCCCGTCCATCCTGTCCATCCCGTCCAACCCGTCCATCCCGTTCATCCCGGCCATCCCGTCCAACCCGTCTATCCCGTCCAACCCGTCCATCCGTCCATTCCGTCCATCCCGTCCATCCCGTCCATCCGTCCATCCGTCCCGTCCATCCCGTCCATGCTGTCCATCCCGTCCAACCCGTCCATCCCGTCCATCCCGTCTATCCCGTCCAACCCGGCCATCCCGTCCATTCCGTCCATCCCGTCCATCCGTCCCGTCCATCCCGTCCATCCTGTCCATCCCGTCCAACCCGTCCATCCCGTCCATCCCGTCCAACCCGTCCAACCCGTCCATCCAGTCCATTCCGTCCATCCATCCCGTCCATCCGTCCATCCCGTCCATCCCGTCCATCCGTCCATCCGTCCCGTCCATCCCGTCCATGCTGTCCATCCCGTCCAACCCGTCCATCCCGTCCATCCCGTCCAACCCGTCTATCCCGTCCAACCCGTCCATCCCGTCCATTCCGTCCATCCGTCCATCCGTCCATCCGTCCATCCATCCCGTCCATCCGTCCATTCCGTCCATCCCGTCCATCCCGTCCATCCGTCCATCCGTCCATCCTGACCATCCCGTCCATCTGTCCATCCGTCCATTCTGTCCATCCCGTCCATCCCGTCCATCCCGTCCATCCGTCCATCCAGTCCGTCTGTCCGTCCGTCCGTCCGTCCGTCCGTCCGTCCGTCCATCCATTCATCCATCCATCCATCGCATGCAGCAGACGATTACTGTTGATTGGTCCAATAATGTCGTTTCAGCACGCCAGGAATGAAATTCAGAAATTATCTTTCAAAAAGTCGTATCGTACAATGAAATACGTATACTGATACGTCCTGTTTTCGATTAGTGTAACTTTGTTGTCGTGTTTGTGCGCCATAAATGAGTCAGCTGTTAAATGTACATATATAGGCAGTTTTGAGTACTGGATTTAGGTTATCTATGGCCACATTTTCGAGCAGTGTCGTGAAAAGAATTTTTTTACCTTGCTTGACTTTCGACTCAATCCTTGTACTAAATTTTCTCAATTTCGAATAAAGGGAAAAGGTTGTCGTGTGTCTGGTTGACAATTTGGAGACAATAGGATAGTTCGGACTTGGTTCGGACCCGTGAATCATCTCCAGCTAGTCTATGAGTCTACCATGTAGCAACCGCTTTAACTTTAAGGGCCTTCTACACGGTCGGGACCAACCGCCAACCATCGTGTCCTTGGTCGGGTTGATTTAAAAATGAACAGTGTAGAAATCGGTTGACCCGACCGATATTTGGGTGATGTCAACGGCCTTGGTCGCGAGCGCATTCTCCGTGGTCGGCCCCATCCGTATGGAACGCTGTCGGCCGACGCGAGTGACACGACGGTCGGCGGTTGGTCCCGACTGTGTAGAAGGGGTTTAATTGATTACGGTTTCTGAACGAATATGTCAAAACGTGACGTTGTTATGACAGCTGTCAAAGTGACAACCGAACCGTATCAAAGTCAGCTGTTGCTGTTTGTTGCTGCTTAATTATGTTAACAAGTTTGTTTATAACTCTTAACAAGAAACTACTGGGTCATTTACCTTCAGTCATGGCTGCCAGACAATCCAGTGACATGGCCAAGTTCAAAGAAACTTTGAAGTCGGCCAAGAACATAATTTTCTTATCTGGTGCTGGAATAAGCGCTGAATCTGGTATACCAACTTTTCGCGGTGCTGGGGGTATGTGGAGGAAGTACCGAGCTGCGTCTTTGGCAACACCCGAAGCTTTTGGGACCACTCCGGCTCTAGTTTGGGAGTTTTATCACTATAGAAGGGAGGTAGCAGCTAAAGCAGAACCTAATCCAGTGAGTTGAGGAAATAAGCTTTACTGTATTAAAGAGGCTTGGCTCTAAACATACAAATATTTAGGGGAATGATAATCAATGGTTGGAAAAAGTCCAACATTTCCCTTGTGATACATAACAACAACAATTTAGGATTTATTTAAGAGTTTAAATGGTTTGTTTCCAGTCTGCGGATGTCATTAAAGCATATTGTAACATCGTTAGGAAGGAACTAAAACAATTACTTTGCTCACCCGCGACCTTACAATAGTTACGTTTATGCAAGAAATGTGCGTTCATGCAGTTCCTCCACCTCCACACTGTACGAACACACACAAATCACATAAACCCAACCATCACCACCACCAAGCTACACTGACGCGTTTCGAACTCAACCAGAGCTCATCTTCAGAGTTACCACAACCGTATGCTATGCTACCAAATGTTAAACTAACAAACCAAAACAAATGTTTTAACTTGTCACTGTAACTTCTCAAGTACCCACTTTAATTTTCTTATTCTCAAACTACCCCACAAAAATTA
This sequence comes from Archips crataeganus, assembly GCA_947859365.1. NCBI lineage: Eukaryota > Metazoa > Arthropoda > Insecta > Lepidoptera > Tortricidae > Archips > Archips crataeganus. Next base: position 17,134,328 of record OX402055.1, read on the forward strand.
ACTTTTATTGACATATTTAAAACTACCTTGAATTTTTTTTTTTTTTTTTGTTTATTTATTTATAAGGCATATTTAATTAATACTAACTGTTCAAATTCGACCCAAGCCGCAGTAAAGGAGAAGATACTAAATTTACCTGTTCATTAATAATAGACCCCATTGTAAGGTCGCGGGTGAGCAAAGTAATTGTTTTAGTTCATTAATATGGACCTCCGCAAAGTAACGCCTGATTCAATAAATCGTTAGGAAGGCTCTACTACAAAAAACAGGGATAGTTTTTTTTTTAAATGATGGGTTTTTTCCAAATTTTTGATGATAATATAATTTATACAAGTACTAAGTTTTTATGACAATCAATCAGCTGCATTTTGCAGGTGGTACCACTAGATGCAGTTGACTCAGAGCCTTTCTCAAGATACAAAGAAAATGTAGACCCTAACTAGGACTTGAACATTTTGTTCTACAAGCAAATTTATTACTCTCTCTGCAGGTGGTGCATAGCATATGACTTAAGTACACAGACCAAAAGCTAACAAAAGATGGACAGTTCAACATCAATATGGCCCCATATGTAAATTTTTAGACATACTCCTAAATATTTGGCCAGACAAAAATATATGTATAACATAAATTTTACAAAACAGTAAAAATCCAAATGTCTGGCTAAAGCCAAACACCTGTCAACCCTATACTCTTTAATCACATCTAAAAACAACTTTACCAATTCTATCTTAAGTATAATTTTATGATTCCAGGGCCACCTTGCCATAGCAAAGTTTGAGGAAAACAATCCCGACAAAACAGTGACAGTAATCACACAGAATGTAGACGGATTGCATGCCAGAGCTGGCACTAAGAACTTGTTGGAGCTCCATGGCAACTTGTACAAGACTCGATGCACCAAGTGCAAGGAAGTCCTGGTTAACACTGACAGTCCCATATGTGAGGTATTAATTTAAATTTGACTAACAAATTTGATAGTAAGTTTTCAACTGAGGTGTATCATTCATTCCTAGTTTACTATTACAGGTTGTACTTACCCACATAATTGCTCCTATTGACAAAGATTGACACAGATGCAACAATATAATGTATAGTTTCTTGAATTTTTTCCATCACAATATCACATGAAAACTTGGATGTACTTTGAAAAGTTGCATGACGTGAAATTGGATATATTTTAATACTTATTTTTTTTTTAATATAAGGCACATCACACACTGGATGGCCACAACCACGACTGGAGACTGTAACGGTCAGATAACTAATAAACGTCTCACACTTGGTTTCTTTAGTTATTCAGAGGCCATTATTGTCTTAACGCGATGGCGCTTGCCATCGATTTCACCATCTCCTTTTGCCACCAACTTTTACTGTTTGACACTTAGACAATAACCCTGCTAGTCATTGCGGTCACTAGTCAGGTTAGCTTATAAAGATCCTTTTTGGGGATAAGTTCGCCTTTGTTTGTACTCTTTTTGTTTTGTATTATTTTTTGTGTTTTATGCACAATAAAGTATTTACATACATACATACATACTTAGGGTTGCCCTCCGTCCGGGTTTCCCCGGGTTTGTCCTAGTTTAGAGAGCGTCTGGGGAACGTCCGGGCGGGGTTCCATTTGTAGTCCGGGTTTGAATTGTATTAGTTAGATTGTAGTTCCGCAGTAGTAGTACAGATTAAAATGAAACAAACAAAAAACGATGACGTGTCCGGTTTCTGAGCTCCAAAATCCGGGGATCAGACGCTTTTTGTCCTGGTTGCCGAATTTTAGAGATGGCCACCCTATACATACTAGTCGTGGTCTTGGCCGTTTATTGCGCGACATGCCTAAGTATTGTCCATTATATTTTGAGCATCACACCTTCACGCCCCGTTATCTAAGTAACAGTCTGGGTGATGGAATGTTTATTACACAAGTACCCAAAGAAGCAAGCGTTTTGTTTTCAGGATTTATGAGTTATCAGGGTATTCCTTTTTTACTATTTCCTCAGGCTTTGGCGAATCGTGGTGCACCAGATGTAGGCCAAGTGGGCTCTGATATACCTGTGAGGAACCTGCCACATTGTAAGATATCTGGATGCAAGGGCTTACTGCGACCACATATAGTATGGTTTGGCGAAAGCTTGGAAGCCGCTGTACTTGACAAAGCAGGTAACAACTATTTGAAATAACATTTGTTACAATCTGGACTGAATAATAGAGATTCACAATCCCAAAATCCTCTATAATTAACGCTTTAAGTACCAGTGACACGTCTGTGATCAAAAAACTCTTACTCCTATGCCAGGGACACACATGCGTGTCAACAGAATTCGTACTTGTCACTTGCTTGTTGCTTGCTGCTGGCAGCAGCATTCGTAATTGCTGTTTTGTTGCCAGTGTCACTCATTCGTGACTACGATCATTTCGGCCGGCATAAGGGCGTAAGGGCTGAGCGGAATGTTCCCGGAGCCGAACGTGTTAACGTCAATACTACCTACTCCAGAATGGTGGTTGAAAACGGGAAAAAAGGGGTGATCAAAAAATCGAATTTTAGCAATAAATCATTCATAATTAAGTCCCGAGAAATATTCGTTGTAATTCGTCCTTGTTCTACTTCCTTAAATTTTTAAAATTATAATTACTATACTAAACGGGACTTATCACGCAATTATTATTTACCTCGACGTTTCGGCCACATTGCAGCCGTGGTCACGAGTTAACTGAAGTGTAGGGTGTCAAGTTCGTTTAGCCGCACGAGTCTTTCGAACTACCCGCACTTGATCCCGATTAGAATCAGCACCCGAATCTCGAACTACCCGCATTTGATCAAGATTTTTTAACGGCACCCCATCACACCGACACACAACACTCACAACATCCGACGATCTCTCCGAACACTCCTGCCGACGCCAACATTTGTTTATAACAGGATTCCACGAAGACGAAAGCTTATATAAATCCTCCCGGTTGAAATTTTTGTGCTTTTTAATTTCAACCGCTTCACGCACCATTCTAGAGTAGAAATGACGTTCCGTTGAGAGAATTTTTGGGATTGCGCAGTGAAAATCACGAAAGTTTAAAACGGTATTCTGTAAAATTACTTCTATTTTACAGAATCAGTAATGTCATCATGCGACGTCTGTCTGGTCGTTGGTACCTCATCGGTAGTGTACCCGGCGGCCATGTTTGCTCCGCAAGCGGCCGCTAGGGGCGCGATCGTGGCGGAATTCAACCTGGAACCTACCCCTGCCACTCCTGACTTCCATTACTACTTCGAAGGTCCATGTGGTGTGACGCTGCCTAAGGTTTTGTCCGAGTAAATACTACCTAGTTCCCCCTTTTCTAGGCCCTGTCAATTTAGATAAGATACAACAAAATTAATCATTGTGTTATATTTTTTTACCTATGCAAGATTGATTTAAGAGCAAAACATATTTTAAACAAATTCACTAGATTTTCTACCATAATAAAGGGAGTAAGGTTGAATCTTTGTGTAGATTTATGTAGACGCTATATGCGGTGTGCCTGGAAAAGGGTTAAATGAACTAATAGTCCATTGGAAACGGCCTCTTGGTCCTTAGCCCATAGCCTTGCTTTTATAAAATCGGTCTAGAGTCTAGGTAAACAGAAATTGCAGATTGTGTGAACTTTAGGGTACTTGTGTAGTATGTATGTTTATAAACTTTTTATTGTACAAAAAAAAACACAATCGACAAACTTGCTATTCATAAAAAAGGCGAACTTATATCCCTTTAAGGGATTTCTACCAGTCGACCTTTGAGTGGATAAGAAGAGCATTAAGTTAGGGACAAAGAGCGAGTTTAAGTCAGAAATAGTGAAAGCTACAATAAGATATTATTGTAAGAGTAATGTAATGTAAATCAAATCAATGCTGTAAATTATGTAATAAGAATTATTTATTTTAATAAATGCAATAAATACTAGGGGTTGAAAATTAATTATTTTAACCTTATTAGTTTTAGTTAGTTTTTCTTATGTCTTGCTTTTATGTCTTGAAAAAAATTTCGCCATGTTCCCGATGGTTGCCCCGAAATTACAGTTGGGCATCAAAGTTTTCTGAAAAGAAAACAAATAATAAGTACTCTCATATTATTTTTCGTAATGGAAATGCATGGTTCGCTTGAGGAGCGAACATATTTTTAACCCCCGTCACAGAAAGAGGGGTGTTATAAATTTGACCGCTGTGTGTGTGTCTATCTGTGGCATCATAGCTCTATAACGGGTGAACCGATTTGGATGCGGTTATTTTTTTATTATGCTTTCAAGCAGGTTTCTTGACGATGGTTCTTAGACATGTTTCATCAAAATTTGTTCAGCCGTTTCAAAGTTATCAGCTCTTTTGTTAGCTGCGGCAGGGATCTCAGACGCATAATGGGCATTTACTTTAGTTTCAAACATAATAATATGTGTAACCAAATTGCGTTGGGGGTTTTAGATTTTTTTAATTTATAGTTATTTAAGCTTTAATAGCTAATAGGCTTTATCAAAATGCAGGAGAAGCGTAACATTCTGACGTTGCTAGCTTGTCAACATCAACACACACTGTCGAGCGACATTCGTACGTTGGCATAAAAAAAAGGTTTCCGGTCACTAACCTGTATCATATTAGGACCGTCACCGTTCCGATGCACAAAAAACCGGTCAAAAAAATCGGAATCGTACATGAAGGGTTCTATGTATACCTCCATGTTTCAAAAATAATTATGTAAAAAAGCTGAGTTAAAAACGCTGAAAAATACACGTCGTTGTATGACGACCCCCTTTAATTTTTAACTTTATTTTGTTTTCTTTTTTGTATTTGTTATAGCGGCCACTGTAATACATAATCGGTGAAAATTTCAAGTGTCTAGCTCTTATGGTTCAAGAGATAAAGCCCTGTGAGACAAACAGACGAACAGACAGACAGACAGCGCAGTCTGGAGCCAAAAAACAAGCCTAGTCTTTCACCAAAGAATCAGCGTGGATTGCTTTCGATCAGGTGATTTATCTACCTGTTTTCCTCCTTTCTTAAAATAAAAGAATAAGTTTTTGTTAAAAAAAAACATTTTAAGAGCAAGCTTTTTAGCCGACTGTACTTTTTGTTGACTGTACTTGCTTTGTCATCCAACTTACAAAAGTATACCAAATTTCAAGTGAATCCGACCACTGAAAGTGGGTCAAATTCGATTTCCAAGATTTGACCCGTACATACCTATACATAAATACATAGAAACATTGCAAGTTAATAATAAGCTTTTAAAAACGATTCCTTACTTGTACAAAAGACGGCAAAGCCGACATAGTCGGCGTCCTCGAATATCTGTCATCTACTAACAAAACGCAGGCATAGTCGTTTGCGTGTCTCACAGCTCTTCCAATACATTGATTGACAGCCTTCATACACAAGTTCTCGTAGTAAATACCACCAGCTCCATTCCCTATGGTTCTGTTGAGGTAACTCATCTTTTCTTGAAGTTCCGGCGATTTAACGTTCGGGTAAGGCATGCCAACTACTATGATACAACGACCTAGGTCGTCACTGGAATAGGACACAAAAACCTTTATCAAACCATTTATCATAAATGTCTGCTGCCTTATAGGAGCTCCTAAACTTCATTTTGTATTAGTTGAATTTAATTTAAATTTATTTATTTCGACCAGCTGGGATTATATCACATACAAATACAAAGAATAATTACAAATCAAATATTGTCGTTGCTCATGCCAAATCCGTTGTGTTTGATTTTAATCAAACCAGTGAATACGTTATTATAATAATATGTTATGTTGACAGGTACCTATTTGTCAATCAAAAATCGAGCTCATAACGGATTCGGCACGCGCAACGACGATATAAACAAATAAAACCGGCCAAATGCGACTCGGACTCGCGCACGAAGGGTTCCGTACCATTATCTATAAAAACGGCAAAAAAACACGTTTCTTGTATGGGAGCCCCCTTAAATATTTATTTTATTCTGATTTTTAGTATTTGTTGTTATAGCGGCAACCGAAATACATCATCTGTGAAAATTTCAACTGTCTAGCTATCACGGTTCGCGAGATAAAGCCTGGTGACAGACGGACATACGGACAGCGGAGCCGCAGTAATAGGGTCCCGTTTTTACCCTTTGGGTACGGAACCCTAAAGATTAATTAAATAGGTTTAGTCGACCCAGTAAGTGTGAAACCAGTTTAAAAATTAAGTAAAACACTGTATGAGGGAATATCAAGAACATACCTAAAATTCAATCCTTCGCTCAATTTACCGCCAACAACACTCAACAACAGCGCCCCGTTTTGAGTCCCATCTTTCCTTTTAATAGCTGTTGCATATTTGTTCAGCACCTGCAAAGAAAATCTGAATTTTTCCACCATGTCTTGTCCACCATGGCAGGGAGGTTTAGCCGACTGTGGACTTTAAAAAAAATGACGATGTATAAAAATGTCTACTTTCAAGAAATAAATTTGTCGATGAATCATAAAGCCAAAATATTCAAATGTCTTAGTCTAATTAAGCCGAAATATAATAATGTCTACTATCACAGTATAACCGAATTCATCATTCAAGTAGTAATTTTTATACTTCGGCAAAGTTATATTTATCACCACTTATATAATAACATCCATATATTCGGTCAAATATAATTTTGAACTGAATTAATGTGGACATTTTTATACTACAACATAAATATATCTTGTTAAAATTAGGACAAAATTATTCAAGTAGATATTTTTATACATCGTCATTTTTCCTTTAAGTTCACAGTCGCCTAAATCGGGAGGGAGGCGGAAAATCGAAATTCAAAATATTACCTGGTCAACTTCTGCCGAGGATTTCGGCTCGCGAAACAGTGCTTTCTTCTTACAGATGGTTTCAATGACTTTGGTAGACTTCATGTGTTCATAAACCGTCCGTTCGTACGAGTACGACGGCAGAAAGCATACCACGCCGCCTGGCACGATACTGCAAATGTTTCGCAGGATGCTGCTGACTTCTTTTAACTGTAAATAATTGTTTTATTGTTTTTCAACGAGGAAATGCTGCCGCAGGGGCCTTTTTTAGATCTAGTTTAGTTTTTAATTTAGTTTGTAATAGTTAGATATTTAGTTTATAGTTAAGTTTAATTCATTGTTATTTTTTCTTAGTTGTTTTATTTTTTTCTTCAAAATTAAAAATAAAAATTGATTATGCTTAAGATTGTTTTATTATATTTACGTTTTTGATGCAAATTTGAAAGTCTTGACTATGGCGTTCGTTATTTTATTTGAATATCAACCCTATAGGAGCGAAATAAGGAATAAAATATACTGTTTTAAACTTTCGTGATTTTCACTCATAATTATTATACTAAACGGGACTTATCACGCAAACAATATTTTACCTCGACGTTTCAGCCGTGGTCACGAGTTGACTGAAGTGTAGGGTGTCATGTGGCCGAAACGCCGAGGTAAATATTGTTTTCGTGAGAAATCCCGTTTAGGGGCTGTTTCACCACTTTTCTTAAAGTTCGGATTAGCTTAATCATAACCTTATTTGAGAGATGGAATTAAAATTTCTGTTTCACCAGTCTTGATTAGCGCTAAGTGACGGACAAACTGTTTCTTAGTGTGACCATAAGATCAGGTGGCATTTAGCATTTTTATCCGTCACATAACTTTTTAATTAGTTAAGTTTATTTTTTTGTGGCCATGGTTGGAGAGCCCATCAGCCGGTTTCAGAAAAATAAATCAAAGTTTTTTTATTTTTTAAAGAAATAAGTCATGCTAAATTGCATAAAATAAGTTAGCTATGAAGTATCTTTTTTTGTACTTATTTTTTCAACTTCATTTTTTTATTACTTTTACGGTCATCCCGTGAAATCATATATTTCGTACTAAATACAAACTGAAATATAGATGCACAGAAAAAACCCCAGAAAAAAGACCAATGCTGGGAATCGAACCCAGGTCCTCAGCATTCCGTGCCGCGTGCCATACCCCTACACCACCACTGGTCTAGAGATTAGACACGAATCTTTCCTATACATCATACATTTCAATCTGCTAAATCATCACCTTATGCAGTGACAAGCGCACATCTATGTTACACCCTCATCGAGAGATTTTAACACTCCTTCGGAACTAACCGCTCACCTGGACAAGAGATGGCGCTACTGTGCAACTTTAAACAAGTTAGCTATGAAGTATCTTTTTTTGTACTTATTTTTTCAACTTCATTTTTTTATTACTTTTACGGTCATCCCGTGAAATCATATATTTCGTACTAAATACAAACTGAAATATAGATGCACAGAAAAAACCCCAGAAAAAAGACCAATGCTGGGAATCGAACCCAGGTCCTCAGCATTCCGTGCCGCGTGCCATACCCCTACACCACCACTGGTCTAGAGATTAGACACGAATCTTTCCTATACATCATACATTTCAATCTGCTAAATCATCACCTTATGCAGTGACAAGCGCACATCTATGTTACACCCTCATCGAGAGATTTTAACACTCCTTCGGAACTAACCGCTCACCTGGACAAGAGATGGCGCTACTGTGCAACTTTAAACAAGTTAGCTATGAAGTATCTTTTTTTGTACTTATTTTTTCAACTTCATTTTTTTATTACTTTTACGGTCATCCCGTGAAATCATATATTTCGTACTAAATACAAACTGAAATATAGATGCACAGAAAAAACCCCGGTTAGTTCCGAAGGAGTGTTAAAATCTCTCGATGAGGGTGTAACATAGATGTGCGCTTGTCACTGCATAAGGTGATGATTTAGCAGATTGAAATGTATGATGTATAGGAAAGATTCGTGTCTAATCTCTAGACCAGTGGTGGTGTAGGGGCGTGCCATAGCACGCGGCACGGAATGCTGAGGACCTGGGTTCGATTCCCAGCATTGGTCTTTTTTCTGGGGTTTTTTCTGTGCATCTATATTTCAGTTTGTATTTAGTACGAAATATATGATTTCACGGGATGACCGTAAAAGTAATAAAAAAATGAAGTTGAAAAAATAAGTACAAAAAAAGATACTTCATAGCTAACTTGTTTAAAGTTGCACAGTAGCGCCATCTCTTGTCCAGGTGAGCGGTTAGTTCCGAAGGAGTGTTAAAATCTCTCGATGAGGGTGTAACATAGATGTGCGCTTGTCACTGCATAAGGTGATGATTTAGCAGATTGAAATGTATGATGTATAGGAAAGATTCGTGTCTAATCTCTAGACCAGTGGTGGTGTAGGGGTATGGCACGCGGCACGGAATGCTGAGGACCTGGGTTCGATTCCCAGCATTGGTCTTTTTTCTGGGGTTTTTTCTGTGCATCTATATTTCAGTTTGTATTTAGTACGAAATATATTGCATAAAATAATTTAAAAATCAAGATTAGAATAAAAAAAAGTAGGTACACTTTTAGAATGTAAAAATAAATCCAAAACTTCGTAATATTTTTTAATTACAGACTTTTTTTCGGTGGCTCAATCGTTTGTTCTACCTGAACTTGTATATCGCCATTAAAAAAAAAGTTTATCTGTCAAATGGTTTGGCGCCACTTTTCGATTCGTTTTACGTGATTTTATTTTTCCTTATTATTGTTAACAAAGTATCGTAAATAAATACCGTTTTTGGTATCAATTATAATGTTACACATTTGTTTATGCAAAAAAAATAGATGTATTTAAAAATTATATAGTTAATGATTTCTTTTGCTTTAATAATGAGTGACTCTTTGAACGAAAGTGTGCGAACAGGAACGCGTGGTCGTGAAATGCGACGTTGCCATTCTGACTTTTTGTTAAACCCACAATTAGTTAAGTGGTACTTAGTTTGCACAGGACCGGCGTGGTGTAACTGGAAAAACATTAGCTGACAGATTTCTCCAGTACTTAGTTTATTCATTGGTTACGTAACCAGCAGTTTGACAATAAGGTGGTGAAACACCCCCTTAGTATAATATTTTTTTTGTTCAGAACTGTTATAACTTGGTCTCTCGCCCAGTATCGTATTGTCTAACGCGCGAGCGCTTGCCTTCGCTTTCACAATCGCTTTCTGTCACCATCTCATATCATTTGACAGAAAGAAATAGTGAATGCAAAAGCAAGCGTTAGCTTAGGCAATATTGAGTTTTTGGACATCCTAATGCCGTTCGCACATGGAGCTACTCAAAGAGAACTAGTTACGAACTTAAATTACTAAAGAGTTGCTTGAGCGTCACCGGCCATACATTCGCATTGAACACACCATACATACCTAACTTGTTAAAGTTGGCACAGTAGCGCCATCTCTTGGTCCAGGTGAGCGGTTAGTTCCGAAGGAGTGTTGAGTCTCTCGATAGAGGGCATAACATAGATGCGCGCTTTATCACTGCATAAGGTGATTATAACAGACTGTAATGTAAAAGGGAAAGATTCGTCGCTAACCTCTAGACCAGTGATGGTGTAGGGGTAAGCACGCAGCACGGAATGCTGAGGACCTGGGTTCGATTCCCAGCATTGGTCTTTTTACTGGGGTTTTTTCTGTGCATCTGTATTTCAGTTTGTATTTAGTTTGAAATATTCGCATTGAAGTTCACACACGACGCCACTATTTACTGACGTCAGTAACTAGCGTTCTCTTTGAGTAGCTCCATGTGCGAACGGCCTAATAGTACACTTGTGTGTCACGAGTGACAACTTGTCATAGAGATTAGAATCATGACGACGACAGCGGCTGGGAAGTACTGTATGATATGGACTGAGGGAGCACTAAAATAACAGAAACTCACCAACTCATTACTAGTTCTATTCTCATAAGAAAAGTTGAGATTCTTGTTCGAAGGTCCTTTGGATAAACACACGCCCAGGACATTGTCTGGAGGTACCACATGGCCACATTTCACTACGTTGACATGTTTATCCGAATTGTCGGATTTTAATAAACTTTCGAACTCTCCTATGGGTTCCATTGTGCCACCAGCTAAGATTACCTGAAAATGAAGCAATCTAATTTAAAAATCTCGTGTCACGGTGTTTGTTATCGAACTCGTCCGAAACAGCTTTACCGATTTTTATGAAACTTTTTGCCTGTATTCGGTAGGTCTGAGAATAGGTCGTAGGCTATTTTTTATACCTACCCCTATTCTTCGCGGACGGAGTCGCGGGCAACAGCTAGTTTTCTTATATAATCATCATCATCATTTCAGCCGAAAGACGTCCACTGCTGAACATAGGCCTCCCCCAAGGCTCGCCATACAGATCGGTCCTGTGCCATTCGCGTCCAACGCGATCCCGCAACCTTAACCAGGCCGTTGCTTCATCTTGTTGGAGGCCTACCTACACTGCGTCTTCCGGTCCGTGGACGCCACTCGAGAACCATTTGCCCCTTCGGCCATCAGTCATCTACACTAATATTATAAAGCTGAAGAGTTTGTTTGTTTGTTTGCTTGAACGCGCTAATCTCAGGAACTGCTGCTCCGATTTGAAAAATTCTTTCAGTGTTAGATACTCCATTTATCGAGGAAGGCTATAGGCTCTATATCATCACGCTAACACCAATAGGAGCGTAGCGGAAGAATGTTTCAAAATCGGGGGTTTTTGAAGTAAAACTTCTGGGGGGTAATTTTTTTTATATTGAGGAACTAAGGAGAGCCATAATTAAAATAAGCTGCCCAATTTACTAATTCCACGCGGACGGAGTCGCGGGAAAAACCTAGTCTTATATAATACTCGACCGACCGACCGACCGACCGACCGACCGACTCGACCAATTTTACAAAGTTGTCAAGTTGATGACCATTGGGCTTTTTCAATATAAAGTGTACTTTTCGACTTCTCTACTTATCTTATTCAAAATCTCGAGTACTATATTTTCATAAAGAAAAAAAGTCGTAATTTTTGAGATAGTTTTGTGACTTTTTTCATACAGTTTATATGGCTCGTCACAAAACTGACCCAATTTTTTATGGATTTTCTTTTTTAGTTATCCTATTTAGTGTCCGAAGAGGAGATGGAGGGGCGACATAAGTAGATGCCTATCACGTGAGATGGCGGGAGCTCGCCTTTGATAGACAGGTAGGAGTGGAGCAAGAGAGGAGAGGCCTTTGCCCAGCAGGCACAGATTCTGAGTAAGAAAAACCCCTCTCTAATTCTGAAAAAAAAGTACCAGGTAGAGCTTGTCTAAATTAAAATGTCGCACCCAACCACCACTTTTACGCACTGGATTTTGAACCTTTTGAAGCTGTATTTAGGGCCGTTTTCTACTTTCAAATCCTGTGCGTAAATGCGGTGGTGGGGCGCGTCATTTTAAATTAGACAGGCTCTACATTTTAATTTACAAATGCCCAATAAACTCACAGAACGGCATTGCTTGACGACATCAGCAAAATGTTCGGCTGGATTCAACAGTAGGTACTTGAGCTGTCCATTTTCATCGCCTTTTTGCGTCAATACGCGCCCGTTTTCACTGCGGTCGCACAGACGCTCGAGGAAATCCAGAATAGCGTATAGGCCACTACCTGCGGATGTTTCTGTAGGGACCTTAAACAATAAATAAAAAATAAAAAATATCACGGGACAATTCACACCAATTGACCCAGTCCCAAAGTAAGCTAGGAAAGCTTGTGTTATGGGTACTAGGCAACGGATAAACATACTTATATAGATAGATATGTACTTAAATACATATTAAACACCCAAGACCCGAGAACAAACATTCGTATTTTTCATACAAATATCTGCCCCGACACGGGAATCGAACCCGGTACCTCAAGCTTCATAGTCAGGTTCTCTAACCACTAGGCCATCTGGTTGTCAAATAAGTAATTTGATTTTAGTACAGTCAAAGGCAACATTTTACCTTACTCCTCCGCTAACTAGTTGAAAATAGTTAGAATCAACTATTTACAGTCAAAGTATTTGCAGTTTTTTCTTACAACCACAAATCCATTATCATCATCATCATCATCCCAGCCTATATACGTCCCACTGCAGGGCACAGGCCTCCTCTGCGAGGGCTTCTAAATACAAGACAGCATTTTACGAACAAGTGTAAACTGTAAATAGCACAGCAAAACCAGAAAACTACTCCACTAGCACTGTTTCATAGACCGAGAGATGTATAGGGTCTCCAGGTCAAATAACTGTGTGAAATTTAAAAGGGATGGATCAAAGACGGAATAAGAAAGATCCATTGAGACAATGTTGGCGCACCTTGGTTTTCAATAATTAAATAAGTCATAATTATCATTATCATTCTTCATAATCAACATTAGTTATAAATTGATTTATTTCTGAAACAGTATTTATTTCAGCATTTTATAAGTTTTTTCTCATTATTTATATTTGTTTAGTAAGTTTTAAGCACGTTTTAAGCATAAATAATCTAAAAATAAACATTTTCATATAATCCACAATAATATTTATTTATTTATCAATAAACAAACACACTTAATTAGCTATATTACACATCATGGATTTTGTAAGTTAGATTTGTTTTATAACAATTCCGAAATAAATAAAAAAAAAACAGAAATAAATCACTTTATGACTAATGTTCATTATGAAGGATGATACATTATGTATGACTTGTTAAATTATGTGGAACCAAGAGACCCAATATGTGTTGTGTCGTGCCAGAAGGACAAAGGTACAAGAGAAGACCGAGGGGGCACTTAAATATCTATATTCTGTGATAGAAATACCTGTATGGGCTTTTCCTCGACTTTAACTTCAACGGCAACATCAGGTTTCTTCTTAGACATATTGCTCAAAAAATCTTTAAATGAACTCTTTTTGGCAACAGCACTTCTGTTCTCTTCATCCAATGCCTGTTGACTGTACCTCATAGAAAACGCATGCAGTTTTGGTGCTAGCCTGGTTTTTCTACAGAATTCAACCAGGGGTCTCAAATTTAAATGATCGATTTCAGCCATTATTACGAAGTCTTCAAGAGTCAGAATCGTTGTTTCAGCGGGTTTGTCAGTTGGTGACTTGGCTTTTATCATTCCTGTACATAAACGAGAGATGATGTTTTTGTTTAATAAATAAAAAGATGAGTAGTGGTGTAGGAGCAAATTTTTACCCATAAATAGGTATATACACCGTGAAATTTTAGTGGTTGTTAGGTACCAACGAGCGTTACTGTTGGTTTGCGGTCATTTTCGACTTTCGTTTTTCACAATTGGATTTTTGACTCTAGTCAAAATAGTAATTATAAATCGATTGTACAATCGATACTAAATCACCTCGTTTCGGGAAAACAACCACTAAAATTTCACGGTCTATATTCGCATATAAATGCGAAAGTGTGCGTGTCTGTCTGTTGTTGAACCATTTAGACGAAATTTGGTGTGGAGATAGTTTGAGACCTTAGGTGTAACGTAGACGCGTTACGGAACCTCGGTTTATAGAAAACTTATCTAATAAAATAATATTAATAACAATTAAAAATACTTACCTAAATATTAACGATTTATAATTAAATAATAATCTAAAAATCAATTAAATTAATATATAGTTAGTGATGATGATGATGACAGTTATTGTACAGCTCGTCGCTACCTTATTTCCCTGGCGCACTGTACTAGACTCGCATCTCTTTGTTTTAATAAAACTTGCCGACCGCGCGGTGCCTCTCACCGAACACGTTAGACAGAAATTTGTTATTGACGCAGGCGCACGTTCGTTTTTCTCAGCGAGAGCGTCCTCATACGTTGCGCCGGCGCAGATAATTTATTTTATAAATTTTTATATTGGGCATTAACTAGCCTCAATTTGTGTTGCTCGTATTAGTAACGTTATTAAAATCAGTGTTAAACCCCTATATTGGGTAAGTGTTGAACATTTTTTATGTTTTAAACTGTAAGTACTAGTAAGTAGGTAGATTTTTCCGTTATAATATTACTTCGTTTTAATTTCGCTTGCAAATTAATTTAAATGCTTAAGGCCGTTGTTTAATCGATAGTTATACAAACTAACAGTTAAAATATATAGTAAACATAACAATAGTTAACGCATTTCAAAGACAATTTGACTATTGGTATCATTAACTACTGATCAAACAACAAGCACCTTGGTCACGCATATCTTTTTCTTTCGTTAATTTAATCATGCTTTATTCATGTTAGTAAGATGAAAACAAGAATCATTTTAATAGTTTTTTTAGCATCATTTTCATCTCATTTTTGTAAACTCCGTCTGACTGTGACATCAGCACTTTCCGGCCCATTTCACCATCACGCAGTACTTTCTCTTTTCCTGCTTCTGCTTACTGCCGGTCACAGTCAAGGAAAGAATATCATGAACCAATATTCATTTACACGACGGACGGTTCCAGGGTCCTACCACTACCTTACGGCTCGCGCGCGAACCTCCCCGTTACCAGCCAAGCTGACGGCTCCTCGGCTCTTCATCTCCACGGCGTCTCCGAGATCCAGGGGAGTACTAGCGTGGTGGAAGCACAACCCCTTTTTATCCGGAGAGTAAAATCAGACCGGCGTTTCGAACTTACCCCCCTACGATCTTTTCGTGTGCTTGCGGCGTTCGGGAGAAATAAATGATTATTTACTTAATTAGATTGTTTAATTTATCTTCTCCCGACCCTTAAACGTAGCATAGGAAGGATTATTTCCCGCGGGATAGCGATAAACGAATTCTTAGCAGACAGAGTCGCGGACCGCAGCCAATAGCCGGGCGATAAATTGCTGATGCTGATTAATGATGAATGAAAACAAAAAATAACTTAAAATACTATTTATCAATTCTTTATCATTTTATTAATTTATTTCTATATAGGTAAGTGGTTCATTGCAGTATATTTGTGTATCGTTCCGTGAGTCACAGACGGTTCTGACAGAAAATCAGCGCTGCAGGCGTCTAACGCCTCAGCATAATGCTGAGTCAGCCACCGTTTCACTTTTGCGGGGACACACATGCAGAGTTGTGTATGTACACGTTTATTACTTCATTATTTTTTTGTTATCTTTGTTTTTTTTGTGTGAAATTGTGTGTACTTTCTTGTATAATGTGTGTCTTGTAAAAGTTAATAAATGTCTTCTTTCTTTCTTTCTTTCTTTAAAATCAATGACGAACAGAACATTAAAAAACACTTACCAACAAGCTTTCCAACAACAAAGCTGATCTGATTTAGGCTCAGTAAATTCTTACTACTCAATCTACCTCTATACTTGTTTATATAGAACTGCAGAAAGATCTTCACTGAATTCAACTGTTTTACGGACACTGGCGCAGAATGGGCATTCTCCAAAGCCGCCGTCATACCATGGGCCTCATCTAGTATTAGTATGTTGTTTGACAGTTTTAGGGAAACTCCGGATCGGGCCCCAGCGCTTACTATACCGGCGTGGCTTACTAGTACTACCTGGAAATAGAGGTTTTTAGCAACATTAATGTATTTGATTTTAGGGTTTTTACAGGAGTATCCACACTATGACCTACTATTTATTATTGCTTTGTTGCTATGCAAGTTTCCAGGGTATAAAGTAAGTTTGAAAAAATAGGAAAGTTAAAATTGTTGATTAGACCTCTAGAACAGAACATTACAGAACAGAACTAGAACATATTTTTTATTACTGACTACTGAGCGACTCATAGGCAAACATTTGTGTATGTGTATCTTGTGACGTGTTATTTTAGACGTAGTTTTTTTTTGTGTGTTAGTAGTAGTTTGTGTTTTTTGTGTGTTAGTAGTAGTTTGTGTTGTTTCTGTGACTTAGTGGTTGTGTGTAGTGTATTTATTTATTTAAATTATTTATAGAGGTACATTTGTGTTTTCCCCATGCAGGCGTATGTTCAGCAGACGTCTTTCGGCTGAAATGATGATGACGATGATGATTTTCAAGATGACTTGAACGAAAACTTTGATAACCTCATTTTTCTGACCAACTATCTTATTACTGACAGAATATTATCACCCAAGTTACCTGAGCATCATCTAAAGCCATCCTCGATGCATAATATGGACAAGCCTTCAGCGTCTTGCCACATTTGACTATATCCTCAATGTCCATCATCTCTACCAGCATTGTATCTTTCAGTCTTGTTATGTTGTTCTGGTTGTAATATGGACAGGCAGCACATGAACTAGATTTGGTTTTCTTAAGCACTTTCCCATCTTCAGCTACTGACGTTGGTTTCGTTTTGGACTTTTGCATATCTAGGCATCTGTAACAGTTAAGCACATAGTTGAAGTAAATAAGCATTCACTGTGACATTCAATTCAATGTGACACTCGCTAGATTAAGAATGAGACTAACATTTGGTAGCATAGCGTACGGTTGAGGTCGAAACGCGTCAGTGTAGTTTGGTGGTAGTGATAGTTGGGTTTGTTTGATTTGCGTGTGTTGTAGTGTGAGCTGCACCACACTCACACTCTCCCACTATGTGACCATATACACCGTGAAATTTAAGTGGTTGTTTTCCCGAAACGAGGTGATTTAGTTTCGATTGTACAATCGATTTATAATTACTATTTTGACTAGAGTCAAAAATCCAATTGTGAAAAACGAAAGTCGAAAATGACCGCAAACCAAAAGTAACGCTTCGTTGGTACCTAACCTATCGTACGATCGTACGCTACTTGTACCAACGAAGCGTTACTATTGGTTTGCGGTCATTTTCGATTACTCACCTTTCATTAATTAAATTGACATTCTTCAGTCTAGTGACTTCAGGGTTGATACAGTAATGCTGCCGGGAAGCCAGTGTCACCAGCCTGATGTCCTCTTTGAACACAGTCTTCTTGATCTCACCAATGAACTGAGACAGTTGGCTGTGTGTTCTGCTGCTTATATAAATCTGCCATAAGAGTAAATCATTATTTTTAGGCAGGCAGTTTAAAAATAAATTTGGTGTGGAAATAGTTTGAGATGCTGGAAAGGGCATAGAATAGTTTTTACCCCACAAAATTGCAGGATTCCCCCAGGATATCGATAAACAACTTACGTGCAGGAGTAGCATATCTGTATAAACAAGATATTCCGTACTAAAATGATTTTAAGTTCCATTTAAATTCTGTGCAATATAACATAGAAAAACCGGCCAAGAGCGTGTCGGACACGCACAAGGTAGGGTTCCGTAGCCATTACAAAAAAATCAAGTAATATTTTTCTAAGGATTTCGTATGTGTACGGAATCATCCAAGTTTAGGTATGTTTTATACCTTAGGCTACTATTTACTCTTAAACTACACATAATTTCCAAGCAATCGTAGCCGCTATAATTTTCCTAGTAAATTTGATATATTTACTACCATTCTGATTTTTTTCAAATTTTTCCACCTAACAGTTTAGATTTTAGAGGGGGGGGGACGCTCGATTTTAATGAAAATTTTCACTTTAAAGTTGAATATTTCGCAAACAGATCACTGAATAGAAAAATCATGTTAGCAACCCCGCAATGGTTTTAAAAGACCTATCCAACGATACCCCACACTATAGGATTAGTCGAGAAAAAAAAAATCACCCCCCTTTACGCCTGTGGGAGGTACACTAAAAAAAAATTATTTTTTTATTTTTTATTTTACCACTTTGTTGGCGTGACTGATATGGATATTCATGCCAAATTACAGCTTTCTAGTACTAACGAACTCTGAGCTTAGCCGCGGACAGACAGACAGACGGACAGTTCCCGGTTGACTACGGAACCCTAAAAAGGGCCTATACAATACAATACAATACAATGACTCTTTATTGTACACCAGGAATAGTAAGCAATACAGAAAACAGGTACACAGAGAGCCTATCCTTAGTCTTTTATCTATACTACTTAACATACTATTCATTTTGAAGGTTTTAAAGAAAAGAGATAGGACCCTATTACCAAGTCTTTGGTTTACTTCTGTATGTCTTTCTCTAAATAAACTAGATTTCCAAATATCCAATTAAGTTAGTGATACATTTCAAATACCTTTGTATCTTGAATATAGTTTTCAGCTTCTTCATCAGCCTCATTGTCGGAGTCACTATCCTCTTTATCACACTCTTCTAGAATAAGATCACCATCTTCAACATCTTGGACGTTCTTGTCTTCAATCTCAATATCTTCTTTATGTTTACTATCTAAAGCTTTTTTCATATATTTTTCATTTTTCTTCATCCGTTCTTTCATTTCATTGAAGGACTCTATTCTCTTCTGGTGCTTTGATAATTTCAACTCTAATGCCTTTAGATTTTGTGTTAGCATAATTTCTTCAAACTTCTCTTCCAGCCAGTTGTCCGAAGCTGAAAATTTTGTTGCAAATAAAAATTATTTAACTGTTCACTGTCAGAATCAGAATCAGAATATTTTTATTGTATACCTGTGTACATAGGGTGAGAAAAAAAATAGAGGTAGGTACTAGGTATCAACAGTTGCCCATACAGTCATACAATATTAATTAAACTTAAGACTAAAGTTACAATATTTTATGTTTTACTGTCATAGTTTTGCCACTGATTATGATTGTAAGAGTGAAGTAAATAATGGGATTATTTATCAGTTGGATTCATGGGGAGTGGTCACAAAAGATAGATATCTCTTGAGGCAGATGATATGCCATGAATAGTGGAGTCTTTTTTTTTCTAATACTTTAACAAGGCTCGAGTACACCTAATGTGAATGTCAGCCAGAGAAAACTACAACACACTAACTGTCTTGCACAGAGATGGAGTCTCTGTATACAAAAGCATGTCTAATGCTTTAATGTTGTGTCTTGTGTTGTTGTAAATAAATGTATTTTTCTCAAACATGCTATGAAATATTGACATTATGTTCCTTATAATACGCCACGAAGTGTCACGTTGCAGGTGCGGCTAGACGAGAGGTCAATAATGGAATTTCATACAACATTGCTGGCCAAGGCCAGCAAAGTGATCGTCTATTGTTTCATGTGACACAGCACCATGACGTTTACAGGTCTATGGCATCATAGCATTTTAGCCATTAAAAAAAACTATAAGCAATATTTGCGTTTTGGTTCTATGACATTCTGCCACTACGCTTTTTTAAGGTATGGTAAGATGATGATGATGATGATGATGATGATGATGATGATGATGATGGTGATGGTGATGGTGATGGTGATGGTGATGATGATGGTGGTAATGGTGATGATGATGGTGGTGATGGGTGATGATGGTGATGATGATGGTGATAACGAGATGATGATGATGGTGATGATGAGATGATGATGTTGATGATGATGATGATGATGATGATGATGGTGATGATGGGTGATGATGATGATGATGATGATGGTGATGATGAGATGATGGTGATGATGGGTGATGGTGATGATGATGATGATGGTGATGATGATGGTGATGATAAGATGATGATGGTGGTGATGATGATGGTGATGATGATGGTGACGACGACGACGACGATGACGATGATGATGATGATGATGATGATGCATGTTTGAGAAAAACTCTATACAAGCCTTGGCCACGAACAGGGATTGCCGGCCTCGTATCTCTAGATGGCCTCGTTAACACTCGGCCATCTATAACTACTCGGCCGACAATCCCCTATTTCGCGGCCGCTGCAGTAATGTACTATTGTACATCAGTATTGAACATCTGACAATACTTACTTAGAATCATATTTACACCACCATTAAACATATTTAAATATTGAAGTCTAAAGGGAGAGTTGCAGCACTTGAAAGGAAAAATTGTCAAAGAAATATTTTGGACTAAATAGAGTAAAACCACTCTGTATTTGCATTTAGAGTTTGAACTCTTTTTGGGCTACCAAAATGACAATTTTAATCTTCAAGTGTCAGTTGAAAGTTGTAAACTCTATCAGTCAATCTATATAATGTTTTGTAAGAATTTTGGATCAACGTTACACAGGGTTGCTTTTTCAACAGTCAATTATTATTTACAGTTATCAAGTTTGACTTTGCATCCATTGCTATATGATGGTTAGGATTCACTAGGGCTGTTCAGTCTCATAATGGAATATTAACAGTCTGTCTTTAACTTAACAAAACAAATCATACTATTATTTTTATTGCAAAACTTACACTCCATTTTAGAAATCTTTTGACTTAATTCAGCAATTTCCTTTTGTATTGATTGTACATATTTTGCATAGCTTTCTTTGAGCCACTGTAGCGCTCCACAACAGATGCTTAAAGATTTTCCCTGAAATTGAAATCGTTTGGTGGGTCATTTTTTAAAAGAGAAGATGGATGATTTGCAAACATTTATATATCACAGATAATTATTATCTGAATCGAAAAAAGCATGGTAACAGGCTAATAATGCATGGTAACAGAGTGGTATACAAATACACAAATAGAAATAGTAGCACAGTATTCTGTGCAAAATTTAATTTTACCCTGGTGTCAGAATGTTATGAAATTGTTATTTAATTATAAGGATAATAACCTCTTCTCATAAAAAAATATTTTCTGAAGATTTTTAGAGAAAGAACACTTACGGTTCCTGTAGGGCTTTCAAATATACCAAGTTCACTATTTTCAATCGTAGAGTACAGCTCTCGCATGAAATTCTTTTGGATTTCGTAAGGCTCAAAAGGAAATGGAAATTTGGTATCCATATCCATATTGTAACCATACAATAGGCTCCTAGAAATTAATAAATGGTTAAACAAAAAATTAACTCAGTTTAATAATAACTAACTATTTTACCATTACGTAAAAAAATCTAAAAAATGAAATATGAGAGACAATGTTAGATAAACGATAACCTAGAATTAAGTTCCTTCTCGTTCTCAACCTTCTCTTCTACTTTACTTTATATAAATAAAATAAAATAATTTCCGTTTTCGTTAGTTTCGCGCCAACAAGAGTATTAGAGTGACCAAAACAAAGTCAAATGAAATGAATTGACATTGACACTGACATTCCATTTTTTTATTTTGGCATCAGAAAAAACTAAAGAACTTGGTATCCATACCATACCTTATTTTAATTTTTTGCATTTAATGTTTTTTTTTTATAGGAAGGGACAAACGAACAAGTTATATAGCCGTGGTGGCATAGTGGTTTGACCTATGGCCTCTCAAGCAGAGGATCGTGGGTTCAAATCCCTGCTCGCACCTCTGAGTTTTTCGGAATTTTTGTACCAAATTACTTTTGAAATTTAGTTACCATGAGCTTATTTTAACGGTGAAGGAAAACGTTGTGATAAAACCTGCATACACCTACGAAGAAATTCATTGGTGTGTTTGAAGTTCCCAATCCGCACTGGACCCGCGTGAGAACTTTCATTCTGAGCGGAGTCTTGACGTTTATCGGCTGGGATGATGAGCAGGCGAGTCACCTGATCACTACCACCCATGGACACCCACAACACAAGTTGAATTACGGATGCGTTGCCGCCCCTTTGAGAAAAGAGTAGGCTCGTTTTTAGATCTCCAAGTTGTACCGGTCCATAAATACTGCCGCTGCAAGTTGATTCAAAAATTTCACTGTGCGTGGCAAAAAGTTCCGCTAGAAACGGATTGTAGTGGCTTGCCAGCTATTGAGGTGGCGGGTGAGGGTGGAAAGCTACGGAAAGAAAGGTTGGTTGCGAGAAGTAGGATGAAAAAGTTTTGCAAGACGACCCGGTATATATCAATGGGTGTTCCCCCGAATGAGGGAGATAACACAAAGGGATATTTTTTCGCGGAAGCTTGTAGGTATGATAATACTTTATTTATTTGTTATATTTCAATCATCCTGCTTTTAGTGCTTTTTGGCGGGAAATGGCTCAAAACAAAACAAATTGACATTCTACGTTCCATTTCACTTCCAACACTCCAGAAGAAATAAAAAAATGCAAAACTTGTTTCGCAATAGATTTAATATAGGAAAAAATAAGCTTAAAGAATCAAATTTGATATCAAACATTATTCACTTGATTAAGCAGCACAATAACTTACTAAATGTGTCATGGTTATGTAATAAATTATTATTAAAGCGTAACGAAACGTGCTCGAAGTAGAAAGCGAAGAGCGATTAGAGAGAAGCAAAATGTCAGTGGCACGCTGCGCGGCGGCTCGCGTTCCGTTGTTCCTGTCACTCGTTAAGCAGCTGTGCGTACCGGGAGTCGGTGCTGTGAACGTATTAACTACAGGTCGCACTCCAGTGTTGTCTCGCGGTATAGCCACAGCCGTCCCAGTCTCCCCAAACAAACTCAACATGTACATCGCCGAGGAACGCGGCTCCGCATATTCGCCCGATTACCGGGTTTTCTTCCGTGAGTGTGCCTCTAAATTACATCTCTTATAAGATAACAAGATACCACGTAATCTCGAGTGTCCACGTGGAGTGCTTCCGGGTCGATGTCATAATATTGATATTTGCTAAGTTGAAAGTTCAAATTTCTGATGAAATCGTATAATTTTTGAGAATTTTCGTTCCTGAAGTTCAACATTGAAAGTGGCGAATTATTGTTAATGTTTTTCACGCGTAACCTTGAGTAGGTTGACAGCTGTTTTATTATTTATGCTACATTAACTATGCTTACGTCAGCAAAGTCAAAGATAGCTTAATATATCGACGGTTAAAAGGCAAAACGCATGAAGCAACATTTTTGAACTTTACATGAAACCCGGCTCAAACGACGGAGAAAAATTCGCTGATTTCAAATGTGTATATAACTCATTTTGATAAAAAGTGTTGCTTCATGCGTTTTGCCTTTTAACCGTCGATATGTAAAATTAATGGACTGGTTATTGATCTGCGCTATTCTCAGGGTTGAAACCTTGGGCTTTGCGATCTATAGCAACACCGAAAAAAAAAACTTACTAATAATCATCTCTAAGCAACAAAACTTTTTGTGGTAAATAATTTGATTAGTACATAACATACTTTGTATTGAGTGTTTTTACTCTAGACTTTCCTAGCCAGTATATTTGAGACTATTCAGCATGTAGCTGAAGGGTTGTATATCCATGATCAATTTTTTTAAAATTGTCTGTAATTAGAATACGGTAGGTATTTCTGGGGTAGAATAGTGATGAAAATGTAATATTTACCTACATCAAAAGCTGATTAAATAACTGCAGATTTTTATCTCTAAAATGTAATAAAGTTATCACTGATTAAAAAAATGTTTTGTTGAATTCTGTTAGATAAAATAAAAGTAGGTGTGAAATGTAATACAGTGATGTTTAGAAGTTTATTTTTTTGGGTATTTTGAAACATTGAATTAAAAGTATATAGGTAAATTACAAAACAAATAAAAACTTGTTTGACACTAGCCTTACTTTCTGATAAGGCTTTTAAAATAAAATTTAATACTTTGTGTACATTATTTTTAGTTTAAAATATTAAGTTTCTACAGTTGATGGATTAGTTTACTATAGAGTTATCCTATTTGAACAGAGTTCAAAGAAGGAGCAAACTTATTGTAGAAATTTATTTTTGTCTGTGTGTTTTGTTTTACCATAAATTAATATTATGTCATAAATATTTAGCTTAGCTTGATAATATACTCACAATCACATTCACTATTTCACCATCTCATTCTACCTTCATTCTATACTGTTATACAGAAAGGAGTGGTGTTTGTGATTCAAGTGTGTTGACAATATAGCCTTAGGCCAATCCACAATCAATGCAATGCTCTTCTAAAAATATTCAGAAAACCTGTTTTTAGTGTTCAATCAATTTTTATTAATATACTAGCCGTTGCCCGCAACTCCGCCTGCAAAGAATACCTACCAAATCTTCCAAATACAGAGAAAAAATGTGATTAAAATCGGACAAGCCTTTTCGGAGGAGTTTGATAACAAACACCGTGACACAAGATTTTTATTTATTAGATTGAATATCAACAAACCAAATGTTTAACTTTGCTTTGCTGATTCTAAGGTGAATGAGAATCACAATTTTCAGGTGGAATTGATATTCATAAACATATTTCTAGTATAATGCACAGGGAATACATAAATAGTACATTATTGCAAAGACTGGCCAGTAGAAAACTGATTGCTAATGAGGCCGCCATACACATATGAGATGAGTCCGGCAATCACTATTCTGGCCAAGGTGTATTTAGTGCTTTTTCTCTTTACAGTGGTAAAGAAAGGGAGTAAAAAAAAATTAAAAAATGTATGTTTGAGAAAAATATTTTTATTGATTATCTTGTAATCTTATTTCTTTTAAAAATTACCATACTATGCTCCTTAGAAAGCAAAACCGGTAGATAGATTTTATCAGTGAAAGTACTTACTTTCAGATTCTGTCAATGAAAGTAAGGCATCTACTGGTATACCTACATAATCATATATAGTCGGTTTATTTCGAAATCAGATCAGCACTTTTCTATTGTGGAGGCCATACCAACCAGCAAGTTATTTAAAAAAAAAATCTTGTTAAGGCATTTCTAACACGGGCGAAGTCATGGGTTAAAGCCTAATAAAATTCTTACATAAGATCAATTTTAAGATTGGCTTCAAAAAACTGAGATAGGTGGTGGTAATTTTTACGGGATATCAATAAACAAATTCTTTGCAGGTGAAGTTGTGGGTTGTGGGCAACCACTAGTTACTTAACAACTCTTTAGCTAAGTTCAACTTGATCATAAGCTGTGTTTTTCTAGGTGACGAGAGCGGCCCAATCTCGCCCCTCCACGACATTCCGCTATGGGCGAACAAGGCAGAACGCCTCGTCAACATGGTGGTCGAAGTCCCACGGTGGAGCAACGCCAAAATGGAGATCTCATTGGGCGAACCTCTCAACCCCATCAAACAGGACGTGAAGAAGGGTGCCCTGCGTTTCGTTGCCAACGTGTTCCCGCACCATGGGTATATCTGGAACTATGGTGCGCTGCCACAGGTCAGTCTTAAAGCCAAATAAACAGAATAATTAAAAATATATATATCAAGTCTAGGGTGAATGAGACTTTTTCTCAAACATGCAATGAAATATTGATGTAATGTTCGTTATAATAGGCCGCGAAGTATCACTTTGCAGGTGCCGCTAGCTAGACGAGAGGTCAATAATGAAATTTCATACAACATTGCCAGCCTAGGCACGCGAACTCGTTCATACAAGTTTGAATATGACAACCGTCACCGCCACCGCACCGCCACGCCTCCGCTGTCTGTGCGTTTGGAGCTTAAATCCGAGTTGGAAATAAAATTAAATAAATAGTAATAAATGTGTTAGTTATATCTTTTATCTACTAGTTAGTATACTTAAAATTTCTCTAGAAATAAATCTTTGATTTTTGGAGTTTTATTTTTCATTTATTTCATTGCATGTTTGAGAAAAGCACTATATCTACATACCTTGACGGGAAATGGAGTTGCCAGCCTTATAACTAAATAAATAAATAAATAATAAATAAATATCATGGGACAATTCACACCAATTGAACTAGTCCCAAAGTAAGCTAAGCAAAGCTTGTGTTATGGGTACTAGACAACGGATATGTTCGGGGAGTGGCGTTTATTATGTTAGTTGTTGAGTAAAACACTGGCACCGTCTAAATACTTCGATTTAATTGTTATAGAAAAGTAAAATGTTAAGTAATGTTATGAATGCACCCGGTCGCGACAATACCGTAAAGAGCACTAAAATACGTAAAAGGCGGGAGCCGCCACTGTCTGACGTCACAACGGTGTTCGGTTGCACCGAACATATTCCCGGGGGGCAAAGATGCCTAAGGGATGGGGAGCATTCACGACAATATTATGTTAATTAGTTAATACAAAGTAATAGTATAAATTCAAGTACACAACTATGGAAATAAAAGAAATAGTAAAAAAAATGTTACAAAGAATCTTCGTTAAATTCAATTCTTCGAAAGATCGGTTGTCCTTTGTTCGTTTCTAAATGTTTCATCTCTGTCTCTTCGTTGCTGATATTCACTCGAACGCTGTCGCGATGCCGAGGGATGTTTCTGCGCTTCTTGGGTTGAGGGCGCTTATCTGTCGCAATAGGTGCCGCTGTGGGAGCCTTCCAACTATGACGAACACGTCGCCAGGCTGTCATTACACCTGCCAGTATCATTACCGCCACTACGCAATAAATTAAGGTGTAGTGGTGAACATCATGATATGAGACTCTAGTTTCGTAGGTCTCATCTTGTTTCATAATCTTCAACTTTTCGTCGATCTCGTTGAGTAGCCGGATACGTTCTTGCTCCGCCTCGTTGAAGTCGCTATCTTCAATCCCTTTGTCGATAGTTAAGTTGATGATGTGATTTATTGGAGCAATCACAGCTGTTGCGACGTCATACCTAACATTCATCTGATTTTTATAGTTCTTATGCCCATGAATAGTGAACTCGTTTGTTTTGATTACACAGTCATCATTTAAAACAATTAAGTTGGCACGCGACAATTGGTGAGCTGTAATCTGATCGCCACATATTGTTCGTAACTGACACCGCTTGCAGCAAAAGTATAGGTACGTGTTTATTTCTGCCAGGCTTCTCCACATATCGTTGCACGCGGCGATGCTTGTTCTACATTTATTTTTGTTATCTTTGACGCAGAGATCTATGTCTGAGTTCATTTTGTAGATTGGATGTTGGGGATGGCACAAGTAGGTGGTGCTATCCCGTGAAATGCATTTTTGTAGATTATCTGGAGATAAAGCTAAATAGCTGTCTTTCTGAAGGTTGATTGCCACATAATCCGAGATTGGTGCGATCGTCGCCACATCGTTATTTGTATATAGATGTGGAATTGGAATTACATGGTATAAATCATATGTTTCTCTGCTGATTAGTGGAATTCTAATTTCGAATATAAAATATTTCTCGGTCATTCTTGCTTTGATCTTCATCAATTTGTAGATTGTATGTAGATCTCTATGTATGTTGTCAATGGGCAGTGTAGTCTCGCTCGTCAGTTGTCCGGATATTATGTTAAGTTGTTCTTGTAGTTGTTTCGGCGTCAATAAATGTAAGTTAAACTGTCCTTGGTATATGTCTGAAATAGTATCAAGCATCATGTTCTGGATATGTCTCAGGCTTTGCAGAATGCTGTTTGCTGTTATTGCAGTTAAAGCAATTTCTTGTTCTTGGTTTACTTTGTTTATTTCCTGTTGAAGTGTGTTTACTGCCTTATCAAGGCTGTTTAAATGTTTTGTAATGACCTTATGTTGTTTAACCATTATCTCCTGTGTTCTTTTGACTAAATTGTTTTCTGACTCCACCACCGACGTCTGGTTGTTCCACAAACTCTTCAAGTGAGCTTGATTCTGTTTAATGATTTCGATGTCTCTCGTATATTTTTCTGCGAATTGTTGATCCAATACGCCGAACAATGTATTTGCTACGTAGCCTACTGCGTTGATAAGCCCGCGCCGCTGTCTGGAGTGTTCAGTAAAATGTTGTGTAAGTAACAATTGATTGTAATATTGTAACTCTCTGTATTCGTGTCGGAGCTGCGGCGCGATCATGTTACATTTGTTATTGATTTCTGAGTTTAAACAGATCTCTTCTAGATAATTCTGTAGTTTTTCAAATGCCTTTGTTCCATCCCAATATGGTGACATGTCATAATAAGCCACCACGGTCCATTCATCTCGTAGAAGTTGTACTTTTGCTAATGGATCAAAGTATAATGATTGTTTGTTGTTTAATTCTGTAATGTTGTTGACGAATCCTTGTGTATTCGACACTAATGTCATAAAAAATAGTACTGCCATCACAACTGAGTAGTGTTGAGTTTTTCTTTTTTGTTTTGTTTTCGTTTGCTCCTTTGTTAATCTTCTTGTGGCAATTTTCGGCATTTGTTATCGTAGAATCGACGGGTAATAAACACAGCTTGACTACAGGTCGTTTGATTATTCCGTTTTTGGTTTTTAAGGAAACTACGCGGATGAGTCCGTCTCGTCCAGGGTGTAGTTCGATTACTCTGGCCATTAACCATTTTCCAGCTGGCAGATCTTCATCTTGAATTGTGACTAAATCTCCTATCTGCAAGTTTCTCTGCGGACGCAGCCATTTGTTTCTCACGTTCAGTTGTGACAAATATTCCATTTTCCACTTTTTCCATGTTTGTTGGACAATTTGGTTAGTTAGGTGCCATCTCGATCTGGCGTCTTCTGCGTTATTTATCACTGTTAATCCTGCCCGCCCTGCGAGAAAGTGGGCTGGTGTTAAAATGTCAAGGTCTTCAATATGTTCAGTTAGTGCGCATAGCGGTCTCGAATTTAAGCATGCTTCTATCTGTGCTAAGATTGTTGAAAGTTCTTCGAATGTTAAACGTTGATCTCCGACTACTCTTCTTAGATGATGCTTAAGACTACGCACTGAACGTTCCCACAAACCCCCAGCTGTCGGCCAGGAAGGGCAATTGAAGTGCCACTCAATGTTCATGTTTGATAACACTGCTCTTAAGTTATCGTCAAACGTTTGGCGAAGGGCTTCGTATTCCTGCTGCAGTAAACGATTAGCTCCTACGAAGTTCGTTCCACAATCACTGTATAAATGAGCTGGGGTTCCTCTTCGAGCAGACATTCTACGTAGGGCTGCTAGGAACGCCGAACTGGTAAGATCAGTCACTAGTTCCAGATGTACGGCTTTCGTAACCATACATATAAAGAGAGCTATGTAGCCTTTAATTGTTCTTGCATTTCTCATTTTGCTTACTTTGACGTTCACGAACCCGGTGTAGTCCACCCCCGTGTGGTAAAAGGGAGGGGCAGGCTCGGTACGGACTGTTGGTAGGTCTCCCATTAGTTGATGTTGTTTCGTAGGATTGTTCTTTCTGCAGGTAACGCACTTTCGTAGCTGCTTCTTCACAGCGTTGAGTCCTCCAGGGATCCAATACTGCTGCCTGAGATTGGCTGATGTAAGGCGGGGACCTCCGTGAAAGGTAAGCCTGTGAGCTTCGTCTATAAGTAGTTCTGCAAGGCGACTGTCTCGTGGGATGATTTTCGGATGTTTTATCTCCATGTTTAAGTTAGCGTTGTTTAATCGTCCACCGACTCGTAACACTCCCAAATTGTCAATAAACGGATTCAAATTAAGTAACTTGCTGTCTGTTTTAACTTCATTGCATTTTTGCAGCGCTTCAATTTCTTCATTGTATTTATTTTGCTGTACTCGTTTTATGATCAGCAGTTTTGCCGCGGACAGTTCACTGAACTGTAGGTAACGCGGTAATTGCTTACGCGTCGGTACGAATGTCCTTAATAGCCATGCAACGATTCGTATTACTTTGGTGAATGAACTATATTTGTTCATTAAATCATCAATTATGTTATGTTCTTGTTTCTGAGCGACGTATGTTTGTTTGATTCTTGTTTCTTGATTTGTTGAATATGTTTGGGGAGGTTTTTGTTCTAATGTTATATTTGACAGCCACGTCGGTCCCATCCACCACAGGGTTTGTTCTTGTAATTGATGCGCGTATAAACCTCGGCTCGCGGCGTCTGCCGGGTTTTCGTTGGATTTCACGTAACGCCAACACGTGCTAGGCATGACGTCACACGTCAGTTGTACTCTATTAGCTATAAATGGTTTCCAACGACTTGGCTCTCCTTGTATCCAACCAAGCGCCACCATTGAATCAGACCAGCCATAAATTTTGAGCTCATGTTGTGATAAAGCTTCCTTAACTTTCTTCATTAGTTTAGATAATAAGTACGCTCCACTTAATTCTAATCTCGGTAGCGTAATTGCCTTTTTGTGAGGCACTAGCTTCGTTTTTGCGGCGACTAATACTGTTTTTGATTGACCTGTTACTCGAGCGTAGATAACGCAGGCATAGGCTTCGAGAGATGCGTCACAAAACCCATGTAGCTCTATGACGTCATTCTTGCGGCTTGTGATCCATCTCGGAACTTCGTATTGGTTTATGATGTGAAGATCTGTCTTTATCTTTACCCACTCTTTGTAAATTTCTTCTGATACTTGGTCATCCCATTTAAGTTCATCTTGCCATAATTTTTGGAATAGTATTTTCAACTTTGTTGTTAGAGGAGCCAACCAACCCAAGGGATCAAACAGTTTTGATATTTCAGATAGAAGGTTCCTTTTGGTTATTGTTTTCGGGATAGTTTCTTGAACGTCGTACTGAAATGTGAATTTGTCTTTGGTGGAATTCCAGCAGAGACCCAATGTTTTCGAAATATCATCCGTTTTAAAAGTGAAAATGTTATCTTCTGAATTGTTTTTCTCAGATTTGACGTTGTCTAGTAGAGCTTGTTCGTTCGATGACCATTTTCTTAAATTGAAACCACCCGACTTCATAAGTGAAATTAAATCAGAAATTAATTTCTTTCCTTCTTCGATTGTATCAGTTCCGTGTAAGAGATCATCCATATAGAAGGCTGTCTCTACCACTTTGGATGCTTCTGGAAAGTGTTCGCGTTCGTCTGCTGCTAATTTACGTAAAGTCATCATAGCCAAGAAGGGTGCAGCTCGAGTTCCATAAGTTACTGTAGTAAGGCAGTATGTTTGTATTGGTTCATCTTGAGTGTTTCTCCAAAATATTTGTTGATATTTTTGGTCTTCTTCATTTACTAAAATCATTCTAAACATTTTTTCAATGTCGGCTGTAAATGCATACTGGTATTGCCTCCATTTGAGAAGCAGCATCTGAAGATCGCTCTGTAAGTTGGGTCCGGTGTACATTAGATCGTTGAGACTGTATCCGGAGTCTGTTTTAAATGAAGCATTAAACACCACTCTGTATTGTGTTGTTGTTGAGGAGATACGTTTTATACCGTGGTGAGGCAAGAATTTTTCAGGTATCTGGTTACTGTTCGAAACATGTAGCTTCATGTGATTTAATGATTTATATTCGTTCAAAAATGTTCTATAGTCGTCTGCCAATTTTGGTTGTTTTTGAAACTTTTTCTCTAAATTTCGAAACTGTGCCAGTGCTGCTTGTTTGGATGATCCCAGTTTGTCTACAATTTCTTCTTTTAAGGGTAATCTTACTTCGTAACGGCCGTCGCTGTTTCTGTTTGTCGTTTCCGAGTAGTATGTTATACATTTCTGTTCTTGCACCGACAAGGTAGATTGTTCGCTGATCTCTTCAACTTCCCAAAACTTTCTAATCTCTTCGTAGTTATGTAATAATACGTTGCACTGGTAAGTTTTAGCGCTTCCACATAAAAGCCAGCCAAGTTTTGTTTGTTGTACTATTGGTTGTGTTGATGTTTCTCCTTTTATTATCCCGTTAAGGATAATGTTACAGTAAATGTCGGCTCCAAGTAATATGTCTACTGGACGACTGATATAAAAGTCTGGATCTGCGAGGCTTATGTTCTCGATAAAAGTCCATTGTGGTTTCGCGAATGTTTTGTTAGGTAAGCGGCCAATAAGGTTGTTCATGATGACGACCTCAGCCTGAAACTTGTAGTCGTTATGTATGGAGTAACATTCAATGTTAAGCATGCCCCTTCCGCTGTTCTCTTTTTCTCCTACGCCGAAAATAGTTCCTTTACAATGTTTTCTTTGTGTTTTCAACAGTTGTGCAGCTCTTTCTGTTATCAGTGACACTTGAGAGCCTTGATCGATTAAGGCTCGCATTTTATGATAAGTACCATCACCCCCTTTCACCTTTATCATTGCTGTTGCCAGTAAGACTTCATCTGTTTGTTTGTTATTATTTTCATGTAGAGACACGTAACTAGTGTCGGCCGATGTTTCATGTTTTTGCATCGTAGTTGTTACGCCTGTCATTCCTGACCCTGATTTATTTAGTGCATCGTGTAAAATAGTGTTGTGTTTCTTCGAGCATTTTCGACAAGTTTTGCTTGAAGTGCAATCATTGCCGCGATGACTAAATAAACAATTTATGCAAACTCGTAATTCCTTTGCTGTCTTTAATTGTTGTTCATTCGGTAAATCTAGGAATTTTTTGCAGTTGTACAGGCCATGTTCGTTATTGCAAAGTGGACATTTGATTACGGTCACGTTGTAGGCTGATTTCGTAATCGGTCTATTTCCGTTGTTACTCGCTTGGTTGTGTGAAAACTTTCCATACGACGTTGATGGCATTATAGGCTTGTTATGATTATGTTGTGGGGTATGGTATGATCTTTGTTGGTTGCTTCCAGCATCCGTCCTTCGCCGAGACGATTCCATTGCTGTAAATTTGCCTTCCAAAAAATCTAATAAATCCTTCAAGCTGGGTAGTTCCCTTCGGTCTTTGAGAGAATCGATATACTCGGTGTGGCTGTCTGTGTCTAATTTTTGATCTAAAATGTGAACAACCAGTGGGTCCCATGAGCTAATGTCCACACCTAAGTTCTTAATTGCGTTGAGGCATTCTTGGGTGACGTCATGCATTCTTTTAATCTGGATCAATGATTGTTGCTTCATTATAGGTAAATCGAGAATCGTATTTATATGTGTTGAAAAAATTAATCTTTTATTGTTGTAACGATTGTTAAGTATTTCCCAGCATACGTTATAGTTGTCAGAACTGATCTGCAAGTGTTGTATAAGCCGCTCCGCTTCTCCCCGGACTTTACTTTTGAGAAACTGCATCTTCTGGGCAAGTGACAATGAAGGGTTGTTATGAATAGTTTCTGAAAACAGATCTTTAAATGAGGTCCACTGAGTATAACTTCCGTGGAAAGTGGGGACTTCCATGGTAGGGGTTGTTTTCTCTCTGTGCTTTTCAGCCCACATCTTGGAGTTGATGGTCTTTTTGAGATTGTTGTATTTTGTTTCGTATGTTGTAAACAAGTCTTCCAATTCTTTATTATCTCGGCCCTCAAGTTCGCTCTCTATCTCCCAGTGAAGAGAGTCAATCGTAGACCAGCGCGATTCTAAAGTTTTCAAAGCATCTTCAAATTCCCATTTTTCTTTAATAAATTCGACGTTGATATTCGATAGTGTTCGTTGCAGTGCTTTGTAGTTAGCCGCCTGTTTGCGTAATTTTTCGTCAAGTTTATTGTTAATGTTTGATTTCTCAGGATATGGGTTCCGGAATAAAATTTCTGGGTTATCGAAAAATTTCTTCTGCTCACCTCCTTCTTGTTGTTCCTTTTCAGACGACTTCGAAAAAGATTGTATGTAAGTTAAAGCTTCACTGTAGTATTTTTTGATTGAATTGTAGTGTTGTCCTGTGAAGTAATCGCTCGACTGATCTTCGTATTTGCTCAAAATCAGATGGTTGGCATGAAAATCTTCAAATAACTTCTGTAACTCCCCTATCTTCTTGGCAGCGGTTGCTGTCCTGCGCTCGATCGATTCTTTTCTAAAGTTTTTAATTAGTTTTTCAATGTTGCATGTTGTCTCCGATTGTTGTTTTAGTAGATCTTCCATTGTTGTTTCTTGGTGGATGATTTTTTAAATGTTGTTTTTAATGTTGTTGTTGATGTTCGATGTTAATGTTGAAATAAACGCCCACTCTACCTTAGATGTTCAGCTGATTCTTTCGGTGTTTCTGGCAACCACGTTATGATATAAGCACCTTCTCAATCCAACCGGTGAAACCCGCTTGTGGGAGGCCGGTGAACCGATTGCCAACACAACGAAAAATCACCAAATTCACCAAAATAGTTCGAAGGACCAATGTTCGGGGAGTGGCGTTTATTATGTTAGTTGTTGAGTAAAACACTGGCACCGTCTAAATACTTCGATTTAATTGTTATAGAAAAGTAAAATGTTAAGTAATGTTATGAATGCACCCGGTCGCGACAATACCGTAAAGAGCACTAAAATACGTAAAAGGCGGGAGCCGCCACTGTCTGACGTCACAACGGTGTTCGGTTGCACCGAACAGATAAACATACTCATATAGATAGATACATACTTAAATACATATTAAACAACCAAGACACTTCCAGGCCTCTGTAATTAATGTACTATTTACTTAGCATATATTTATTGTTCAGACGTGGGAGAACCCCCATCACGTGGACCCGGGGACGCAGGCGCGTGGCGACAACGATCCGATCGACGTGCTCGAGATCGGCAGCCGAGTGGCGGCGAGAGGCGACGTCGTGTCCGTCAAGGTGTTGGGCACTCTCGCGCTCATTGACGAGGGCGAGACTGACTGGAAGCTCATTGCTATTGGTGAGATATGTAATATATGTACAAGTTTTATGGTGCACACCGACAGAAATTTCAAATAAAATTAAAAAAAATAATTATATCTGTTCATAACAATTACCTATACAATTATGATATACCTAGCTAATCTTTATTTTTAAAGATTCTAATTGCTAGGCTATGTGTTGCCCTTAATAAATAAATCCTTGATTATGTTTTTTATGTTCTTAGGATTGCTAGTTAGTTATTTTATCAATTGTAGTCCTGGGAAAATTATTTAGTATTTGAGGAAGGTAGTAGAGCCAGATCCTTTTGCCATAAATATTTTAACATTTTGGAACAATGAAGTGATTACTATTATCTAGGCTTTGGAGTCTTTTTGATCTGTCATATCTAACTAATTCTCCCAGTCTATCCTTATATTCTAAAGCTATGGCTAATTTGACTTTATCAAATACATTCATAATTCTGCAGTGCTGAAACAATTTATCATAATTATTTCTATACTTAAGTTTAATTTTAAGTGGTACAATGGTTTTCAGTATTCTTACTTGTATAGGTATTATATATTTTCTGGTAAGTTTTATATGTCCTGCCATAACTAGAGATGCCATAATTAATAATAGAATCTGCCATTGCCATGTATAGAAGTCTCAAAGTATAATATGGCATTGTATGTTTTAATATACTAATATTACTAAGAATGGCTCTTAACTTGTTACATTATGTGTTCGATATGAGGGAGGGAGTTAAATTTACAGTCAATTTTGAGGCCTAGATATGTGTGGCTAGTAACAGTCTCTAATGGTTCACAATGCAGCATGCATGAGAGGCATGCATATATAAATGAAGTCAATACATAAAAGCATTGCTAACTTGATAAAGGTGAACCAACTTTTTTGTGTCGTTTACTTTGTCCCTGGTTGTCCAAGTGTCAAGGTGTCCAACTGTTTCATAGAAAAATGCTTAGGTTGTCCAAGGGTCAAAATTTGTGGAACCATATCAACGGGTAGCACGAAAAAATTTAATCACCCAATAAAATTACTTTACCAAAGCTTTGTTTCAACTGTTGTCAGGTTTCGTAGCCCTGTTTAGTATTAATTATCATTTCTAATATATAAAAATCTCGTGTAACGGCTATCCTTGTTTTGCGTAAGTACCTCCATACTGGATGGTTTTCAATACAATTGCAGAAAATAGAAATACTACGCCTATGACATCTGGGCCCAACTACATAATAAATTGCATATATTTCATACTAAATACAAACTGAAATATGGATGCACAGAAAAAACCCCAGAAAAAAGACCAGCGATGGGAATCAAACCCAGGTCCTCAGCATTCCGTGCCGCATGCCATTCCCCTACTCCACCACTGGTCAGGAGTTTAGACATGAATTTTTCCCATACATCGCACATCTCAGTCTGTTAGATAATCACATTTCTGCAGTGATACAGCGCCATCTATGTTATACCCTCATCGAGAGACTTCAACACTCCTTCGGAACTATCCGCTCACCCGGACAAGAGATGTCGCTGATAAACCCAACTCCATATAAATCCAAAGCCAATTCCATATTATATCATAAATATCATAATATACGGATTTCACGGGATGGCCGTAAAAGTAATAAAAAATGAAGTTGAAAAAAAAATAAAAATAAAAGATACTTCATATCAAACTTGTTAATAAATTACAATCAAACACATACTTAGCGATAAGGCCGCCTATTGCTTACCTTGTAACTTACTCTCTGTGTACCTGTTTTCTGTATTGCTTACTATTCCTGGTGGAGTCATTGTATTGTATTGTATTGTACTTTAATACGCAATTGGAGCCTGAGGCCGTATTTGTCTAACGCGCGGATGCTTGCTTTTACATTCACTACCTATTTCTTTCTGTCAAACGGTATAAGATGGCGACAGAAAGAGATGGTGAAAGCGATGGAAACCGCACGCGCGTTATAACTATGCGGCCTCTGGTCAGACGTCAGTATTAATTAAGCTGAAACATACGGAAAAATTCCGGCTTTTGATTGGCTATATTTTTGTTATAGACTCGCGCGACGCACTAGCTCCGTCCCTCAACGATATCGGCGACGTCGAGACCGTGTTCCCTGGGCTCCTGAAGGCCACAGTGGAGTGGTTCCGTCTTTACAAAGTGCCTGATGGCAAACCACAGAACCAGTTCGCTTTCGACGGAGAGGCGAAGGACAAGGAGTTTGCTTACAAAGTTATTGATGAGGTAAGAAGTTTTAATAGTTGACCTTCCATACAGCATGGTATCTGTTTGCCCCAATAATAGCTTGTGTATATGATAGAGATGTCTATCTCGATTATATCCCGAACGTCAAAAATCCCTAATTTTTTTTTGCAAAATTGGTTTTATTTTTTACGTGTCTTCTTACTTGTTATAAAACGCGAAAGTTTGTATTAATAGCTGCATGGATGTTTGAAAGAGTAATCTTTTACGCTAAAATGGTTAGACGTATTCTGATGAAATTTGTAACATAGATAGTTTTTAATAGAGATGCGCCGAGTACAACTTTTACCGAGTAACCGAGTACCGAGTATACTCGGTTCAAAGTTTAGACAGGTTCGCGCGGCGCTACCAGCCACCGCGAACGAACGTCACGGGGATCCCCGCCTTCTCCCCGCAAATTAGTCAGTTTTTGTTTCACGAGAAATTCACATTCGGTCCGCACATTAATTGATTAAATATTTTATAAACATTGGAAATAGATGATTGTGTACAACAGTGACTGTTGACACAATGAGTATACGCAAAAGATCGCGAATCTGGATATTTTACAAGCCTGTTTTATTTTATTACACATGATTAATAATAATTTTATTTAGACCGTGTATACTCAGCATTTGAACCGAGTTATTCGGCCGAGTACGAGTATCAAAAAACTGCCGAGTACACCGAGTACCGAGTAGTAAACGAGTACTCGGCCCATCTCTAGTTTTTAACTTGGATTAACATATGCATATGTATAGGATACTATTTATCCCGGAAAATTGCTAAGTTCCCGCGGCATAGCGATAAACAAATTTTCCGACGAAATGTAAATGATTCCGGCGAAATGAGAACATCCTTTTATTTTTTATAAAGAATAGAATAGAATAGAATAATTTTTATTTCGGGCTGCATAGGCCCATATAAAAAATACCTTAAAGACTAACATACATATTTATATTATAACTTAATTACTAACACGAGAAGTCTGTGACGTGGGCACTTTCGCGGTGTCAGTTAACCGGCCACGAAACCGCCGGTATGCGACACCTTTCGGCCAAAACTCTTCTTTTGTGAAGGTCGACAGTTGATCAGTCGGAACCCTCACCACGAATGAATTAAAATTCACGTCGTGGCGGGACTCCAACCGCTCGACCCTCAGAGTGAGCTTGGTCTTAACACGCACATATACCACGAGGTCCGCGACCTTCGTGGAGTGATGCAGGCGGGACACGTACAGCTGTGTCGTCGGTGTCGCGGGACGCAGCAGGTGGTTCGGTCCGGTCAGGGCGGTGCCGTACTGATTGCGACAGGCGGGCTTCTTCTTCCTTTCCACCTTAATGAAGCCATCCTTGTTGCAACGGCGACTATCCCTCTTCGAAATCGGCTGTGGCGGATCTATGTGAGCAGGTTCACAGCGACTCTGCTTCACCTTCGGCTTCTGGACGACAGCGGCGTACGCGCGACGAGGAGTCGACGTATTAGCGGTCATCATCTCCACGGGAACAGAAGCGGCGGCGGCGGGGCGGGGAGCATCAGGTGTTATGACGGTAGCCGGTGACGTCAAACTACCGACGAATGCACTTTGCACTCCGCTGCATGCGTCCACGTTAGAGGGCACGCGCGACCTACTTACCGAAACAGTGTTGCGTAACAACACTACCTCGGCCCGCAGCTCACTTATGGTGTTACTTGACACCTCTAACTTAGACTGGACGTCGGCTAGACTAGTTTTCAGGAACGTAATGTCCTTCAGCAGCCTGGTGACATCGACATGGTCGAAAGTGACGGGGGGCAGCTTGTGCAGCTCCTTCGCCACGAAAGCAGGCACGTCGTCTGGGTCGGTCTCCTTGAACAACGTTACGATGTCCTGGACACTTTTTGCACCTCCATCTCTTCGGCGGGAGGGCATCTGGTCGGTCTTGCCGAGCGTCTGGAAGAGCAGTGCCTTGCCACTGCAAATCTCGTCCTCCTTGAAGTTAGACTTGCAGATCTGCACAACGCTGACTTCATCCATGGTGTGTAAAGAGTAACAATTGGTCATATAGATCACTTGATCAAATTACTTCGTGTCGGAACCTTATTAATTTAAGTACCTAGTGAGAGTTATAAACTTTCTGCCAACAAACTGCTATGCAGTTTGGCAGATGTATTTTAACATAAGTATTTCTGTACTTCTCTTGTTTTTGTGTAAATAAATAAAAAAAAAACAAACTTGAAATTACTATCATTGATATCGATATCATGGTTCTTGAGATGGATGAATCGTCTAAGATGCGATAAAACGTAACAATATCGCCAAACCTCCAGAATTTCTGTTTCTGCTGCTAATACAACATAGTCTTCTTTTATTTTCAGGTGCACGAGTTTTGGCGTGACTTGATAGCTGGCAACGTGGCAGATGCTACAGATATCAATAAGTTAGTCCTCGCTTTTATATTATCATTTATGTAGTCGGGTGAATCAACTATTTCGTGTTGCTTACTCAGTCCCCAGTTGTCCAAGTGAAATCTTCATACTGAACTGAAACAATTACTTTGCTCACCCGCGACCTTGTGATAGCTACGTTTATGCAAGCAATGTGCGTTCATGCAGTTCCTCCGCCTCCACACTGTACGAGGGTAAATATTCAGCGTTTTTACGGCGTTTTTTTTTGTCATTACCATTTGAGCAGAAATTATTAAAATGGATGATGCTTAGGGTTAACTTTTTATGAAAACTTAAGACAGTACCGATGCTGAATCTAGTCTGATAAAATTTCGCGCGATTCGTCCTTCGGTTGTGGTAATAATCGTCAAATGGTAATGACGTTTAACCGCGCGGTCAAAACGCTCGAATATTCACCCACGAACGCACACAAATCACACAAAACCCAATTATCACCACCACCAAACTACACTGACGCAGAAAGTAACGCCTGATTCAATAAATTATTTATCGTCATACTGATTCTAGCGTAATGCTTTGGTTGTCCATAGACAAGACAAGAAAAAGTTGTACCTAAGTATTTTTTTTGGAATCTTGCTTTTCCGTACTAAAAATATACTTGACGCGAAATTATGATATTTACAAAGCGATCAAAGTCGTGGCAGCCTAGCGGTTTGAACTATAGCTTCTCACGCTGAGGGTCGTGGGATCGAGCCCGGGCTAACACTTCTGCGTTTTTCGAAATCGAAATCGCATTTGAAATTTATCATAAGCTTTATTTATGGTGAAGCCAAACATCTTGTGGTGGCACTTCACTTGGCGTTGCGTGTTCGCGTTGAGCTATTGCCATATCCGTCTTTCACGCTAGAATCGGCATAGTGCTGTTCTCTCGCACACGCAACTATTTCGTGAAATACGCCAAGTGAAGTGCCAGCATTGAAGAGACCACAGCTACGAAGAAATTCAATGGCGTGTGTGAAGTTCCCAATCAGCACTGGGCCCTCGTGGGAACTGCAGACCAAGCCCTCTGATGGTGATAATGATTCTTCTTGACAATGATGGTCTTTCCGAATGCGATGGTAGTATAAAAAGAGACATCTAGAAGAGCACTTTGCGGCTTACTTTCAGATTAATCTTTTTGTGTTTGCAGGATGAACGTTTCTGTGGACAACAGCCCTGGGCGCGTGGAGCGCGCTGAGGCGTCGGCAGTGCTCGGCAAGGCGCCCCCGAGAGCGATCCCGCAGCCGCTGCCCCCTACCGGTATAAAACCTTTTTATCTACTCTCATATCGTAAAATTCGAATTATAAAATTCAAAAAGAGTTTATATTGACATACTTTTTAAACACAATACCGAAATATTAAAAAAAAAAAACATATTATAACACTTTTCTTGTAACGAAATAATGTTATAATACAATTTTTTTTACCATTACGATACAGGGCAAATCCAAAAAGTTTATATCACCAAGTTTTGATTCCAATTTTCACTTGTCTGTGGCAGCGCCCGCTTTAGCGCATGCGCGCACATGCGCGGTGATGTACTGGGTTTTAGCGCCATTCCATTCATACGTGTCGTTTTGTTGTACGAATTTTAGTGGGAAAATTTTGTACTTGCTTAAAAATATCTGATATCAGTGAATGCGAAGAAAATTGGACTCCGCCCGATATTTTAGATGCGGCGTAGGAAATGACTCATAATTTATTACTAGCAAAGTTTGAAAATTATACGATAAATGCTATCAAGATTTTATGGCATGAAAAATGCAAAAAGGCTACTTCGTTTTTGGAAAAATGTGTGAGAGAAGATAAAATATTGTATGCAACTGTACGTAATTTGGCCTTAAAACACTCGTGTGACCCTTTATGAAACTAGGCTACGCCTCGTTTCATGAAACCACATTCGTGTTTTAAGGACCCCCATTATGATACAGTTGCATAAATAGCTATTATAGCCTATACTATATGACAAGTTAGATATAAAGTATCTTTTTGTATTTATTTTTTCAACTTCATTTTTTTATTACTTTTACGGTCATCCCGTGAAACCATATATTTCATACTAAATACAAACTGAAATATAGATGCACAGAAAAAACCCCAGAAAAAAGACCAATGCTGGGAATCGAACCCAGGTCCTCAGCAGTCCGTGCCGCGTGCCATACCACTACACCACCACTGGTCTTATTTTTGGTTTCTGGTGGTGTGGAGTAGTGGTATGGCACGCGGCACGGAATGCTGAGGACCTGGGTTCGATTCCCAGCATTGGTCTTTTTTCTGGGGTTTTTTCTGTGCATCTATATTTCAGTTTGTATTTAGTATGAAATATATACTATATGATGCCCGTGGTTATAACCGGCCAAGTGTTATGCCAATTTCCAGTGGCGTAGCGTGAACTAAAAT
Organism: Archips crataeganus; assembly: GCA_947859365.1. Taxonomy (NCBI): domain Eukaryota; kingdom Metazoa; phylum Arthropoda; class Insecta; order Lepidoptera; family Tortricidae; genus Archips; species Archips crataeganus. Next base: position 17,176,284 of record OX402055.1, read on the forward strand.
AAACGTGGGCGAAGTGGCGGCGCAGGACCTAAATTCTGTGTTCATCATCATTATCCCAGTCTATATACGTCCCACCGCAGGGCACAGGCCTCCTCTCAGAATGAGAGGGCATTGGCTGTAGTTCCCACGCGGGCCCAGTGCGGATTGGGCACTTCACACACACTATTGAATTCCTTCGCAGGTGTATGCAGGTTTTCTCACGATGTTTTCCTTCACCGTAAAGCTCATGGTATATTTTAAATGTAATTTAACACATAAATTCCGAAACATTCAGACGTGCGAGCCGGGATTTGAACCCACGAACCTCAGCTTGAGAGGCCACAGGTCAAACCACTAGGCCACCACGGCTTTTCTAAATTCTGCGTTGCCAAGATATATTTTTCGAGGCCCTGCGCTGGCGCACCACACATTAAAATATGGATTTTTGATTGAGCAAAAAACGAGTTCTATCTCAGACCGCGAGGCCGTGGGATAGGGCCCTCTTCTCCCACGCCTAGCTACTCCGATTTCTGAGTCATTTTCTATATCGTCGTTGAGAATGCCAAATCCGCTATGTGTTCGATTTTTGATTGACAAATAGGTACCTGGCAACATAACCTATAGGTATTAATTGATTTGATTATAATCGAACACGTAACGGATTTGGCAATCTCATCGACGATATACATATTATCCAAATCTTTTCTTCAGTTTACGCGTGATTCCTCCTCCTGCGTTATCCTTATCCAACACGAACCACATGCATATACCAAGTAAAAGTTAGTTATTATATTTTAAAAATGGAAATAAACTTCAAAAACCCCGGAGAAGCGAGTTATTAGCCCTCAAACATGTGAGTTAAGTCATTATTTTTCTTTTTGTACTTGTTACTTAACCCTTCATATGACTTAGCATTGATTAGCGCTGCCTCTGTTGTTTGCCGGAGAACACTGCCAAAATCACGAGAGCAACATTTTATTGAATTTTGATTTATATTAAATCACTCATTTAATTTGATTTATTTAGTGATTTTTTTTTTACTGATGAGTGCTTTGGCATACGACATCGGTGGCACTGAGCAGTGCTGTCGAAGGGTTAAATATTTTATTTTATCATAAAATATGTCGATTGTCCCGCCTTCACAGTGTAGTCGTCATAATAACAACTATAGCAAATGGTAGGATCGATATGAGTTTCGGCTATATGATAGTTATGCCAAACGATACTACAGATGTAGTGCAAAATGATTTTCCTTCGTACTTTATCGGAAAAGTTCGTATTTATCGTGCTCTCTCAATTAGCTTCAGTACCCATCTTATTCTATTTACTTTGACATTTAAATAAATAAATAAATAAATAAATATCATGGGACAATTCACACCAATTGACCTAGTCCCAAAGTAAGCTTAGCAAAGCTTGTGTTATGGGTACTAAGCAACGGATAAACATATTTATATAGATAGATACATACTTAAATACATATTAAACACCCAAGACCCGAGAACAAACATTCGTATTTTTCATACAAATATCTGCCCCGACACGGGAATCGAACCCGGGACCTCAAGCTCAAGCAAGACATTTGACAATCTATACATATAATAAATCTGTAACTAGTCGGTGTCTGTACATTGAAGATATTTGAGAAAAACTGTCACTAGGGCTATTTATTAGCGCAATAGAACCCAAAACAATGATTTTTAGAATTATTGTCTGTTTGTCTGTGCGTTTGTGCGCGCTAATCTCAGAAACGGCTTAACCTAGAAGGATGCGGTTTTCACTGATATGTTGGTATTTTCTTGGATTAACATTTAGTGTATGTTTCATTTGAATCGGTTCACAAATAAGAAAGATACGCCTATTTTAAGAATTTATCGAATTGTTTTTAGAAGAATTGTTATTAATTTAGCGGAATCTTCGGTTAATATATTATAGGTTTTGTTAATTTTGTTAATTGTTAATTATAGTCTCTTAAATGATGATTTAAAACTTTTGCCAATATAAATTTAAAAGAAAATGGATAGTACAGTACATAGAAAAAAAATCCAACATAAAATGAGCTGACAACAATATAGTAGACTATACTAAATAGGGTTCATCTTAAGTTGGACATGCACACAGGCGTGGCAGGGCCTATATAAAGCTGAAGAGTTTGTTTGTTTGTTTGAACGCGCTAATCTCAGGAACTACTGCTCCGATTTGAAAAATTCTTTCAGTGTTAGATAGCCCATTTATCGAGGAAGGCTATAGGCTATATATCATCACGCTTACACCAATAGGAGCGGAGCGGAGCGGAAGAATGTTTCAAAATCGGGGGTTGGGAGTACGGAGGTGAATGTGAACGCGGGTGTGCGGGGGGTTCGGTGGGGGAAGGTGTTGAGAGGGGGGGTAATTTTTTTTTATATCGAGGAACTAAGGAGAGCCATAATTGATGAAAAAGCAAATTTGATAAAAAAAATAAGCTGCCCAAATTACTAATTCCACGCGGACGGAGTCGCGGGCAAAAGCTAGTAAACAATAAAGTTCCATATTAATGGATATGAAAACGTCAATCATTTAATACAATCATTGATTGACAGGTCGGGTGCCATCGTATTCCGATTGAGATCCGAGTTTTCCCGATGGAAAATCATTTTGCACTACATTTTTATGCGATAAATAGACTGCCAAAAAAAATATGGCAAAAAAGTTAAAACTTGTCTTCAGATTTCCTAAATCGAATTGACTTGAAATTTAATACGAATATGTAATGAACTAAACTTTACTTTACTTTACTACGAATATGTAGTTTGGATGACAATGCTAATATGGGGTATTGAAAATGAAATATTTAACAAAATAAATATTTGTATACCTACGATCACTGAGATGGAAATAAAATAGACACCTTAAACATGAAACTACCGTGAGACTCACTCATAGTGAAAATAAACGGATCACTCACGTCTTAAAACGAGTTTAACTCTACATGTTTCGGGCTAATCCATAGCCCTTCCTCTCTGAGTCGCACGTCACAAAACACGACACGTCACGAAACATGTCGAGTTAAACTCGTTTTAAGACGTGAGTGATCCGTTTATTTTCACTATAAAATAGACACGATTACTCACTCTGTTTTTTGTTTGTTACAGTGGACAAGTGGCACTTCCTGGCTAACCTATAAGCGTACGTCGATAAAGGATGGGAGTAAAAGAGTGCTCCACACCATCACTGCAGGCTAAATCTCACTCTAATCGAGATCTCTATCCCTATTTACTGATAGCCTGAAATTCCGCACTCGAGTTTGATCTCGATGTCTCTGAGAATAGATTCTGCACTTAAATAATCACATTTATGACCAGCACCGAATAAAGACTTAACTGTTGCCATACTAAGAGCGGGTATTTCGGATAAAATTTATTTGGTCAATTCAAAAAGACTAATGGAATGGTTAAAATGAGCCCGCCCATTTAACCATTGCCAACATAGCCCACAACAGATTTTGTTCTATAAGTTTATTACATCACCATTTTTTGTCAAGTGTCGTGAAACGAATTAAGCTTGTGAAAATTAGTTTAATGTTGTTATTGTCATTGGTTGTGGCTGTTACCAGAAGCCTTGGCACTGTTCGTCGTTCATTGGACCTATCAGGTACCTTTATTAGCAACCGTCATCCTCGATTTGACAAATCACGAGGTCGGATTTGCGTTACCTATATTAGTATATTATTGGTGCTAATGAGCGAAACGCATTCAACTTGTACAGTCGCCATCGCCCTTAACTGTTTTTGTTTTTTTATCTAGAAACTTCTAGAAAGTTCTTGGGTGGCAATGGCAAACCATTTACACCATATATGGCGAATGGCAGGTTGAAGAGGTGCCCTGGTTGAAGCGTCACTGGTAGACGCTCTAGTTAAGAGAAACTATACCCGTAAGGTGTACATGATATTTATTATAATAAATAAATTATAATTAAATTAGTGTTTTATATAACGTGTTTTATTCCTTTAGGGGCTATTTCACCACTTTTCTTAAAGTTCGGATTAGCTTAATCATAACCTTATTTGACAGATGGAATTAAAATTTCTGTTTCACCAGTCTCGATTAGCGCTAAGTGACGGACAAACTGTTTCTTAATTTGACCATCAGATCAGGAGGCATTTAGCATTTTTATCCGTCACATAAAGTTAGTTTATTTTTTTGTGGCCATGGTTGGAGAGCCCTTCAGCCGGTTTCAGAAAAATAAATCAAAGTATTTTTTATTTTTTAAAGAAAGAGGTCATGCTAAATTGCATAAAATAATTTAAATATCAAGTTGAATAAAAAAATGTAGGTACACTTTTAGTATGTAAAAATAAATCCAAAATTTCGTAATATTTTTTAATAACAAACTTTAATTCAGTGGGTCAATCGTTTGTTCTACCTGAACTTGTCGCCATTAAAAAAAAGTTTATCTGTCAAATGGTTTGGCGCCACTTTTCGATTCGTTTTACGTGATTTTATTTTTCTTTGTTATTGTTAACAAGGTATCGTAAATAAATACCGTTTTTGGATCAATTATAATGTTACATATTTGTTTATGCAAAAAAAATAGATGTATTCAAAAATTATATAGTTAACCATTTCTTTTGCTTTAATAATGAGTGACTCTTTGAACGAAAGTGTGCGAACAGGAACGCGTGGTCGTGAAATGCGACGTTGCCATTCTGACTTTTTGTTAAACCCACGATTAGTTAAGTGGTACTTAGTTTGCACAGGACCGGAGTGGTGAAACTGAAAAAACACTAGCTGACAGATTTGTCCAGTACTTAGTTTATTCATTGGTTACGTAACCAGCAGTTTGACAATAAGGTGGTGAAACACCCCCTTAATCTCATCTTACTTACCTTATCTTGACCTGCCAAAGAGACTGTCGGGTAAATTACTAAAGTCGCAGTCGTCAAAAAATAAGGTGCCCGTTTTGTCATTTGAGAAAGACCCTAGAATGTAACTTGGAACGAAACTGAAAGAAATAATAAAATGATAATTAATTACATGGAGTTTTTAAAAAAATACATATTTTTTTGGCGCGTTGCGAGTATGCTTTTCGCGCTTACTTTATAGTAGCATGCAATTAAGAATTATCACGAAACGTCTCAAAACAGTTACGTTCTCAGTCTGATATTTAAAAAAAATAGTTATTTATGATACAAGTGCAGAAAGTAGGCAATTCCCAATGAATGACGGAGATCTAAAAACACGAGCGAAGCGAGTGGGTTTTAGGCCGCATGAGTTGGGAATGCCCTGATTTCGACATTAATATCATACAATGTTTTACAATGCATTAAGCGAGGAAAAAAATCGGGGTTAAACATTTTCGGAAAAAAGCTGTTGCGTTCTTACTTACTTTCCATTGAAGGAAAGTCTCGCAGGTGTTTACATATTTTAGAATCGACTTAGTCGGCAGGAGGCTGTCACTGGCAATTTGTGCTTGGTGGAGGACGTCAGGCGCCGTTAAGTCCGATGTAAATTCATCACTTGAACAGAACTCTCCATTTAAATTTACTAAACAAACTCATGAACATTACTTTGGCGGGTTTACATGACAGGCTCGAACGGGTGACCATGATTGGTTCGTGTTACGCCATGCCCGCGCACTAAAAGGGCATTGGTTGAATTTCGAGTGCGCGCGCATAACGCTGTACGGTCCGAAATGAACTCAAGGAATTATTTTAGTATTAAATTCACATTAGACGAAATTAAAATTTGTGTTTTTAATATTAAAACAATCTAATTTAATAAGTAGACCAGGTATGTGCAAAGCTGAATTATAAAGACACAACTTTTTAGTCTCATATTTTTAAACACTAGTTTGGACACAACTTTATGAGATCTGGCAATTTAAAAAGTTACTTTTCTGCACGCGTGTGGAAAGTAAAATTAATACAACTTTTATTCACACTTGCGGAAGCATGCTTTCTTTCTATAGATATGTTGACTCACGTCAAGAGGCACTTTCCGAGCACATGCATTGTAAAAGAACTTAGAATAAGCTATCCAGTGACATATCGCTCGTCCTTTTATTAGCCATACCATATAGGCTAATTTTCCCTGCACCCTCCTTTCTTCGCAGGTGTGTGCAAGTTTTCCTTCACAGTAAAACTCATGGTAATTTCCAAATGTGATTCAAGTTCCGAAGAGTTGCGAGCCCAGGCTCGAATCCACGACCCTCTGCTTGAGTTGCCATAGGTCAAACCACTAGGCTAACATGAACTTACGCTACGCTACTTCTACGCTATTAGACGAGTACCTACTCTAGTATATCCCGGGACAGGGGCGTAGCTATCGCCGTATCAGCCGTATCAATGATACGCCCCCCCCGGGCTACAGAGGCCCCTAATGTATGTAAGCAAAAATTAGTAAAATGTTATCCATAATTTCACTTAATCTCGTGCTTCCCGGGAAACCCCCCCCATCTAATTTTGATACAGGGGGTCCAAGGCACGCTACGCCACTGTCCCGGGAAAATGCGAAGTTCCCTCGGGTCACAAATCTAGTGTAAAATAATTTGACCTTTACGGTACATACGAAACCTTTGCATCCGCCTCCAAAAATCAATAGAACAAACATGAAATCTGATATCTGTAGACTTTATTTCAAGTGAAAAACAGCTAACGTTGCATCTCGGAATTTTCAGGAAATCCTGTCTAACGGCTCTACCGCGAGTAAAGCGACTGAATGCAAAGCGAAAGAATTCTCTATTCATTGCTCGATCGACAGGCTCACCACCCAACGGTTAATATGAAATCACACGCAATCTATACATATAAAATCCTTTGTCCTGACTGACGGATCAACGCACAGCCTAAACCGCTGATCGTAGAGACCTGAAACTTGGAGGGTGTGTTCTTTGTATGACGTAGGCATCCGATAAGAAAGGATTTTTCGTAGTTCTACTCCTAAGGGGGTAAAAAAGGGGGGCAAAGTTTGTATGGGACAACGTGATTCCTTGGTCCAATCTACTTCAAATTTTGCATAAACATTCTTTAACAGAATTAATGGAAGACGTGTTTCGTATTTTATTGAAATTCATCCCTTGACGGGGTTAAAAAGGAGTAGAAAGTTATTTTGGGGGTGATTTGCTTCGAAGTTGATATCAATACTCCTTAGTGCTTTTGATTTAAATCACATTTTATTTTGACACAATGTAAACGAAATAAAACTTCAAATTTTGCAAACCATTTGTCTACGTTTGTCGACCACTTCCTGATCTGATCTCTGATAATAACTAATTATATGTATTTCACCAAGCTTTTGCTTTTACAAGCGCAGCGTGTGACGTCCACCAACGAGATGGACGGACGTTTTTGATGAAGGCCGCAGGTTCAGGGTGGATGCAAGTCGCTTCCAACCGTAATGATTGGGCGTCAATGAGGGAGGCCTATGTCCAGCAGTGGACGTCCTACGGCTGAAATGATGATGATGGTGATGAAGCTTTTAAGTATGTGAGTTCAACCTTTTTCGAATAAAATTGAATTGAGTATTCAAACATCATTGTTGAACACGCATAAAAGCTTGGGCAATGCAAATACATAATATAAAATGCTTTGTCCTGAAGTCCTAAATGACTGACTGGCGGATTAATGCACAGCCTAAACCGCTGTATGTAGAGACCGGAAACTTGTAGGATGTGTTCTTTGTATGACGTAGGCATCCGATAAGAAAGAATTTTCCGGAATTCCCACGGGATAAGGAATATACGAGATGTATATATTACATCAATCAAGAGTGACCCTATCCCCATAACGAAGATTACTAAACTGTTCAAATTGGGCATGCAAGTAGACTATTAGCATAGGTATAAAGCTAATTTCAATAATTTTGAAAATTCCCACGGGATAAGGATAAATCAGGATTCATATACTCAAATCAACTGGATCCTATCTCCGTAACTACAATTACTAAACTTTTCAAATTCAGTATAAACGTAAATGGCCATACATAACCGCAAAAAAACTTATTGCAGGATTTTTGGAAATTCCTGTGGGATAGATAATCTCTGAAACTTCCGAACGATTATAAAAATTTTTTTTTTTTTGATTTATTTTTAATATTAACACATACATAACAATATATTTTAGTACGCCAAACTGTGAAACAGTTTGTTGGCGTCACGTTCTGACAATAAGATTATTGTGCCAAGTGATGCTTACTAACTAGGTACATAACTTTACTAAAAATAAAAAGATAAAATATACAAACGAAGACTCAGTCACCATACCCATGCAGCTTTTATTACAGGGCTATCTGTACACCATATAGATATCTGTTTACCATTCGATAGTGACTGAAGTCTTCGCTGGTACAACCCTATTACTAATCTTAATATTACATAGTACGCTTGGTTACGCTTGGTTACGTAGGCTGGTAATGTTTTACCAGTAAAAAGTTACACTATCCTTTATTGACATAGGCTACTTTTTTCCGGGAAAATGTAAAATTCCCAAGGGATAGAAAAAAAATTCTACTTCGGAGCTCATTTTAAAATGTCTTTTACCAATAGAAAAGATACACTGTGCTTGATTAACATAGGATGCTATTTTCCGGATAAATGCAAAATTCCCGCGGTATAGAAAATAGTAAATTTAACTTCGGGGCTGAGTTTAAAAAAAAAATTACCAATTGAAAGCTACACTATCCTTTATTGGTATAGGCTAGGCTACCTACTATTTATTCGGTAAAATGCAAAATTCCCGTGTGATAGAAAGAAGTGAAAATTTCTTTCACCAATAGGAAGCTACACCAACCATTATTTATATAGACTACTTTTCTCCGTGAAAAAGCAAAATTCCCACGGAAAAAAAATAAGTGAATTCAACTACGGGGCTGATTTTAAAACTTCTTTTACAGGTAGAAAGCTACACCTTTAAGGCCATAGGCTACTTTTTCTCGGGGAAAATGCAAAACAAGCGAAAATTTGCATAGAATAAGGACAAATTTGTTGAAATTCCCACGGGATAGAGAATAAACGGGATTTATAATATTCACTAACTGATACTGATGATGATGAAATGATGAAATGATAATAATGATGGATGTTGGCGTTGCCGGATTTTTGTTTTATACAATGAAAGAGATGAAGAAGCTTTACCACAAATTGGGATTCTACGCGGACGAAGTCGCGGGCAAAAGCTAGTCTATATATATATAAGAAGAAACTGACTGACTGACTGACATATCAACGCACAGCCCAAACCACTGGGCCTAGAGATTCCAAATTTGGCATGTAGGTTCCTTATAAGGTCTAGGGGTGCACTAAGAAAGGATTTTTCAAAATTCACTCTCTAAGGGGGTAAAAAGGGGGTTCAAAGTTTGTATGGGGAAACAAGATTAGTTCGACTATTTTATTCGAAACTTCACAGAAATACTCCTAATGATAAATGAGTAAACACGTGTTTCAGGTTTTTTTGAGAATTCAACCCTTAAAAGGGGGGAAAGGGGTAACAAAGTCTGAAAATCAACATGGGCGTTGTTTCTATGGTTTATCGGGTCGCTGGTTATGAAAACAACAACGGTTTTAAAATCCGACGTGGCAGACGTAAAATACCATCTCCCTGGATGGGGTGCGATGGGGTTGAAATATCTGAATAAACTAAATGACTGTTGATATATCAACGCACAGCCCAAACTACTAGACCTAGAGACTTGAAATTTTGCACAAAGATACCTTATACAATGTAGGCATCCATTAAGGAAGGATTTTTGGCAATTCCCACGGGATAAGGAAAAAACGGGATTTATATATTCAGTTCAACGGGATCCTATGAACTATAATTACTAGACTCTTCAAATTTGGCATAGATGTAGGTAATTATAAATTCCCATGGGATAAGGAAAAAACGGGATTTTTCGTTTTACTGGTCGTAGAAAGCTGAAATTCGGCATGTAGGTTGTTTGGGGAGTGTTGAGCTGGATTGAGAGAGGACTTTCCAAAATTCCCACGGGAACGGGAAAAACAGGATTTTTCGTTTTACAGGTCGTAGAAAGTTGAAATTCGGCATGTAGGTTGCTTGGGGAGTGTAGATGAGCATTGAGAGAGGACTTTCCCATATTCCCACGGGAACGGGAAAAAACGGGATTTTTCGTTTTACTGGTCGTAGAAAGCTGAAATTCGGCATGTAGGTCGTTTGGGGAGTGTAGAGGAGCATTGAGAGAGGACTTTCCAAAATTCCCACGGGAACGGGAAAAACGGGATTTTTCGTTTTACTGGTCATAGAAAGCTGAAATTTGGCAAGTGGGCTCCTTGGGGAGTGTAGAGCTGGATTGAGAGAGGACTTTCCAAAATTCCCACGGGAACGGGAAAAAACAGGATTTTTCGTTTTACTGGTCGTAGAAAGCTGAAATTCGGTATGTAGGTTGCTTGGAGAGTGTAGAGGAGCATTGAGAGAGGACTTTCCCAAATTCCAACGGGAACGGGAAAAACGGGCTTTTTCGTTTTACTGGTCATAGAAAGCTGAAATTTGGCAAGTGGGTTCCTTGGGGAGTGTAGGGGAGCATTAAGAAAACATTTCCCGAAATTCTTACGGGAACGGGAAAAAACGGGATTTTTCGTTTTACTGGTTGTAGAAAGCTAAATCTTCAAAATTCATAAGTACTGTAAGTAGGTCGCAAAGGGCACTTTAACCGACTTCTAAAAAAGGAGGAGGTTATGCATTCCACTTTATGATTTTTTTTATGTAGGTATGTTCACCGATTTCTCGGTCAATTGTGGACCTGCTTGCTTGCTTGCCTGTATGCTTGCTTGCTTGATAACTTGGTTGTTTGGAATACTCATAGTACACGCGAGCGAAGCCGCGGGTAAAAGCTAGTGTATTATAAAAACGCTCGCCGGTCGCGTAGTGCCTGAGCTCCGAATTGTTTTCAAGCCATAAAACTACGTCAGACTACGACAGACGTAGAAAAAAACCGGCCAAGAGCGTGTCGGACACGCCCAAGGTAGGGTTCCGTAGCCGCCATTACGAAAAAATCAAGTAATATTTTTCTAAGGATTTCGTATGTGTACGGAATCATCCAAGTTTCGGTATGTTTTATACCTTAGGCTACTATTTACTTTTAAACTACAAATAATTTCCAAGCATTCTGAATTTATTCAAATTTTTCCACCAAAACAGTTTAGATTTTAGAGGGGGGGGGGACGGCCGATATTTATGAAAATTTTCACTTTAAAGTTGAATATTTCGCAAACAGATCACTGAATAGAAAAATCATGTTAGTAACTCCGTAATGGTTTTAAAAGACCTATCCAACGATACCCCACACTATAGGATTAGTCGAGAAAAAAAAAATCACCCCCCCTTTACGTCTATGAGAGGTACCCTAAAAAAAAATATTTTTTTATTTTTTATTTTACCACTTTGTTGGCGTGACTGATATGTATATTCATGCCAAATTACAGCTTTCTAGTACTAACGATCTCTGACCTTAGCCGCGGACAGACAGACAGACGGACAGACATGGCGAAACTATAAGGGTTCCTAGTTGACTACGGAACCCTAAAAACCGCAAAAGTTGGCAGGAGTGACGCTAAAACAAACTTTATAGGAAGGACTTAGTGATGTAAATGTGTTTGTTTTGAGTTAGGTTTCGGCGCCACGAGGTCGCGTCTCGTCGACGCGATAAGACTAACTTGGGGCTCCAGTTTCGTCCTGCTAGCTTAGATTCCTGAGGGTAGGTACCTGAGTCGTCTTAAGGCATACGGGGGTCCCTGTAACCTTCGAAACTAGTCGTAAATTTATTTTGAGCTGCAGTTCTGTTTTGTACCAGTATATATTATTTAGCGAGTAACATTCTGATAGCGATCCGAACGGACCTTTCACTGGGTCTACCACCCGAATACTTTACTTCGTTAAAGCCCTAAAGCCTCATCATCATTAGGCACCTATTAGCACAGCACCTGATGACAAAAACTGAAGGTCCCGGGTTCGATCTCCGGTCGGCGTCGATATTATGTCTAATATACGAATGTTTTTTCTCGAGTCTTGGGTGTTTAATGTGTATCTAAATAAGGTATTTATTTATCAAGTACTAGCTGATGCCCGCGGCTTCGCCCCCGCTGAAGTAGATTAAAACGTGTTTTCCCGTGGGATGGGGATATTTTCCCGTAGTAAAAAGTAGCCTATGCCACTCTCCAGCCCTTCGCCTATGTCCATACAAAAAATCACGGCAATCTGTCACTCAGTTTCGACGTGAAAGACAAACAAACAAACACAATTTCACTTTCGTGAAATAAGTACCCACTCAAAGCGAATCTAATAAATGAAGTGTCATTTTAATTTAGACGAGTGAGAGCGCAGGTTTGAGTGATGGCAAACTAATTACATACAACGATGTCAAACCATCCACCCAATTATGACGCATGTTAGGGTAATCAGTAAATTGTATTAGGTATGTCCGGCCGAAAACCGCTCCTTCCACAAAAACCATAATAAGCATGACCTATAACTTCGTAGGTAGGTACTATATTCGATTCATTTACCTACATATTTCTGATTCATCGTAGAATTCGTAGAACGATCTCGACGTAAGCGTCATAATGATTTTCCCTATCAATCAGGGAACGCGAAGCCACTGTGACATTTTCTATGGAAAGGTTCCACGGTGACATTTGTCAGTTAGTTCGGTAGTACAGTCAGCAGCAGAAGTGGATAGTTATAATAATACAGGGTGACACAAAAATGGTGTTACAAAAAGTTTTTAACAAAAAATTAAACCGCCGAAAAAACTGAAAAGCGAAAAATAATACCTTTTTTGTTTGACCTTAATCTAGGTACCAGTTTGAAGTCGGTGCCTCAGCACTTAGCCAGGAGGAGTGGACCTATAATCGTCTACCTGATTGGCTTCTATAACTCCTCCTGGCTCGTGCTGAGGCACCGACTTCAAACTGGTACCTAGATTAAGGTCAAACAAAAAAGGTATTATTTTTTGCTTTTCAGTTTTTTCGGCGGTTTAATTTTTTGTTAAAAAGTTTTTATTTTATACTTTTTTTCCATCCTTGGGGTAATTTTTTTTTCCAAATTTATAATACCAACTTCAAGGTATACCCTATCTATCCAGACTCAGATCAGACTAGATCAGATCAGACTACTCTGTAAAAAGTTAGTCAAACATCCCCTGTTTTCCTACCCTAAGGGTAGGAATATTATTTCCAAATTTACATGGGACCACCCTTGGGGAATACGCTTTCCAATAAAAAAAGAATCATCAAAATCCGACTACTCTGTAATAAGTTATGCGTGGTCAGATAGTGCAATCAGTAACTGAACAATCAATCATCCCCTGTTTTTCTACCCTGAGGGTAGGAATATTGTTTCCAGATTTAAATGGGACCACCCTCGGGGTATACGCTTTGCAATAAAAAAAGAATCATCAAAATCCGACTACTCTGTAATAAGTTATGCGTGGTCAGATAGTGCAATCAGTAACTGAACAATCAATCATCCCCTGTTTTTCTACCCTGAGGGTAGGAATATTGTTTCCAGATTTAAATGGGACCACCCTCGGGGTATACGCTTTGCAATAAAAAAAGAATCATCAAAATCGGACTACTCTGTAAAAAGTTATGCGTGATCATACATAAAAAATAAAAATATACACGTCGAATTGAGAACCTCCTCCTTTTGTTTTCGTCGGTTGAAAATTAGTGTTTCTTACTCAGTTAATGTTGGACAACATAATGAATTGACTCAATTTATAAAATTAGTCTGATAAAATTTAGGATGTTCATACTTTGTTGAAGAAGTGAAATCACGAACTCAATGTATGGACACCTCAAATTTAATAAGACTACATTTCGTACTAAATACAAACTGAAATATAGATGCACAGAAAAAACCCCAGAAAAAAGACCAATGCTGGGAATCGAACCCAGGTCCTCAGCATTCCGTGCCGCGTGCCATACCCCTACACCACCACTGGTCTAGAGATTAGACACGAATCTTTCCTATACATCATACATTTCAATCTGCTAAATCATCACCTTATGCAGTGACAAACGCACATCTATGTTACACCCTCATCGAGAGATTTTAACACTCCTTCGGAACTAACCGCTCACCTGGACAAGAGATGGCGCTACTGTGCAACTTTAAACAAGTTAGCTATGAAGTATCTTTTTTTAAAAAAAAAAAAATGAAGTTGAAAAAATAAGTACAAAAAAGATACTTCATAGCTAACTTGTTTAATAAGACTAATTAAAACCAATGGGTTAGAGCATTATAATTGTCCAGCATTAGCTGAGTAAGAAAATGCACCATTTTTGCGTCACCCTGTAATAACTTCGAGTTAACTGCTGACCCAGGCAGGATTTTCTTTAACATATTAGAATTAGACGCACTAGGATAATACCGGCCAAGTGCGAGTTGGACTCGCGCACGAAGGGTTCCGTACCATTATCTATAAAAACGGCAAAAAAAAATCACGTTTGTTGTATGGGAGCCTACTTGAATATTTGTTTTATTTTAATTTGATTATTTATTTTTAAAGTGAATATTTCAAGCGTCTACCTGTTGCCGTTATCAATATCGAGCCAAAAAGAACAAAAAACCGGTTGTCTGTAAAGTCGGTTTACGGACGATAGTTTAACGTGACAACGTCATAACAAAACATTCAAAAACCAGGCGGTCACCCATCCAAGTACTGACCGCGCCCAGCGTTGCTTAACCTCAGTGGTCGGACGAGAACCGGTGTTTTGTCAAATATCTTGAAAACGGTGCATCCTACGGCAAAATCAATTAAATTTTCATCCCCCCTTTGAAACCTCCGCACGCCCTCCCCTCTCAACCCCCCCCCCTAAAAAATACCCGAGCGCTAGTACCAAGATTGTACCTACATGCTGGCGTTCGCTGCTCTCTTGTACATACTGGCGTTCGCCGCTCTGTAGAATGTAACGTTACATGTACGTTACATTTCGTCATCCTTTTTCGTGTATGCAGCCGGCGTTCATCGATTTATTAGACGTTGTCATGTCAAAAAATACGTTTGCTGTATGGGAGCCCCCTTAAATATTTATTTTATTCTGTTTTTAGGGTTCCGTACCTCAAAAGGAAAAAACGGAACCCTTATAGGATCACTTTGTTGTCCGTCCGTCTGTCTGTCAAGACCCTTTTTCTCAGGAACGCGTGGAGGTATCAAGCTGAAATTTATATCAAATACTCAGGTCTACTGTCCCTTGAAGCTGAGAAAAAACCAAACTTCTAAACCAACGCAATCAAAAGATTTTATGACGCAAATTTCCGCATATTTTCGAAACTCGCAAGGGAATCAAAACCTACAGGGTATATATCAGTATCCAACGCAAATTTTCGACACTCGCAAGGGAATCAAAACCTACAGGGTACTTCCCGTGAACTCAGAATCTTGAAATTTGGTACGAAGTAAGGTCTTATAGCACAGATAAAGGAAAAATTGCGAAAAGCATATTTTTTTTTGTATGTCTGTCTATATCAGTAACCAATCTACAATGATCCCACACTGCGCACATTTTGCTTAGGAGCAGGGGTCTGCTAAGACTGGATGTTCATAGATACATATAAATTTGTACGGAACCCTCGGTGCGCGAGTCCGACTCGCACTTGGCCGGTTTTTTTTAGTATTTGTTGTTATAGCGGCAACCGAAATATACATCATCTGTGAAAATTTCAACTGTCTAGCTATCATGGTTCCTGAGATACAGCCTGGTGACAGACGGACAGACGGACGGACAGCGAAGTCTCAGTAGTAGGGTCCTCCCGTTTTTCCCCATTGGGTACGGAACCCTAAAAACGCTAGAATTTGCATTCGCACTTGATTACGAACTCTCAAACGTCTGTCATTTTCTGAGCCCCAATTTTTTTTAAATCTCCCAACTCTGGCAAGAGTAACTAGCGACATTGAGTCTAATCGATTGGGCGCGGCGCCGCCACGGCTGGTACTCGCGGCGGCGCCCTACACGCACAACGCTATTAATTCTAGAACAACAATGCGCCTCAAATCCTTGCTCTTAGTGCTGTTGCGCCACTGAAACGTTCCCAGCCAGTTTTAGCTTGGATTAATGTAGGCTCGGGTGCAGCGGCAAAGGGGTGAGAGGGAGGAGGCAAACAGGATGCCTCGGGACGCAGCGGAGAGAGAAGCGATGTAGAGGGGACGGTTGGTTTAAGGAGTGATGTTGCCTACGAGGTTGGGTTCGTGTTAATAATCCTTACTAATTTTATAGAAGCAAAAGTTACTGTCTGTCTGTTACTTCTTCACGTTTAAACCGGTGAAAGGATTTAGATTATTTTAGATGAAAGGTATGGAGATAGTTTGAGTGAGACCCTGCAAAAGACCTGCTGCTGCTGCTGGTATAGTTTTTATACCGGAGTTTTGATTAGCGATAAACGAATTCTTTGAATTAGGCTAAGTAATTCATGAAATAATTCGTTTACGATTTTTTAATTTCTATTGGGAGTGCCTTTTTATATTTATGCGCTATGTAGAGCCCAATACAACTACGTATTTAGTACAGTACTTTACTACTTGTTAGAGAAATTCTTTACTAGATACCTACTTAAATTTGTAAAATAATCAAAAAAATATGTGAACAAACTGACATTATTTACCTTAAACTCATCAAAAGATGCGAAACCGGTTTGTATATTTACTTTAGGGTGCTCCAGTAATTTAATTATGCAGTCAATCACATCAATCATTACACATCTTTACAATTTAACAACAGCAATACTTTCGTAGTGTACAAAGTGTTCACCGGGTGCATGCCTCTCAGAGGCTCTATCCCTACAGGCATTTACTTCCCTCCACCTCTGGGCTTATCGGACCCGCGCGGCGGCGCGGCAGTGTACGGCGCGCCTCCTCGCCAAACCGACGCGACCTCCGCTGTCTTTTGCTGATCATGCGCGGCGCGCTGGGCCTCTTGGCCGCCCTGGCCGTGGCCACAGCCGCCAGGCGGATCGACCAGGACTTCGAGTTCGACGACGATGCGGTACGCACAATCAAATAAACACTCCGCGTCATTTGATCTATGTCGCTCTACGGCTCTACGGTTTCGTTTCCATCGCGGTCGCGATTGTCTTTTGTCATAATTTTACAGTACCAAGAGATACACAGGGCATCATGAGCTTCAAGATATATCCCGCGATGCTAGTTTGTCACGATTTGACGCATCCCTTTTTTTGTTTTGTAAGACTTTAATACATTCCCGTTAACTATCTCGCGGTAGCGACGACCGTCTTTTATCATAGGTAATTTTACAGTACCAAGAGATACACGGCATCATGAGCTTCAAGATATATCCCGCGAATCCCGCGATGCTAATTTGTCACGATTTGACGCATCCCTTTTTTGTTTTGTAAGACTTTAATACATTCCCGTTAACTATATCGCGGTAGCGACGACCGTCTTTTATCATAGGTAATTTTACAGTACCAAGAGATACACGGCATCATGAGCTTCAAGATATATCCCGCGATGCTAATTTGTCACGATTTGACGCATCCCTTTTTTTGTTTTGACTTTAATACATTTCCGTTTACCATCTCGCGGTAGCGACGACTGTCTTTTATCATAATTTTACAGTACCAAGGGATACACAGATCGTATGAGCCTGAAGGTACTAGGGGCGTTCAATAAAAAGTGAGAATGAGTATGTTATAAACAACTTTTACTAAATGTCATTTTATTTTTCGACATAGTCACCTTTTAGCATAATACACTTAGTATATCTTTTTTCTAAACTTAAAATTCCATTTTTAAAAAAGGTCTCATCTTGAGTACTTAAAAAATCTTATACTGCAGCGACTACCGCGTCGTCGTC
This sequence comes from Archips crataeganus, assembly GCA_947859365.1. NCBI lineage: Eukaryota > Metazoa > Arthropoda > Insecta > Lepidoptera > Tortricidae > Archips > Archips crataeganus. Next base: position 17,194,065 of record OX402055.1, read on the forward strand.
TTCAAATTTCTGGCCTCTCAGGTATTGTTTCAATCTCGGAAATAGGTAGAAATCACTGGGAGCAAGATCTGGTGAATACGGAGGATGCTTAAGGATATCGAACCCAGCATCACGAATTACAGCCATTGCAACGGCGGACTTGTGTGCCGGGGCATTGTCCTGGTGGAACAGCACAACTTTCGAGAGTTTACCTCGCCGTTTTTCGCGGATCTCATTGCGCAATGTTGCTATTTGTTTGGCGTATAATGTGCCCGTAATAGTGGCTCCATGCTCGAGATACTCAATCATTAATACCCTTTTACCATCCCAAAAAACAGAGCCCATGACCTTACCGGCAGATGGGCTCACCTTGAATTTCTTCGGAGTTGGAGATGATGGCCTTTTCCATGTCATAGACTGCAGTTTCGTTTCTGGGTCGTAATGATGGAGCCATGGTTCGTCCATTGTTATAAATCGCGCCAAAAAAAGTTCCCGGTCTTGCTGCATCAGGTTCAAAGCTTCTTGACAAATCTCTAGTCTAGTTTGTTTTTGCGTGTCAGTAAGCATTCTTGGTACCCAACGCGCAGATACCTTTTTCATACCCAAGCGTTCATGTAAAATATTATGCACGCTCCCCGTTGAAATCTTTACATTTTCAGCAATAAAACGAACCGTGACACGACGATCCGCCAAAACTGAGTTTTCGACTTTTTTCACAATTTCTTCAGTTACTGCTGTAGTAGGGCGTCCGGAGCGTGGGTCGTCCATTGTCGATGTTCTTCCACGTCTAAATTCGGCGCACCAACGTGCGACTGTCGAATACGGAGGAGCATTAGACCCTAAAGTGTCCCGCAAATCCAAATTGACTTGGTCCGTAGAAAAATTTTTCAAACACAAGTATTTGATAACGGCGCGCAGTTCAATTTTCTCCATTTTCGCTAACGTACTCAATAGCATTGCAAAGAAATTACCGTATATTTTTTAAACAAAAGACAGTTAGTTTTCTTTTTCATAGCAATCAGCTAGATAGATTAGCTTTACCGGCCAGTATTTAATTACGTAATATTAAAAGATTTTGCATCTCATTCTCACTTTATATTGAACGCCCCTCGTATATCCCTCGATGCGCATTTGTCACCATTTGACGTATCCTTTTCTTGTTCTCTAATACAGTTCCATTTCACCATTTCGCGGTTGCGACGACTGTCTTTTGTCTTATTTTTACAGTACCAAAGGAAACACAGATCATACGAGTCCCGCGATGCTCATTTGTTATTTGGGTCTTTTCTTACTCCTTAAGTTAGAGACGGTAAAAACGTGAGAAGCAACGCGGCGTTGGCTTATAGCCAATACTGTAGACCGCAACGGTTCAGGGTCGCGTTCCAAGGGAAAGTAATTAGGGCTAATGCTTCGGGGACTTGCCGATTAATTTATGGCTAACGGTGCTTACAACCCTTATTTATATTGCTCGGGGATTTGCCGTATTAAACGGTCTACAAAACATCGCGCAAACGCCGCAGCGAATACTTAGAAATGTATACGGAGGTCGTAATTGAATTTGACACATGTATGTATGTTGGGATGCGAAAGCTTTCACATATTCTATTGACCAGACCAGCCGTGAGTAGGTACCGCCTATGTTTCTACCTAGGTCAACGCGTTGCAATGCATTGTGTATTAATAATATCCATATTTATGGATACAGTACACCTAGCATCAAAATATTGCTATCATCATCATCATCATCATCAGCCTATGCTCGTCCACTGCTGGACATAGGCCTCTCCCATGGCCACTCGGCCACTCTCATCCAGCTCTTGCCAGCCGCCTTGCGAAGATCATCGCTCCACCGAGTCTGAGGACGTCCTAGTTACGTTTGCCGATCCGTGGTCTCCACTCAAGAACTTGTCTACCCCAACGGTTATCGGTTCTTCGGGTTATATTGCTATACGAGCGACTAAACACATAACTACATGCACTATGGTAGAGTAGGTACTTTAGTAGTAATGAACTGAAACAATTAGTTTGCTCACCCGCGACCATGCTTTGCTTTGCTTTCCTTTGGTCGCGGGTGAGCAAAGTAATTGTTTCAGTTCATTAATATGGACCTCCGCAAAGTAACGCCTGATTATTGAATCAGCAGGTTATTTATTGAAATTATGTAGTACTTAAAATTAGTAGGTACTATTAACGAATTTTGGCCGCACCTTATTCCAGTGATACCCAGTAAAACAGTAAGATATTTGAATAATAATACAGCATAGGTACTCAAATGTGACGTAATGTATGATTTAGTGAGAGCGAAATAGATTAGATAGGTACAGTAAAATTACATAAAGTTTACCACTGACAGATGGTTTGCCTTCGTTTCATATTCAACATTAACGACCTACAAATAAAGCCAATTTTAGAATACTGTTTTTTTTTTTTTTTTTTATGTTAGAAAGGCCAGACAAACGAACTAGTGGGTCACCTGATGTTAAATGATCACCACTGTCCATAGACACCCGCAGCGCTTTACACGATGCTAGTGCGTTGTCGGCCCTGGGAAAAGGAGAGGGAATAGGGGAGGGGGAGAGGTATTGGGCCCCCGGCGCTCTCACTGACCCTACGAAACGCAGCAGGAGTACTGCTGCTTCACGCCGGTGTTCTGTGAGACTGTTACCCACGTTTGAAGATTTTGTAATAACTACTTTATTTGTATGGTGTTAAAGTTGGAAATGAAATGAAGGCAAGCAATCTGTCAGTGGTAAACTAAAAGTAAACGTATTATAAGTTGGATTTAATTAATTTGCACATAACACTGTCTAAGGTCGAAAACTTGGATTTTTCATCCGAGCCTAAACCTAAACAAGGGATACATGTGTAAAATTTGAATACCACTTTGTGAAAGTTAAAAGACCTTTTTATCTCCCTGTACTGGGTTATTATGTGTCTATCATAAAGGGAGTTACTACCCTTTATGCAAAATTTCAGTTTTCTAAATCAAGAGTTGAAATAAAGCTACTGGGGGTTGAAAAGATGAGGTGAAAAAAGAGACATGTAGTGCTCTTGGTAGGTAGTCTACTTACAGAATATTTTACTTTATTTTTATTTTTATTTCGAATCACAAATACCTAGTAACGTCCGCTCGTATTCGTGCTTTGCAAGAAGTAGGTATACACACTGTTATGTTTATGTTTATTCAAGAGAAAAAAAACCATTTTATTTTGATATTTTTTCGCTCTTCCTTCATTAACCGTGCAGCTAAGGAGTGGAATTCCCTGTCTGCGACTGTGTTCTAAACACTACAAATCTGCCCGTTTTCAATGAGCAGGCAAGCGTGCTCCATCGCGGCCTCATCTTTGCTTCCCATCAGGCGTGATTGTGGTCAAACGCAAGCTTATATTGTACTAGCGACCCGCCCCGGCTTCGCACGGGTACAACTATATTATGCATGTATTATACTTGTAAACCTTCCTCTTGAATCACTTTATCTAATATATAAACACATAAATAAGGTAAAAGTACGTTTCAACGAACGCTTAAGACATGGGTGTACGTTTTATTTTTTAATAAGGTCTGGAAATTTTATACAATTATGGTCAATACTCTAATGGAACCATTGTAAAACATGTGATCATTTAAATCTACCTGGAAATTAATTGTATTGTAACATATATACGTAAAATATTTTAAAAGTGTTTCTAGCCGCTGTTGTGATTTGTACCATTCACCGAACTAAGAAACATGTTTTGCACTTATTACCGAAATGGGAGGCCGCATCACCGAACTAGGAAATAAAATGTATCGAAATTTAGTGTTAAGTGGTTCTCAACCTTTGGTTTAATAATACTATTTACTACAACAAACTGCTCTAGGTGTATGATTTCAAGCAATATTGGCAAATGTACCTTAGAAATAAAAAAATCAGCTCAATAAAATTCCAACATTTATTCATTAATATGCCTGATCTAGCATACATTAAAGTAACAAAAATAATAAATAAGATAGTACCTGGGCAATTCTATTTTTCGTTGTACCCAAGAACGTTGAACGTTGTAAGAAATTTTTATTAACTGGGAGTTAAAATTAGTCCGATTGGTTACGCACTTTTTCAAGTATTTAAAATAAAAAAAAACGTAACATACTGGGAAATTCTTCACTTCTTGTTAAACATCATTAAATTTGTCCGATTTGTAACGTTTTTTTATTGTAACAGGCTTGAAAAAGTGCGTAACCAAACGGACTAATTTTAACTCCCTGTAAACAATATCTTAATTTTGAGTACAACGAAAAATAGAAATGCCCACCTATCAACTTTTTAACACTTATTTGTTAATAACTTAGCAATCGCAAAAGTTTACCACACTACTAACAGCCTTTAACTTATTAACTTATGGAATATTATGTATTCACAGTCTTTTAACACAGTGTTAATTTAACAATCTTCAAAATAAAATAAAAAACTTCTCTCAAAAATTAAAATTTCTTCTTAAAAATAAATGAAACATATTTTTATTAAAACAACGTAAAATCAGCAAATTCAAGAATCCGTCTATTTTTACTCTTAGTAAGCATTTATGCTTATCAAAATTCAAACAGCCAATTTAAAAACATCTATTTGATATACAGGGTGGCTCATTTAGATCGGTCAGTATGGGAAAGTCTGAAACTATAAGACATACGAAGATCTGTTATTAGGAACCATGTCATCGATTTTAATAACAAAAAAAACTGCATTCATACATTAAAAAAAACCTGTACCTACTCAGCTCGGGAATCGAACCCGGACGTTTTGAAAAATAAAACTAACACTATTTCTATTTAGATATCGATTGTGTGGGTCTGCAGCAAATGTTACTATGAAACATGTTGTCTAAAATTAATAAAATGCATTGTTTTCATGTCTTTTCACAACCATTTTTTCAATACATTTCATTAGTCATTTCGAACACCTACTAAAATAAATGAAAGGATATGAAAACAATGCATTTTATTAATTTTAGACATCATGTTTCGTAGTAACATTTGCTGCTTAAGACCCGCACAATCGGTATCTAAATAGAAATAGTGTTAGTTTTTTTTTTTCAAAACGTCCGGGTTCGATTCCCGAGCTGAGTACAAGTTTTTTTAAAATGTATGAATGCAGTTTTTCTTGTTGTTATTAAAATCGATGACATGGTTCATAAGAACAGATCATCGTATGTCTTATAGTTTCAGACTTTCCCATACTGACCAATCTAAATGAGCCACCCTGTATTAATTTAGAGGCCGAAAATATCAAAACTAGCGACGCGTTAATTAAATACATAATTCAATAAGAACCTATTTATTAAGCTACTTTTTAAACTTTCTCAAAACATATAAGAATATGGTCGTCAAAATCGTAACTGTTGAAAAATTGCTAAAAAAAATAAAGTTCTTAGGTAGTTAGACAATATCATTCTATTAGGAAGATTTAAAAGTAGCTTAATCAAAACTTTGAATAACTACATCAATACCTACATTTTTATTTGCAGTGCACTATTTTGTCAGCACGGCTCTAGTTTCACTATTATCAGCCTCTTAATACTAAAACTATAATAACCATTAGTATTATAACTATCTTATAAGCCACTTAATGTCAGTCTTTAAAATCAGTATTTTTATTACTTTGGCAATAAATGTTACAAAAACATTTTTCTAATATTATAAATATCAGCAAATAAAGTTTTAAAAAGAAGTACAACAAACCAATATTATAATTATTATTTCAACAATGAGTTAGATAAAGTAATACTAGTTACCTACTTAAAATTGGTACTTACTTAGAATTTCTTATTTAGCCAATTGTAGGTTGTTAGCGTTGCATATATATAACATTAAATTAGACATAAAGTATTGATATTTAATTAGAGTCTGTCAATAAACTTAAAATAAAATCACTAACATCACAATGGGCTGAAGAAAATATGCTAGTAAGTATGATAGCATCAGTAAAATTAAAGATTTAAAACGAGATCTGGAAAAGACAGCAGCAACAACTACATTTAAGTACTGATTTGTTTCATGTCAACCTAAACTAATTTCTGGCACCAATATTACTAATCGCATTTTAAATACAAGTAGTTTTTCACTTCTCATGCTCTAAAAATGTTACTTTAGTCTCTGCATTTCGGGACTAAAGCTCTTTTTTGATCTCTAGGGATTAAAATATTTTTTTTTAATTTACTTTGGAAACCTTTAAACTATCAATAACAGTGTTTGTGAATGGAGGATCACCGCCATTTTCAGTGGCTGGGTATAGACAATTTTAAAGCCTTCCACAGACCGAAGCGCGCTGCAGACATAGCATCGCACGCATGCCCCGCGCTTCGGTCTGTGGAAGCCTTTAGGGCGTGGAAATAACCTCAAAACGACAAATTTGCAATTAAAAATATTAAAAAAAAATTGTGAAAGACGATGAATAATTACGAATATTAATCTATTTAATTATATTAAGGATGAATTCATTTTATTATGCATATTCCAATTAGCTTTAAAATAGTTTTCAAGTTTGAATCTTTTGGCTAAATATGCAATCACTTAAAGCGCCACAAAAAAAAAATTAAAAACCGCGGAACAAATTTTATTGCTATTTGAATTTTGAACAGACGTCCATTGCTCGTATTGAGCGTACGTTGTATAAAAGTAATATTGTAAATTTGTATAAAACGTCGTTTTTTTCCTCGCATTCAAAGTGAAAAGTAGAGTGTTTAACGCGAGACTAAACTACCATAATGACACGCGAATTATAGCCACCCTCGCTCTGCTCGGGTGGCTTAATATCTTGTGTCATTATGGCTTGTTTTCGGTCCTTGTAGAACAATCTACTATTATTATTTTTTGCTTTTCAATTTTTTTGGCCATTTAATTTTTTTAAAAAGTTTTTTTATATATTTAATTTATGAAATTATGGAGATCTATATTAGATATAACCACACTTGGACGCCATTATCAGCGGTTCAATATATAAATGTCTAGTAATTTCAGATATTTTTGATTCAAAGGTTTAGAAGCGCTGGCGTATACAAAATGTACGAAAAAAAATCCATTTTAATATCGACCTAGCTGTTAGGGCAGTAAGGCTGATATTTCAAAGAACATTGAATACAAACAATACCCAGACAGACATGAATTCGGTAGCAGAGACCACGGGTACGTTTTACCGAACGCCCGTTCGGTGAATTAAACATGCAAAATATGAGGAACCTAACTCGCGAACAGATTTTAAAAATAGTGTCTCAATTGGAATAATTAAGATATAACTACAAATCTGAAATTATAACTAGTAATTAAAACCATGACGAATCCGATGATGTCTATGGTCTGTGCTAATACTGACGTAAAATAAATAAAAAGATTTTTTGAAAATAGCCGTGTCCAAAAGCTTATTTTGATGTTAAAAAGTCGTAAAACATTCACATTTCAAAGATAGTTTCACAGTACTCTATTAATTTAATTGCTGTTCGTCAATTGCTCATTAAATTACAAATACTATTGTTTATTCCAAAATTTAAGTAGTTTATCTGAATAGTTCATGAACATCTCGCAAAAAAATAATTTAAGAAACATACGCTTTCCCTGATTACGAATGCCGTTCGGTAAAACGTTCCAGTCAAAATAACGGTAGACTTATCACCGAATTCACATTTTATTCTATTTCTGTAAAAATGACTGCTTCAAATTCACTTAAATAACTAAAGTACACAAACCAATTAAATACTCTGTAAAACCAAATATTGAAACACAAATATAACTATGAACAGGTTTTTGACCTTAAGAAGTGTAATTTATTGAATCAGGCGTTACTTTGCGGAGGTCCATATTAATGAACTAAAACAATTACTTTGCTCACCCGCGACCTTACAATAGTTACGTTTATGCAAGAAATGTGCGTTCATGCAGTTCCTCCACCTCCACACTGTACGAACACACACAAATCACATAAACCCAACCATCACCACCACCAAGCTACACTGACGCGTTTCGAACTCAACCAGAGCTCATCTTCAGAGTTACCACAACCGTATGCTATGCTACCAAACGTTAAACTCGTTAAGTTTAACGTTTGGTAGCATAGCATACGGTTGTGGTAACTCTGAAGATGAGCTCTGGTTGAGTTCATCTTCAGAGTTACCACAACCGTATGCTATGCTACCAAACGTTAAACTCGTTAAGTTTAACGTTTGGTAGCATAGCATACGGTTGTGGTAACTCTGAAGATGAGCTCTGGTTGAGTTCGAAACGCGTCAGTGTAGCTTGGTGGTGGTGATGGTTGGGTTTATGTGATTTGTGTGTGTTCGTACAGTGTGGAGGTGGAGGAACTGCATGAACGCACATTTCTTGCATAAACGTAACTATTGTAAGGTCGCGGGTGAGCAAAGTAATTGTTTTAGTTCATTAAGAAGTGTACGTGATTTCTTACAGTTTTTCTTAAGGCCGCCCGTACAAAGTGGCACTCGTCTGACTCAATCAGTAGCCGCGGCTCGACTAAGGCGCAAAATGGTTGACTCTGTCGCGTGGCGGAAAGGATAGGTATTTAACACGTGAGAAAAAAATACCAAACTTCATTTCAACTGTAAGCAACCGACTTATAGGTTAAAATAGTACAAATTCGGTGATACCGCACATTCGGTGAAGGGTACATTTACCTTAGCATGGTTTGAATTTGGTTAGCATTTTCATTAATGTTTAAAATGAAAAAAGTTGTTGTAGTGACATAACTACAATAGTTGGACATATGCTACCGCGGAGTTTTTTGTAGACATTATGATGTTCTTCAATATTGTTGTACATTATTTTGTTCTATCGCTAATAGTTTCGGCAGCGCATTCGACGAAAGACATTTTAAGACTCATTTTTCTACACCTTCGGTTACATTGTTCAAATTTTACCAAGCATCCCTAATTTTTTTCAAAATTAAATGTAGCCTATGTCAAATTGGAAGAATGTAGCATTCTATTGGTGAAAGAATTTTTTAAATCGGCCCAGTACTTTTTGAGCCTATTCATTACAAACATACAAACATACAAAAATAGGTACAAATCTTTCCTCTTTATAATATTATTAGTGTAGAAGTGTAGATAAAAAAAAAACTAAAGTCAGCCCTACATTTCCAAGTTTCCTATTTTTTGCGTGTATTTCTGCGGCGATTTTAACCATTTTTACTGCATTCTGTGCCCTCAAACTGGCTGAGGCAATTAGCACCGCTGGAGGCTTTTGTTTAAGTATGTGGAATGCGAAACCCGAAACGGAGTGGGGTTCGGCCTATAAATACTTCGCAGTCACGTTGTAAAACTCGCGTTTTATACAGGGTGTCCCAAAATACGACGATAACCTGGTACCGGGCGGGCCAAGTTATAAGTGACAGTTCTGGAAAAATCATCATCATCCCAGCTTATATAGGGGAGACTGAGGACAGTTGTGATAGAGGGGAGTAGTGACAACGTCGATTTAGAACTTATTAAGTGCTAGCGGATCGCTAGCGAGCTCGCAATAGCGCGCGTTTTTTATTTAGTTCAAGTTTCGAGCTGTTGCGAGCTTGCTAGCAGTAAATAAGTTCCCAAAAATCGACGATGTCACAACTCTCCTCTGTCACAACTCTCCTCGGTCTCCACTACGTCCCACTGTAGGGCACAGGCCTCCTCTCAGAATGAGAGGGGTTGGGCCGTAGTTCCCACGCGGGCCCAGTGCTGATTGGGAACTTCACACACAAAATTTCAAATGTAATTTCGCAGATAAATTCCGAAAAACTCTTTGTTTACTTTGGAGCTAGGTCAATGAAATGGTCCGGTGATATTTTTTTTTATCGAAAATATGTTAAGTAGGTACCTAAGAACCTAAGTAGGTAAGTAGATAGTTGAAGAACTGAAATGCTGTTCTCCAAAACACAATTCAATACTTACCTAGTTTGAATACGGGAGTGTAACCACTGTTCTTTGGCTGCCCAAGAAAGTGATACGTTATGTGACTCTATTATCGCCTAACTAAGTGTCATGGTTATTTTTCTATTTTTTTCTAGACCTGGTATAGCTTAACCTCTCGCCTGGTACCAGGTTATTGTTGATTTTGGAACAGCCTGTATACGTATGGCCTCTCATGCAGAGGTCTGAACCCACGATCGGTTCGAGTTTGTTGTACCTCTAAGTTTTTGTGTGAAATTACATTTACCACGAGATTTTCGGTTAAGAAAAATATGGCGAGAAATTCTGCATATAGGTACAGTCGGGGTACGAAAACATTCGTCAGTTATAAAATTGATTCCTTTATCAAATTATTTACTCTTAGTGGGTACCTTTTGTAAAATGGGAAACGTCAATTCAATGCCATATTGTTTCGTTCGAAATAAAATGTCGACGGGACTGACAATAGGGATGTTGACACCACCAATCAACTGACGTTCTTTTTATGAGCTGTCAAAACACAATCTCCCATAGAATTTGAATGACAATAGCGACATATGACGTCATTGTTCGCATACTCATCAACTAACTATTTATTTGTTTTAAAGCAACAAAAAATCTAATTTTGCATCTACTCGAAAATAAATCTGGCTTTCAGGGCTGAAATAAAGCGTTTTTTACTGGAGTCGTGTCTTCAAATTCTTTTTTAATGGTGTCAACATCCCTATTGCCTTGGTGCAAATGTCAACTTTAAGGTGACGGACCTTTTCTTACCTTTTTAGGGTTCCGTAGTCAACTAGGAACCCTTATAGTTTCGCCATGTCTGTCCGTCTGTCTGTCTGTCCGCGGCTAAGCTCAGAGATCGTTAGTACTAGAAAGCTGTAATTTGGCATGAATATACGAGGGGCGTTCAATATAAAGTGAGAATGAGATGCAAACTCTTTTAATATTACGAAATTAAATACTGGCCGGTAAAGCTAATCTATCTAGCTGATTGCTATGTAAAAAAAAAGTAACTGTCTTTTGTTTAAAAAAATATACGGTAATTTCTTTGCAATGCTATTGAGTACATTAGCGAAAATGGAGAAAATTGAACTGCGCGCCGTTATCAAATACTTGTATTTGAAAAATTTTTCTACGGACCAAGTCAATTTAGATTTGCGGTACACTTTAGGGTCTAATGCTCCTCCGTATTCGACAGTCGCACGTTGGTGCGCCGAATTTAGACGTGGAAGAACATCGACAATGGACGACCCCCGCTCCGGACGCCCTACTACAGCAGTAACTGAAGAAATTGTGAAAAAATTCGAAAACTCAGTTTTGGCGGACCGTCGTGTCACAGTTCGTTTTATTGCTGAAAATGTAAAGATTTCAACGGGGAGCGTGCATAATATTTTACATGAACGCTTGGGTATGAAAAAGGTATCTGCGCGTTGGGTACCAAGAATGCTTACTGACACGCAAAAACAAACTAGACTAGAGATTTGTCAACAAGCTTTGAACCTGATGCAGCAAGACCGGGAACTTTTTTTGGCGCGATATATAACAATGGACGAAACATGGCTCCATCATTACGACCCTGAAACGAAACTGCAGTCTATGACATGGAAAAGGCCATCATCTCCAACTCCGAAGAAATTCAAGGCGAGCCCATCTGCCGATAAGGTAATGGGCTCTGTTTTATGGGATGGTAAAGGGGTATTAATGATTGAGTATCTCGAGCATGGAGCCACTATTACGGGGACTTTATACGCCAAACAAATAGCAACATTGCGCAATGAGATCCGCGAAAAACGGCGAGGTAAACTCTCGAAAGTTGTGCTGTTCCACCAGGACAATGCCCCGGCACACAAGTCCGCCGTTGCAATGGCTGCAATTCGTGATGCTGGGTTCGATATCCTTAAGCATCCTCCGTATTCACCAGATCTCGCTCCCAGTGATTTCTACCTATTTCCGAGATTGAAACAATACTTGAGAGGCCAGAAATTTGAAGACGACGACGCGGTAGTCGCTGCAGTACAAGATTTTTTAAGTACTCAGGATGAGACCTTTTTTAAAAATGGAATTTTAAGTTTAGAAAAAAGATATTCTAAGTGTATTATGCTAAAAGGTGACTATGTCGAAAAATAAAATGACATTTAGTAAAAGTTGTTTATAACATACTCATTCTCACTTTTTATTGAACGCCCCTAGTACATATCTGTCACGCCAACAAAGTGGTAAAATAAAAAATAAAAAAATAATTTTTTTAGGGTACCTCCCATAGACGTAAAGGGGGGGGTGATTTTTTTTTTCTCGACTAATCCTATAGTGTGGGGTATCGTTGGATAGGTCTTTTAAAACCATTGCGGATTTGCTAACATGATTTTTCTATTCAGCGATCTATTTGCGAAATATTCAACTTTAAAGTGAAAATTTTCATTAAAATCGAGCGTCCCCTCCCCTCTAAAATCTAAACTGTTAGGTGGAAAAATTTGAAAAAATTCAGAATGGTAGTAAATATATCAAATTTACTAGGAAAATTATAGCGGCCAAGTAAATAGCAGCCTAAGGTATAAAACATACCTAAACTTGGATGATTCCGTACACATACGAAATCCTTCGAAAAATATTACTTGATTTTTTTGTAATGGCTACGGAACCCTACCTTGGGCGTGTCCGACACGCTCTTGGCCGGTTTTTTGTATTTGCGTAGCATGAAATGGTGTGTGTGTAATTCCCAATTCGCTCTGGACCCGCGTGTGAGCTACAGCCCAAGCCCTCTTATTCTGAGAGGTGATCTGTACCCAGCGGTGGGACGTAGGTATATACTCGTAAGCCGGAGATGATGATGATGATAGCGATGTAGCCGGGTAGTCGCGGATGGCTGAACGATTTGAACAATGGTGTTTTAAGAACTGTCAGTTAATCGTAGAAATCTGCCTTTCGATCGACGCCGACCACGCAAAACGTAGAGTTTGTAGAGTCACATATTTTACAACTAGACTCTACAAGTTTATTGAATCGCGTTACTTTGTGGAGGTCAATATCAATGGCTAGCTTGCAGGCGTTAGTATGATCGACTGCAATGCAGTTGCGATGTATGGGCGGTCGGCAGTTGCAGTTGCCTTGCAGTTGTAGTGCGGTCCGTCAGTATCGGCCCTCACACACGATACCTTCACGGGTCCGTTAATGTATCCGTTTGCACCCCAATATAGCTTACCACAATCTTAAAATATAAAGATTTTTGTAGCTGTTGGTTTTGTGATGTATTTGTTTCTTTTTATTGAATTATACTGTTTAAAAAAAAAAACTGAAAAAATTACTTTGCTCACCTGCGACCTTACGATAGCTACGTTTATGCAAGAAATGTGTTTATGTACTTAGTTCCTCCACCTCCACACTGTACGAACACACAAATCACACAAAACCAACTATCACCACCACCAAACTACACTAACGCGTTTCGAACTCAATCAGAGCTCATCCTCAGAGTATCGCAACCGTTCACTATGCTACCAGATGTTGATGTGTCTAAGTAACAATCGTGGTAGCGTAGTGGTTTGACCTAAGGTCTCTCAAGCAGAGCGTGCGTTAGAGCCTGGGCTAGAGCACTTCCGAGTTAACCATGAAATTAACCATGAGCTTTACGGTGAAGGCAAACATCGTGAGCAAACCTAAGATGCCCACACCTGCGAAGAAATTCAATAGTGTCTGTGTGACGTTCGCAATACGCACTGGGCCCGTGTGGGAACTACTGCTCAAGCACTCTCGTTCTGATGGGAGGCCTGTGTCCTAAAGTGGGACTTTTATAGACTGGGATAGTGATGATGATGACTGAAAAATATTCCAACGCTAGTTCCGACCATACATTTTGCTGCATGAATAAAATCGTATGCGGCATATGTTAGGGCCCAAAAGTATAAAATCTATATATATGTATAAAAATGAATCCCTATTTCCCTTGGTCACGGCATCACGCATGAACGGCTGGACCGATTTCACTAATTCTTTTTTTGTTGTGTTCGTCATTGTCAGGAGAAGTTTCTTATGAAAGAAAAAATTAAGAAAATTGCGCGGAAAATTAGAAAATATAAGAAAAATTACCGTCCATAATAACTTTTCTAATGTAACCTTATGGCGTTTGACATAACTGCCAGTCGTTTGACAGTTGGCGTGATTAACAGAATACGATCGTTTAAATTAAATGTACGGGTCGAAATTTTATTCATAAAACTAGCGACGCCCCCGACTTCGTGTGGGTGTAGTTTGGGGAAAAAGAGGTAAATATATAAACTTACCTTAAATTATAGACTTTCTTTATTTTTCACACCTATTTTTCAAAGTTACACCCGTGCGAAGCCGGGGCGGGTCGCTAGTAAATTATAAAAATTATACTAAGCGACTCATATCATACTTTCCCACAATATTGAAAGAAAAAATGGCCTCATTTTAAAACACTTATTATTATAAAATTGGTACCAAACCGATTAGAAATGATGATATTCGCGCAAGAACCTAAACACATTAAATAACATAGCTCGATGAATCGTCAGACTTAAATGGCAGTGGGCAGAACACATCGCTCGTAGAATGGTCGATGGGAATAAAAGGTTCTCGAATGGCGTCCACTGTCCAGAAGACGCAGTGCCCAACAAGATGGTGTGACGACCAGAGGCCGTATTGTCTAACGCTTCTGACGCTTGCCTTCGCTTTCACCATCTCATTATGTCATCATCTTATACCGTTTGACAGAAAGAAATGTGATTGCGAAGGCAAGCGTCAGAAGCGTTAGACAATAAGCCTGCTGGTTAAGGTTGCGGGAACGCTTTGGATACGGATGGCGCGCAAGACCGGTCTGTTTGGCGAACTTTGGGTGAGACGTATGTTCAGCAGTGGACGATTTCGGCTGAAATGATTATGATAAATGACAAGCAAAATATATAATTTTCGAATTACTTACCTTCCTACACTCTGTTATAGGTAGGTAATAACTTATTTTTGCAAGCGGCTTCCAAACTCCACCGCAAAATTTTCCCGTTGGCAGTTGATTGACATGATGGGTCCACTGTGTCCACATTATGTCCACATATTATTGATGTAGCACAAAATACGTGAATAAAATTGACAGGTAGGTACGTAAAAAGGGATGGACGGCGTGGGAGCAATAGAAAAGGCTCTCGTCAATTATGAACGGCGAGGCGGGAGGGATCCATCACGCGTTCATTCACTATGCAGGCGGCTCGGAAGCCTCAAGCCTGGTTTATTAGAATACGTTATAAACATAATTTAACTGTATAGCGGCTTGGCTTAGTGTAGTTAAGCTGCTTTAAGTAGACACGTTTTAACTTTACCGAGAGCTCCGCAGTTTCTGAATTTACTTACCCTGTTCGTCATTAAGTACCTACTTACCTACTTATTAGTTTGTTTTGTTTTAGTGTTGATTTTTATTTAGAAACAAGACTGATGATAAAACTAAGTATATGCTCTAAAATTAATCCGAAATATTTCAGCAGCCTGTCAGTTACTTTTACTGAATATCCATGTAAGTAAATGTTTTCCAGGATTTTTTGATCGTGGCTGACAAATGTTTGGAACATTGACCGATCTTAAAAGTATATCGCGTCCAAAGTGTGACAGTATTTTATTCATTTACTGACAAACAAACAGTCTTTCCGTACAGTAACACAAAGACAAAGTTACAGATACGTTTAATATGTATTACTGTACATTTCATACATATTTACATATAAGAAATACAAGTTAATTATGAAGTATCTTTTTCTATTTTTTTTTTTATTTTCTTCAACTTCTATTTTTTTTTTTTTTTTTATTACTTTTACGGTCATCTTGTAAAAGTTGGCCTAGTAGCGCCATCTCTTGGTCCAGGTGAGCGGGTAGCTCCGAAGGAGTGTTGAAGTTTCTCGGTAGAGGGCACAACATAGATGCGCTTTATCACTGCCTAAACGTGATTATAACAGACTGAAGTGTACGATGTATGGGAAAGATTCGTTGCTAACTTCTAGACCAGTGATGGTGTAGGGGTAAGCACGCAGCACGGAACGCCGAGGACCTGGGTTCGATTCCCAGCATTGGTCTTTTTTCTGGGGTTTTTTCTGTGCATCTATATTTCAGTTTGTATTTAGTTTGAAATATATAAGAAATACGTTTCATACATAATTATGAAGTTTCCAAAATAAAAATAAAAACTAAAATTCCGATAAAAAACCTTTAAACACAAGTGTCTAATCATTTCAATCCAACCGTTTACTAAAATATTCCAGATCCATTTTAAGAGAACTTGTTCTCGCATTGTTGAGATTTTTTTTAATTGCAATATTTTGTCTCGCAGGAAGGCGCAGTGCGGCGACCGCGGCGTTACCTCTACGATCCGCATAGTACGTATTTACCAATATCTAGTCACATCTAGTAGTATATACAAAGATAGAGTCATTCATGATGACGCGTGCCGTGGTTCTTTAGAGTTATTGGTAGAAGTTAGACACAATCATATACTCTAGTTCTTTGGACAACGTTTAATTAATACCAGAAATTACACTAGGTACACAACACAGGCCACGACCGCGGGTTACAGAGTAAGAGATGGACAGCGTTCTTATCGTTAGTCGTTAGTGTTCTGAAATGGACGCTTCGTTGGGCGTCCTAGGCCATCTTGGATTTCTGCTTGATGACCGACCAATCAACGTCGACCGCCAGCGCGCACGATCGTTGATTGGTCGGTTTGAAACCTTGCTACAGATTGTACAATAAAATTAATACAGACGGTGGCGGGATGATGCGGCGACACAGCGGTCGCTCGTAGCGCCACAGTTCTTATTGCACTGCCATTAATATCTAATTTTGACAAATTCACGCTACTCATATGCCTACATCAGGCTGCGCTCGGTTTGAGATAGACCTTCAACAGCTGTGTGATTTGATTTCATTGATTCCGAACCGGGGGGGTAATTACGCCCGAAGGGGTGAAATTAGTTTGTGAGGGGTAGTAATGAAGTAAGTATATTATAATGAACGATCCACGTCTTGTTGGTGCACCTATTTGTAACAATTCGCACTGACAACAACCTATTAAGGTTAGTATTCATTCAGTAGTCCGAATGAGACGAAAAAGCGCCTAAAACCGACGCCGTCTTAACATGTTGTACTTATGACTATTATTTACTTACCTAAGTATATACTTTGTTGTATCTTTAAATTATCATTGTATTGTGTATATTCTATGGGACTTTGAAATATGGGAAGTTTAAATGAAATTGATAAATAAATAAATAAAGATATTAATTATATTATAGTTATCTTGATTACAATCGCTCGCCAGCATTCTTTTCACGTTTCTATAAGGTCCACAAATAGATACTTTACAAATGCTGTCGACTGTACTACCCAAACAGAGTACTCCAGTTGAATAAACAGACTCCCACCCTCGGTGAATGCAAAATAAAATACCTAAGTAAATAAAAGGGGAAAAGGGATTTCGCGAATTTACATGTTTCCAACGACAGTACGGGCCAGAGAAACTTTTATGTAGTAAATCCAATTGATACTTTGCTTGAAAACACTTACTTAATACTTATTTCATTTCCTTGAGAGGTAAGCTACTACCTACCATGCAGCATTCATCCCATTGAATTGCGAAGTTTTTAGATCTATTGAAAACATTCATAAGTATTCAGTTGCTTAGGTACATTTTCTAAAACAAATTATGTAGGTACTGTACTAAACTGTTGCCTGCTACACCATCTGCGAAGAATTCGTTTAGAGCTCTCCCGTGGGAACTATGTAATTTTTTGGAATAAAAAGGATCCTAGTGTTAATGAAAACTATAAACTATCTTTGTTCCGAATTTTAAATATAATCCGTCTCACTGTTTTAACTTGAATGAGTACCTAAAGAGAAAACGCTCGCCTTGCCCACCAGTATACACTCAATACTTGTACTACTTTGTAATGTATACTTGTATACTTATGCTTATGGCAAATAAATGATTTGATTTGAGTACACACTCAATCGTTTGTGGGGGTAAAACCGGTAGCGGGTGAATGGTAGCCGCTGTACATTCTATATTCTTTGACTCAGGCCCGCTGTGTCGAGCATTGGTGTGCGCGCGACGTGAAGAGTGCGTGCTACGAGACGCCGGCACCGCACTCTGCGCTGATCGTGCGAGACTCCTGCGTAACGGGTAAATACACAGACTAATATATTTTCACTATAAGTGTTGTATTGAGCACGTGGCTGGATGAGACAAACCTAGGACAGAGAGAACGAGTAATTAATTATTAAAGTAATAGTATAGAAATAATCCTGAAGGTGTAGAATTTACTAATGGAAATAGCCATAATACGACATGCGTATTTTGTTATTAAACTCATATGGCACATTTATACAGCCTTGTCCAACTTTTCTTTTGATTTGGCAGGTCAGAAACTCTTACTATTTTAAGCAACTTGTTAATACTCTCTTTCTTCTTTCTTTCGTTCGAAATACTCGTAACATAACAGCTCAACTCTTGCCAATATTTCAACTTTCGAATGAACGGATTATCAACTTAACGGGGATTTTGAGTAGAACCTTACCAATTACAAATTATAGAGGTCTATATTTTATGTAAAAAGTAGAAAAAACGACTTAGGGTGAGTGGGGGTAAGATGAAAAGCAGTGTAAGATGAAAAACACTTGGGTGCTACGAGTAGTTTTTCATCTTACACTGCTTTTCATCTTACCCCCACTCACTAGAGTTTTTTATTTAATAGTGACGTGGTAGTGAACGCGAATGAGTCGGACGGCGAAACACGCGTGAAAGGGGATCCGGAGTCGGAATGGAGCCGCGACGACGACGTGTTCTACGAGACGGCGCCGGAGTCGCGCGAGCCCGAGCTGGACCGCACCGGCTTAGAGGCGGACAGGGCCGGGCCGGAGTCCGACCGGGCTGGCCACTGCGTCGGGTGCGGCTCTGTGCCGCGGGCGCAGTTCCTATGCGGCTCGGATAACAGGTGGAAATACACTAAGTTTAAAAATAATAATGGATGAAATATACAATAATCATTTGTTATAAAATCCATAAGATTCGGTGAAACTATTAATTAGACAAAGATTTTGATCGTGTAACCTACAGATTGACTTAGGTTATGTAAAGTTTACTTTATAGCAATTCGTAAAGATTAGGTACAATTTCTGAAAAAATAGTCATAGAGTCATTATTTGACCTTTTGTCCCAGATCTTTCGTGGAGATATTTTTGTAGAAATGGCAGAAGATTCTGATACAGTTTCCATTTATCTAGTAGAAATACAAGTGCTCTAACAAATAATTAGAGATGCGCCGAGTACAGTTTTTACCGAGTAACCTCCCGTACCTAAGCACCGAGTATACTCGGTTCAAAATAATCGAAAACAGTATCAAAACAAAATATACAGCCAACTTGTAAAACATTTGACCAAGACAGTGAGGTGGTTGAAACGCTCGAATAATGACCCAATATCAAATAACCATTATATATGATCGCTGTTGATACGACCTGTCAAATCGGCACTAAAATCAAAACCTTTTTGTTACAATACGTTTACTTTTAGTTTACCACTGACAGATTGCTTGCCTTCATTTCATTTCCAACTATAATACCATACAAATAAAGTAGTTATTACAAAATCTGCAAACGAGGGTAACAATATTCTAAAATTGGCTTTATGTGTAGGTCGTTAAAGTTGAATATGAAATGAAGGCAAACCATTTGTCAGTGGTAAACTTTATGTAATTTTACTGTAACCCTAGGACATACTCGTCCCTCTGTCGCCTGGACCTCCACAACTGCGTCCGCCGCCCGGCGCCGCCCGTGTCGCTGGCTTGCCGCGGCTTCTGCCCGTGCTCGGCGCCCGCGCCGCCTGCGCGGGTCCGCTCGCGTCCCCGCGCCCACGCGCACAGCGAACACCGCGAACACGACGCTCGGGACGAACATGACGTAAGACAATTCAGTGAACTAAAACTTTGCGCTTTGATATCCGAGGGAGAAGAGAGATCTGTTTCCGTAGGTATCCCTTACTTTTTTTGCAGATTTTATTAATTTTTAATGCATAGATGAAATTCTACTAATGGGTAAAAACGTCCAATTCCGTCCACCATAGTGTCAAGGTCACGTGCACCGACACCTGAGTAAGAAAGTTTAAGAGCTTTATAGGTAGGATCATGACACCAAATGTCCGTATTGGACCCGTATCTGCGGATATACATTTTTAACGATTCAGCACATCACTCTTTGCTCACGTCTTTGCATGTTTTGCGACACATAAATAGAGGCCGGCATCAACTGATCCCTTTTGAGCAACTGAGTCGCATTTACAGGTTTTTAAAGGGCAACGCTCTCTGTAATTTCTGTAATTCTAAGTAAACTCTTTAAAAGATGCATACCTTACTTATCGTATTAGCCCCACACCGCGCCATATCATTTTGTTATTTGCTCCGGATTTCTGAAATGCTAAAGATGTGTTGAACAACGGGTTTCGTCAGTGCTAGCACAAAGGTATTACAGATTGCCTAATACAAGCACAACTGATCTTCCAGGAGTGGAGGCGGCGTGGTCGTCGTCGCAACCGCCGTCCTAGTGGCATCCGGGACAATGCCATCCCAGCTCGTCGGCGTCCAACTGGTAAGTTTCCAAAAATAAAACATTACTTAATTGGGTTAGATTATAATTAAATCTCACCAATGGTGATGACGGTGATCTGCCGTGTCACGCCTAAGTAACGTATCTCCAAAAACGACGATTTGAGAAAAACGCGATCAAAGTTTTTGTTTATCCACATCTCATTG
Source organism: Archips crataeganus (assembly GCA_947859365.1). Classification (NCBI taxonomy): domain Eukaryota; kingdom Metazoa; phylum Arthropoda; class Insecta; order Lepidoptera; family Tortricidae; genus Archips; species Archips crataeganus. The sequence continues at coordinate 17,214,751 of OX402055.1, forward strand.
CTTGTTTACTAATGAAGTTTAAGATTTGAAATTTACACATTAGGTTAGAAATATAATTGTGACGATTTATTTTGAATTTTAACACTGTGCTACGAATCAATTTGAAAAAATACGGTTTTTAAAGTTTACACGGCCTTACTTTTCATACAAAATTCTGTAACGCAAAGTTGCGTATCTGCATATACGTTAGTTAAGCGTGACCATGCTCTTTTTATTACCCAAAACTGTGTAATGGCTATGACCTGTATCTTTGGGTACGTATCAAAATATATAAAGTTTAAAATTAATAATGGACGAAATAAATAATGGTCATTTGATATAATGCAATTTTCTTGGAAGTTCTCAACTTTACAGGATTTTCATAAAATAAACCTAACCTAACCTAAACCAATCTGTAGATTACACGATTAAAACAGTTCGTTTAATCAATAGTTTCATAGAAAATTTTAGTATAAATTATGGCCATTATGTATTTCGTCCATTATTCGTTTTAAACTTTATATATTATGATACGTTCCTGTTTCAGGGTGTGTTACGTATTATGAAATATAAATTAAAATGCCTATTATTACATATAACAACAACCTGATTTGAATTAAACTGCACCAAAAGATTTTTCAATTTCGATTCTGCGGGCGAGTTCTGTATGACCTATCTAACCTATTTGAAATACGGGAGATATCCATTACAAGTGCGTACAAAAATCCCAGATACGTTAGTTCGGCTATCGGTGTTTTTGTTGAATTATGGCATAAAATGAAAATCTTCGATATGTATCAGATAATATAGCATCAAAAATGACGATTTAGCACTGTTAAGCGTAACTAATGTATCTCAAGTTACGTTACATAGGCCTGACATGGCAGTGATGACTGATGACAATAATTTAGCTGTTATCTAGCGTTTCGTAACAGAAATTAGTAAGATAACTATTCTTTTTAACCGACTTCAAAAAAAGGAGGAGGTTCTCAATTCGGTTGTATGTTCTTTTTTTTTTTTTTTTAACGTGTGTTACCTCAGAACTCCGTCATTTATGAACCGATTTGGAAAATTCTTTCGTTGTTTGAAAGCATATGCTTCAAGGTTGGTCCCGTTGTTACCGGAATCCAGTTCTGATGATGGGATCCATGAGGAATTGAAGGAACTCTTCAAAAGTTCAAGGGAAATGTAAAGCGATTTTAGTATTTTCAGTGACAAATCGAGCATTTGCATTCATAAAGTGTCATTTGGTAAACTAGATCTGATGAAGAAGACCGCAGATGGCCAACGGAACTCCTCAACGGGTCAAATCTTGCAAGTTGAATTTGACTCACTTCCCGGTTTCTGATTGATTTCATATTTTACATGCATGTGTAAATCAGGTGACAATGCAATATTATTGTGACATGGAGCTAATCTGATGATGGAGTTGGAAGGTGGCCATAGAAACTCTGTAATAAAACAAGACAACCCCGTCGAGTTTGGGTTCATTTGAAACGTCTTGACGAGCACTTTGATCCCAGATGGTAACCAGGGTCTGATGATGGAGCTGGAAGGTGGCCAAAGTTACTCCATAAAGTAACGGCACTTACCCCATCGAGTACGGACTCATTTGACTCGTCTCAACGAGTACTTTGGTCCTAGATGGTAACCAGGGTCTGACAATGAAGTTGGATGGTGACCATAAGAACTCCGTAGTAAAACGACATAACCCCATCAAGTTTGGTCTCGTTTGATTCGTCTTGATAAGTACTTTGGTAACCAGAGGCAAAAAGTACAGTCAGTAAAGAGTGCCAGTCCAGGCCATTAGCAACAACTAAAAAGAAAAAAATAAAAAAATTTAAATAAAAAATAAAACCGCCTTCAAAAAACACCCAAAAAAAAATTGGAAATAAAAAAAATTTAAATAAAAAATAAAACCTCCTTCAAAAAACCCCCAAAAAAACATAAAATAATAATTGATTGAACCGACCACAATAAGCATGAAAATATCTTTCTACTAATCTGTTTGAAGTTGGTGCCTCAGCACGAGCCAGCAGGAGTGGACCTAGTAATCTAACTTACCTACATACCTATTATAGGGCTTCTACACTCCTGCTGGCTCGTGCTGAGGCACCAACTTCAAACAGATTAGTAGAAAGATATTTTCATGCTTATTGTGGTCGGTTCAATCAATTATTATTTTATGTTTTTTTGGGGGTTTTTTGAAGGAGGTTTTATTTTTTATTTAAATTTTTTTTATTTCAAATTTTTTTTTGGGTGTTTTTTGAAGGCGGTTTTATTTTCTTTTTAGTTTTTCGTCGCATGAGATGAGCTTTAGTAATACTCTAGTAATTAAATGTTCATTAAGCAGAAAACAAAAATGTGAATGTATCACGTACCTAAGTACCTAAATACGATAGGTCCGTTCTCCTCTACAGATATCGCATTCTCTCCACCGATTCTCATGAAATTTTGTGAACAGGGGGGCTATTACGAAATTCAAAGTTCGTATCGTGCTGTTCCTTTCGTTCCGGTGTTTAAATTTAAACCTACTAGGTATTACCGTGAACCAACCGTGAACGGAACGGCATTCGAAAATGGAATTACGTGTATAAGGCCAGGTTCAATAATTATTGGAATTTATGTCGATTATGTTTCTGTAACTTTTCTAAATGACGGAGCCATAAGGGTTGTAAACGTACCGTAAAACATCATGTTTCAGCCCGTTCGAAAAACTCGCGAGGTCTTCATCTCACTAGTAACATAATTTTCAACTAATTCTCCAGAAGGCGAAGGTTGCGCGTTGGACAAGATGGCGGATCGGCTGCTGGATTGGTTCTCGGTGCTGATGGGTGACGCTGGCGCCTCGCCGCCCGATCGCCGTGGTATGCAGTATGCTAACTTAAGCCTAAAATAAATAAATAGTTACCAATATATACAGTTAACTTGCTAATCCTTCACCACACGGTCTATCTATGCCACGCATAATGTATCACTTCTTCCACCTTCATGCACATACATCACCGGTTCACTTAATAAAAAAATCTGTTTAAGGGGCCTAACAGTTTCCTTTCCAATGCTGCAGGTTTTCCTCGCGACTGCAAACCGGAGACACGTTGGATGTTCGCGCATCTCGACACAGACAATGATGATTTGCTCTCTTCTACCGAACTCTACGCGTTACGTAAGTATTGAGAACACTGTATTTAATTTTAGCCTAAATACGATAAAACATACAAATTAAAGCTTAAAATTGGGCACTTTCCAATAACACCACATACTTAATCAATTTGAACTGTTTTGGCACGAGCTTTTGTAATAGCATTCGATAGGTAGGTACAAACGTTGCGTGTTATGCAATTTAGGTTTAGTTTAAAGTGCCAATTTGTCTACAGAATCCATATTATCATAAAAACATTTATAGGCACCTACTTATCGTTAAATGTGGCAACTCTTACCTACCATGTCTACATAGACTCTAGGTCCTAGAGATCTAGAGTCATTTAGCTGACTACCTACCTACCTATAAGTACTACGTTTACACTGCAGCAACGATACCAATATTAATGGCTTGATGAATACCTATATTGTGACTCATGGGAGGTCTCCTGTAAAGTTAACCTGTGAAGATGGAATTTCTACATCTCACGATAGGTGGGTAAGGTTCATCTTTAATTTACGCTGTGCACGGCTACTAAGTATATCCCGACAGTGCGGCGAACGAACTAGGTCGCTGCGATGCCGGTTGCGCGTAATCGTAACGCACTATAACAAGTTAATTTTGACAACCAGGGCCCTGTACCACAAAAGTTACAAGTGCTACAATTCGACAAAATTGACAAGTTTCTCATAGTAAAATGTTACACGTGTTAAATGGGGGCAGATGGCCTAGTGGTTAGAGAACCTGACTACCAAGCTTGAGGGCGGGTTCGATTCCCGTGTCGGGGCAGATATTTGTATGAATAATACGAATGTTTGTTCTCGGGTCTTGGGTGTTTGATATGTATTTAAGTATGTATCTATCTATCCGTTGCCTATATAGTACCTACCCATAACACAATATTTGCTTAGCTTACTTTGGGACTAGGTCAATTGGTGTGAATTTTCCCGTGATATTTATTTATTTTAATCTCTCGTACAGGGCATGACGACCGCGAGCGTTGCCTGCGGCCGTTCCTCGCGTCGTGCGGCGCGGCGGGGGATGCCGCCGAGGGCGAAGACGCGGGCGTAACGCGAGCGGCGTGGTGCGGCTGCCTGCGTCGCGCTGCGAGGTACTGTTGTCTAAAAGCGTTACTTTTCGCCGTGACTGTCGTTACAGTTATAAAAAATGACGTGAAAGATTATGTTTTTAATAATAGGTAGTTTTTTTGCTGACTGTACTTTTTACCCCTGGTTACCAAGGTACTCGTGACGACGAATCAAGCGACACCAAAATCGATGTCATTTTATTATAGAGTTCCGTCTAGCTACCCTAGCTCCATCGTAAGATCAGTTCCATGTCATAATAATATATGTATCTAATAACATTGCCATCCGATTTACTTATGTATGCAAATTTGCAGCTCAATCGGAAACCTGGAAGTAGGTAGGTATGTAAAATTTAACTTGCAAGAATTGACCGATAGGTACGTCCGTAATAAAACGACATTACCCCATCGAGTTTGGTCTCGTTTGATTCGTCTTGACGAGTACTATGGTAACCAGGGGTAAAAAGTAGTCAGCACAAAAAGCTTGTAAGTAGGTACTTATTAGAAATAGAATTTAACATTTAATTGGCTCTATTGTTAAATATTTCGTAATTAGGTACTTAGGTCAAATTTAACTTGCAAGATTGACCCGTACGTCGTAATACAACGACATTACCCCATCGAGATTGGTCTCGTTTGATTCGTCTTGACGAGTACTTTGGTAACCAGGGCTAAAAAGTAGTCAGCACAAAAAGCTTGTACTTATTAGGAATAGAATTTAACATTTAATTGGCTTTATTGTTATATATTTCGTAATTAATCTGAAATAGTAATTTGGAGCTGTTGCTTTTCAAATAATATAAAATAAATAAAAACGATTTCACCCATCCACCGGCAGGCCTTGCACGGCCCTCGCGCGCGCGCACGCCGCGGCGCCCGGGGCGTACGTGCCGGCGTGCGACGCGGCGGGGTATTACCGCCCGCGGCAGTGCCACGCCGCGCTCGGTGTGTGCTGGTGCGTCGACGCGCACGGCCAAGAGGTGCCGGGGTCGCGCGGTAAGGGGGCGCCGACTTGCCCAGGTAAGCTACCAGTTGTGGTAGAATCTTTGGGACCCCACGGCGCCTACCAACCTCGGCAAGAGGGCAACGTCGGAGTGGTTTTTAGTGGGTATACTCGCTCCCGTTAGGGGAAGAGGACGGGGGAGAGCCCCACATAACCATTCGGGTCTCCCCGGGCCCGGGGGTACCTACACTTAAAGTCTTTCCACTTCGTTAAAAAAAAGGTAGGCTACCAGTTACATCATCATCATCATCATTTCAGCCGAAAGACGTCCACTCCTGAACATAGAGGTCTACGTTCAGGAACAGTCTTCCAATGAACAAACAAACCAAATAGAACGGTCCTGCGCCATCTGCATCCACAACGCGTTCCCACAACCTTAACCTGCCCCTTGTACCTACCACAAAAGTTACAAGTGCTACAATTGGGAATGTCTAAAAAAAATTACCAGTAGTTTTTATATTTTTTTTGTATAGAAAAGTCAATTATAAGAAACTAATCTAAATATTTTGTCATTTAGTTCACTACTTTTTCAAAATTAATTATTGAAATTATTTTGGTTGATGACGTCAGATTGTAATTGAGGGTTCCCACACTGCCAAATTTCTAAATCTATCTAAATGCGTACGATAAGGCAACCCCTTTAATTATTTTTTGCGTAGTAGTACACTGTAACTAGTGTCACTTTACTGGCGCTGTCAAAGTGCTAGATGTCAGGTAGCGGGTTCAAATCAAACTCCGTAGTAAAATCCACGCGTAAATTGTGAAGAATTCTAACCACACAGAATAAAGCACGACTTTGATCGGTAACGCAATTTACACCAATGTAAAATGAAGGTCATTGCTTATTTGTTATGTAATAAATTCATTACATAATATTAAAATTAAATAACTACAGAAAACGAGTTAAAAAGCATTTATCTCGAAATGGTTTTCGATTTACTATACATTGCAATAAAATAGACATCCCCAATTCGACAAAATTGTAACATTTTACTATGAGAAACTTGAGAATTTGACAAATTGTAGCACTTGTAACTCTTGTGGTACAGGGCCCTGGTCGTCGCTCTACTTTGTTAGATGCCTACCTAGGTACATTGCGTATTTCGATCCGTGGATGCCACTCGAGAACCTTTTGGCCCCATCGACCATCAGTTTTACGAGCGATGTGTTCTGCCTATCAACTGCCAGTTCAGTCTGGCGATTCTTCGAGCTATGTCGGTGACTTTAAACATGAAACTATCGTGAAACTCACTCATAGTGAAAATAAACGGATCACTCACGTCTTAAAACGAGTTTAACTCGACATGTTTCGGACTATAATCCGTAGCCCTTCCTCTGGAGCCGCACGTAACGGCACACAGCACGTAAACGCGCACAGAGTTGAGTGAGTGATCAGTTTATTTTCACTATGTCGGTGACTTTAGTTCTAGCGCGGATTTCACCATTTCATGTTGTGATCTCCAGAGACATTTCGAGCATAGGGAAGGCTATGAGCTTTGATTGGTTTATTAGATTTTGTGGTTGTGATCTCTCCAGAGTCTTAATGCACAAATATGGTTGTGTCTGCTCAGCAAGTAGGTACTTTCCCAGCAAGCAAACGCTTCTCTAAAGGCTGCGGACTTGCTCGCTGGGAGCCCTGCTGCGAGGTACTTTAGAGATCTAAACAATATCCTTTACATTTTCAGGTGATAAATTGTCAGCGAATGCCATCAGTCTGAGCAACGAGACTGGGGAAGAGGCACAAGAGGCGCAGGAGGCGCGCGAGCGAGGCTCCCATCGCTCGCACGAGACTCACGAGACCCGCGGCGCCCCGTCGGACGACGAGGACGCCTTGGCTTCGGGCAGCGGCGACTCGGAACTACGTTTCTAAGCTCCCAATGCCATTGTAGTCGACAAAGGAATTCCTTTACCACCCCAAGGCACTAGTCCCACCAAGGGAGAGAAAGCGACTTAGCTATGGACTATTTTCTCGCTCAAGAAACGAACAAAAGATAAAGATCCCGTGTCGGTAAAAGAGAAAGACATTGTTATAGTTGATCGCTGGCTGTTCATACTGCCGGTGAGGACTCTCTCTTCACTAATCACCGATAAAACTCGTTCAGTGATGCTCGCTTGGCGGTCAGAACTCACGCTGAGAGACCAACCAGCGATCATTTCACTGTACATCGTGGAGCCCCGCCCAAGCGAGTGGCGCGAGTAATCGCCCGTCGCACTTGAATACTCGCTTATAACAGGGCGATGAAACTGTCCCATCTACACACCCGCGCTTCTCGCTGCTCGCCAATTCGTTTCTAGTTTCTAGCTCCAATCGCTTCTCGCTCATCGTCGGCGGTGGGACAAGTGCCTAAGGTTCAATGTCAGTTGTATGGCTTAAAAAATCAAAGGCTATTTTCACTTGCAAGTCAGTGTGATAATCAGCCTTATTGTGTCTATTCTGATGTAGGAACAGTCATAAAAATGGCAAAGCACTTGCTTGGTCGACTATGCATCATTTCAGTGTCAGATAATAACGACACGGGGAAGGTATAAGTGCTCGTAGGGTACAAACACGGTAGGTACAAAGCATCGGGGACCTAAGTAGTGCGTGAAACATTTTCTCTGTTGTTGCTCTGTGCGTACTTATTGACCCTGTAGGAAAGTTGCACAAAGCAGCAAACAAGAAAACGGCACGCGTGCTAGCAGTTTCGGATATGCTCTAGTCCGGTATTATATCTGGCACTGACTGGAAGTGGCGATTCGTCACTATTTATAACTATAGGTAGAACGGTACGAAGAAACAAGGCACGTAGACGTCAGGAACGCAGTGCAGTCCCATCTTAATCTAACAACAGCAATGTGATGTCAGTGGGATAGCAGAGTGGCCACTTGCTGTATCAGACTTGTACTTTTACTCGCTTAGCGGCCGGTTGGGCGACAAAAGCAAGTGACGTCACTAATTGAGTCGTAAAAGTACCAAGTACCTAACCTAGCTATAGGTTAACATCCGAGTAGGAACATAACACATAAGTTTGTACCTTCATTTAGTTAAAGAACCTACTTGCTTCCTTAGAGTAGAAAAATTACTAACACGCGGCTATCGCGCTTCGTTCGTCAAACTGTGAACTAGTATTTAGTTAATTTGTACGTCAAATTACTACCTAAGACATCTAAGTTTGATGGCCGTGATGTAGGTATTTTTTCTACCGAAATAGGTGTACTTACTGTTTACGAAGATTATTGATCAATTTTACTTTAATTAGGTTGTTGCAGATTGAGTTCTAGAATCCCGTATTTAAAACAAAGATGTGTAGGTACTACTTAGAATGCCCTGTATTTACAAATCTTACAATGTACCTATAGCGGACCAGAATATTAAGCTAAAGTACACAACCAACCGAGTTAATAGGTACATAGTTGTTCATGTTTTCTAAGTTTTTCTAAATACCTAATTAGGTTTACTCAACTACCTATTTTCTATTTAAGATTGAATAAACTTTTCTTACTTAAAGTTAAATGATTATGATTATCCATCATGAAATTTAAACTAAATTACCATATTTTAACCATTTTGCTTTTTTAAAAAGCTACCGTCCAAAGAACAAACAAAAGCTAGTAAAATTCTAATGTTTTTATCATAAAGAGAAAAACTTTATTTTCAAACTAGGATGGAGTGAAAAGATTTGTTGATAGAGATTGTTTAGAAAACTGAGTTGCTGAATATCATTTTCTTTTTCTTAGGGGCTTTCTTAGAGTAGTGTTGCCAGTATTAAATGAATACAACTAACGATCCAGGGACTTGTCACACTGGATGCTTTTTGCGTTGTGTGGTTCATCCGGTCTACTAATTTCAAGTTTGTGAGCTGACTGGATTATACAGGATGTAAAATGCATCAAATTTGTCAAGTCCTTTAACATGAATGTATCTTCAAATGAGAACTACTTATTCTTTAACATAAAGGTAAGGAATCTCTGAAAAAGCATTAAAATTACAAATTATAAAATGAATTTTACACTGCAGCTTCAGTGTCTTAGAGTTTAAAGATTGCATGTGAAACATTATTCAGAATTATGTTAAAAAAACATCAAAATGTTGTGCCTCCAAAGACTAGCACGGACTCATCAGTGGTCAAGTTGAGGCATGTAACAACATAGTTATTTTTTATTCAGCTATAATTTTGATGGAGGTAAAGACGTTCACATGTCTTCATTCTTATGGTATGGCACTAATTAGAGTAAATTATAATGTATTGTATAGGATAATATGTTAATGTTGAACCATTAAATATTTTGGACTGTGGGAGACTTCCAGACATTAATCAGCCATAATCTGTACTTGTAACAAACATCTTAGTTATAAATAACGAGTAAGCTTATGAATGTTTAATATAATAGCGTTTATGAGGTTTCGCTCCGGGGAGGTTGCATGTTTGTTTCAATTCTGTGTGCCATTGATGATTGTTATGTTGTTCTGTGTTGTGTAGGTGTTACTCTTAGACCACCCTCGGAGTGGCTAGTCCTCCTAAAACAAGTCACATTATAGACAATTGTTTGCACTTTTTTAAATCTCACTGTATTGTAATGTAACAAAATGAATTAAATTAGCCAGTATGGTACTTAATAACAATGTAGTTTCTGTTTCCCGAATGCAGAGTTTCCTGTTAAGTTACTTTATTTAATTTTAACCTGTGACATCCCGCACAGTGGTGCATAACTAACTGTTAGTTGTTAGTTTTGATCACCTTTAAACATAGGGTAGGTACTTACACAAAATGACCCAATAAAGTTGCAGTGTGACGGGTAACCTTTCATATGCCTAGTGCTGTATCCGTACCTTTACCTGTTGTATGCCGGAGGGGCTTGCACACTTGTACAAATAAATTTCTTAGGTATGGTTTAAAAGGTACAACAGGTATATGGCACTAGGCATACGACAGGTACAAATGCGCGAGCCTCACCGGCTGAAAGGTTCAAGCACCCACTATGAGTAATTTCAAATTAGTGGAGCTAAAACAGTTTCTCTTTTTTATTGCTTCACCCTGTACCTGATACAGTACAATAAACAGTTACAAACACATAAAATATAAGGAATTGGTGTTTTTTTTATATCCAGCATATACATTAATCAACCAACCACCAAGTCAGAATATGATACGGCACAATAGATTTTAACTTTCATTGAATGACATGGACATAGGATCAACTACAGGGTCAAAGAATATCTAAAGGGAGTCAGAAGAAATATTATGCAGTTCCATAACAGCAAAAAAATAGCTTGATTTTCAGTTTATTGTTTTGGAATGCAATTCGTTATAGTTATTTGATTCAGACATTACTTTGTGGAGATCCTTAACAATGAACGACAACCTTTTACCTTGCGGCCTTTTATCTTCTTATTTTAAATTAAAAATGGTATGCAATACAATACAACCGTTAATCTACATAACGCGTGCAAATGATTTTCTAGAAGTTCACTGTTAGCTTGTGGCATAGCTATCATTTTACTCAGAATGTATGCAGGTACTTACATAAGGTTTGCAAATGAAACAACGTAGTTAGCGACGGCTAATGCTTATAATAATAACGACGTTACACTAGGTATTGTACATAATAACTTAAGATCGGGTTCAGAAAGACCAGTAGTTCATTCCGTCTTCTCGCCTGCGAACTTGCCGCCGTAGAATGGGATGTAAGTGACGAACACGCGCCAGTCAGTCATGTAGAGGAGTCCGAGGAAGGCCGCGCCACCGAAGCCAACCCCAGATGTTGCGAACGACGCCGCCGTCTCTATATGCTTCTTGCCAAGCCGCGCCAACATTTTTAAGTCTTTTTTAGTGAAAACTCGCAGAAATCCTCGACGAAAGCGAATGAGGTGCAGTGCGTGCAGTGTTACGTAAACGTCAAACAAACGTCACTCACTGTATTTTTTTCCGAAACCATATGTCACTCTCCGGATCCGGATGCTCTCACTTTGAGTTGAGGAAATCGATGAAAAAATTTGAATGTTCAATTATAATGAAGTAATTACGCAATTTTTTAATAAATTTCTCGATTGCTTTGCAAATTAAAGCATTCTATGTCATGTGAGTAAAACGAGTCGAAAACAAAACAAAGGTAATTAAAAAATCAAACTGTCGTTCAGGCAACTTGACAGCTGACAGCAGATCATCGTATTTTTCTCTGAATTTTCTAGGGAAGGCTTTGCTTACGCTAATACGCTTAGTGCTAGCTATTAACCAAACCAATCCCGGCTTCGTAAAATTTTGCCAATAGCTAGCGTTTTCCATTTTAATTGGCCGGTACTAGAAAACATGCTAAGAAAATACTATGCTGCTCTGATCTGAAAGTGTTATTGAATCGACGGATTGATTATGTTTATTTAATGTTTCAAAACTCAAAACATCAACATATTGTAAAAATGCAATAGTGTGTCCATTTTAATTCGTCAAAGCGGTCGTTTGTATCGTTATATGCATGTTTAGCCGCCTGCAATACCTTGTTTCGTGGCTGTATTGGAGGCCGGGCGGCGGGATGTGGGACTCCTCAACATTCCTCTCGGCTCTTACGCCAAAGTTCTACGTGGCGTTGACGGGAACTTCGTCTTTGATCTCGGGTCTTATATTAATCTTCGAGTGGTGGTATTACCGGAAGTACGGCGCGTCGTTTATCGAGCAAGTGTCCTTTTCACACATTGGGCCGTGGTTCGCTAGCGTCGATGAGCCTAATTCGGGGGCTGGGGGTAATGGATCTGGGGGAGGGGGTGCACCGCCGGGACCGGCACCTGGCGAGTGTAAGGTAAGCTGCCATACTGCAAATTTGCACAAAACCAATAAGATATTTTTTTTGGCAGCTTGTTGCGTTCTATTATATTTTTATATAAAGATAGCTGTTGCCCGCGACTCCGTCTGCGAAGAATAATCAGGGAATGAAAAATAGGTGTTGACCGATCCTCAGACCTACCCAATATGTACACAAAATTTCATGAGAATCAGTCGAGCCATTTCGGAGGAGTTTAGTAACAAACACCGCAACACAAGAATTTTATATACACGATAAAAAATAAAAAAATAAATAAATATCATGGGACAATTCACACCAATTGACCTAGTCCCAAAGTAAGCTTAGCAAAGCTTGTGTTATGGGTACTAAGCAACGGATTAACATACTTATATAGATAGATACATGCTTAAATACATATTAAACACCCAAGACCCGAGAACAAACATTTGTATTTTTCATACAAATATCTGCCCCGACACGGGAATCGAACCCGGGACCTCAAGCTTCGTAGTCAGGTTCTCTAACCACTAGGCCATCTGGTCGTCTAAAACGATGATTTTTAATTGGTGATTAGGAAACAGTCTTTCTAGATCAGTATTTGGTGGCGATCACGTTTAAGTCGCAATGACATGAAACAAAACGTTTATTTTGTCAAATAATGATAATTTGGAAAATAATTTTTTGATTAAAATCATTGTTACCCTACACATAGTTTAGTCTATGAGTCTAAAACCTCTTTGACAAGTAAATTTCTTAAACAAACTTTGATGTGAGACCTGTAAAATTCCTCGCCAAAGCGATGACATTTGACGAAACTACCTAACTTCAACATATGTAGGATGACCATGCATTCAGTGGATGGAGGATGTTAAAACAATTACATTATTATTATTAAGCCTTTAATCGGACAAAGTATCAACATTACAAAAATGAATTGGGTATATATTCTTCTCTTAGTTTTCCTTCTATTCATAGATTTCTTTTTTGTTTAGCTTTTGCATGTCCGTTTGCCAGGTGGCAAAGGCCTCCTCCAATCTTCTCCATAACAATTACATATTTATTTTTAATTACACTGAGACTGTATTGTTTGAGACCTCATCTATTAAATTCTTTTTTGGCTGGGGATTGATATTCATTGTGTATTAGATTAGCTTGTGTAAGTTTCTCGTTAGAATAATGCCAATGGTACCCTACTACCATGTAATATTATGTAAACATGAGTATGTGCCTGTAACAACACACTCATTCAAACTAGATTTGAAGGTTAAATTGAGTAAGATTTACATTAAGAGGGAATGATGCGCACCATTTCTCCATACAAACGTAATCCCCTGTTTCCTCCCTGGATAATGGCTTTAGAGCCAAATTTTTTTTACTGTGTAATCTGTATCTACCACAGCTATGCCCCTATGTTTCGTTTTTTTCCATATTTCAATTAACATAAGAAATATGAGCTTTCTAAAACTGAAAATATTGCCCAATTTCAACGTTATTTTCAGACACTCATCAGAAAAGAATCCCACCTATAAACAAAAAAAGGAAAACATAGGGGCATAGCTAAATCTTTCCTCTAATTATTTATGAAAAAAATAAATTAATTGGTCCAGTTTTCGAGAAGAAAACAGGGGATTACGAAATGCTGTTTTGACAAATTTTACGCGCCTATTAACGGTCTGAGGTGCAGTTGTCCCGCTCTCGCTGTACTGACACGGAGGGGTTCGGGCGAGACAGCGACATTTCATTAAAATACCTATTTCTCAAAATTCTCTCAGCCATCGTACCATCTTAAGCCAGAATTAGGCTCTGAATAGTGGAAGATATAATACTAGCTGTTGCCCCCAAAGAGGTAAAACTGTTCTTTATGGCATGTAACAAATAAAATGTCATCAGACATTATCAGACGCTTGTTTAGAAGAGTGCATAATGACATACTTGGGTGTATCAACTTTTTCTTGGCACCCGTTGTTATGGTTACACAAATTTTGTCTCCTGGAAAACCTAAACATTTTTTCTATGAAACAGCATGAAGATGTCACTTGGACAACTACGAGCAGTGACAGAGTAAACAACACGAAAAGTTGATTCACCCACATGAACCTAAATAGACTAGCAGTGGCTGCAGCGTATGGATTATTAACTCTACCATGTTACATTGATTACAGGTGTGGCGTAACCCGATGTCTTTACTCCGCGGCGCGGAATACGCCCGTCTCTGGGCAGCGGCGCGTCGCGCACCGCTAACGTATTACGACATGAACCTGTCAGCTCAAGAGCACCAAGCGTGGTTCGGAGTGTCCGGGCCGGGAGCGGAGGCCCCGGCGGAGTTGGCGTTAGCGAGGGCGTGGCGGGAGCGCGAACCGGCGGCGAGGGTCGCGGCTGCCCGCGCGGCTTTAGCGCTGCGGCCGGACTGTGCCGCTGCATTGCTGCTGTTAGCTGAGGAGGATGCTCCTACTGTACAAGAGGCTGAAAGAGTGCTGAAGGTACTGCACTAACACTAGCATTAAGACACTAGGATACGTATTTATCAGCTCAAGACCATTGGTTCTGAGTGTCCGGGCGGTCATTGGGGAGGGAGCGTTGGCTCCGGTGGAGTTGGTATTAGCGAGGGCGTGGCGGGAGTGCGAACCGGCTGCGAGGCACAAGAGGCTGAAAGAGCGCTCAACCTACTAACACTAGCAATAACACTAAAATAAGAATATATCAGGTCAAGAACACCAAGCACGACGCGACGTTTCGTTTGTACAGGTCGATTCACAAGAGCTGGCACGAATGGATTGAACGAAATTAATGTTTGTAGGAAAATGACTGATGCATGTCATTTTCATATTTCTGTGAAGTGTATTTAAATAGGCAACACATGGATACTGTCATTCGCTCATTCGATCCATTCGTGCCAGCTCTCGTAAATTGACCTGTACGTGACGTATACGCTTCGCCTACGCTTACGACCCGTGTGCGAAGGGGCTAAGTTTCTAATCTGGCAAAACTAAAACTGTTTGCAGCGCGCATGGCGTTGCGCGGAAGCGGCGTGGCGCGTGTCGGGCGCTATCAGCGGCGCGGGCGGCGCGGTGGAGGCGGCGCGGGCGCGGCGCGACGCGGCGGTCCTGGCGCACGTGAAGCGCCGCGCCGCGATGTGCGCGCGCCGCCTGGGCCGGCTGCGCGACGCCGCGCGGCTGTTCAGGGAGCTGGCTCGCGACGCGCCGCCCGCGCTGGCCGCGTTGCACGCGCATGAGAATCTGCTGGAGGTGTTGTTGGAGCAACGCGCGTACGCTGATGTCCAGGTACAGTAAAATTACATAAAGTTTACCACTGACAGATGGTTTGCCTTCATTGCATATTCAACTTTAACGACCTACAAATAAAGCCAATTTTAGAATACTGTTACCCACGTTTGCAGATTTTGTAATAGCTACTTTATTTGTATGCTGTTAAAGTTGGAAATGAAATGAAGGCAAGCCATCTGTCAGTGGTAAACTAAAAGTAAACGTATTGTATGTGGATGTTAGGCGTTAGCCACACAGAAGAGACGTGGGACGGGGGCGCGTTGCAGTCGCGGCGCCCCTTGAATCAGTTCATGTATAGAAGCGTCGCGATCCAAAACAGACAGAAGAGATGAGCTCGCGATAACATTACCCTAATACCGTACGCTGTCCAGGTATGTTGTTATATGTTGTTGTCATAGCTGTGTTACGACGTTAATCGTCATCCCAGCCGATATACGCCCTGCTGCAGGGCACATGCATCCTATCAGAATGAGAGGACTCGGGCCGTAGTTCCCACGCAGGCCCAGTGCGGATTGGGAAAGTAATTATATCGAAAGCATTTAAATATCAATGTCTTTAAAGACGTGAATGTTGATGATGACAATAACAGTTTTTATTATTGCGATGACATTATCTCAACTTTGGCTTTTGTCCCATATTCCAGGCGGTGTTAGCGCGCTACGACGACCCAGCGTTGCCCAAGTCGGCAACCATCGTGTACACGACGGCTTTGCTGCGGGCGCGTGCCGCCGCGCAGGCGCCGCGTCCCGGCGCTGAAGCCGCTGCTCTTGAGGTTAGATTTAACACAGCTCGTTGATTTTTATTAAATCATACCAAGTAAAACAGAAAATCAGAAAAATGTAGCCGGAGCTGGTATCCGAACCTATAGCTAGATCGTTTACATGAGTCCTCGCCCGCGCGGTACAGGGGCTGGGGGGTATGACGACAAAGGGGGCGGGAGAGGTGCGGGCGGCGAGCGCGCCTCGTGTGCCTGCCGCCCCCACCTCTCTCGGCCCCTTTGTCGTCATACCCCTGGTCCCTCTACCGCGCGGGCACAGAACAGAAAAAACCGGCCAAGAGCGTGTCGGACACGCACAAGGTAGGGTTCCGTAGCCATTACGAAAAAATCAAGTAATATTTTTCAAAGGATTTCGTATGTGTACGGAATCTTCCAAGTTTAGACATGTTTTATACCTTAGGCTACTATTTACTGTTAAACTACAAATAATTCCCAAGCAATTTTAGCCGCTATAATTTTCCTTGTAAATGTAATATATTTACTACCATTCTGAATTTTTTAAAATTTTTCCACCCAACAGTTTAGATTTTAGAGGGGAAAGGACGGTCGATTTTAATTAAAATTTTCACTTTAAAGTTGAATATTTCGCAAACAGATCACTGAATATAAAAATCATGTTAGCAACCCCGCAATGGTTTTAAAAGACCTATCCAACGATACCCCCACACTATAGGGTTTGCCGAGAAAAAAAAATCACCCCCACTTTACGTCTATGGGAGTACCCTAAAAAATTTTTTTTACTTTTTTTTTATTCAATCACTGTCGGCGTGACTGATATATATATATTGATGCCAAATTACAGCTTTCTAGTACTAACAGTCTCTGAGCTTAGCCGCGGACAGACAGACAGACAGACAGACAGACGGACAGACATGGCGAAACTATAAGGGTTCCTAGTTGACTACGGAACCCTAAAAAGGGGCAGTATAACATCTCGGCAGCATCCTTGATAATAATTACCTACCGGCGCTCGGTACACAAACACGCGATAGGGCTGCCTACAAACAGTCACTCTTCAGTTAAGTTTTGATAATCTCACATTAAATTTAAAGTACGAAAAGGATTAGGAAATTATGGAAGGAATGGACCAAGTGGTGTTTAACAAAAATGCATTTTACGTTATTTTAATATAACACAAAACGTATTATGTTTTTAAATGGTTTTATTTAGTTTCATCACTACGTAGGTATATTTGCTACCTACAAATTAGCTACGGAGAAGTATTTGCGCCTGTTCTGGGATGTGCGTAAAGCTTTATTGTTGAATTTAAGAGTATAAATTCCACATAAATTCCGAATCGGTTCGGATCGAATCGGAATTCCGGTTTCAATATAGATGAATTTAAACATCCGTACACCGAACAATACTGTTTATAAATATAGGTAGGTTAGGTAGATACGTAATAAATGCGCGTGAGCCCCACGCCGACTGTATGTAGCCGCGGGGCACTCGCCACTGATGGTTGCCGAGGTATGCTGAGAATTCGTGTCGCGACTGGCGCGTAGGTATAACTCACGTTCCGGCCGTTTGTATGAAGACGTTCTACTGCGGGCGAGGACTCATTTAAACGGTCTAGTATAATAGTAGTGCCGACACCTCGAAGATCCTCTTGTTATTATTTATTTAAAAATATGGCTTCTGTCCTATTTTAGGACAATTTCGCCAGTGTCAAAGTAAGCTCTCTTTGGGAGCGACGTTGTACGGTGATTGTAGTTTTTGCAACTTGATAGTAAAATTCCATAAACCAAGTGGAAAAAAACTTGCGCATTAAAAAATGTCAGACACGAGAGCAATATACAATTTTGTGATCACTGTTAATTAAGGTTAATCGCCGCATAAAACACTCAAAATTATACTTCAACTAGCCAAAGAAACAGAAATGCCAAAATTAGATACTGTCTACATCCGCCATGTTCGAATGCTACAAATCAAGAATCAAGAATCAAGAATCAAAATTTTATTTGTCAAAACATAGGTTTAGGTTTTAGTTTTAATTACATTAATTGGTTTCACTATGCTTTGCCTAGCGGCATACAAATAGCGTGCATTAGGTATAGCATGCAGCATGCTTACTTATCACAAACAATCACCATAAATACAATGTCAAAGTTACAAAACAAAGAATAACAATTTCAATATAAATTTAAATAACATTATGATTACCATTATTATATATTAGTTTATGTCAGTATTGTCAGTCAAGTAGTCATTTATCGAATAATATGTTTTATTTACGAGCAACTTAAATAATGAACATTTGAACAATTTGTCATCAGTAATAGTCACTAGTTCTCTTGGCAGCTTATTATACATTTTGTGAGCCATTCCTAGTATACTTTTCCTGAAGAATGCAGTTTTAGAAGGAAATGCACTCATTTTATCACGGAGTCGCAGACTCGTGAATTTTTTAAATTGATTCATGTTACCTCTACAGAACAACACAATTTCGAAAATAAAAAGGCAAGGAAGAGTCAAGATCTTCAGTTCTTTAAAGTAATTCTTACATAATGTAATTGAACTGATACCAATTGCCGCTCTAAGACATTTTTTCTGGGCTCTAAATGCAATGTCACGGTCACAGGAGTTGCCCCAAAATATAACACCATATCTCAGCGTCGATGTGACGTACGCGTGGTATGATGTTAAGACAGCTGCTTGACTTACAATTTTCCTAAGTTTATAAAGTGCATACGAGTATTGACTTAGCTTTTTACATATTTTATCAATTTGATTTTTCCACGTTAATCTATTATCTACAATTAATCCCAAAAATTGTGTTGCCTCTGTTTCTAAAATATCTTGTCCATTAAATGTAAGAATCGAATCGGTCCTCTTGTTCCCAGGCCATCCGGCGCGCCATGGAGTTCAACCCGCACGTGCCAGCGTACCTGCTCGAGCTGCGCGCGCTGACGCTGCCGCCGGAGCACGTGCTGCGCCGCGGCGACAGCGAAGCCCTCGCGTACGCGTTCTGCCACCTGCGCCACTGGCAGAACGCGGAGGGCGCGCTGGCTCTACTGGCCGCCGCTTGCCAGGTACGTATGAGATAGCTATGGGCGTTGAATGAACAGACTAGTTGATTGAACGGTCCATGTTTTTTTTATTTCCCCCTCTGTACATCTGCAATCGGTCAAAAACCATGAGCAAATCAGTTTTATGTAGATATGGCGTTTGGAACGAGAAGTCCATTGACATCTCTCTTCCTTATTATGCATGTAGAATCAACGTTTAAAATAAAATAAAAAATAAATAAATATCACGGGACAATTCACACCAATTGACCTAGTCCCAAAGTAAGCTAAGCAAAGCTTGTGTTATGGGTGCTAGGCAACGGATAAACATACTTATATAGATAGATACATACTTAAATACCAGTGGCGTGCCTAGGGTATCAGACTATAGCAAGCCGAGAGATATGTTTTAGTATTTTTTATCATTTAATGTAGGTAAATCCATCTTGTTGCCGCTCTTCAATCTTCAGTTTGGACGAGCTTACCAAAGCGCACTGAAGGCATGCTATCACTAGTTAGAATTTTACAGACATATCAGCAACTACATACCTTCGGTGGCTTTGAGAAAAGCCGTTTGATTTGTTTGAGAAAATGAAATTTAGGTTCAACTTCTTACTCTTGCTTTGCCTGTGAGAGAGAGTGAGAGGAACAATAAGTTAAATGAAGTATACAAGAAAGTTTAGTATCTACTTAATTATTTTTTATTTCGATGTTTGTTTTTAAATAATTTATTGAATCAGGCGTTACTTTGCGGAGGTCCATATTAATGAAAAATGAAATGTCGCGGGTGAGCAAAGTAATTGTTTTAGTTCGTTTGTTTTTAATTTTAATTTTGAATGTAAATGATACTATAATATTAATTGTGTTAATTGAATAAATTTATTTATATTTCTTAATTATTTATATTCTAAATCGAATCGTCTATTTTTTAAAGAAATGAGTTAATTACGTCAGAGTAAAATGTTGGTGATCGTTTTAACTCTACCAACAACTGTTTTTCAATAGATATCATTGATAATTCGGAGAGACGCTCTTGACCCTGAGTATTTCTCAGATACGTATGAATACGCTTAAGAGACGAAAAAGCACGTTCCGCTGAAGAACTTGTAGCTGGAATAGTAACAACAAGATTGGCCAGCTTTAACAGCTGAGTAAAAGCATCTTCAAGACTATTCTCATTAATAAAATCAATGAGTTCGAAAACATTACGATCTTTTAATTCAGGGGAGGAATACAAACAAATCAATTGTGTTTTTAAAATTTGTTTGTCGAAATGGCTTGCGTAAAAGTCGAACAATGAATCGAATGCCTCTGTAGGAAAGTCTGAGCGGTAATTCTCGAATTTTTTGTTGTTGAACAACTGAAAAAACTTTAATTTAAAAATTTCGGAATATCGATCATTGATTTCGGCAAATATGTTATCGATTACTTGAACATAAAGTCGTTTATATTCTGTTTGAGCACAGCCTACGTTGCGTCTCAAACGAGGAGCAGAGTAGTTTTGCAAGGTGTCATTATAAATTTTATCGAATTCAGACTGAAATTCGACGCGCAACCACGATTGAAACTGTTTTATTTTGTTACTACAATAACCGACATCAACTTGTGATTTTTGTAGAATATTGTACAGGCAGTCAGATTTTTCAAATATCCGGTGGAAAATTGAGAGAAAGAAATTTACATTAAACGATCGCAAGGTGTTTTCAAAATTCTCTGCAGCTAGTATCGTATCCCCGTCCCAGTCCTGCGGATTATCACACATGTCAGTAAACAACGCAATGAGATTATTTTTTTGTTCATAAACTGTGTTTAGAAGTCGTGACATGTACGTCCAACGAGTTGCGGGAGCATTGGGCAATTTTTTTGTACAGTGCGTATTGTAGAAAGCAGCTCGTTTAGTACTGTGACTAAAAAAGTTACACAAAGACTGAAGGGCTGAAAAAAACGAACTGACCTCCCCAATTCTGTTGCATGATTTAGACAACACCAAGGCTAAAACGTGTGCATTACACCAAATGTACATTGCTTGTGGACATACTTCTTTTACTTTTTGTTGGACACCATTTCGTACACCAGACATTACACTAGCACCGTCATAACTTTGTGCTACCAATTTTTCCGCGCACTCATGTTTATTGAGTAATTCCAGAACGATATTAGAAAGTACGTCTGCAGTGCGACTTTCAGACACATTGATATACCCCAAAAAACGGTCATGAATTTCTTTCCCAAAATAATACCTGAGAATCAAGCACAATTGTTCTCTGTGACTGACGTCAGGAGTTTCGTCAATAATAATTGAAACGAATTTTGTTACTTTGACTTCGGATTCAATACGAGTTTTCATCACATCGGCTACGGCATGAATAATGTAATTTTGAATTTTGTTGGACAAATAACTGACACCCTGTTTATTGCTTTGTTGTAATTGTTGCATATGTTTCTCTAAAACAATATCATATTTTGACAACAATGAAACGAGTTCTAGAAAATTCCCTCTATTTGACGAAGATTCGGTTTCATCGTGTCCTCGAAAAGGTAGCTCTTGTTGGGCTAGATGGCAAACAACATCAACTAAACGCTGAAAAACACTTCGGTTATGATCTACTTTTAAATTGTGTCTGGTAATCTCTTCCGACAATTGTCGAGATAAACAAGTTTCTATTCGTTGTTTACCAAAATTATGAAAAGATATAACAGCGTTCAAATGCTTTTGTGTATTTTGATGTCTTTTCGTAGAGTTTGTTAAATTATTTAAGTCGTCAAACCCTGTCGAGTTCCAAACGTTTTTATCGTTGGAGAAGAAAATACAGTACCAACAAAATAATTTGTTCATATGAGAGCAACCGGCTATCCATCGAGTTTTATACACTGACCTGTTAAATTTCCTTTTGTGAGACTTACTAGTCTGTGAAATACACAAGTCAGGAGTCGGCTTTTGGGACGCAATGAGATCTTTCTTTTCAATAAAACTTAATGTATTTACCTTTCCATCTGCTATTAATTCTTTTATACACAAGTCCACACAAGGGACAATTTGGTCCGTTTCCGAACTCATTCTCTCTCACAAGCACCGCACTTTACACCGCACTAAAACCAGAATACTAATTACTTATTTGTTTTTGAAATATAATTGCATCAAATCACAACGCTACGGCCCACGGATCGAAATAAACAATCATGAAGTTAGAAGTTATTCATCTCGCCCGCGCACTCGCGTCGCGTTGTTACCAAACGCACAAACTTCACACCGTAAGCCAGATTCAAAACCGCAAAGAAAGTGCTATATATGCAGCTAAACATAGATATTTGCAAAACTAACTTTTTCCTAAGTATGAAGAGAGCGTTTGGAAGCCCCGTAAAAGCCCACGAGAGCGAGCGAGATGTCATGCTATTTACAACGTACGCCACTATAGCCGCGTCGTATAGACTCGCCGCGCCGCCGCCGGTCGCAATCAGCGCCACTGGCCGTGCCGCGGATTACTTATGCAATTCAGTATTTTACGTAAAATAAAGCGCGCTAAATTATTAAAGTGATTTTATTAGAACTTTTTTTTTCGTTTGTACGTTGTTCGGTTTATAAGGCAAGCCCGGCTTTTGGGCTTCTATGTAAGGATCGCCACTGTTAAATACATATCAAACACCCAAGACCCGAGAACAAACATTCGTATTATTCATACAAATATCTGCCCCGACACGGGAATCGAACCCGGGGCCTCAAGCTTCGCAGTCAGGTTCTCTAACCACTAGGCCATCTGGTCGTCTGGACCTTTGGAGCGTCGACTTAGAACGTACCCATACTACGTGACCCGTTTAGGGGGGGAGGGGGTCACCAAAAATACCACGCCTGGTCACGGACGGGGGGGGGAGGGGGTTTAGGTTTTCATCACGTAGTCAACAAACTCTAGTCTTTAGTCTAGGCAAATCTCGCAAATCTATATTAATAAAAGACAAATATGAGCCAAAATATTATTTTTTATTTTTAACTTTCTGTTTGCAAAAAATGATTTAAAATCATATTTATAAATTACTAACGTGAAAACTAAAGGGGGAGGGGGGGGGGGTCTTGGAAAATACTACGGGCGGTCACCGAGGGGAGGGAGGAGGGTAAAAAATTACAAAAAATGGGTCACGTAGTATGGGTAGGTACTACTAGGTACGTTCCCCAGTAGAATTCTTAGACGGCTGAAGTAAGAGTTCACAGTCGTTCATATCTACTAGGAACTCTACGTCGACACAAAATCGTAGTCGGTTAATATACATGTTCATGTATCCAACCAAACAAATTTGAACTATGTTCCATATTCTATAGAATAGAGTTCATATTTGAATAAGAGATGTCGGCTATCAGTTTTACGAGCGATGTGACCTGCCCACTGCCTCTTGAGTCTGGCGATTCTTCCAGATACGTCGGTGACTTTAATTCTTGCGTGGATTTCATCGTTTCACGCGTTGGATGCGGATGGCGCAGGACCGATCTGTTTGGTGAACCTCGGGGAAGGCCAATGTTCAGCAGTGGACGTCTTTCGGCTGAAATGATGAGGACGATGATGATGATGATGTCATGTGTTACGTTTCAGGCGGCGGAGCGCTGCGGCGGCCCGGCGGCGCCCTACGCGGCGTGCTCGGCCTGCGCTGACCGAGAATTACTTCCCGCCCACCACGCCGCGCCCGGCTGGAAGCGGGCCCGCGGCGCCGCGCTGCCGCTCGCCGGAGCCCTGTGTGTGGCCGCGGCATTACTAGCACTGGCCGCCGCCCGCTGGCCCGACGCCGCACATGCCATAGCGCCCATGCATGTGCTCAGGTTACTTCATGCTGTTTGAAAAAACCGGTTGTCTGTAAAGTCGGTTTACGGACGATAGATTAACGTGACAACGTCCTAACAAAACATTCAAAACCCCCCACCCGCAAACCCCCCCCCCCTCCCGGACCCCGCATTGTACATCCTGGCGTTCGCCGCTCTCTTGCAACTGGCCTGCTTCGCTGCTCTGTAGAATGTAACGTTGCGTAACGTTACATGTACGTTATAATGAGTCATGTTTTTTCGTGTATGCAGCCGGCGTTCATCGATTTATTAGACGTTGTCACGTCAAAAAGTAAAAACGCTATAATAATGTAACATACTCGCTGCCCGCGGTGCCATAAATCATCGGTGCGCTAGAGCGAGACGGAAGATTCAAGAATGGTGTCCGCAGGGTTTTGCTGTGGTCTGGCTTCGCTTTGCCACTTTCCGGAGCCCTATGTGTGGCCGCGGCACTGTTAGCACTAGCCGCCGCCCGCTGGCCCGACGCCGCACATGCCATAGCGCCCATGCATGTGCTCAGGTTACTTCATGCTGTTTAAAAAAAACCGGTTGTCTGTAAAGTCGGTTTACGGACGGTAGTTTAACGTGACAACGTCATAACGAAACATTCAAAAAACAAAAATGAAACCAGGCGGTCACCCATCCAAGTACTGACCGCGCCCGACGTTGCTTAACCTCGGTGATCGGACGAGAACCGGCGTTTTGTCAAATATCTTGAAAACGGTGCATCCTACGGCAAAATCAATGAAATTTTCATCCCCTTTTAATACCCCCCCCGCAACCCGCTTTGTCGTCATACCCCTGTACCGCGCGGGCGAGGACCATTTATACGGTCTAGCTATAATTAACAGGACTATTTGTACCACTGTTACAGTAGTTTCGGTATTGAACAATAAATTACGAAATTAGTGAATGCGTAGATAAATAAAAGTTCGAACTCTCTTCCTTCGGTCTTGGAAAGAGATCTCTTTAGTTTACTGAAAATTAAAAAAGTAACCCGTTTCCCTCTACTAGCGGTCGAGATCACATCCTTTCATGTGCTGCGGCTTTATTAAATAGGTTAAGATATATAACGACCTCTTTAGTCTGGTTGGTAGTGACCCTGCCTACGAAGCAAGAGGTCCTGGGTTCGAATCCCGGTAAGGGCATTTATTTGTGTGACGAGCACGAATATTTGTTCCTGAGTTATGGATGTTTCTATGTATTTAAGTATTTATTTATCTATATAAGTATGTTTATCGTCGTCTAGTACCCATAGTACAAGCTTTGCTTAGTTTGGGACTAGGTCGATTTGTGTAAGATTGTCCCCCTAATATTTATTTATTTATATTATCTGAACTGTATTTATTTAGCCTCTTTCTGAAGAACAAAGGGAAAGGGACTTAAGAAGCCGCCATTTATTGGAGCTACTACCACAGAATCTAGCCCTTTGCCTACGGGTGTCAACTATAGTTGACAGTATGTTTAGTACAAAATAGACTTTCTGTCACTGGAATTGAGTAGAGAATTCATATTTGTCCTAATTATGCCCGTAGGTAAAGGGCTAAGGGCCATCCATAAATTACGTCACACCAAGTTCGATCAATTTGGACCCCTCCCCCCCTTGTCACACTTATTACTATGAAAATCACCATTATTTTGTTCTAGTGTCACAGATCGCTTGACCCCCCTCCCCCCTAAATGTGTGACGTAATTTATGGATGGCCCCAAAGCAGCTATCGAATACATACCTGACAAATTATATAAAGCTAGTAGTATTTTCAATAATTACAATGGATATTGTAACTTATTAATGAAACAATAAGGTCGAATTTCCAAGTCAATGCATGTGGTCGCTAAATCGTCTCAACCTTATTAAGGGGTAATTTGATTTTATAGTAAAATGAAAATAGGTTAATTCAGATAATTAACCCTATTTGTTAGCAAATGCTTGTTATACTTTTTGCGAGTTTGATTTACGATTTTATGTTTTAGTCATTGACCGTCTAAAACGACGCATTTTAAAATAAAATGACGCATAATTTGTGATGTGATATGATAGCGTTTAATTACCTATTTAAAATTGTTTAGATTATAAAAGTATTATTATTTAAAAATGGACTTAAATTTTAATTGAAAACTCCATATGGTTTTTATTTAAATTAGCCAAATTTATATTTAATCGAGATCTGAAAAGTATTATGTAATAACGTCCCATGTGTATTTTGTCTCGTGATTATACAAATAAGTTTTATTTCTTGTCAATGTATTGTGTTGTATGTAAGTTTAACAATAAAATACTTTTATGAGAGAATGATATTTGTTTCATTTAGGTGCAAGCCACACAGAAGAGACGTGACGGGGGCGCGTCGCAGCCGCGGCGCCCCTTGAATCAGTTTTCATACTAAATGTATAGAGGCGTCGCGATCCAAAGCAGACAGAAGAGACGGGGCGGAGACGCGGCCTGCGAACAAACGACGCGGACTGCGACGCGCCCCCGTGCCACTTATCTTCTGTGTGGCTTGCGCCACAAAATATAAAAGTACAGAAGTCAATCAAGTGTATGTACTTCACTTTTCATACCTACGCTCGGCGGTCGCTCTAGGGATGTCAATTGGGAATGTCTAAAAAAAATTACCAGTGGTTTTTATATTTTTTTTGTATAGAAAAGTCAATTATAAGAAACTAATTTCAATATTTTGTCACTTAGTTCACTACTTTTTTCAAAATTAATTATTGAAACTATTTTGGTTGATGACGTCAGATTGTAATTGAGGGCTTCCACACTGCCAAATTTCTAAATCTATCTAAATGCGTACGATAAGGCAACCCCTTTAATTATTTTTTACGTGGTGGTACACTGTAACTAGTGTCACTTTACTGGCGCTGTCAAAGTGCTAGATGTCAGGCAGTGGGTCCAAATCAAACTCCGTAGTTATAATCCACGCGTAAATTTGTGAAGAATTCTAACCACACAGAATAAAGTACGACTTGGACCGGTCACGCAATTTACACCAAAGTCAAATTAAGGTCATTGCTTATTTGTTATGTAATAAATTCATTATATAATATTAAAATTAAATAACTACAGAAAACGAGTTAAAAACCATTTATCTCGAAATGGTTTTCGATTTACTATACACTGCAAAAAATAGACATCCCCAATTATGGCATATGCACATAAAACTTATCGTGATAGTGGCACTCGTATCTAGTTGTTTGATTTATTGGTGATATTCAAACGGGAAGAATGGTAATATAAAATAATAATAATAATTAAAATACCTACCTACAAAATTTAGCGTTTGTCAATTTTCACTATCGAAAATCCCTAATAACTTCTAAACGGATTATCCTAGTTACAAATTTCCATTGTCCTATCGGTTTTAGACCTAAACCTATCTAATGATACTAAAAACAACACAATATCTATACAAACAAAAAAACATGTTTTCAACTTACGTAATATTAGTGGCGTGAATTTACCTTACAAAAAACCGGCCAAGAGCGTGTCGGACACGCCCAAGGTAGGGTTCCGTACCCATTACGAAAAAATCAAGTAATATTTTTCTAAGGATTTCGTATGTGTACGGAATCATCCAAGTTTAGGTATGTTTTATACCTTAGGCTACTATTTACTCTTAAACTACAAATAATTTCCAAGCAACCTTAGCCGCTATAATTATCCTAGTAAATTTGTTATATTTACTACCATTCTGAATTTTTTCAAATTTTTCCACCCAACAGTTTAGATTTTAGAGGGGGGGGGGGGACGGCCGATTTTAATGAAATTTTTCACTTTAATGTTGAATATTTCGCAAACAGATCACTGAATAGAAAAATCATGTTAGGAACCCCGCAATGGTTTTAAAAGACCTATCCAACGATACCCCACACTATAGGGTTAGCCGAGAAAAAAAAATCACCCCCACTTTACGTCTATGGGAGGTACCCTAAAAAAATTTTTTTAACTTTTTTTTATTCAATCACTTTGTCGGCGTGACTGATATATATATTCATGCCAAATTACAGCTTTCTAGTACTAACAGTATCTGAGCTTAGCCGCGGACAGACAGACAGACGGACAGACATGGCGAAACTATAAGGGTTCCTAGTTGACTACGGAACCCTAAAAATGTAGTTAGGTACTTACTTCGTTTGTACTGATTCAAAATAGGAAACGATTATTACTTTGGGAGTCGGGGCGAGGTGCTTACCTATCTACCTAACTATTCTATGTGACGTTAAAATGAACCATCGAAATACAAGCAGATACCTACTAAACTTACCTCTCTGAAACCACTGGTAGCTTAAAAAACGACCATTCACCGTTTAGGGTTGAATTTAAACAACCGTCCACTGAACAGTTATAACCTTTTTTTGTTGCTCTATTATTGCACTCGAAAAATTCCACAGACGCGCGACACAAAATAAATAGGTACGCGCGACCACAGCGCGCGCCTCGAAAAATTCCACAGACGCGCGACTACAGCGCGCGCCTCAGGCGGATGGCAATCAAAGAGTATTGTAATATTACTAGGGGCGTTCAATAAAAAGTGAGAATGAGTATGTTATAAACAACTTTTACTAAATGTCATTTTATTTTTCGACATAGTCACCTTTTAGCATAATACACTTAGTATTTCTTTTTTCTAAACTTTAAATTCCATTTTTAAAAAAGGTCTCATCTTGAGTACTTAAAAAATCTTGTACTGCAGCGACTACCGCGTCGTCGTCTTCAAATTTCTGGCCTCTCAGGTATTGTTTCAATCTCGGAAATAGGTAGAAATCACTGGGAGCGAGATCTGGTGAATACGGAGGATGCTTAAGGATATCGAACCCAGCATCACGAATTGCAGCCATTGCAACGGCGGACTTGTGTGCCGGGGCATTGTCCTGGTGGAACAGCACAACTTTCGAGAGTTTACCTCGCCGTTTTTCGCGGATCTCATTGCGCAATGTTGCTATTTGTTTGGCGTATAAAGTGCCCGTAATAGTGGCTCCATGCTCGAGATACTCAATCATTAATACCCCTTTACCATCCCAAAAAACAGAGCCCATGACCTTACCGGCAGATGGGCTCACCTTGAATTTCTTCGGAGTTGGAGATGATGGCCTTTTCCATGTCATAGACTGCAGTTTCGTTTCAGGGTCGTAATGATGGAGCCATGTTTCGTCCAGTGTTATAAATCGCGCCAAAAAAAGTTCCCGGTCTTGCTGCATCAGGTTCAAAGCTTCTTGACAAATTTCTAGTCTAGTTTGTTTTTGCGTGTCAATAAGCATTCTTGGTACCCAACGCGCAGATACCTTTTTCATACCCAAGCGTTCATGTAAAATATTATGCACGCTCCCCGTTGAAATCTTTACATTTTCAGCAATTAAACGAACTGTGACACGACGATCCGCCAAAACTGAGTTTTCGACTTTTTTCGCAATTTCTTCAGTTACTGCTGTAGTAGGGCGTCCGGAGCGGGGGTCGTCCATTGTCGATGTTCTTCCACGTCTAAATTCGGCGCACCAACGTGCGACTGTCGAATACGGAGGAGCATTAGACCCTAAAGTGTCCCGCAAATCCAAATTGACTTGGTCCGTAGAAAAATTTTTCAAATACAAGTATTTGATAACGGCGCGCAGTTAAATTTTCTCCATTTTCGCTAACGTACTCAATAGCATTGCAAAGAAATTACCGTATATTTTTTTAAACAAAAGACAGTTGGTTTTTTTTTTTCATAGCAATCAGCTAGATAGATTAGCTTTACCGGCCAGTATTTAATTTCGTAATATTAAAAGAGTTTGCATCTCATTCTCACTTTATATTGAACGCCCCTCGTATATGAACAAGAGTGGCAACTCTATGGTCAAATATGCATGTATGGAAGGTGCTGCTGCCCTACGCCCTGGTGAAGAACTAATGTGACGTATCTATAGATGTATACCTATCTATATGTATATGTTGGTAGTGATGTACAGCTATACTACGCGTAATTTTAATTGATAGGCTAATTGCCACTATTCGTATTTTAGCCGTCTAATTCAAATCAGCATATACGAAGTATAAGCGGCTAAACCCGATTTGCACTATACGGCTAAAATACGAACATTGGCAAGTGGCCTATCAATTAAAGTCCTTGACCGTACAATTTGGTACGCCATGGCCATGGCCGATGAATGACAACTGACAAGTTTGACAAGTCAACCAAGATGGCCGCTAATTTAGTTCTTCACCAAACAACCAGAGATCGCTGTAGTCGCATGAAAAGTGTGATATATGTAAGTGTGCCCCCCCTGATGGCAATCGCGCTCGGACTGATTCGATCTGTTCTGAGATATCGTGTCTGTGAACAGTGTCTATGTGTGCGTTGCTCGAGCGCACTTTGTATGTAGATTTACTTCTGTACCTATTTGTTCTGTGCTTGCACCTTGTATCATGATTCAGTCACTTAGTCTTGTCGTTTATACGAGTACAGGATAGAAAGTTTGAACAAAAAACAGCTGCTTTAGGGTACCTTTTCACCAGAGATGTGCTATGCTACGATGCTATGGATGCATTTGAGATCCACCAAGTTTGCTATGTGGAGCAATGAATATGATACTCATTGGTCCACAGCATACTAGTAGCACTTTAAACATGAAACTACCGTGAGACTCACTCATAGTGAAAATAAACGGATTAGCCCGAAACATGTCGAGTTAAACTCGTTTTAAGACGTGAGTGATCCGTTTATTTTCACTATACTAGTAGCACTGGTGGAAACGGGTGCCACTAAGCATTGTATTCCCGACTGCCGAAGGAGGGTTATTTTATGTTATTGTATGACAGAAAGAAGTTAGTTAGAAGTTAGTTTTGTTAGTGACTTGAGTCAGTTAGACTTTTTTTCATATAGTTTGTATGGCTCTTCACGAAACGGACACAAATAATGGTATGGAAAGTTAGGGACACTTTTTTATCATCAAACTCAATAGCACTAGAAAATACCAAAATTTCCACATAAAAAAAATAATTCCCTGATACTCATTATGTTTTAGGCTTCAAACAACTAAATTTCATAATACCTTATTCACTAATACCCCTAATTTTTCAAATTTCAAATTGTCTCCTCTTAAAATTTGAAATTTTAGGTATTTTTAGGTATTATGAGCCCATGGTAATTTGAAAATTAGGGGTATTAGTGAATAAGGTATTATGAAATTTAGTTGTTTTAAGCCTAAAACGTCACTATCCATTTGTTCTAACAAGTTTGATGCTAAGTAAGGTAAATACCCCAGTGCCCCAATAGCCGACGCTTTCAATCTTAATTCGTAGCAACAAAAGCCGACAAGCAAGCAGGGTGCCAATTATTGGAATCAAAGTGTCGAAGACTGGGGTAAGTATTTATTTACCTTATTACATGCTTAAAAACAGACTAGATAACTGTACCCTTACAAAAAATTAACGAGTTGAACGTCTATTAAATTATTTATACTTACCACTTTATACCAAGTACCGCATTAAATGTTGGACATAGACGTGTCGAGCTTCAGGTATCGCACCTGCCACACTCATGTATCATGTATCGCACTTGTTGCACTCATAAAACAGTATTATGCAGTGCACTACTTAAGTTTCGAATCTAGATGTGTCGCATTTAAGTTTTCACACAGCGTCGCAGATAGTCGCAGTAAGTACTAGGTACCTATAGTTATACCGACACAGATTTTCCGAGTAGGTACAAATTTAAAAGATGAAACTACGGGAAACATACCCAGTACCTCTCCCCCTTTTCTAAGCTATTCCCTCTCCTCTTCCCAGGGCCGACAACGCACTGGCATCGTGTAAAGCGCTGCGGGTGTTTATGGACAGTGGTGATCATTTAACATCAGGTGACCCACTAGTTCATTTGTCTGGCCTCTTTAACATAACATAAAAAAAAACATTTTTTTTTAATATTATGTACTAGCTGTTGCCCGGACTCCGTCTGCGACGAATTCGGTCATCGCTATCATAGTTAAAAAGTGTCCAATAATGTTAATCCAGGTTATAAACATCCACTTATCCATGCATACATTCATCACCTATCCATCTAATACAATCTTTCACGTTTATAATATTGGGGGATATATGTATACATATACAGTCGAGTCGAGGGCATAATAATATCCTATACAGCCATTGCGTCAAATACGTGTAAACACCAACCGTATGTTTGATTAGTGACAGAGGTGTATAGATAGTTTTGACGGTTTGGTAACATATTTATAGTTGTGACCTTGACTATACCTACCTACGTAGGAGAATAAGCTAATTGTATAACTTCCTAGCAACCGCCATCGCATTCATTTTGACAATTCTTGTATGGGCTGACAATTGGTATCGAAAACAGCCAGCTGTCACAGCCATACAAAAACTGTCATTTCAATCCGATGCCAAGTGCCAAAAAAGTTACCTACACAATTACCCTGCTGTTCTGTACTTATAGCTTCATCATCTTCAATTCTTCATGTCTGACCGGTTTTGTACTACCCACACACAATGGTTTCCCGCGACCTTACCGATTTGGATTTTTCAACCGCAATTAAACAGTACTTAACAATGACTTAAGTACTTTTGTTATTTTAGGTGCCTCGAGAGTCTCTGTATCCCTACTGACCCATATTGCATCTCTTCGCGAGTTCAGTCTACCGGCGCTACGCCGCGCGACGGACGTGTATTGAGCAGTGTAGTCGCTCCCGCCCGCTTATGCTCGCGAACTCAACTATGTGGAACGATACAACCAAACAATCGTAAATAATAAACAAACATTTTTGGAACTCAAAAAGGGAATAATCACTTACATTTTTGCTCCTATAACTATTTGTTACGGCATCGGAAAAGTCGAAAACTTGAACTATAACTTTTGGAAAGTTCTTTATGGATCTCGAATGGGCGAAGAAAACGAGACTTTTAAAAGAGATTAAAGCCGGCACTTTGTTTTGATTGCTAATAAAACCGAAACGTGCTGCGGCCGCTGTAAACAATAGGACAAGATAAAGTTTGGGGTTTGGTTTGGGCTACCTTGCTTTTCATCTCAACTTCTGAAAGGTATAACGATGTCAGTGTTTTTCGTAACCTTTCAACGCGTTAAAATTGCTGTGTTCTCATGAATGTTTTTCATGTTTAATCAATGATGCATATTGGCTAATTTACTTACTAATTGACATGCAGAATAATTAGTCAGAATTGCAAATGCGTTAGCTGCATATTTGATAGGCCATTATACCTATGTAACGATAGGTAAACATAATCCCTGTTCAATGTTTAGCTATGCCTGACCCACTAAGTACCTATGTAAAAATTTTAAGCTCTTAACTAAAACTTATCCATAAATATGAAATAAAACACTAAACTATGCACTTAATTGCCGTAAGTAAGTAGGTGGGTCATTCTAAAATTTTAGGCAGAACACTGTTACTATTTGTATGGAGCTACCACTCTGTTACCACGCATTATTACATATATTACAGAAACACTAAGAATCTTTTTTTGATTGCGATAGTCAATAATTATCTGTGATATATTGCTGATTGCAATCATCAATCATTTCACTTAAATAACCGCAGAAAATAGACAGTGTAACCGGAAACAACTTTTTTTAGGGTGGGACAAGTTTACCTGCGCAAAATTTTAGAATGACCCAGGTAGGTAAAGTGAAAAACGACACCCTTAAATTAAGTTTCATTGTTCCCTTGAGCAGCTAGTAGGTATCGTTACGATTACCTGGAGGACGGTTTAAACTCTCTTCTACGAAATGAAACTTTAAACATAACCGACTAGGCCATTTTGTGAGCGCGGACATTTCGTGAACGTGCCCTTTGTGTCAGTGTATCAGTGATGTGTGTGTGCAACCACGGCTGACAAGCCAGTGTTAAGCGGATGCGCGGGCGCCGGCGGGGACGGGCGCGGGGCGCGGGGCATGGCGGCGCGCCGGCTCGTGCTCAATGGGCTCACCGCGGAGGTGGGAGAGGGGAGCGGGCAGGTGCAAGAGGGGACAGGGGGATCACCGGACTCGCTAGAGTTCTACCACGAACTGGAACTGTACCGGCAGCTGCTAGCGTTACCCCTCACCCCCGCTGTTGCTACGCCCCGCCGTCGCGCGCGCACGCCCGATCCTGCGCCGACACGGACTCGAGGTTTGTCTAGTTTAGCAACAACTAATAGCTCATTTACACTCGCGTACGAGTGGCGAGACGAACTGCGAGACGAGCAACGAGACGGGAGTGTGAATAGACGCTCGCGGCTCGCTTCGCGCCTAGTCTCGTACTTCGCAACGCTCGCGACGCCGAGCCGAGATACGAGACGAAGCACGAGGCGAGGTAAGTACGAGGCGAGAGTGTAAATCAGGTATAACAGTCTTACCCATAGGGCACACGGCACGGGGTTCTAAAAGTTTGATATATTTGCTTACACGAGAACAATGAGTTTTGTTTGTCAAAGGTCCCGATAGACATGTTTTAGGTAAGATAGCTCTGACTACACTAATTCTATATGCCACACGAGCCAAAAGCACGAGGATCCCATAAAGCCATATATTTCCCGGCTCAGTCTGTAATTAAATAATTAAATGCTGTTCTACACATGACTCTATTGCTCATGCAATAAGAGGGTGCGTAAGCCATTTTGAGTTTCATCACCGCTCATCCACTTTTTCTCCTGACTGTACCTCACTATGCTCACAGAGTGTCTTAAAATTTGCGTCGTGAAGTTCAAACTTAATGCACGCTCACGTCCGTCGTCTGTGTGGCTGGATTAGCCGATGAAGTACCTACCTGCTTTGTTTAATCTATATATATAAAAGAAGAAACTGACTGACTGACTGACTGACTGACATACCAACGCACAGCCCAAACCACTGGGCCTAGAGATTCAAAATTTGGCATGTAGGTTCCTTATAAGGTCTAGGGGTGCACTAAGAAAGGATTTTTCAAAATTCACTCCCTAAGGGGGTGAAACGGGGGTCCAAAGTTTGTATGGGGAAACAAGATTAGTTCGACTATTTTATTCGAAACTTCACAGAAGTACTCCTAATGCTAAATGAGTAAACACGTGTTTCAGGTTTTTTGAGAATTCAATCCCTAAAAGGGGGGAAAGGGGTAACAAAGTCTGAAAATCAACATGGGTGTTGTTTCTATGGTTTATCGGGTCGCTGGTTATGAAAACAACAACGGTTTTAAAATCCGACGAGGCAGACGTACTAGGGGCGTTCAATAAAAAGTGAGAATGAGTATGTTATAAACAACTTTTACTAAATGTCATTTTATTTTTCGACATAGTCACCTTTTAGCAGAATACACTTAGTATATCTTTTTTCTAAACTTTAAATTCCATTTTTAAAAAAGGTCTCATCTTGAGTACTTAAAAAATCTTGTACTGCAGCGACTACCGCGTCGTCGTCTTCAAATTTCTGGCCTCTCAGGTATTGTTTCAATCTCGGAAATAGGTAGAAATCACTGGGAGCGAGATCTGGTGAATACGGAGGATGCTTAAGGATATCGAACCCAGCATCACGAATTGCAGCCATTGCAACGGCGGACTTGTGTGCCGGGGCATTGTCCTGGTGGAACAGCACAACTTTCGAGAGTTTACCTCGCCGTTTTTCGCGGATCTCATTGCGCAATGTTGCTATTTGTTTGGCGTATAAAGTGCCCGTAATAGTGGCTGCATGCTCGAGATACTCAATCATTAATACCCCTTTACCATCCCAAAAAACAGAGCCCATGACCTTACCGGCAGATGGGCTCACCTTGAATTTCTTCGGAGTTGGAGATGATGGCCTTTTCCATGTCATAGACTGCAGTTTCGTTTCAGGGTCGTAATGATGGAGCCATGTTTCGTCCATTGTTATAAATCGCGCCAAAAAAAGTTCCCGGTCTTGCTGCATCAGGTTCAAAGCTTCTTGACAAATCTCTAGTCTAGTTTGTTTTTGCGTGTCAGTAAGCATTCTTGGTACCCAACGCGCAGATAGCTTTTTCATACCCAAGCGTTCATGTAAAATATTATGCACGCTCCCCGTTGAAATCTTTACATTTTCAGCAATAAAACGAACCGTGACACGACGATCCGCCAAAACTGAGTTTTCAACTTTTTTCACAATTTCTTCAGTTATTGCAGTAGTAGGGCGTCCGGAGCGGGGGTCGTCCATGGTCGGTGTTCTTCCATGTCTAAATTCGGCGCACCAACGTGCGACTGTCGAATACGGAGGAGCATTAGACCCTAAAGTGTCCCGCAAATCCAAATTGACTTGGTCCGTAGAAAAATTTTTCAAATATAAGTATTTGATAACGGCGCGCAGTTCAATTATCTCCATTTTCGCTAACGTACTCAATAGCATTGCAAAGAAATTACCGTATGTTTTTTTAAACAAAAGACAGTTAGTTTTTTTTTTCATAGCAATCAGCTAGATAGATTAGCTTTACCGGCCAGTATTTAATTTCGTAATATTAAAAGAGTTTGCATCTCATTCTCACTTTATATTGAACGCCCCTCGTAAAATACCATCTCCCTGGATGGGGTGCGATGGGGTTGAAATATAAACTAAATAACTGTTGATATATCAACGCACAGCCCACACCACTGGACCTAGAGACTTGAAATTTTGCACATAGATACCTTATACAATGTAGGCATCCACTAAGGAAGGATTTTTGGGAATTCCTACGGGAAAGGGAAAAAACGGGATTTATATATTCGATTCCGAGTGACCCTTTCTCGGTAACTATAATAACTAGACTCTTCAAATTTGATACACAAGTAGGTATTACATTATTTAAAACATTAATTTCAGGATTTTTCAAAATTCCCACGGGATAAGGAAAAAACGGGATTTATATATTCAGTTCAACGGGATCCTATGAACTATAATTACTTGACTCTTCAAATTTGGCATAGATGTAGGTAATTATAAATTCCCATGGGATAAGGAAAAAACGGGATTTTTCGTTTTACTGGTCGTAGAAAGCTGAAATTCGGCAAGTAGGTTGTTTGGGGAGTGTTGAGCTGGATTGAGAGAGGACTTTCCAAAATTCCTACGGGAACGGGAAAAACAGGATTTTTCGTTTTACAGGTCGTAGAAAGTTGAAATTCGGCATGTAGGTTCCTTGGGGAGTGTAGATGAGCATTGAGAGAGGACTTTCCCCAATTCCCACGGGAACGGGAAAAAACGGGATTTTTCGTTTTACTGGTCGTAGAAAGCTGAAATTCGGCATGTAGGTCGTTTGGGGAGTGTAGAGGAGCATTGAGAGAGGACTTTCCGAAATTCCCACGGGAACGGGAAAAACGGAATTTTTCGTTTTACTGGTCATAGAAAGCTGAAATTTGGCAAGTGGGTTCCTTGGGGAGTGTAGAGCTGGATTGAGAGAGGACTTTCCAAAATTCCCACGGGAACGCGAAAAAACAGGATTTTTCGTTTTACTGGTTGTAGAAAGCTGAAATTCGGCATGTAGGCTGTTTGGGGAGTGTCGAGGAGCATTGAGAGAGGACTTTCCAAAATTCCCATAGGAACGGGAAAAACGGGCTTTTTCGTTTTACTGGTCATAGAAAGCTGAAATTTGGCAAGTGGGTTCCTTGGGGAGTGTAGGGGAGCATTAAGAAAACATTTCCCGAAATTCTTACGGGAACGGGAAAAAACGGGATTTTGCGTTTTACTGGTTGTAGAAAGATAAAATTTCAAAATTCATAAGTTTATACTGTAAGTAGGCCGCAAAGGGCACTTTAACCGACTTCTAAAAAAGGAGAAGGTTATGCAATTATGCATTCCACTTTATGATTTTTTTTATGTAGGTATGTTCACCGATTTCTCGGTCAATTGTGGACCTGCTTGCTTGCTTGCCTGTATGCTTGCTTGCTTGATATCTTGGTTCTTTGCAATACTCATAGTACACGCGAGCGAAGCCGCGGGCAAAAGCTAGTTAAGTATAAAGGAACTCTAGACAGCAACAAATATTTGATTTAGGGGGTGTTTCACCACCTTATTGTCAAACTGCTGGTTACGTAACCAATGAATAAACTAAGTACTGGACAATTCTGTCAGCTAGTGTTTTTTCAGTTTCACCACTCCGGTCCTGTGCAAACTAAGTACCACTTAAGTAATCGTGGGTTTAACAAAAAGTCGGAATGGCAACGTCGCATTTCACGACCACGCGTTCCTGTTCGCACACTTTCGTTCAAAGAGTCACTCATTATTAAAGCAAAAGAAATGGTTAACTATATAATTTTTGAATACATCTATTTTTTTTGCATAAACAAATATGTAACATTATAATTGATCCAAAAACGGTATTTATTTACGATACTTTGTTAACAATAACAAAGAAAAATAAAATCACGTAAAACGAATCGAAAAGTGGCGCCAAACCATTTGACAGATAAACTTTTTTTTAATGGCGACATACAGGTTCAGGTAGAACCAACGATTGAGCCACTGAAAAAAAGTTTGTTATTAAAAAATATTACGAAATTTTGGATTTATTTTTACATACTAAAAGTGTACCTACATTTTTTTATTCAAATCTTGATATTTAAATTATTTTATGCAATTTAGCATGACCTTTTTCTTTAAAAAATAAAAAATACTTTGATTTATTTTTCTGAAACCGGCTGAAGGGCTCTCCAACCATGGCCACAAAAAAATAAACTAACTTTATGTGACGGATAAAAATGCTAAATGCCTCCTGATCTGATGGTCAAATTAAGAAACAGTTTGTCCGTCACTTAGCGCTAATAGAGACTGGTGAAACAGAAATTTTAATTCCATCGTCAAATAAGGTTATGATTAAGCTAATCCGAACTTTAAGAAAAGTGGTGAAACAGCCCCTTAGTTTCGGTCACAGAGGACTTATGGTGAAAGTTTCCTTTAGCTTATTGTCATCCCATTTTTTACGCCACTTTCGCAAGGTTTGATTTTGATGTAGGTATGTATAAAGGGTGGAAAAATAAGTCGGGCCCTGGAGGGAAACTACCTTGAATCCTTAAGTTGGCTCATTTTACTTAATTTTTAAAAAGAACCAAAATTGCATTTAAAGATTTTTTAAAACTCGCTTGCCTCGCCCGGGACTCGAACCAACTAAAATTATTTTTTTTATACTAATCGATAGGATTATATGTAT
Source organism: Archips crataeganus (assembly GCA_947859365.1). Taxonomy (NCBI): domain Eukaryota; kingdom Metazoa; phylum Arthropoda; class Insecta; order Lepidoptera; family Tortricidae; genus Archips; species Archips crataeganus. The sequence continues at coordinate 17,253,688 of OX402055.1, forward strand.
ACATATTTGCTGTGATTTATTTTTCAAAAGTGTTTTTCAATTTAAAGACACTTCAAAATCGCTTATCTTCTTTCTAATGCCAAAAAACGAAGTAAGTATAGCCAAGCTACATACACCACCACCTCGCACTTTTAGCTCGTGTAATATTTCCTTCCATTCTTCTTCGCATGAGTTGTTTTGCCTACCTACACAAGAAATTTGTTTTTTTTTTAAGACAATCTTTATCTTTACCAAAATGAGTTCTGCAGTCCTAAACACCCAGTTTATAAAATTGTAACTATACCTAATACTTTGGTACTTACTAAAATTTTAACAATAAAGACTCGCTATGAACAATTTGTACCCCAATCCAATAGGCCAAAGTAGATGGTCGCGTTCTTTTTGCCTCTACAGCTAATGCCATGTGCGATTCGTCACAATAATAATATCAGCAAAGGTGGAGAAAGCCATTACTCACGGACTTATAATTCAACTCGACAAATGGCACAAAGGGCGCCTAAGGTCGTGAACTGGACGCCAGCGGGGCGGGCAGCGGCGCGACGAGCGTTTTCTGTGTTTATTGCGTGTGCTGCCAGGTGACCATTCTGTAGGGATGCCCGATCTGAGTAGATCTTTTGGAAGATCGATCTTCAGCAATACGATTTACGATTTTTTGAATCGATTCACTTCGATGCGATCTTCCACAAGATCGAATCGCATGCCTAAGAGATCGGATGAAAAAAATCGAATGTTCTTAATGACAATTACAGCAACAGATAGTTGGCATTTTAATGAACTAAATCTATAAGCATGCATATTATTCTTTTATTTATTTTTGACTAACTTTTTTCCGCAGTTTTGGTCGGTTGCTTAGGTCAATAGTATCCCACGAAAACTACCTTTTCGATTGGTTTAAATGTTAGTCTTTATCTTTAACCGCTACAATTATCCCACTACAAAAACTCCCTTCGGAAGTTTCGGATTTACAACATAAGTATGGATGGAAGTATGGATTACGATACGATTCGATCTTTCTTGATCGATTCAAAATCATGCGATCCAGTACGCTTAGTATAAGTTTTACTTCACCAAAATACTTCTCGATCGCGTTTACGTAAAAAAATCAATTACTAGGGAAACATGGAAAGCGCCTCCGCGGCCGGGCGTCCATGTTTCCATAGAATTGAATTTTTTACGTAAACGCGATCGAGAAGTATTTTGGTGAAGTAAAACTTATAATGAACTAAAACAATTACTTTGCTCACCCGCGACCTTACAATAGTTACGTTTATGCAAGAAATGTGCGTTCATGCAGTTCCTCCACCTCCACACTGTACGAACACACACAAAACACATAAACCCAACCATCACCACCACCAAGCTACACTGACGCGTTTCGAACTCAACCAGAGCTCATCTTCAGAGTTACCACAACCGTATGCTATGCTACCAAACGTTAAACTAACAAACCAAAACAAATGTTTTAACTTGTCACTGTAACTTCTCAAGTACCCACTTTATTTTTCTTATTCTCAAACTACCCCACAAAAATTAACTTTTATTGACATATTTAAAACTACCTTGAATTTTTTTTTGTTTATTTATTTATAAGGCATATTTAATTAATACTAACTGTTCAAATTCGACCCAAGCCGCAGTAAAGGAGAAGATACTAAATTTACCTGTTCATTAATAATAGACCCCATAGTGTTGTACCTAATTATTTCCATGCATTCCAGAGCATCCAGACGCAACCCCTTGCCGCAATAATGTAACACTTCATAAGAATCTGAATCTAACAATGAATGATTTGATTCCAACAAATGTTTTGCAAAATTCGATCTATCTGGATGCTCATTCCTATATGCCGAAACATGCTCTTTAAATCTAGTATTAAAACTTCGGCCTGTCTGTCCTACGTATATCCCATTGCAGTCATTACAAGTAAGCTTGTATACCCCCGATCTAGTTCCCTTATCTACCTGTTCTTTGTGGTTACATAGCCTAGAGTACAAAGAGTTGTTAGTCTTAAAGTCATGGAAATAATTAGGTACAACACTATGGGGTCTATTATTAATGAACAGGTAAATTTAGTATCTTCTCCTTTACTGCGGCTTGGGTCGAATTTGAACAGTTAGTATTAATTAAATATGCCTTATAAATAAATAAACAAAAAAAATTCAAGGTAGTTTTAAATATGTCAATAAAAGTTAATTTTTGTGGGGTAGTTTGAGAATAAGAAAAATAAAGTGGGTACTTGAGAAGTTACAGTGACAAGTTAAAACATTTGTTTTGGTTTGTTAGTTTAACGTTTGGTAGCATAGCATACGGTTGTGGTAACTCTGAAGATGAGCTCTGGTTGAGTTCGAAACGCGTCAGTGTAGCTTGGTGGTGGTGATGGTTGGGTTTATGTGATTTGTGTGTGTTCGTACAGTGTGGAGGTGGAGGAACTGCATGAACGCACATTTCTTGCATAAACGTAACTATTGTAAGGTCGCGGGTGAGCAAAGTAATTGTTTTAGTTCATTAATATGGACCTCCGCAAAGTAACGCCTGATTCAATAAATTATGTAAAACTTATACTAAGCATACAGATTGTAGATCGATTCAATGCGATCCAAAAGATCGATTCAAATCAAAATAATGGGCATCCCTACCACTCTGCAGCTAGCGTCTCGGCCGCGCAATGAACAGTCGAGTCGGTATGCTTAGTATAAGTTTTACTATGGAAACTTTCCATAGTAATTGAAATGTTAACGTAAACGCGATCGAGAAGTATTTGGCGAAGTAAAACTTATACTAAGCAACAGTACGCTTAGTATAAGTTTTCCTTCACTTCAATACTTCTCGATCGCGTTTACGTAAAAATTTCAATTCTATGGAAACATGGAAGCGCGCGCGCGGAGACGCTGTCCATGTTTCCCTAGTAATTGATTTTTTTACGTAAACGCGATCGAGAAGTATTTTGGTGAAGTAAAACGTATACTAAGCGTACTGTATGCTTAGTATAAGTTTTTACTTCACCAAATACTTCTCGATCGCGTTTATGTAAAAATTTCAATTCTATGGAAACATGGACGCGCGCGCGCGGAGACGCTGTCCATGTTTCCCTAGTAATTGATTTTTTTACGTAAACGCGATCGAGAAGTATTGAAGTGAAGGAAAACTTATACTAAGCATACAAAGAACACGCTCGCCGTGTCGCTGCTCGCTGGCATCAAGTTCGCAGCCTATAACTTGTGTCGAAAAACGTGCGAACCTATTGTCACAGATTTTTGCTTTTTTGAATCTTATTCTGCTTTAAGGCATTTTCTGTTAGGGCTATACTTTACGGTTGCCAAAATATTGCAAAACCGGTCATTTGCGTTCATAAATCGCTATTAAAAAGTCACTACCTACTGACTATTGTCTAAAAAATCGGCCGTAATAAGTTGCTGTCACAACTAATATACCTAATCAATTATTAGTATTCTAAAAATATTGTAAAAACTACAAAAAAATCATGAAAAATACGATATTTGATTTGATCTAACTAATGGGTCTTTATTGGTTGTTACGAGTAGTTGTTAGCTACTTAAGGTGCTAAAAAGTAGTAGTTTACAGGTTGATTGTTTGTTAGTGTTAGTCAATTCATGAATTCATTTGCTAAGTAAGGTAAACGTCCCTGTCTTCGACACTGACCCAAGATATGGCACTTGCCCTTTGCGCGCCCTTTGCGCTTTGTACGGTGCGGTCCGGTGGTCAACTTAATGTAATTGCCGCATAATTCAAAATTTTCACAACAACTTTTATGCATAGAGGTACTTTTTTATCGCAGGCGCTTCGCCGCCACGCCGCAGCCGCACGCCCGGCGCACGCGCCGCGAACCCCGCGCCCCGCGTCCCTACCCCGCCTCCTGCAACGCCCCCGCCGGAGCACGCGCGCCCAGCTAAGGTAAGACTAGTGTAAGAATGAAATTGGAAAGGCGAAGGAGTCTGGAATACAAAATTTGACTCACCAGATTAGACTAGCTGATGGTGTTCTGGGGGCCCCCGTCTCTATATCCATAGGTCACTGGCTGAACTGGCCAGAGATTTAAATACCGCGGTGCTAATGAAACTTTCTTTAGGGTTTTCAGGTGAATTTGTAAAGAATCAGAAATAACTATTTTCTAGAGCCGCCATCGAAGTTGCAAAGTTAACAATTTTTACAAACCGTCGTAGGAGGGCAGCACTGGTGCTGCTTCGTTCGGAAATCAAATTTGCACATTTCAGTTTCAAAATAACATTCAGAAATAAAAAAATAAATTGTATGTGCTAAACAATTCGAAATAAATAAAGAAAGTCGTCAAAAATGTATGAAATTACGGAACAACTAGTAAGTAGGAAAAATACTAAACTAAGGTAGGTAGGTAGGTAAGTAGGGAAGGTAGGCTAACTATCGTTTTAGATCGAATACACCAACCATAGAATTAAGATGCAAAGAACAACATTAAATATAGGTATGCGTTATTAATTAAATTGTAGCAAAACACAAGGAAAAATTGGGAAGTGTCAATGCAAATGGACATCGAACTCAGTTCTTCATTATTTCGTGATGCGGGCTTTACTATACATATGTCCCAAAACTCAAGGATGACCTGGTACCAGGCGAGAGGTCACGTTATACCAGTTCTGGAAAAAACAAAGAAAAAAATCCATGTCATTTAATTTAAGATATATCACTTTTGATATTAGATATTTTCGCAAAAATGTTTATTATCGCTTACTAAGTGACAAGGATTTTTTTTTTTACTAGCTGTTGCCCGCGACTCCGTCTGCGTGGGATTAGTAATTTTGGCAGCTTATTTTTTTATCCAATTTGCTTTTTTATCAAGTATGGCTCTCCTTAGTTCGTCGATATAAAAAAATTTACCCCCCCCAACCCCCCCCCCCCGCACTCCCCTCCCAAACCCCCCCCCCCCCCCCCCACCGAACCCCCCTGCACACCCGCGTTCACATTCACCACGAGTAAAGCGTGCCTATAGAAGTTTTACTTCAAAAACCCCCGATTTTGAAACATTTTTCCGCTCCGCTCCGCTCCTATTGGTGTAAGCGTGATGATTATATAGCCTATAGCCTTCCTCGATAAATGTGCTATCTAACACTGAAAGAATTTTTCAAATCGGAGCAGTAGTTCCTGAGATTAGCGCGTTCAAATAAAAAAAACCTGTTCGATAAATTCTTAAAATAGACGTATCTTTCTTATTTGTGAACCGATTCAAATGAAACAAACACTAAATGTTAATCCAAGAAAATACCAACATATCAGTGAAAACCGCATCCTTCTAGGTTAAGCCGTTTCTGAGATTAGCGCGCACAAACGCACAGACAGACAGACAATAATTCTAAAAATCATTGTTTTGGGTTCTATTGCGCTAATAAATGTTTTTCTCAAATATTTTCAATATGTATAGAATAGATTTTTTTCAAAGCCGTTATAAATTGACCTGTCACCCAGTACCAGGGACAACCTGTACACCTATACTAACAACCCAAGTAGTGCATACTGCGAAATTTGTCAATATGTTTTCGAAACAGTTATTCAAAAATTATTTTGTGAAATGCTCTCCTATTAGGAATCTCCTATTATTTATTTATTTGATTAGGCATATTAAGCTGACTCAATAAAACTTATCGTTTATATCATTACTTAAAACTGTTTAAGAGCAGGCACAGTCGAAGGTATAAAAATCTATATCCGTTCACGTCAAATATATGTAACAACCTTATGATTAGTGGTGTAGAGTTTTATAGATATTTTTGACGCTTTAGCAACGTTCATGACCTTGACTATACAACACTTTAATTTTTTTGATGTACCTACTTACAATCAAGACCATCTGATTTGCTTTAATTTAACTACTACTCCTTATTTCCAAAAAAAACTAAAAAAAATGCCCCAAAATATGTAATAAAAAAAAATGTAAAGGTCAAGTCGGTCGCAAGCTTAACATTTTTTACCGCAAGAGTTATAAAATAACTCGCAATTAGCATGAAATAAAAATGGCAATAACGGAGATGTCATAATTGGGCGCTTAATTCTGTCTCGACGGTAATGACCCTTCGCGGTTGCTGCGGCCGTTAAGGGTAGTGATGTAACGACAGTTTACATTTACAAGACCGGTTTTTAAAACCGCCGCACGTTCGCGGTTGTGTTGTGTCGAGTTACGACAAGTTAACCCTTAATAAGGCCCCATTTACTTGAGCATATTATCACAGAATCAAAAGCAGCAATCGAATACATACCTGACAAAGGATATTTCAATAATTACAATGGAAATTGTAGCGTATAATGAAACCAATAAGTCTGAATTTCCAACTCAATGCCTTATTAAGGGTTAAAAAATATATACCTCGTTGAGTTTCTTGCCAGTTTATTTTCAACAGAGGTTTTTTCCGAACTGGTGGTAAAGTTTCCGACGCGAGACGTTTAAATGTGTTGTAGCCTAAATTGAATAAAGATGTTACACATTGACATTGATTATTGGTGCATTTTATAGATAGTATTTTACGGTATCGGCGCCTATTGTGTAAAAGGTAAACGTTGAGTTCAAGCCATGCATTGCAGGATTAATCGAAATTCTTACAGGATTTTAGGGCAAATACCGATCAAAGTATATTACGGAACTTAAATACCAATCAATGGAAGAGAAAGATTATTTTACGTATTCTATTTTTTTATTTTTCGTTTGAATTTTAATCCATTGAACAGCGACTTTTTTATCCCTGGTATTTTCCATTCTTGAAGGCCTATAACTCGAAGCTATGCAGGAACACCGCCAAAGAAAAGTTCATAACTTAGTACAGTAGTTTTACAAAAATCGATATTTTAGTTTTTTGTAGTACAGGTACATCACTAGTTAAGTGAAGGCGGTCGGCGCGTGAGGGCTTAGTCACGCGACCCGCGAATTTGACACAGGTTTTATATTCTAGTAATACCTAGAACGTTGTCACATTAAAGCCTTTGTTATACCTGCCAGTGGCGTGGAGTTATCGTTTCGTTAGAAAATCAAGAAAAGAAGGAAGTACGGAAGGAAGTTAGGTACTTATGTGGTTAGAGAACCTGACTACAACGCTTGAGGTCCCGGGTTCGATCCCTCGAGTCTTGGATGTTTAATATGCATTCAAATATTACTAAAAGACTTCGTCAACTCCCGTTCTTTATCCCGTGGAAAATCCCAAAAATCCCTTCTCAATGCATCTTTATTCAAATTAAAAATATTTATTTCAGACAGAGTCCATAAAATGGTTATGATCTCTATGATTATAGTTATGATCTCTACGATCGTAGAAGGCGATTTCTGCCAAGTCTTGAAAACAGCTGCAGTTAAATAAACTAAAAAAAAGGTAAATATTAAATCCGTAGCATGCAAACTACGCTACGCGCTACGAGCTACGCCTTACGTAGCAAGTGCTACGTGTCGCAGACGAGAAAAACTTAAGGCTGTTTTATGAATGACGAACCAACACTCGAGACCAATAAAACGGATCAGTTTTTACATAACCTTACTAAGAATCAGACCTGTCTTCATTGCTCTTGACTGTATTTATTTATATCAGGATTAAAATCACGCAGTTCAATGCTTAGTGAATTGTATAGCGAATCGGTTCTTGCGTGTAACAAATAAATAAATAAATAAATAAATATTAGGGGACAATCTTACACAAATCGACCTAGTCCCAAACTAAGCAAAGCTTGTACTATGGGTACTAGACGACGATAAACATACATTATATAGACAAATAAATACTTAAATACATAGAAAACATCCATAACTCAGAAACAAATATTCATGCTCATCACACAAATAAATGCCCTTACCGGGATTTGAACCCAGGACCTCTTGCTTCGTAGGCAGGGAACAAAAGGTTCGGTCTGTGCCATAGCCAATGTTAAATTCGAGTACGAATTACCCAGTATTCCGCAAACTTTTTGTGTTCAAGGTACATTTAGGAAAACGAAAACTTTTGGAGGTACACCTTAAATGAAAAATCATGTGAATCAGCGTGATTTACATCTCTGTGTACTAAGTATTTTTCTTCCGTCCGTCTATTTAGCTTTATGAGATAACCTTATTTTTCCGAGGCACACCAACTAATGACTACGGTACACCAGTGTGCCGCGGCACACACTTTGCGGAACACTGAATTAAATACACGACACTGTATCGAAAGTTAAAATATCGATTTTTTTCTCTATAACCGTTAACTTTTTAATCTATATATATAAAACCGGCCAAGAGCGTGTCGGACACGCCCAAGGTAGGGTTCCGTAGCCATTACGAAAAAATCAAGTAATATTTTTCTAAGGATTTCGTATGTGTGCGGAATCATCCAAGTTTAGGTATGTTTTATACCTTAGGCTACTATTTACTCTTAAACTACAAATAATTTCCAAGCAATCTTAGCCGCTATAATTTTCCTAGTAAATTTGATATATTTACTACCATTCTGAATTTATTCAAATTTTTCCACCAAAACAGTTTAGATTTTAGAGGGGGGGGGGGGACGGCCGATATTTATGAAAATTTTCACTTTAAAGTTGAATATTTCGCAAACAGATCACTGAATAGAAAAATCATGTTAGTAACTCCGCAATGGTTTTAAAAGACCTATCCAACGATACCCCACACTATAGGGTTAGCCGAGAAAAAAAAAATCACCCCCACTTTACGTCTATGGGAGGTACCCTAAAAAAATTTTTTTTACTTTTTTTATTCAATCACTTTGTCGGCGTCACTGATATATATATTCATGCCAAATTACAGCTTTCTAGTACTAACAATCTCTGAGCTTAGCCGCGGACAGACAGACAGACGGACAGACATGGCGAAACTATAAGGGTTCCTAGTTGACTACGGAACCCTAAAAATGAATCCCTATTTCCCTTGGTCACGGCATCACGCATGAACGGCTGGACCGATTTCACTAATTCTTTTTGTGTTGTGTTTGTCATTGTCAGGAGAAGGTCTTATGAAAGAAAAAATTAAGAAAATTGCGCGGAAAATTAGAAAATATAAGAAAAATTACCGTCCATAATAACTTTTCTAATGTAACCTTATGGCGTTTGACATAACTGCCAGTCGTTTGACAGTTGGCGTGATTAACAGAATAAGATCGTTTAAATTAAATGTACGGGTCGAAATTTTATTCATAAAACTAGCGACGCGCCCCGACTTCGTGTGGGTGTAGTTTGGGGAAAAAGAGGTAAATATACAAACTTTCCACCTTAAATTATAGACTTTCTTTATTTTTCACACCTATTTTTCAAAGTTACACCCGTGCGAAGCCGGGGCGGGTCGCTAGTATTGTTATAAAACTAAGCTAATCTAATGGGTTCTATACCTGCCTATACGATGTTTTCTAATAAATCCTAAGAAGTTTACGGTTTCAGAAAAAAAACCAATCGATATTTTAACTTTTCGATATTTTAATATTTTCGATATTCAGATCCGTGCTCGAAAAAAAACGCGCTTCTTGGTAAGAAACTTCTTAATTCTCTACTGTCACATAAACCTCCAATAGAGTCCAATAGGGTCCTATTGACGCCATGTAGGCGGGAAACCCTGAAATGAATGTAATAAGGATATGTTTAAAAAGTGCGTCTACATTTCATGAACTAGATATTAAAATCAGGACTATCGACCATTCCACTCCTGATCCATCGTCGAACGTTTTTACAGTAAGTTTTGTAATGAATTCCCTTGTCAAGCAATATGAGGTCACTATGAATTTTTTTGTGAAGATAATTCCATGGATCGGATTTAGTTGGTTCACCTACATTTTGTAAAAACTTACGGCTTCAATTTCAACTTATTCAGAAAACGTTGCGGAAAGTCGTAGAAAAAGGCTAGTTAATAAGTTAGTTACTAAAAAGCTGCGGAGTAGGCAGCGAGTTTTTTATGCAAATATGAAAGAAATATGAATAGACATATTTGCACAAGCACAAAGAGCCTCTTTGTAGCACGAACATGCGTTCAAATATTTGCAGAGATGGAAATCTACAGGTCACGGGGTCTCAGATAGTAATACTCGTATGTATTAATTATAGAAAGAAATAAAAAAAATATATACTCTAGAACAATTAACCTAAAACTAAAAACCTTAAAAATATAATATAATAACTAAAATATGAGGAGTCTAGGCAAGGTTCCGAAGATACTGGCAGAATGAATAAAATAAATGAAGAAAAAAGTACATTTGATATTATGTTTATGTACAGTCAGGTATAAAAGTATGGGTGCACACAACTTGCTCATAAATATGTCCCATAGCTTTTATGTCGTCGAATTAAGGTATAGGTACATATGTAACGATGGGAGGATTAAATCGATACTTATTTTTGCACTTGACCGTACAGTAGAACAAACTGAATTGATTACCAGAGCAAAACCTTTTCGTTACAAATGTCATGCTGACATTTCGGAAATCTGCCAAAAAAATCCAGAAATACAATGTAATCAGTTTTTGTAAAAAAAAACATTTTTAAAGCAAACTTTTTAGCTGACTGTACTTTTTGTTGACTGTACTTACATTGTCATCCAACTTACATAAGTATACTAAATTACAAGTAAATTCGACCATGGACGTGGATCAAATTCGACTTCCAAGATTTGACCCGTACATACATAGATACATAGGTACATTGCAAGTTAAATAAAAGCTTGTAATAATAAAAAAAAGATACAGACGAATTTGAGAACCCACTCTTTTTTTGAAGTCGGTTGAAAATGCGGCCCAATTTATACTAGTCGATTTTTTATTTGTATCTTTTCCTGCCAAATGTATATATTTTTTTCTGTGTATCGAATATGTGTAAATAAAATATCTCTCTCCCTCTCTCTGTCTCTCTCTAAAAATATTCGCGATTTTTTTCCTCGACTGTATACGGTCACATCACAAACAATAATTCATCATCATCATCCCAACTTATATACGTCCCACTGCAGGGCACAGGCCTCATCTCGGAATGAGAGGCCTTGGACCGTAGTTCCTACTCGGACCCATTGCAGATTGGGAACTTCACACACACTTTTTACATATGTCAAGTTTTAGATATGCCTACCGAAAGGGAAATGCATAATATAGATAAATAAAGTATGTATCTATGTATATTATAATATATATACATATTCTCTACATATGTATATGTATAAGATATGTATCTATTTATTTGTTTGTTTATTTTGTTAGACACTTTTTACACCAACTTATTTGTGCTGATTTTGGTCTAACAAGTTTGATGCAATGATATGAAGGGTTTGACTGAAAATCAGCGCTGCAGCAGGCACCTACTGCAGCTTAATGCTGAGTCAAATTCCTTTTCGACATCTCAATTATGTTCTTTTGTTTTAATAATTATTATTGTTTTCTTTATTATTATTATTTTTCTCCTGTATTAGTCAGTGTATTTTTCTTTTTTTGATGTCGAATAAAGTTCTGTCTATGTCTATGTCTACTATTGAATTTCTTCGCAGGTGTATGCAGCTGGTTTCCTCACGATGTTTTCCTTCACCGTAAAGCTCCTGCAAACATTAATTAAGTAGTCATAATACGAGCTAAAAAACCGGCCAAGTGCGAGTCGGACTCGCGCACGAAGGGTTCCGTACCATTACCTATACAAAAATAAAAACGGCAAAAAATCACGTTTGTTGTATGGGAGCCCCCTTACATATTTGTTTTATTTTAATTTTATTATTTATTTTTAAAGTTAATATATAACTAAATATTCTGTGATTAATAGGTATACAGGGTTATTTGTAATTCCCTGACATCCTCTTAACCCTGAATTCCTATCACTCAAACAAATGTTTTTTGTTTTATATACGACTTTTTAAAATGAAGCACTTTTTTTCCCAAACGACACAGAGTATCGTAAAAATAAGAGGTAATCTCAAATTTTCAAAACGTTATTACACCAACAATATTAAGTTATGACAAAAGCCGTAAAACAAAAAACATTTCTTTAAGTGGTAGGAGTTTAGGGTTAAAAGGATGCTAGTGAATTACAAATAACCCTGTATTTCAAGCGTCTACTTGTTGCCGTTATCAGTATCGAGCAAAAACGAACAAAAAAATCACGCTTGTTGTATGGGAGCTTCCTTAAATATTTATTTTATTCTGTTTTTTTTTAGTATTTGTTGTTATAGCAGCAACCGAAATACATTACTGGTATAAATTTCAACTGTCTAGCAATCACGGTTCATGAGATACAGCCTGGTGACAGACGGACGAACAGTTCCGACAACAAGTAGCTATAATCTCTTGTATAATATTAAGATTAATATTGTATTTCTCTGTAAGTGATTTTTGTATCTTTGGAGAAACAAATATCTTAAACCATAATTAATTTCAATTTGTTACCTCCCCGAGTCACTTGAGTGAAAGGGTCTTTAACATACAGACAGACGGATAACGAAGTGGTCTTATAAGAGTTCTTTTTCTTCCTTTTGTGCGTGGAATTGTAAAAATTTTTAGATTTAGATTTTTTTTATGAGTTACAAATAAGTTGTTGGATCAAAAAACATATTTAAATTGAAAATACGAATTCGAGCTCATATTTTTATCCTTATTTATTACTAGCTGTTGCCCGCGACTCCGTCCGCGAAGAATTAGGGTATAAAAAATAGCCTACAACCTGTTGTCAAACATACCAAATATTGAGAAAAAAATTGATAAAAATCGGTCAAGCCGTTTCGGAGGAGTTCGATAACAAACACCGTGACTGCCGCAACCATTTGAATGTATTTAATTTTTTTTTGCATCGGGGTGAACTTTTTTGGGCATTTTGATTGCAAAATCGATTATTATTCTGAAATATATACATATTTTCGTTTTGTTTACATTGGTGACATTCAATTTCAATGACTTCCAACGTCTGTTGTCAAAAAAAATCATTGCCATTAAAATAAATTAGTTCCACTGAAAATCCGCAACATAGCGAGGGCTAAATAGGAACTAGTCATGCTTTAATATGCAGGTCAGTGCAGAGATTTACAGACTGCAATGCAGGATAATGAATGGATTTCTTTTACCCTGAATGGCAACACTGGCATAGATAATTAGATCGCTCGCTTTTGGCTCGAAATTCGAACTTATGATTTTATTTTGCTTAATATACGAAATGTACACACCCAATATCATATTTTCTCAAGTTTATCGTGATTCCCAAGGTCAAAGAATCGAATTGCTTTAAAATTCCAGAGAAATAATGCGTTGTTTGGCAGAAAAGTGTCAAAATGGTGTTGTAGAGCGCCATCCTGCTCTGTCTCGTTTTTTTATCCCGTTCTGGCCGTTCACTTTTATATTATAGATTAGCTAAAAACGTAGTAGTCAAAGTTGTAACCGTAATAGTGTTGGGGGCAAAGCCCTGAAAATGAGAAACTTTTCATCCAACAGTGGGCGGATGTGGGCTGATTTGATTTGATTTATAAAGTCCGAAAGTGTATTAAGATTTCCCTTCGCGTTGAATTTGCCGAAGCAGTTTCAGATTAAATTTGGTACGAAGATTGATTATCGTACGGATAAGTTAAATACGTTTGATACCTTTCATCCCGTGCCGGAAAATTGCTGTAGAAGATTCTAGAAAACGTTTTTTTTTCATAAGGTATTAAAACAAATGTACCTACCTAATAATAAGTTTTCTATATTGTACTTTATGTTGTGGCAATAAATTAAATTCTATTCTATTCTATTCTATTCTATTCAAAGTGAAATAAAATGAAATGTTTATTATAACACCAGGAGATTACAAGCATTCATTATACGGTGGATCCCAAACTAGGCTGAGCCTGTATCTTGGGGTCCCGTATCATCATCATCATTCCATCCCAGCCTATATACGTCCCACTGCAAAGCACAGGGCTCCTCTCAGAATGAGAGGGCTTGGGCCGTAGTTCCCACGCGGGCCCAGTGCGGATTGGGAACTCACGTACACCATTGAATTTCTTCTCAGGTGAATGCAGGTTTCCTCACGATGTTTTACTTGACCGTAAAGCTCATGGTTAATTACAAATGTAATTTCGCACATAAGTTTCGAAAAACTCAGAAGTGCGAGTCCGGACTCGAACCCACGACCCTCTGCTTGAGAGACCTTAGGTCAAACCACTAGGCCGCCACGGCTAAGTATAAACAAAGTACATTATAATAATAGTTAGAGAATAAAAGGAAAGTTCCTCTGCAACAACAAACACAATTGTGAAATATTAGCCAGAGATTTAGATTACCTTTACTTTCTTATTGATGTTATAAATGCGAAAGTAACATGTATGTTTGTTACCTCTTGACGCTTAAATCACTGAACCATTACCTACATAAAATTTGGTATAGAGATTCATAAAAATCGGTCAAGCCGTTTCGGAGGAGTTCAATAACAAACACCGTGACACGAGATTTTATATATTACCCCGGCGCCACACATATCACAAATGTTTCAACACATATTTGAACACATACTTGATCACATGTGAAGCACCGGTATTTGCTTATTTGTTCTATTGAACAACCATACAATCAACCATAGATCAAATATGTGTTCAAATACGAGGGGCGTTCAATATAAAGTGAGAATGAGATGCAAACTCTTTTAATATTACGAAATTAAATACTGGCCGGTAAAGCTAATCTATCTAGCTGATTGCTATGAAAAAAAAAACTAACTGTCTTTTGTTTAAAAAAATATACGGTAATTTCTTTGCAATGCTATTGAGTACGTTAGCGAAAATGGAGAAAATTTAACTGCGCGCCGTTATCAAATACTTGTGTTTGAAAAATTTTTCTACGGACCAAGTCAATTTGGATTTGCGGGACACTTTAGGGTCTAATGCTCCTCCGTATTCGACAGTCGCACGTTGGTGCGCCGAATTTAGACATGGAAGAACATCGACAATGGACGACCCCCGCTCCGGACGCCCTACTACAGCAGTAACTGAAGAAATTGTGAAAAAAGTCGAAAACTCAGTTTTGGCGGATCGTCGTGTCACGGTTCGTTTTATTGCTGAAAATGTAAAGATTTCAACGGGGAGCGTGCATAATATTTTACATGAACGCTTGGGTATGAAAAAGGTATCTGCGCGTTGGGTACCAAGAATGCTTACTGACACGCAAAAACAAACTAGACTAGAGATTTGTCAAGAAGCTTTGAACCTGATGCAGCAAATATTATTTATTTTATTAGCAGTACGGCTGCTCACCGAATCTAAGATTATTTAAAAGCGAAAAAATAAATAATATTTGAATAAATAGATGTGGTACATCATTTCTTACGCATTTCCAATGTAATTTGGAACGTAGGAGTCGCAGCTTCTAATAGTTGCGATGGATGTTACCACACGCCACTGTTGGCGTATGTAAGCGATTAAGAATTTCGGGGGAGTCGGTTGGATGCGACGTGGTTCAATTGGTAGAACACCCGTTGGGGCGCATACCCAGGAGACGTGGGTTCGAATCCCACCGGCGCACCCGAAAAACTTTTTCGCTTTTAAATAATCTCTGATGCAGCAAGACCGGGAACTTTTTTTGGCGCGATTTATAACAATGGACGAAACATGGCTCCATCATTACGACCCAGAAACGAAACTGCAGTCTATGACATGGAAAAGGCCATCATCTCCAACTCCGGAGAAATTCAAGGTGAGCCCATCTGCCGGTAAGGTCATGGGCTCTGTTTTTTGGGATGGTAAAGGGGTACTAATGATTGAGTATCTCGAGCATGGAGCCACTATTACGGGCACATTATACGCCAAACAAATAGCAACATTGCGCAATGAGATCCACGAAAAACGGCGAGGTAAACTCTCGAAAGTTGTGCTGTTCCACCAGGACAATGCCCCGGCACACAAGTCCGCCGTTGCAATGGCTGCAATTCGTGATGCTGGGTTCGATATCCTTAAGCATCCTCCATATTCACCAGATCTCGCTCCCAGTGATTTCTACCTATTTCCGAGATTGAAACAATACCTGAGAGGCCAGAAATTTGAAGACGACGACGCGGTAGTCGCTGCAGTACAAGATTTTTTAAGTACTCAAGATGAGACCTTTTTTAAAAATTGAATTTTAAGTTTAGAAAAAAGATATACTAAGTGTATTATGCTAAAAAGTGACTATGTCGAAAAATAAAATGACATTTAGTAAAAGTTGTTTATAACATACTCATTCTCACTTTTTATTGAACGCCCCTAGTATGTGTTGAAACATTTGTCTATGTGTGGCGCCGGGGTTAGATGATTAGAAAGATTAGATATACTTAGTATTTGTCACCATTACATCAAACCTGTTTCAACCGAAAGCTTGTTCATTAATTTAACTCTAAAGTTTAATTTTGATTAAGCTCTATCATTTACTCAATTTCGAAAAACAAATTCAGGAACCCTTTCGTTAGAGACGAGTAAAGTCCCATCTGGGTACTATTTGCTTGGGACTGTGGAGACGTAATTTCATTTACTAATTAACCGTTTCTTGATAGACTTTCGCGCCTACTCGGCTATATTATAGCCCGTCGGTGAAGCACAGTATACAATAGTATACAATCTACAGAGCTCCTCGAGTTTGCATACGCACAAACGAGTCCACTCGTATTTTTCTCCTCTAATCTGCTCATCCGGTCAAGCGTTACATATACACACATTGATGTACAAAAATTGTTGTATCAGGCTATAAGTATAAATGTAAGTTAGTATTTGTTTTTTATTGTCATGATCGATAGAAAGTAATCTCAAAGATGTTTTATGTATAGTAACGATGAAATTATGTTTCGATACCTATGTACTAGGGGCGTTCAATAAAAAGTGAGAATGAGTATGTTATAAACAACTTTTACTAAATGTCATTTTATTTTTCGACATAGTCACCTTTTAGCATAAGACACTTATTAAATCTTTTTTCTAAACTTAAAATTTCATTTTTTAAAAAGGTCTCATCTTGAGTACTTAAAAAATCTTGTACTGCAGCGACTACCGCGTCGTCGTCTTTAAATTTCTGGCCTCTCAGGTATTGTTTCAATCTCGGAAATAGGTAGAAATCACTGGGAGCGAGATCTGGTGAATACGGAGGATGCTTAAGGATATCGAACCCAGCATCACGAATTGCAGCCATTGCAACGGCGGACTTGTGTGCCGGGGCATTGTCCTGGTGGAACAGCACAACTTTCGAGAGTTTACCTCGCCGTTTTTCGCGGATCTCATTGCGCAATGTTGCTATTTGTTTGGCGTATAATGTGCCCGTAATAGTGGCTCCATGCTCGAGATACTCAATCATTAATACCCCTTTACCATCCCAAAAAACAGAGCCCATGACCTTAACGGCAGATGGGCTCACCTTGAATTTCTCCGGAGTTGGAGATGATGGCCTTTTCCATGTCATAGACTGCAGTTTCGTTTCTGGGTCGTAATGATGGAGCCATGTTTCGTCCATTGTTATAAATTGCGCCAAAAAAAGTTCCCGGTCTTGCTGCATCAGGTTCAAAGCTTCTTGACAAATCTCTAGTCTAGTTTGTTTTTGCGTGTCAGTAAGCATTCTTGGTACCCAACGCGCAGATACCTTTTTCATCCCCAAGCGTTCATGTAAAATATTATGCACGCTCCCCGTTGAAATCTTTACAATTTCAGCAATAAAACGAACCGTGACACGACGATCCGCCAAAACTGAGTTTTCGACTTTTTTCACAATTTCTTCAGTTACTGCTGTAGTAGGGCGTCCGGAGCGGGAATCGTCCATTGTCGATGTTCTTCCACGTCTAAATTCGGCGCACCAACGTGCGACTGTCGAATACGGAGGAGCATTAGACCCTAAAGTGTCCCGCAAATCCAAATTGACTTGATCCGTAGAAAAAATTTCAATCACAAGTATTTGATAACGGCGCGCAGTTCAATTTTCTCCATTTTCGCTAACGTACTCAATAGCATTGCAAAGATATTACCGTATATTTTTTTTAAACAAAAGACAGTTAGTTTTTTTTTTCATAGCAATCAGCTAGATAGATTAGCTTTACCGGCCAGTATTTAATTTCCTAATATTGAAAGAGTTTGCATCTCATTCTCACTTTATATTGAACGCCCCTCGTAACTTTCGTCTTAGTTAGTTAAGTGAATTGTAATTATAATTTTTGTTTGAAAATAATGATTTTCTGTCATTTTATTTGCTGCGCATTCTTCTTGGCAATGATGTTCTTTCCGAAACTTTGGTACCTAGTATAAAAAAATAGACACATTAAGAGCTTTTTGCGACGTACTTACAGAATAAAAGTTTTGTTTATGATGATAAAATATGTTATTCAAAGAAAAACAAACTCTGCACGCTAATACGCTGCACGCAAATACGGGTAAAAAATCCGAGCGGCATTTGCAGATAACTTGCTGATTTTATACTGTGGCTGAAGGTTGAAAAGCGTCCTTAGAAATACGAGAATTGAGTTCAAAGAAGTTAATGTCTATTTAGGAGCTAGACTGTGTGAAAAGGTGGAGATAATTCAGGCTAAGCAGGATGTTCCGTTGCTCGCTAATGAATGAAAAGCACAAGATGACACGGCGGTTTAGCTGGGAAGCTAAACATTTTGAAGACTTTAAATAATTGTACGTTCGTTGCCGAATGGGTTTCAAGGGATGGCCAAAGGAGCAGGCAGACCCAGGAGGAGATGGCCGGACGACCAGAGTGCTTTTCAGCTAGTACCTATAGGAAAGAATGGCGGAGGAGTTGTTCAGCAGCGGGAGATATTATATTTAGTAGAGTAGTCTATAAAAAAATGTAAATAGTCTGATAAACTAGTGACCCTTGTTTCATGGATCATAAAAATATCATTTCAGGGATATTAGAGTCACATAAGATAAAAAAAAAGTTTCTCGCCCGGTTATCGTTGAGTTTTGGGACAATCTATATATATTTTGGAGATTCGTAACTGCCTTACTATTTAGATATTAAGGATGTTATTTACTTGAAATTTAAACTGTTGTGAAGCTTTCGTACCATTATGTAAGTATGTATAATAATACTAGCTATTGCCCGCGACTCCGTTCACGAAGAATGGAGTTACAAAAAATAGCCTACGACCTATTCTCAGACCTACCAAATATACAGAAAAAATTTCATAAAAATCGGTCAAGCCGTTTTGGAGGAGTTTGGTAACAAAAACCGTGACACGAGATTTTTATATACTAGACTAGAAGAATAAGACTTTTATTTAGCATAGATTTTGTATGTAACTCGTTATCTTTGCCACTATTGATTATAACCAATCCTCTATTGATGACCTCAACTACTCCGTGAAGACTTCGAAGAATTTTCGTTTTAATAAGACTAGCAAAATCTACTATTTCCTATTGGCTAACCGAAATGCACGAAGTTAAAAATCTGGCATTGTCTCTCTCTTCACGCTTTATGTCGTATGTCTCCCATGTGAAAGTAATCTCCATGATCTCTTTATTTCCGGTCAATCCATTTCAGGGCGGACGATTTCCTACTCCGCGATGGGGTTGTTATAACTCTCCATAATTCTTAAAACTTGGATATGGCATAACGGGCATTGAATCAATTTTTACGACGTCCGGATGAAGATTCTGTAATGAACTGGGTTGAGTTTGAAAAAGCGACGTTCGTAAGAAACTTTTGATTCATCTAGTGCTTGTTAGGGTTCCGTAGTCCAATGAGCAACCCTTTTACTTTGCTTGCCTTAGAGGCTATTGTCTGCATGTCATAGTGTGACAAAAGCGTATGAAACTATATGCAATTTAAAACGGAATGCAAGTGGCACTGAACAGAGGAAATTGGAAGAATCTAAAGGAGGGTTACACCAAGATGGTTGGAAACGGCTAAGATGAAGAAATGTTAATGCTAGAATGCACTGAGCTGGGACCATTTTGTAACAGCATCAATATGTACCTACCTATGTCTATGTCGTGTTTGCACTCTTACTTTTAGCCTGTGTACGTGTTATTGTTGTTATAAATAAATGTTTTTCTTTCTTTCTTTCTTAGAAAGTAGTAATTTTGGAGTAGAAACTCTAGGCGCATGGGGTCCAGGCGCGAAGGAACTCGCAAAAGAGATTTCTTCGCGCCTGGTAGAAACGACTGGTGACCAGAAGGCAGGTGGCTATTTCCGCCAACGATTAAGCCTGGCTATTCAACGCGGTAACGCTGCCTGCCTTCTGGGAACTATGCCGTCGGGTGACATCCTAAAAGATATTTTTTATTTATAAATTTTTAGTTTTAGGTTCAGTTTTATTTTCCTTTATTTATAAATTGTACATACTTTAGATTATTACTATTTAAACAATGTAAAAATTAAAATAAATAAATGACACCCCCATTTTTGAAAGAAAGAAAGAAAAAACATTTATTCGTGACAGTTACATAAACAACAGGCATACGAGATAACAATGTAAGAAAGCAACTATCACGAAACGGACCCACCTCAGCATAATGCCGGCTCGAGAGCCAGCGCTGGTCTTCCGGTGGGACCGTGAGGCCGACTTTTCTCGCTGCACGTACGACCGGACCGTGTCTAATATTGCATATTGACAACGCGAACAAAGTGGTAAAATATTATTAATATTGCTCTAATTGGGTCATTATTCGAGCGTTTGTTCCGAATCACTTTCATGGACATTTTTTGTAGAAATGGCAAAAGGTTCTGATACAGTTTTTAATTATGTACAAGTAAAGTACAAGTGAAGTACAAGTGAAGTACAGGTCCTCTAATAAATAACCGAAAACGCCATCAAAATCTACAGCCGATTCTTAGAAAACGTGACCACGAAAGTGAGGCGGTTGAAACGCTCGAATAATGACCCAATTATGCTCAGTTCGTTCTAAACCTCAGGTTTGGTCTGGTTTTTGGTTTGCGTGATAGAATCTATTAATTTAAAATGAGTTTTACTCATTTCCTTATGGTATTTGAGGAATAGTTATATGAATATTCCTTAATGAAAACAAGAATTGTCTGTCGCATATCGTTGCAAGCCTCGCCAGGCTCGGTTTGAAGACTATCTTGTCAGATAATTCTTTTAAATCTGTGGTGGCGTAGTGGTTCGTCCGATGGCCACTCAAGCAGAGGGTTGTAGAAAGAGTTTTTCGGAATTTATGTGTGAAATTACATTTGAAATTTACCATACGATTTCTTTACGTTGAAGGAAAACATCGTGAGAAAACCTGTATACACCTGAGAAGAAATTCAATGGTGTGTCTGAAGTTACCAATCCGCTCTGAGCCCGCGTGGGAGCTAGCCCTAGCCCTCTTAGTCATATATAGCTGGGATGATGATACAAATCTTAACGAGTTCCCTTGTGAATCTAGCCTAACGTGTCGCAATCACTTATCTTATGTTCTGGCGCAGGTGACTCGTTTTCCATACAGACTTGTGAGTCGTAAAACACACTCCAAATGAAATGCTCAAGTACGCTTCAATTACTTCTGCGTGCCTCGTAAAACCGTTCCGAGGACGCGAGTTCAAATATATGGAAAAACTGAGGTTTACTGTAGCATCATGTGTTACTGCGAGAATAAGTTGAGTGTTAATTCTATCTTATACGCTTATTAATTGGAAAGGGATTTTTGTTTTCAGTTAAAGTCGTGGAGTGAAGAGATTTGTTATAAACTGAATCAATTCTCATATGCACTGTATAAATTGAGGAAAGTTGTTAACGAATCTGTAGTTTTAACAGCCTACCAAGCTTATGTAACTTCGACACTAAGGTACGGCCACTGTTGATGCACCACCTGCTGTAAACTAGTCCTTCCTTCTTTCTGGTAAAGGGTTGCCTGGAAGAGATCGCTCTTAAGCGATAAGGCCGCCTATTGCTTACCTTGTAACTTACTCTCTGTGTACCTGTTTTCTGTATTGCTTACTATTCCTGGTGTACAATAAAGAGTCATTGTATTGTATTGTATTGTATTGTACGGCATTATTTTCTGGGCAAATTCAGTTGATAGAGAAACAGCTTTCAAAGCACAAAAGAGATGCATCAGATCATTATGTGGCATCCAAAAATTAGACAGTTGTAAGCCCTATTTTCAGAAATTACGGATATTAACTTTTCCCTGCTTGTATATATTTGAAGTTGCAGTTTTTGTTAGATCTAATCTGCATTTATTTCAAACTTTTAGAAGTATGCGTCTTAAATATAAAATAGTTGGAATATTGTCAAAAACTGCTTTGTTTCGGAAAAGTGTACTCGGAATGGCCCCAAAAACTTACAATAAAGTTCCGAAAGATATTTTAGAAACGGAAAATATAGAAGGCTTCAAACGAAAATTATTTGATATTCTTGTAAATAAAGCCTATTACACAATTTGTGAATTTTTGTCAGACTGTAATTAGTGAACCACAACCTTGCTGCACTTCATTAATTACTTACAAAATTTGTATGCCTAATGGCCCAGCATAGTGATACCAAATAATAATAATTTATAAGATCTTAATGTACCCACATTGTACCTACCTATGTTGTACAAATAAATCATTTATTGTTATTATTATTATTATTATTATTATCATAAAGTCGACTTTTGCATGTAGACAAGTTGTTGACGTCAAGAAACTAAACGAAATTGTGATCATAATATTGACAGGATCTGAAGTTGTTTGCATTTAGTTATTAATCATCGAAAGCCATAGCGATCGCGTTGCGTTATCCTAGTTCGTCTGTCACCTAAGTTTGATATAAAAAAGGCAACTAAATCGGTTTACCCGTTTAAGAGCGGTGAAACTTATAATATAACACCCCTCTCTTTACGTCGGGGGTTAAAATATCGAACAATACGACGACCGCATGACCTAGTGATTAAAGAACCTGCCTAGTAGATATTACATAATACATATGAAAACTACGAATGTTTGTTCTCGAGTCTTCGATTTTTAATAATGTATTTAGGTATGTTTATCCTAGTATCCGTAACACAGGCTTTGCTTACTTTGGGACTAGGTCAATCGGTGTGAAAATTTTCTCAATTCTAATATTAGTAATATAAGATTCATAAAACTACCGTTAGACTCACTCATAGCGAAAAAGTATGGATAACTCATGTCTATGATCGAGTTTAGCTTGACATGTTTCGAGCTAACCCGTAGCCCTTCTTCTTGGAGCCACGTCGTCGAGCTAAATAAACTCAATCATAGATGTGAGTTATCCGTACTTTTTCGCTATAATATCGACACCCGATAGCAAAAACATTGTAATTATTTTTAATAGGTTTACAGTATGACGTTTTTACTAATTTCAATACTTTGGAGTGGTGATATTTTTTATTTTTCTTATTTTCTTCTAATTTGACAATGTGGTTTTATGTAACTTTTTATGGCCTTTATATACATAAATCTTGAATTATTCTAACTATTATAGTTTCTGATATACATACAGTTACAATGCAAAAAAATAAAAATAAAATCGCATAAAAAGATTGTAAGTACTACTTACCATGGTCTATTATCGAATTTATATTGATGCATAGATGAATTTTGTCTAACTTCATTGTATATCTAATATACTTTTACCTATATTTATAATATTTTACAATATTTCAATCAATTTAAGTAGTTTTAATGACAAAAAACCTTATTAAAAGCAACACTGGGTACTATCATATAATAAAACTTGATATGAACCAGAAATTATATTTTAATGAGTTATGTATATCAACACCAAACTACTATAGCGATACAATGTCTTAGTATTTACAATTATTAAGTATCATTGACAAGGTAATTATAATATACTCAAATTTGTGTAATTATTTTTGTGTCTGTGAACGGGTTAGTTTGCATCTGTTTACACGTATTTATGGTCAAATTTGCTGTTCAGCCACCATCAATGTATAAAAAGACAGAGTCAATTTTACTGATGATTACCAATGTTACAAATTCATTGCTCAAAAGAATTATTAATAGCCAGAAAACCAAAACAAAGGCTTTTGATTTGGTGTTCTACGGTATCATATGGGATAAGCTAGCTAGTACAAGTACACCACGTGAGCTCGTCAATGTTTTTAAGTTTTGGTACAGCAATCAGCTCAACTACGAAAGATGAAATGGTTCATTGTCGGAGGCCTATAGGTTGGAATGCGGGTGAGATAAGGGGGTTTAACCTCACCTAAGCTCTTCAACCTGTAGTACGTCAACAGTCTGATCAGGGAGCTCAGCAGCATGCATGTCGGATGCTATGTGGATGGTGTCAGCGTTAACAATTTAAGCTACGCCGACGATATGGTGCTGATGTGCCCCTCGGTCTGTGCTCTCAGACAAATGTTGAGCGTGTGTGAGTCATTTGCAGAGAAGCATGGTTAAATATACAATTGAAACAAAAGCGAGTACAAGGTCTTCAAGTCGCATAGGATGAATCCCAGTGTTTACTATGGTATATCATTATTTAAATGGTGAGCCATTCAATCGAGTAACTCAGTTTAAATATCTGGGACACATCCTGTCTGACGGTCTGTCATTTCGCTCATTGTTCAAGACAAGTCAAAATTACCCTTTTTAAGGCGTTCTGTCAAGTTTTTTACACGAGCAGCCTATGGATTAATTACACGCAGAAAGCGTACAATGCCCTCCGTCTCCAATATAATAATGCCTTCAGGATGCTGTTGGGGCTACCTCGCTACTGCAGCGCCTCGGGGATGTTTGCCGAGAAACACACAGACAATTTTTATGTAGTTAAAAGAAAGAGAATCCCATCCCTGCTGAGCTGGGAGCGGGGTAGCCGCAAGAATATTCTGATGGCATTTGCGAATAGGATCAATAGTTCCATCCTCAAATTTTGGATCGGGATAATTAATTAAATTAAATTCAATTGAATTGAATAATACAATTACTTTAGAATCATTCAGTTGATTAAATTTCATTAATTGAAAAGCACATTATTCTATACTATTAAAGTGAATTTTATTTTTTAAGGACTAACGTAGCTGTAAGTAACGATACTAACATTTCTATGGATGCAATTATCTGAATCAAATGGATATTATTATTATTATTATTCATGTAAGTCTTCTTACCATATTGTTGATCATTATACTCCCCGATACCTAGATCGCACGAGAAATAAAATAATAGCAATATTATTTACAATGTTTTTGCTGGTATACTGTTTACCAATCGTCATTTTTTCACATTGTAACTAAATTTGCAATAATGTTACACTAAAAAAATAAGACCAATGAGATAAAAATAATTACTTACAATGTAATCACACGTACTAACTTTTTCAATTTTCATCTTAGGCAAAAAGCAAATAGATACGCAGTAGGTCAGCTTTTGCTTATTTCAACCTTTGAATATTAAATTACACTGTAAAATTACTTACAATGTTTTTGCTATCGGGTGTCGATATAAGATTCACTTAGAAACTTCTCACTTCTTTAAAGCTATTCCTAGTATTCAGAAGGTGCGCTATACGTCCTCGCGAGTTCATCGCATTAGGCGGCGCGTGACGTCGCGTCGCAAACGACGCTGTCGCGCGCACGCGGCGCCAACACCTACTTATTACGGCGACTCTGGGAGTACCGGTGTCTTCTAGTATTTTATTATTTCATCCGTACCTAATTAATTATGTTTTAACCTTTTAAAAAACCTAAAGTTTAAAGTTCCTGATATCAGTAACTATAGTCGGGACCATAATTCGAGAGACAAGCTTGACAATTAAAGGGTTACCAGGGTTAGACGAAATGAAATAAATAGTAATGTGGCCGATATCGATAATCAGTGTCGACTGGACTATATGATTTGATTTAAGACGGGTTTTTTTACTTCCTTTAATGATATCTTACATTGAAATGTGTTACATTAATTTAATCATACTTGTATCACCGTAAGTAATGAATAAATACCACAGTACCTCTACCATGAGTTTACACTAGTTCACGGTGAACGTACTCGCTAGCGACGGCGTAAATGATTTGTATGAAGAATTGTACTTCCGTAAGTGACCGCTAGAGGCGCTGTACAATTCTCCATACAAATAATTTACGCCGTCGCTAGCGTAGCCGTAATGGTTTTTTTATTATCGACACGAACAGCACTACCCTGTCTGTGGCAACATTTGAGCAAAATGAATTGTCAAAGTTGTCTCTCGAATTATGGCCCCGACTACAGTCGCGTCGTGTGCGAACTTCAATGCGAATGTATGGGCGGTGACGCTCAAGCAACTCGTTAGTAATTTAAGTAGCTCCATGTGCGAACGGCCTTAGTCTCCCGGTAGTTTTAACGATCGCCTTAGCCTAGTTGGTAGTGACCCTGCCTACGAAGCAAGAAGTCCTGGGTTCAAATCCCGGTAAGGGCATTTATTTGTGTGATGAGCACGAATATTTGTTCCTGACTTATGGATGTTTTCTATGTATTTATTTGTCTATATAAGTATGTTTATCGTCGTCTAGTACCCATAGTACAAGCTTTGCTTAGTTTGGGACTAGGTCGATTTGTGTAAGATTGTCCCCTAATATTTATTTATTTATTATTTATTAGTTTCATGTTTAAAGAAACGAAAGAGTAACTGATATTTACCGTTAGTAGTTTCGTTCAACGGGGCACGGTGTTTTTATCAATTTCTGCTAAGAGTTATGCTTGGCGCGTAATGATATCGGATGTTATCACGGCGGAATCAGTATGCCGCACGTCGCACACGCATCAGAGGGAATACATTAGTATCCACTCACGCCACGGATCCACTTATTTTTACGCAAATGAAATCTGTTTTTTTTTTTAACAGTAACATTAACCGAATTCACGTAAAAAGCGATTCTGGAGTCGTGTTCAAGACCAACCTTAAATAACTTAGTTCATCCATCATCATCATCATCATCATCAAAATCCCAGCCTGTATAATAGGTACGTCCCACTGCAGGGCACAGGCCTCTTCTCAGGACTATTGTATTGTAAATTCTATTTGTAACCGAATTAATATTGTACATATATTTGCATGTATACTTGTGTACTTATGGCAAATAAATGTTTTGATTTGATTTGATTTGATTTGATGAGAGGGCTTGAGCCGTAGTTCCCACGCGGGCCCAGTGAGGGTTGGGAACTTCCATACACCGTTGAATTTCTTCGCAGATGTGTGCAGGTTTCTTCACAATGTTTTCCTTCGCCGTAAAGCTCGCACGGTAAAGATCAAATGTACTTATTTCGCATATTATATTTAAAAAAATTCAGAGGCGCGAGTCCGGACTCGAATCCGCGAACTTCTGCTTGAGAGGTCTTAGGTCAATCCACTAGGCTACCACGACTTTTACTCGTAATCAACCTGAATTTATTTACATTTAAAAAAACTGAACCGAATTTCACGTCAATTGTGCTTAAAGACCGCGACAACTCTGATTGCTATTAATATTCTGTCCGAGTCGTGAAATAAAAATATTCCATCATATATTTTTTCAGCGTAATACAATGAAATATTTTTCATCACAGTTGCTCGTTTATTCCGTACATCGTGTAGGTTTTCATTTTACAACACAAAACCTTCACAAAACTTATTTACGCTTCATGAAACTTTTATTTCTATTTTTTAAATTTATATTTATTTACGTTGTTTTGCAATAATTTTAATAAGTGTTTTTTTAACATGTTGGCAGAATCTCGACGTATGGCCATTCGAATTCTAAACTAAACACAGTTCTCAGCATTATCTACTTATGGTAGAAGATTCGAAAAAAGTGGCAATCTTTATAATTCTTTATTGGATACCCATCCATTATTTATTTTATTGAAGTGATTAGAGACAAAATAAGTAATTTTATTTTTTGCATTTTTTTCCTCGCAATGTGATGAAAATCATTTCATGTATCTTGATACACACGGCAATAAGGGGTTTAGAAACTGGAGTCATTAAAAGCCTTCGGCATCGGGCTTCGAATAGACTCTCGTTAGTAAACCCCTTCTTACGGCCCTTAATGCACAATGTACTTATAAATGCGTTTACAGCCCAATTACTCCGCGGAACGATTTAGTAAAATCATTCGCCAACCCGCATGATTAGCGGCTAATAGCTCGAATCATCGACGCTTTAGTTGCAAACCCATACAACTTACCTAACAAGACTAAATATGGGAAACTAGATTTTGCGTAGAAGCGTTAGTATTGAAAATTGGGGAGTTCAATCAACCCATAACACAGCTTTAGGCAACATTGGGGAAAGTCGACATTGCGTGGAAGCAGTAGGGTCGACATTGGACCGATTGGTAGCGGACGTGTAGTGTACAGTGAATCAATTTGCAGTCGTTATCAGAGTTATTTGGAGACAAGCGCTACTGGCTGCAAATGGCACATCGCCGGTGTATTGATATAGTTGGCTGGGTACAGCATTGAACAAAACCTGATGTAAATTGTAAATGCGTCATGTTTATTTTAATTAAAACGCATATTGCACAACATAATTATGATAACACATCTTAGTAGTAGTTAGTCAGCGGCAGTTGCAGCTCGTTCACCGTGTTCTTTGTACTGGTTGTTGTGGTCACAGCATGTGGCATGTGGCGATCGAGTTAATATAATTGCCAGTGATCGGAGGAGTGGGTGCAATCCAAGGCTCCGGTGCGTAATCTTAGTGTGGATATAGCTTATGAACCCGGAATTATATTTGAAAATTTTTCACTTCTACGAATTTAGTTTAGAAGGCGAATTCCTTTTCCCATAATGCCTAGCTTCAATTAATGTCGTGCCAATAAGAAACTATTCTGCAAAAAAATACGAGTCCCAGAATTCCGGGTCTTTTCCGCGTTAAGTATAATGTTTAAGGCCGTTTATCTGAAATTGGATAACCAACAACGTTATCAAATCTAGAAAGTCACAAATCGCCCAATGAGTCTCAAGCCTAATGCGTTTTACTAGAAACATAAAAAACCGGTTGTCTGTAAAGTCGGATTACGGACGATAGTTTAACGTGACAGCGTCATAACAAAACATTCAAAAAAACAAAAATGAAACCAGACAGCCACCCATCCAAAAACTGACCATGCCCGACGCTGCTTAACCTCGGTGATCGGACGAGAACCGGTGTTTTGTCAAATATCTTGAAAACGGTGCATCCTGCGGCAAGATCAATTAAATTTTTTGAAACCCCCGCACCTGCATTGTACAACCTGGAGTTCGCCGCTCTCTTGCAACTGGCCTTCGCCGCTCTCTTGCAACTGGCCTTCGCGGCTCATGTACTTACAACGTAACGTTACATTGATTGATTGGCGTTCATCGATTTATTAGACGTTGTCACGTCAAAAAAAACTGAATTTGGAGTATGTCGTGTAGTTAGAAAAGGAAATGAAACGAGGAAACAGGAAGCTCCCTAGTATTCATTTATCACGCTCCGAAGTTCACCATGTATACTCCAGACACGCAAAATAGATCGTGTAAGGTCGCGTACACGCGTCTTCTGCTTCCCTGCCCTGCTCAATCGATACTCCATTACACGAGATCTTGATCTTTACGAAAACATGTCATTGGAAAGCTGAGATACGAGTTTGCTTATGTAGACAGACCTCATGGCTCTGCTTAGTATTGGTGATAACTGATAAGATAACATAAAGGACCCGCCACTTGCTTGTTTAACTTAAAAATACTTTTTGTTAATAATTTTAAATTCGAGCTTTTTAGCTGACGGTAATTTATCAGTGCTTGATAAATTTGACTACTGCAAGGATCAATATGATACGAATAGGCTAGTCAACGTCTAGCTTATCTACCCAGGAAACGCTGCCATTGTTTTCGGAACCATGTCTAAGGGGACTTTTTTCATAAGATCGAGATAAAAATATCCTAGTGTTAACTAAGTTTATAAACTGTGTGCCAAACGTTCAAATTCGTTGAGTTGTTTTTACTTGATGGAGTGGCATAACATTTAAACATCCAAATTTACGCATTTATAATTTTAGTTAGACATTTTTCTAATGCTTTAACTGCACTGAAGTACGGAACGGACCCTTGTCCTTAGCGACTAATGTGTTTAGTATTCAATGTGTGTCGACGTCTGTTGCTGCGCGTCGAATCGTGGAGATAAACCGCGATCGTTCGCTTATTGAAGCCTATAGATACTGCAAACAAAGTGTTTGATGGCGAGTTGAACGTGTATAGATGGGATTTGGGAAAGTAACGTATACGCCATTCATCGCGGGCCTCAAACAAAAGGGTATTATTGCTGTACTATTTTGTATATGTTTAGACAGGTACTAGTTACGTCTTTTTGTGCACTGACGCGAGCTTTTGTGATATAGATTACTAGCTGACCCCGCAAACGTTGTTTTGCCATATCACCTAGGGGTATAAAAAATAGCCTACGACCTATTCTCAGACCCACCGAATATAGAGAAAAAAGTTTCATAAAAATCGGCCAAGCCGTTTCGGAGTAGTTCGGTAACAATCACCGTGACACGAGATTTTTATATATTAGACTAGCTTTTGCCCGCGACTCCGTCCGCGTGGAATTAGTAATTTGGGCAGCTTATTTTTTTTATCCAATTTGCTTTTTCATCAATTATGGCTCTCCTTAGTTCCTCGATAATAAAAAAATTACCCCCCCCCCCCCGCAACCCCCCCGCACCCTCCAACCCGCTCCCTCCTGCACTCCCCCCGCACAGCAACCCCGAACCCCCCCGCACCCCTCCGCACCCCCTGCACGCCCTCCCACACAGCACCCCCCGCACACCCGCGTTCGTCCCATCCCAAGTCAAGCGTGCCCTATAGAAGTTTTACTTCAATTTTTTTTTTGCTTAATATCTTGAAAACGGTGCATCCTACGGCAAAATCAATGAAATTTTCATCCCCTCTTTAATACCCCCACACCCTCTCCCACGCGCCCTCCCTCGCTCCCCACACACTCCCCCGCACCCCCCCACCCCCTTGGTGTTTTTGTAAAATATCTTGAAAACGGTCAGCTTTATATATTAGTATAGATTAAACATTTCATCATCATCATCATCATCGTAATCATTTCAGCCGAAAGACCTCCGCTGCTGAACATAGGCCACAAGGTTCTCCAAATAGACCGGTCTTTCGCCGTTCGCATCCAACGCGTTCCCACGACCTTAACCAGGTATAGTCAATCCATCTTGTTGGAGGTCTACTTACACTGCGTTTTCTAGTCCGTGGACGCCACTCGCGAACCTTTTGCCCCCATCGGCCATCAGTTCTACGAGCGATGTGCAGTGCCCACTGCCACTTGAGTCTGACGGTTCTTCGAGCTAAGTTGACTTTAGTTTTAGTTCTTGCGCGGACTTCATAATTTCAGTTTTTTAAGAAACTTGACAACTGAATTCATTCAGTTTACATATATCACTCCTTTGACACATCACTACCCTAACCCCACGCGATTTTATTTAACGATGGCTCATACGAACCGGCGCGTAGGGCATTAGCATAGTATTAGCGGCCACGTGTGTGCTCTACGCTTCCCTCTCACGCCTCACGCCCCACGCCTCACAGTATTACCGGGATACCTGCGGTACTCGCCACGCGCCACGCGCTGCATATAAAGTACTAGGACTAATATAAATTACATCTATCTGCCTAGGAATGCAAAGGACTTGTAACGTTGGGGTTAGAAATAGTTGTTCGGAAAATTTTAGCTCAGTAGCTTTATTTTAGGCATACTTGTTAGGGGGAGGGGGGATTATTGAAGCCGTGGTGGTCTATTGATATAGCTTGTCAAGCAGAGGGTCGTGGGTTCCGTCGTGGGTGAGCCCGGCGCGCGCCTCTGAGTTATTCGGAATTTACGCGCGAAATCACATTCGAAATTTACCTACTAAAACGGTTCCACTCGAGACAGTTCCAAAATTTTCGAAGCATGGTTTCCCTAAGTCAGACACACGTTGGGTTCAATATTAAAGCTAACAATAAAAGGCCTAGATGTGACTCGCTTCCAATAGCCCTTTTACCAGATAATGTATGCAGGCGTTTGCAGTAAAATATTCTGTGTTCGGTATGAGATTTTTACGGCAGTGTGAAATGTGATACGACACGCTAAGGCTCTCCATTTACCTGGCTCACAGCCTGGAAATTGCTCAAATATTTTTCACAAGCTGTTAGTCATAACACATACTTATTTATACATGGCGTTTGGTGGAACTTTGCACTTTAGTGGGTAAAAGCAACCCATTATATTATCTAAAATTGTGTAGCTTAATGGTTTTTTTAAATTAGTACTCGATTTGTTCCTGATTCGTCATATTCCTAATTTGACACTTTCCTAACATAGTCTTATACCTAACTCGTTATATTCCTGATTCGTCATAATGTATTCCTTACTTGTCATACCATGTCCATATGCCTGCACAAACTTTATATTATTTGCCAATTCTTTTGGACTCCGCGTCAAGGAAATTATTGTCTAATATAACCGTAGTACAAAGTACTCACGACACGCGCCCAAACACGCACGTGTTCACGATTTCATTTGACAGTACATTACTGTACAATGACGAATTAGGAATATGATGAATCAGGATTAGTACGAGTTAGGAATATGACCAGTTAGAAAAGTGTCGAATTAAGGCATACGACCCATTAGGAATATTACAAATCAAGAACAAATCAAAATAGGCGTATCAAAACGGGATGTCTCCCTGATATTTAATTCGAAAATTTCTTTGGTACATTGGAAGTTTGCATATATGTATGTATTTTCTCAAACATGCTATGAAATATTGACGTTATGTTCCTTATAATACGCCACGAAGTGTCACAATGCAGGTGCGGCTAGACGAGAGGTCAGTAATGAAATTTCATACAACATTGCTGGCCTTGGCCAGCAAAGTGATCGTCTATTGTTTCATACCATGACTTTTATGGGTCTATGGCATCATAGCATTTAGCCATTAAAAAAAACTATAAGCAATATTTGCGTTTTGGTTCATTATGACATTCTGCCACTACGCTCATTTAAGGTAAGGTAAGATGATGATGGTGATGATGATGGTGATGACGACGACGACGACGATGACGATCATGATGGTGATGATGGTGATGGTGATGGTGATGATGATGTTGATATTGATGATGTTGATGATAATGATGATGTTGATGATGGTGATGATGATGGTGATGGTGGGTGATGATGATGATGATGGTGATGATGATGATGGTGGTGATGGTGATGATGATGATGACGACAACGACGACGACGATGACGATGATGATGGTGATGGTGATGATGGTGATGATGATGATGATGATGATGATGATGATGATGATGATGATGATGATGATGCATGTTTGAGAAAAACTCTATACAAGCCTTGGCCACGAACAGGGATTGCCGGCCTTGTATCTCTAGATGGCCTCGTTAACACTCGGCCATCTATAACTACTCGGCCGGCAATCCCCTATTTCGCGGCCGCTGCAGTAATTGTCATAAATATACATCTATAGATAATAAAAGCTTGTACGGTGCAATACACCTAATACACGCGATCAGGCCGCGTGCGCGCTGTCAGCAATCGGCAATCGGTTCATCGATCGCCGCGACCTAGTTTTATTATTTTAGTGAATAAGAGTTAGTGCATTTTTGGAAACAGTCGCGACCGGGTGCATTCGAATAATTATAACATTTAACCTTTTCAACATTCTTAACGAACATAGTTGTAGTTAACTTTATAATAGAGTTTAACATTTATTTTTATTCAATAAATATTTCATTACTTCTCCAGTCGAAGTTTAAACTCTCTAGCGCAATCCACGCACCGCACAAGCTCGTAAGTTCAAGAGATACATTGCGTGATACATAATTATTTATTGCATATTAAACGAGTCGATGATAATTGTAAGGCTACGAGAAATATCACGAACCAAGGGTAATTAATACATACGAAATGTTACTTCATTTTGTAAGACCAACGTGGATACATCTCTTTGTAGTTGACTGTACCCTAATTACATCCGACGACATACTTATCTCATGATTCTCTCACTCGTTACTTTAAGATAAGTTTCTTTTTTGACTCCAAGTCCTCTAACGACCATTGCCATGCCTCGCTACGGAGACTTTAAACCAAAGTTTTACCCAGATGATTTCCACGCCAGAAAAAGGTATCATTCAACAAAGCGTAACACAAGCTTTTTTATGGAATCCAGGTACTCAAAGGAAAATACTCGTGACGACCAAACCGCAATGCAAATGGTATGCGAGCGACACTGGGAACATTTCAACATAAAATTTATTTAGCGAAATAAGATAGAGAAACGTCCGTTTTGATGAATGGACTACTTTCAGTTCATATTTGAAAGTGGTTTCCACTTGACCAGAAACTTTCTAATAAGACTCAAATATACTAACCAATAAAACCAAGGTAGGTATGTAAAGTAAGGTGATAATTGTCAAAACGAGCGTTCTTTAACTATCTAATTAACTCACTATTATTGTAAACTAGCTGTTGCTCGCGGCTCTGTCTCTTCGGGCATAAAAATTATTCTATGTCCTTTCCAGGATCTCAAACTATTCAGCAGTTTCAGGTTCAGCAGATAACTGCTAATAAGCGTTTAGAGGTAACAGACAGACAAACAGCTAGGCAGAATTACTTTGCTTTTATAAAATAGTAAGGATTTGAAAAATTGTGCGAGCGTGCGTGTGTTTGTTAGTCAATCTTTCACACTAAAATGGCTAAACAAATTTGGATGAGATTTGCTGTACAAATAACTGAACCTTGGCAATGAAACATAGGATACTTTTTGTTCCGACGTTCCCGCGGGATCGGGATGTATATACCATCGACAAAAAGATTCTCTTGACACCTTAAATGTCCATTTTGCTTGCAGTGGCTAGACATCTGTCCATACCAATCCATACCAATGAACTTCAACGACTGCAAGCCAATTTGTTTTAAAACTGGGCAGGCCTCGGTTTTGTTGAGTGTACCTACGCATTTTAAATCTCCAAATGCGGACCGCAGTCTTTGATAATGAAAATTTGCACGGGTGTCCTTAATACAATATAAATGAAGACCACAATGTAGTTTTTGGGGAATCCCACCGGAATTTAGTAAAGTATCGGAATTTCTGTTGTACTGCCAAAACTAATGTTTCACACGAACGAAACGGCGAATAAAGGCTAGTATAAAATACGTCTTTTAGTTATGCGTTTCATGCCTTTAATTCGTAGATACAGCTATTGACCCAATTTCATGCATCGGCGCAAAAGCTTTTCTTCATTTAAGTACTCGCATACATTACATATTATATGTATATACCCCTCGATTAATACATCCTCGGGGACGCGCTCCACATATCACAGACAATTTTCTCCTTAGACTTGCTTTTAGTCCCTGAATCACTTTTGCGTCTCAATCTTCTTATTTATTTGAGACTTTTCTAAAAAACTAATACCGACAAACGATATGCTCGTATCAGGTTTACCTGATGGTAATTGATCACCGCAGCTCATTGACATCTGCAGAACCATTGGAACTGCTGGTGTACCTACTTGACTGCGAGCTTTACAAGGAATGGTACACTCGCCGTTTAAAGGCACCCATGTTGCAGCATGTTTAAAAAAATACCCAGCAGTCCATTCAACATTTTGCTGACACACAGGTAAAGATAGTAACGCTCAATGGAGGAACAGCATCCGTAGAGGTGGTGCTGATATAAACTATTTTAACGTCGAGTAGTACGGTGGTGGAATTTGGCAGCTGGAACAAGGTATGCAAATATTTCTTTTATCGCTATTCCGCAGGAACTCTGTAATTTTTTTGAATGAAAACTATCCTATGTCCTTCCTAGGGTTTTAAACTATAGAAATGACTCCACAAGTGAGGTTCGTTTGGATAACCACACAGCTGGGCACCCTTTGTGTGCCAGTCCGGTTTGAACTTGGTCAGTTTTTTTATATTAATAATTCCAAGTAACTATGGCCTCAAATAGACGATCGTTGGTCAAACCCTGGCTCACAACTCTAACTTCTTCAGAAAATATGTGCGAAGTTAAATATGAAATTTAACATGAGCTTTAAGGTGAAGGAAATATTGTGAGGTTTTCAATCTGCACTTTTCCCGCGTGAAAACTACAGCACCCCAATTCCGCTCATTATGAGAAACTTATGCCCAGCAGTAGGAAATTATATAATTTAAAGATAAGATAATGAGTACAATCCCACTAACCCCGCTAATATTATAAACGTGAAAGTTTGTATGGTTGTGTGGATGTTTGTTACTCTTTCACGCTAAAAAGTCTCTCGCCGCACGCG
Organism: Archips crataeganus; assembly: GCA_947859365.1. Classification (NCBI taxonomy): domain Eukaryota; kingdom Metazoa; phylum Arthropoda; class Insecta; order Lepidoptera; family Tortricidae; genus Archips; species Archips crataeganus. The sequence goes on from OX402055.1 coordinate 17,289,829, forward strand.
TTTGCGAACGGTAATGAGTTTGAGTCACGCGTGTTATTATTAACAATGTCTAATATTGTTAAATGTGGATCGTGTAATGTGGTGATAAATGAGATACTGGCGTTTATAAGCAACAAACTGCATCTCATGGATGAGCCGAGCCTAAGACGTATCTGCGTTACAGCATTTTCGGATAGTGACATCGTAACGGCAAAACGTTTACTATTTGAATCTTTGTCTAAGACAAAAGAGTTGAAGAAACGTAAAAGGGATGGAAAAACGGACCGAGACCTGGAAGATATAATTGGTGTCATGAAAGAATGTCACGTAGATGAAATTCCCATTTTTGTTGCAAGGGATTTGCACAAATTACCACCAGTGTTGTTTAACCACTTGGATGCGACAAAGATATTGAGGGATCTTGTGGAATTGCGTAGTCAAACTGAAATTATTATAAATGAATTTGCCACCAAGAAGGAACTGAGCTTAATAAAACTAGAGCTCGATAATCTGAAGAAAGCTTCGTTGGTAAACAACTTCAACGGCAATTTGAATTTCAAACGAGGGGCCTGCTTAGCTAACAGTTTTGATTGTCACAGTGGGCCGATGGGTCTCCAGCATGTTTCTATTGAAAATGAGATATATCCAGAGTTGGAATTTGTTGCCAAAAACGATCATCAAATTAGTGGATCAATACCAAAAGAGGGTACTCAATCGCCCTGCTTCATACCGGCCGGTAACTTACCCACCGTATCGGCTGTTAGCGAGCGCGCGGCGGTTGTGCATGAGCCGTTTGAGAAGGCGATGACTCATACGTCGCCTGTTCGAGTGGCTGCGCTTGATAACTTAACGAGACACACGGACGCTGCGTGCGACTTTGAACAAAATGCGTCTTACTCAGCAATTGCACAGGGTGATGCCTTTAAATCAAAAATTCCCGATAAGGACTGGATTGTCGTTCAAAGAAAGAGATTTAGAAATAGATTCTTAGGACATCAGGGTAAAGCTGTTATGAACCTGGATACCAAATTCAAGGCAGCGGATATAAAAATCCCTGTTTATATTTATAATGTTGCAAAAGAGACGTCCATATGTGACATCTCTGAGTACATTAAGAGCAAAACTAATGTGTCCGTTACATTGGAAAAAATGAATATGAAAATGGAAAAAGATTACGACGCATACAAGGTTTATGTACCTAAACATAAAATAGATATGTTTTTGAAAGATGACCTTTGGCCGGATGGTATTGCGTTCCGACGATTTGTTAATTTTAAAAGAAGACCTGAAACCGAAGAGAAGGCTGTGAAGAATACTAATGTCCTCCATAATGGAAAATACAACTAAGTTAATAAGTTTTAATTGTAGAAATGTTATTCGTTCGGTGGAATGTGTGCGTAGTTTGTGTCGCACAGCCGATATTATAGCGCTGCAGGAGACGTGGTTGCTGCAACACGACATCTCTTTTTTGGGTAGCATAGATCACGATTTCGCCTTCACTGGCAAAACAGCAGTTGACACTTCAGCGCGGATACTTCGAGGGAGACCCCATGGTGGAGTTGCGCTGTTGTGGAGGAAAACGTTATTCCCGTGTGTATCGGTCATTCAGTGCAATAGTGTGCGGTTAGCGGCTATCAAAATAGTTCTGAATGAACGGTCAGTGATAGTTATGTCAGTGTATATGCCGACCAATATGGCCGAGCATCTATGTGAATTTACGGAATGTTTGGGTGAAATACAATCGATTGTTGAAAGTAATGATGTGGAATCTGTTTATGTATTGGGAGACTTTAACGCGCACCCGGGTGAGTCGTTTTCACATGAACTAATGAACTTTTGTAATGAACAATCTTGGTTTTGTGTTGACATGGAAATATTACCGAGTGAAACGTACACGTATGTTAGCGATGCCCATTCTTGTAGGCGGTGGCTTGACCACTGTGTGGTGACTAGTGCTGCACGATCCACGGTAGTTAGCGCGTCAGTATTATATAATGTTTACTGGTCTGACCATTACCCTTTGTTAGTAGAATGTAACTTTAATTGCATAAAACCAAAATTTGTGAATGTTAATAATTATTATTCCTGCAATAAGGTGATTTGGGGTGAGCGGGACTCTGTCCAAATAGATAATTATTCAAATTATTGCTCAGCTGAATTTAAGGATATTCACTTTCCTACTGAGTTTTATGAGTGTGTGGATAAAATGTGTTCGAACAGTGCCCATAAACAGGTATTAGAAAATTTATATAGTAGTATAATATCTGTTCTTAGAAAGGCGGCCGAAAAGTCCTATAAGGTTATCAAACATGGAAAGCGTAGGCATGTAACGGGCTGGAATATGCACGTCAGCGATGCTCACCGTGAGGCGCGGTTTTGGTATCAGTGGTGGTTATCATATGGTAAACCTGGCTCCGGGTATATTTATAGTAAAATGATTGAGTCCAAAAAGATATTTAAGTCCAAGCTAAAATACTGTCAGAATCATGAGCAAGACATAAAAATGGAAATTATTGCTAAAAGTCATTCCAGAAAAAACTTTGGCAAGTTCTGGAAAAACACCGCCAAATTAAATCCTAGGACGAGTCTTCCGGTGACTATGGCGGGCAAGCATGTTCCGGCCGATATCGCAAATGCTTTCCAGCGCCACTTTAAAATTGATTCCCCTCTCCAGGCGGGTGAGGTTCTCGACGCTGAGATCAAGGTCGGGATTCCGTCTGTTCGTTTTTCAGCTAAGCAAATTGAAAATAAAATTAGTAAAATGCTGAGAGGCAAATCCCCTGGACACGACGGCCTCAGTGTCGAGCATCTTAAGTTCGCTGGTGTACATCTTCCTGGGGTTTTATCAATGTTTTTTAATTTATGTATAAGTCATAGTTATCTGCCTGACGAGCTTATGTATACTGTAGTCGTACCCATCATAAAAAACAAAACTGGGGATGCCTCTGACGTGTCCAACTACAGGCCCATTTCACTTGCCACTGTTGTAGCGAAAGTGTTGGACGGTCTGCTTGATGATATTTTGGGTGAACATATTAATCTGCATGACGCACAATTCGGGTTTAGGCCTGGTTTGTCTACTGAGAGTGCAATCCTGTGTCTCAAGCAGACTGTTCAATATTATACATCTAGAGAAACGCCAATATTTGCTTGTTTTTTGGACTTGTCAAAGGCATTTGACATGGTGTCTTATGACAAGTTATGGCGGAAACTGCACTATGATACAACCGTGCCGCATGAAGTCACCTATTTGTTTAAGCACTGGTACGGCAGTCAAAGGAATAGTGTTAGATGGGCAGATGCTTTTTCAGATGGATATGTCATGCAGTGTGGGGTGAGACAAGGGGGATTGAGCTCGCCTAGATTATTCAATCTTTATATGAACAAACTCATTGAGGAGCTCAGCAGTACTTGTGTTGGATGTCACGTAGAGGATATTTGTGTCAACAATATAAGCTATGCTGATGACATGGTGCTGCTGAGCCCCTCAATGGGTGGTCTAATAAAATTGTTACATAAGTGTGAAGTATATGCGGAGGCCCATGGGCTCAGGTACAATGCGTCCAAAAGTGAGCTCCTACAATTTAAAGCGGGTAATAAATCGTATAAAATGCAGTCTGTCACGCTTTGTGGGAGCCCGTTAAAAAGAGTAGAAAAGTTCAAATACCTGGGCCACTGGGTCACCGCGACTATGTCTGATGTCGAGGACATCGAGCGGGAGCGCCGCGCGCTGTGTGTTCGGTGTAATATGTTGGCCCGCAGATTTGCACGTTGTAGCAAGGAAGTTAAGTTAACTCTTTTTAAAGCTTATTGCCAAACCTTCTACACGTGCAGTCTGTGGTCTAGCTTTACGCTGCGGGCACTCAGCGCGCTGCGCATTCAATACAATGATGCATTCAGGATGCTGTTTGGACTGCCGCGTTACAGTAGTGCCTCGCTGATGTTCGCCGAGGCACAAACAGACGGCTTCTTTGCGATCATGAGGAAGCGGTGTGCGTCGTTCCTCAGTCGTAGTCGCTGCAGCACAAACAGCATCTTGAGCACCCTGACGCAGCGCTGGGACTCCCCGCTTGTAAAGCGTTGTGTGGAACTGCATGCACCTGTCGCCGCAGTGCCCCGCCGTTTTTAATCCTTTCTTTTTGTTTTTTTTTTTTTTTTTTTTTTTTTTTTTTTTTTTTTTTTTTTCTGTTTGTTGTTGTTCAAAATATATGTGTCTTACTAACAATAATAATAATAAGTCTTTTTAATTACTAATACTATGGATTGAATAGTCCGAAATAAAAGAAATTTAATTTAATTTAATTTAATTTAAAAAGCTTTTAATTTGGATTAACGAATTTGATAATTTTATCCCGGAAAAATACAAAAATCCCGTGGGATAACGACTAACAAATTCTAAGCAGACGGAGACGCGGGCAACAGTTAGTTAAATTAATAATTCAAACCAAGTTTCCTTCTGCATTTAATATCGTGCGTGATAGTGTTACGAGCTATATCTTAGACCTAGATAATGCACCGTCTTGTTAAATTAGGTTACGTGTGAGTTGCGAGTTAGCTCAGCGGTAAACCTGGCTTACACGGCAAGCGGGGTTCACGCGATTCAATAACTAGTCCTGAACTAGAACATGAACTAAAACTTGTGGCTTCATAAAGAAATTATAAAGAGGAGTCGACGTCACAGGGGAACGAAGAGCTGGCAGCTTCCTCTGACAATCAATTTAGCTATTCAAAGAGGAAACGCGAAACCATGCCGAAGGGGATTTACTTTTTATTCATGTAGTATTAGTTTTTTTAGGGTTTTAAAGTGTTTCTTACTCGCATCTTGAAATTATTTTTTTATGGTACCTATCTACACTAATATGGATAGGAAAAAGTCTAGAACTCCTAAGTCCTAAGTCTAGCCTACTTATGATGTTTGTCTACCGCCAACGTTCTCGGGCTGTCACCGAGAACAGACGACGGCACCTTTGTAACCTTTGAGGTCAAAGCAAACCCAAAACTAACTTGGTCCACACTGTATGACAAGCTTTACTTTAGTTCGCCGACACGCCAGTGAGACTGCGAGACGAGTGTGTTGGAAGTGATCATACGCTCACTGAACACAGCGACTGATTTAATCAGCGCTAGTGCACTGAGAGTTCCTGAGAATTATAAATTAATAGAAAGCAATATTATGACTGCAATACAATGCAAAATATTATTTATTGAACACCAAAAAACAGTACAGAAACATTACAAAAATAAAATCAGATAGACAACAGGCGGTCCTGTCGCTCAAAAGCGATCTCTTACAGACAACCAGTTAGATCAACGAAGAGCTGCTGGAATTACCAAAGACCGGGATTTTTTTTACCGCACACCGAGGTTACCGAACAACGGTCTGAACCTCAATCTCGACATTGGCAGTATCATCGATAGTATCGATGGAGCTATATTTTTAAAAATTGAATTGAATTGACCGGGAACTTTCAGGAATGTTGCATCCTTCCTTATGTACCTATCTTATATCGCATTTATCATGGGGAGTGCTCCGAGGAGTTGTTCGATCTCCTGTCCCCGGGGTGTCCTGCCCTGTCCGGTGTCCTGCTGCTATTTTTTTCCATCGCGATACTGGCAACCGACTTTCTTTACACCCTCATCACCTCAATAGCTGACAGTCCACTATAGTCTTTTTCTCGCGGAACTTTTTGCCACGCACGGAGGAACTTTGGAGTCAGATTGCAGCGGCAGATTTCCGGACCGGTACAACTCGGGATCTTCAAAAACCGAGCATACTCTTTTCTCAAAGAACCAGAACGCATCCATAACTCATCTTGTGTTGTGGGAGTCCATGGACGGCAGTGATCGCTTTCCATCAGGTGACTTGCCTGCTTGTTTTCCCCGTATCACAAAAAAATAAACAGGGTGTAGGGGGCGTTTTCTAAACCTAAGTATTCAATAGATTACATGGATTTATTAGTCGATTCAGTATTGTGATTTTTTTTAAATGGCGTTAGTGTTGATAACTTATTTATTGAATCAGGCATTACTTTGCGGAGGTCCATATTAATGTACTGAAACAATTACTTTGCTCACCCGCCACCTTACGATAGTTACGTTTATGCAAGAAATGCGTGTTCATGCAGTTCCTCCACCTCCACACTGTACGAACACACACAAATCACACAAACCCAACCATCGCCACCACCAAACTACACTGACGCGTTTCGAACTCAACCAGAGCTCATCTTCAGAGTAGGCACCACAACCGTACGCTATGCTACCAAACACACATAACCGGGTTTAACATTTGGTAGCATAGCATACGGTTGTGGTGCCTACTCTGAAGATGAGCTCTGGTTGAGTTCGAAACGCGTCAGTGTAGTTTGGTGGTCGTGATGGTTGGGTTTATGTGATTTGTGTGTGTTTGTGTATACTCGTCTACTATTTTGTCGGTGCTAGTATAATGTGTATGTGTACAGTCCGCTTACGTGACGCGGCACTAACTAATTGATGGATGAGTGTACCGCGCCGTCAGCAACCGGTGGAGGGAGAAATCCCAAGTTAACGTTACATTAATTCGCGGCCCATTATCTTTTTATAGTCCTTTGTTGTGTTGAGTGAAGGAACGACGAAGAGACGAGCCTACTCTTTTTTCAGAGGGCCGGGAACGCATCCGGAACTCAACCTATGTTATGGGTATTATGGGTGATTGCTTTCCATCAGGTGACCTGTATGCTCGTTTTCCCTTAAATCATACTAAAAAAGACATGAACTAAAACTCATTTCTTTGATATTCCGTCATCATTATCGTGTCCGGTCTATATAGGTCCCACTGTTCGACACAGGCTTCCGCTCAGAATAATAGAGGATTGCTTGTAATTCACGCGGCTCAGTACGGATTGAAAATTCACACACGTTTCATATTCACATTGACAACAATTGACCTTGGGCCTGAGTAAAGCTTGTACTATAGGTACTAGAGAACGCATAAGCATACTAATGGATAAATACATATTAAACATCCAAGACTCTTAAGAAGAGCACAAATATTCGTATTTTTCATACAAATTCTGCCCCGACCGGGGATTGAACCCGGGACCTCAAGATTCTTAGTCAGATTCTCTAACCACTAAGCTATCTGGTTGTCCGGTTTTCGGGAATACTTATAAATAAATAAGTTGCGTATAACTTTAAACATGAAACTACCGTGAGTCTCACTTATGTATAATGAAAGTATAAGGATCACTCACGTCTTAAAACGAATTTAACTCGACATGTTTCGGTCTAATCCGTAGCCCTTCTTCCCAACCCCAAACGTGCATTACGCACTAAGACACATTAAGACGTGAGTGATTCGTATATTTTCACTATAAGTTACGAATAAGTTCCGAAAAACTTAGACTCGGGGCTAGTTTAGTGGTCCAAAGGCGATAGTTCCGGGTGACAAATGTCAAAGGAAGCTGTTGAATCCAGTTTGTCCCAACTGTGGCACCTGCGGCCCACGTTCATACATTACATAGCCAGATTGATGACTGCGCTCGGCACGGATGTAGTATGTAGCCTTGTTACGAGTATATTGTATAGATGTCCTCAAGGAATTTATGTGCATGTATTTCTATAGTATATGACTGTAAAAGGTTATATTTATATTTCATTCTGTTTAGTACTATAAAAGGACCAACCTAACTAATATTATAAATGGGCCCTTTTTATTTTGTTGTATGTTATGACTTTTTGAATTTGATAAATTTTATGCGGTTTCTGTTTTTCGATCCTACTACGAGAACAAGTGTCCCAAGTTTTTTTCCGTTGACTAAATCGAAGAATCGAAAATTATATGGAAGTTTAGGGACACTTTTTGCTCTCATAGTAGGATCGAAAAGGCTCGTGATTCTGAGCAGAAATCACATACAATATACCAATTAAAAAAAAAAAACAAAACATACAACAAAATAAAAATTGGCCCAAATGTGAATGTGAGATTGTTTGTTTGTTTGATGGAATTTAGTGTAGAGATAGTATGATACCCTGGATAGGGCACAAGATAGTTTTAACCCACACACCCGCGGGATAGCAATAAGCGTAAGTACCTATTCTTCACAAACGAAGTCACGGGCAGCAGCTAGTTAAGCATATATTTGAGAGCAATAAAAATTAATTTCCATGGGAACCCCTAAATATAACATCGTCGTATGAAGAATCAAAATTTTATGGCTCTAGAATCGATTCCAAGATGGTATCGGAATAAAAATTATTTTATACAATACAATACAATACAATACAATCCAATACAATACAATACAATACAATACAATACAAATATTCTTTAATGATCACCAAAAAGGTACAGAAAAAATATTAATAACAATAAAAACAAATAAAGACAATAGGCGGTCTTATCGCTCAAAAGCGATCTCTTCCAGACAACCAAATATATTATTTATGTATTATTCCGCGTCTGAACTATGGCCCAAGCCCTTTCATTCTGAGAGGAGGTCTGTGCCCTGCAGTGGGACGTATATAGGCTGGGATGAACGATGATTATTCCTAAGATCTAGGTATGTTTATACTAAATTTTATCCAAATTAAAAGATAATTAAGTATTTGGTAGAGATAGACATACAATTCCATAACACAATTAGGTTTCTGTTATGTATTTTTTCTCTTAACTAATAAATAACGGTTTTAGATTCTTGCACAACTTTGTTGGTTAAATAGTTTTTCAGCACTGCCTGTAATTTTTTTCAATTTAAATTTGGTCTGAAAAATCATAAAAATATACTATGCACTTCAATATATAACATGGAATATATACATATTTATACTTATTTGTAATTTGGTCTAAACTATTTTCAGAGAACCTTTCAAAGATCCCCCCTGAGAGTTTCCTCTGAGGCTTCCTTTGTAAAGTACCAAACTTAATAGAAGCAAAGACTAAGCACGTTAGTCTTACTTGTGTACTTAATCACCATAAATTATTATTATATTATACTACGCTGCAAGAAGTTTTGATCTCTTGTACCTGCACTGCACTATGGTACAGTATAAAACCAGTAAGTGATCTTACTAATGTAGATAATTAGGTTGCAACTATTACAAAACATTTATGGCTATACCCTACTAGAATGGAAGATAAGTTAAGATCTAGAATATGATGTTATATTTTTATGTTTAAGGGGCTGTTTCACCACTTTTCTTAAAGTTCGGATTAGCTTAACTTAATCATAACCTTATTTGACAGATGGAATTAAAATTTCTGTTTCACCAGTCTCGATTAGCGCTAAGTGACGGACAAACTGTTTCTTAATTTGACCATCAGATCAGGAGGCATTTAGCATTTTTATCCGTCACATAAAGTTAGTTTATTTTTTTGTGGCCATGGTTGGAGAGCCCTTCAGCCGGTTTCAGAAAAATAAATCAAAGTATTTTTTATTTTTTAAAGAAAGAGGTCATGCTAAATTGCATAAAATAATTTAAATATCAAGATTTGAATAAAAAAATGTAGGTACACTTTTAGTATGTAAAAATAAATCCAAAAATTTCGTAATATTTTTTTATAACAAACTTTTTTTCAGTGGTTCAATCGTTTGTTCTATCTGAACTTGTATGTCGCCATTAAAAAAAAGTTTAGCTGTCAAATGGTTTGGCGCCACTTTTCGATTCGTTTTACGTGATTTTATTTTTCTTTGTTGTTGTTAACAAAGTATCGTAAATAAATACCGTTTTTGGATCAATTATAATGTTACATATTTGTTTATGTAAAAAAAATAGACGTATTCAAAAATTATATAGTTAACCATTTCTTTTGCTTTAATAATGAGTAACTCTTTGAACGAAAGTGTGCGAACAGGAACGCGTGGTCGTGAAATGCGACGTTGCCATTCCGACTTTTTGTTAAACCCACGATTAGTTAAGTGGTACTTAGTTTGCACAGGACCGGAGTGGTGAAACTGAAAAAACACTAGCTGACAGATTTGTCCAGTACTTAGTTTATTAATTGGTTACGTAACCAGCAGTTTGACAATAAGGTGGTGAAACACCCCCTAAAGCCAAATAAATAGATTAGTAAATCTTAGAATTGTCATTATTTTATACGTACTATACAAAAAATATTCAGAGTTGCTGCTAAGTACTACAATTCCACTGTATTAGGACCTGTCAGTCATAGACAAAGCACGGTATGCGGCATGAAGCTGTCCGACTTATATAATTATTTATCTCGAAAGTACCATTTAAAAGTGTTAAAAAATTGTGTGTTGCTACAGAGCTTTATTTTACTTTAGTTTTTGATAGGTTATTTTCTACTATTTTACTCTTATTTCAAATTCGGCGTCGCAGCATCCCTTGGGCCCTACATTTCGGATCTACGAGTGGAATAACTAGTGCGTCATTCCGTTTAGTATGGGTCTCGACTGTGTAAAAATGCGCGTGAATCTGTGAGTACTGACAGCAATTTTACTATTGCGTATAGACCAGGAAGGTTACGGTAATAGTAGGGTACAGTGTAGTAGGTGAAGATCTTGAGATTAATAGACTGAATTTACAATACTCTCGTTTTTCGCTACTTTCTCATATCGGTGACACTCATGGGTTTTATAGTGACTGCCAGTTGTGGGAGACTAGTGAAAGAACTACACGGAAGAATACTTTGGAACAAATCTGCCGTCGATTTAATCACACAAGGAGTATAAATGCTTCTCTGGAGTACAAGTAGACAAACCGTCAAATGAAAAATAAACCACAAATCATTGTAAGTTACAAATAATATAATCGATATTGTCCTATTTAAAGCCGCTGGAAATACTTTTATTTATTGACAGCTGTGAATTCGTTATTTGTATTGCATACTGGATATGTACTCTGATAGTGGCCGATTTTCAACAAGTAGTTGGGAGTGCATTAATTCAGGACGATAAGGCTTCTTGCAATTTCAAAGACCGTGCTGCCTCTCGGTGCGAATGCAAAACCGATGATATTCATTGCAAGCTTTTATGCGTATATTCAAAACACAGGCATGGTTATGTACTGTAGTTTTTGTATTCAATTCATTGAAACAATTTATTGAATCAGGCGTTACTTTGCAGAGGTCCAACAGGTTGTTACTTTATGGACATTTTCCATAAGTGTTAAAAGGAGAAAATATGTAAAAAAATGGGAGAATATTGCACGAGTACTTAAATCGCAGAAGGAAAAAAACAATACACACTTTTTCTTTGGGCTGTCTCTTCTACGGCCAATGGGTGGAAATAACTTGTGTTTTATACTCTCAAAGACTGCAACAGACTCTAGTCTTACATTACTTTGTAGAGGTCTATAATAAACAATTAAATGAGATCAATTCTTTAAAAAAATATATAAATATCTTGAGAAACTGATACAGGGGTATACTGAACTAATTCAATCAACTGCTACAATTCCAGATTAATTTTGTGACTTGCATGCAAGTGCTTCATTGTGCATACACATGACAATAGTAACTCTTGCTAGAAAACAGTCACGCAAACGTAAGCACTTGCCCCTGACGTTGAATATTCATGGATGTGGCATCAGCTCACGTCCACTGCCCCGTTTGGCGAGCCGGCAAAACTTTGATGCATAAATATTAATATGTGCTGACATAGCGCACAAAGTGTCACTGCAGTTCGTTTACAGAGCATAACAATTGTCGTGATGCTAGTGAGACTCGAATACGCAAGAACAGTCCTAAACTTGCGTTGCTTTCAACGACAAGACAGGAGAGTAAATTTTGCAGCAGCAAACTGTACCTCGCCTGGAGCAGCAAGCAGCTCTGATGGGAGATCGGCTTGGGGGGATCGTCGAAAAGGAACAAGACATCGTCATCTATCAAAGATTCGTTTGGACCGACTCTTAGACTCTGATAGTGGATAAACAACAACTCATGAAAGAAGATGCTTCTGTTTTCATAGACACATCTAGATCCGACAATTCTCCAGGTCTTGACAGTGGGTGACCAATATAAAGTGATTAGGTGTTAATGCCTCCTCACTTTAGGATCAAAAGATTTAAATAAAATCTTTATTTGTATTTATTGAAACTAAGAATACAAATATTAAGAAATAATAATAATGAATAACTAAATATCTAACTTAAAACTACTCGATTAAGTCTAAAAAAGGCCCCCGTGGCATCGTACCCAAAAGGGTGGCAGCATATCCTCGTTGAATGGCGATGGAGATTCGTCGAGAGAGATAACTGCCGGCCCTTTGGTCTCCAGTGATGTCGACCAGACGCTTTTACACTTCTTTAATCAAGATGTATGCGCCGGGACCCCAAGGACCCAAAGTCTCAATTATTGCCACAATTTAAAACAAGATATTGATAAAAAACTATTAAACGTAATTATAACGTGTTTGTTGGGGACAAAAAGTTGGGACAACGGGTTCCCAATCTAAGCATGTGCTGGCTTGGTTGTCCAACGCTGGTTTTCAGACTGCGCATAAATGTGTCAAATTCACAATAATTTCATTACTATGTGCAACACATGACAATAGTAAATATAAATAAATCTTGCTTGCTTGAAATAGACAGCAAACGCTTACATTTGCCACTAGCGTTGCATCAGGCCGCGGCCACTGCCCCGTCGGCTAGCCGGCAAACTTTGCTGCATAAATATTAATACAAAGCTGACATAGCTCACAAAGTGTTAGCGCAGCCCGTGGACAGAAAAAACCAGGCAAGCGCCAGCCGAAATCAACGCACTGTGTATTCTGTATTTCACAATAACAAAACAAAACCGTCCAAAAAATATAAAACTCACTTCCAATGATGTATTTCCCGAGGCGTAGATAATGTAGTTATTGCTAGTTATGCATAGTATCACAAAATTACTCCAAAATATTTCAGCAGTTTATTGTCTTAATTTGACTGGAAACCGTCATAGAGGTTTTTCATAGAAGTACTTGATTCAAGACGTAGTAACGAGTTTGACGCAATTACTTTGGACATCGATAGAAAATAACCCATTTGCTAACCGCAAAAAATGTGTTTAGTTTAATTAAGTTACTCATCTTTTGAAATATTTCCGAGTAATTTGAAGATAACTTGTAGCTTGATTGAGATTTAAGTAAAACGTTTACTTACGTTTTCTTAATTAACACAACTCGAGTGTCTAGTACATACACACACGAACTACTGGATTGCGCAGTATTTAGAGAATTTGACAACGAATCTTGAACTCTGAAAAATACGAAGCTTACTTACTTTTGGACTACTCGTAGCTCAATTGGTATCAATTGTCCCGTGATATTAAATAGGTATTTGTTATTTATTTCACACAAAGAGAAATAAAAATAAAACAACTACTATCTGAGTAATTACTGCTATGAAACGTTAACCTATAATTGATTGAAGTGATTAGGGTTGGTCTTTTCAAGTCTCCGAATCGCCCTATGCAAGCCTATGAAAGTGCCATTACTCTAACGAAAAGATAGATCCGAACAAAAGGCGAAATTAAATTTTCAGTTGAAAAAATCCATTCCCCACGCACGCCAAACGTTTGAGTGCTTTTTAACCATTCATTCATTCATTTTGACGGCGCTTCAACCATTTGTGAGAGTCCTGGTATTCTCCACAATTTTCTTCCATTTCGCTCTATTCTCTGTCCTACGTTCGCCAAGATGTTTTTCTGCCTATGCTCCTCAGATCTTCTCGCTTCTTCGCTCTGGGACAATTTTTCCGCCGTTTCTTGGGTCCTCTTCGGGGTTTTGTCCGTTGCGGGTTTCACTTGAAGATGGATTTGACAACTCTGGTGTCATCTATTCTTCCAAATTACTTGCCCATCGTCTTTTATTGCCTTTGTGACTTGCAAAATTTAAGCTTATTGTCTAACACGCGGGCGCTTGCTATCGCATTCAATATTTCTTTAAGTGAAACGGTATGAGATTTTGATAGACAAATATAATGAATGCGATTACGAGCGGCTGTGCGTTACACAATATGGTGGTCGTCTATTTTCAAACGAGAATATTATTCCGTACTGATAACAGAAAAATGAACATAATTATCCTTAAGATTTAACTAGAAATTAGAATATCCGAAAAAAATAAACCATTCCTTATTTCTGTCTGATTTAAAAGGTTGCCTAGAAGATATCGCTTAACAGCGATAATACCGTCGTTTTTGTATTGCTTACTATGTGGTGTTTAATAAAGAGTTCAAGAGAGAGTGAAAATATTACTCTCAGAGTGTCTCAACTCTTTCCCAGAGGTCAAGGCTGTTTGAAATTTATGACAGAGCCAAAATTATGAGACAAAACACATCAATTAAGGTGGTATGTAATGTAGTCAGATAAAATTGAACTAAATTTAGACGGTGGCGTCTACACGAAACACAGACAACAAGAGTTTAATGTGAGTTAGAGCAAGTTGTTAAGCTCGACCCGCGCGTTATCGTCGCCTACCTGATAACGGGACGTTTGCGACGCGACGAGTTTTGGTCGCCATTTTAAAGGCTACTTCAAACAAACTTTAGGCTCTGGAAATTTATATTGTTCAAATGCAGGAAAAGTCGTGTCGATACCTTATGTCAATACGTTACCAAGGCGGCTCGGATCATCATCCTGCCTATATACGTCTCACTGCAGGGCACAGACCTCCTCTCCAAATGAGAGGGCTTGGGCTGTAGTTCCCACGCGGGCCCAGTGCGGATTGGGAACTTCACACACACTATTGAATTTCTTCGCAGGTGTATGCAGGTTTCCTCACGATGTTTTCCTTCACCGTAAAGCTCATGGTAAATTACAAATGTAATTTCGCACATAAATTCCGAAAAACTCAGAGGTGCTAGCCGGGATTTGAACCCACGACCCTCTGATTGAGAGGCCATAATACAAACTATAGCCCGAGAGGGGATTTGGGGAGTCACTCGAGCACGGCAGATTAATGTAGGTACATATAGAGGGTTATTTGTTATTTACTGACATCGTCTTAACCCTGAATTCCTATCACTCAAACAAATGTTTTTTGTTTTACGACTTTTTAAAATGAAGCACTTCTTTTCCCATACAAATACACAGAGTATCGTAAAAATAAGAGGTAATCTCAAATTTTCAAAACGTTATTACACCAAAAATATTGAGTTATGACAAAAGCCGTAAAACAAAAATCATTTGTTTAAGTGGTAGGAGTTTAGGGTTAAAAGGATACTAGTGAATTACAAATAACCCTGTATAGCGAATATGAGCACTTCATGTTTATGCCTGGGGCACCCCGTCATATCTTAGTAAAAAAAAAATAGATTCTTTGAAATACTCGAGCGCGTCAGATTTTGAGAACCTCCGGTTAAGGCTGCGGCTCCACTGAGGCGGAGACGAGCGGAGCTGAGAGGAGACGTGTGGGGATCGACCAATCATATTACATGACCGGAGACGAGATGTGGATTTCATGTAATATGATTGGTCGATCCCCACACGTCTCCTCTCAGCTCCGCTCGTCTCCGCCTCAGTGGAGCCGCAGCCTAAGGTTGCGTTGGACGCGGATGGGACCGGATTGGTGTTTCGTGAACCTTGGGGGAGGCCTATGTTAAGCAATGGACGTGTTTTAGCTGAAATGATGATGATGATGATGATAACGGTATTCAGTGTTTAATTCCCTAACTAGCTGTTGCTCGTGACGCCGTTTGCGAAGAATTCCACCACTTCTTTTTTTCTGCCACCTGCATTAGTCTGTTGATATTTATCAATTTCTGAGTAATTGGTTGTCTGGAAGAGATCGCTTTTTAGCGATAAGACCGCGTATTGTCTACCTGAATTTTTATTTTTGTAATGTCACTGTACTGTTTTTGGTGATCAATAAAGAATATTTGTATTGTATTTGTATTGTATTGTAATTCGTTCATCACTATCCCGCGGGAATTATGCGATTTTCTTGAATCTTTTGAACTATCCTATGTCCTTCTTAGGGACTTAAACTAGCTGTCTACTAAATTTAATTTAAATCGGTTCAGCGGTTTAAGCATATACAGGGTAATTTTTTAATAGGTGCACAAATTTTAGGGAATGATTCTACTCATAAATACGAACAACTTTTACTATGGGGCCAACTTCGAAATCGATCCAAAAATTTTGACCTCTCCATAAAAATTGACTTAGTATGGAGATGTCGAAAATTTTTGATCGATTTCGAAGTTGGCCCCATAGTAAAAGTTGTTCGTATTAAGGAGTAAAATCATTCCCTAAAATTTGTGCACCTATTAAAAAATTACCCAGTATACGACGATAACAGACAGATATACTTTCATTCTTACAATATTACTAACTGTTGCTCGCGACTCCGTCTGCGAAGTAGAGGGGTATGAGAAATAGCCTACGACCTCAGACTTACCAAATAGACAAAAAAACATAAAAATCGGGCAAACCGTTTCGGTGGAGTTCGATAGCAAATACAGTGGCACCAGATTTTTATATATTAGGAGAAAGTAGGTATTACAATGATCCTACACACACTGGGCCGGCTTTTTATCTAAACTTATAGTTGTGTCCGTCTGACCCTCAAATGCTCTCTGAGTGGCATTTGATGGGCGCGGGAGTGTTTGTGTTGGTTCGGCTCCAGCTGTCGTCGATCGATCGGGTCAGAGCCGAGAGACGACGCGCCAACTTTCTTCAGCGATGGAGTTAAGATTTCTAACTATTTCAAGGTTGGCCATTATTGATTTTTATGAAACTTTTGTCTCCATATTCGGTAGGTCTGAGAATAGGTCATAGGCTATGTTTTATATCCCTATTCGGCGCGAACGGAGTCGCGGGCAACAGCTAGTTTAAAAATAGTTTCTTATAAATTTCGTTTAAATGCTTATCCAGAGATTTACAAATTTAATGAATTATTACGGAAACTAAATTACAATAGCGAGCAATTGAATAATTCCACTAATTAAGTGTGGATTAGAATTATTAATGAAGCTACCGCTGCCGCTGCCACGAACATTGTTATAACTGTTGGTTCAATTTAGTCTGGATTACTGTTCTGGACATAATTAATTGGAAATAATCGGTTAGCATTACGAATTACGAATAGAGAATTACGATAGAGAAGTTGACAATTATACAGGGTGTCCCTAAACTCGATGATAACCTATACCGGCGAGAGGCCATTCCAAGTTTTAACATTTCCGGACAAGATAAGAAACAAAATCTATGTTAATTAGTTAAGCGATAAAAGAGTCATATATAACATGTGTCGTAAACAATACATACATTAAGGGCTTAATGAAAATTAAATCACGATTGCGTCCTTTGTGTAACGAAAGTTAGTTATACAAACTTTCGTTACACAAAGGAATGAACTATATTTTGTTTTAATTAAATCCCTTGACTATGTACATGTTTTTTCCAAACGACTCACATTTATAATCAGATCCCTAATAGTATTAAATATTAAAAAAAAAAAACTTTTTTAGAACTAATGTATACTTGACCTCTAACTCTGTACCCGGTTATCGTTGACTTTTGAACGCCTTGTATGTTGATAAGATAAGCGAAACACTGTATGAAACCTATTTCATGTCTACCTCATTATCTTAATCTCGTTACGAGATATAATTTAAGACATCATAATTATTTAAAGCACGCAGAAAAATACTTAAATAACATAAATTAACATTTAACTGAATATAAAGGAAAGATGGTGATGATTAGAGAAAGTAACATTAGGTAACAGCGTATGGGAAAATGTTGCGAAGAAAATCTGAAAATGAGGTGGAAAGATAACTTAGAACGAGCTTACTCGTAAATGGAATACCGAATTCAGATGCCTCGTGGCAAAATAAACGGTGTGACTTCAATGAGTCGTGTTCAAATTTCTATTGCAATTAATCACAGCCATACACATGGCGGCGAATTGATATGTACGCATTATAGTATACATATAATAAAATATAGTATGTAATAATAATTTTATAGTATATATATAAACCTTAGCTTAAGCCGTAGTAGCTTAGTGGTTCTTTAAGCGCTTTCAACCAAAGAATCGTAGATTCAAGTCCGGGCTCGCATTTCTGAGTTTTTCGGAAATCATGTACGGAATTAAGTACATTTAAAAATTTACCACGAGCTTTACTACGGCAAAACCGTAAAAATCATCCTCATAATAATTTCAGCTCGCCAAACAAATCGGTCCCGTGCCATCCGCATCCAACGCGTTCCCGCAACCGTAAAAATAAATTTCAAAATTGGAACACAAAATGTCTAAAGTTAGATTATACATGAGCTTGCGAGGAAACCTGAACACACCGGCGCAGAAATTCAATAGTCTATGTGAAGTTCTCAATCCACACTGAGCTCGCGTAGGAACTGCGGCCCAAGCCCTCTTATTCTGTAAGGAGGGCTGTGCCCTGCAGTGAGACGTATATAGACCGAGTTGGGACCCTAAACTAATCTCCAAATCTTTCTAATATAATTAAAATCTCATGTCACGGTGCTTGTTATCGAACTCCCCCGAAACGGCTTGACCGATTTTTATGACACTTTTTTGAATGTTCGGAGAGATCGTCGGATGTTGTGAGTGTTGTGTGTCGGTGTGATGGGGTGCCGTTAAAAAACCTTGATCAAGTGCGGGTAGTTCAAGATACGGGTGCTGGCTGCACATGAATAAATACGGAGCAGAATAAAAACTTCCGAACAGAGCTCGAAATTCTTACCTATTATCATAGGATAGTCACTCGGTAAAAAAAAAAATTAAGAATCAAAATATTTTATTCAAACAAGTACCTGAGTATCTAATATCTGTGTATCACAAACACTACATCAGGTAGGCATCTTTAAAAACAACCGAACACCCGAACTATGTAGCTAAACGCTAAACGGTCGCGTCGTCGCTGGCGGCACACCTGTACGCTTAGTATAAGTTTTACTTCACCAAAATACTTCTCGATCGCGTTTACGTAAAAATTTCAATTCTATGGAAACATGGACGCGCGGCCGCGGAGGCGCTGTCCATGTTTTCCTAGTAATTGTTTTTTTTACGTAAACGCGATCGAGAAGTATTTCGTGAAGTAAAAACTTATACTAAGCATACTGAACTTTGTCTACTCACTGAGCTAGTTCAAACCGGTTTGTCTCCGAGCGGGCGACGGTGCACGCCCCCCTGTCCTGTCTGTGACGGGTCACGCACACATATGTTGTGCATGTAGTAGTGTAATGCGTGCGCGACGTTGTTTGAACTTTTTATTCTGCTCCGTATTTATTTATGTGCTGGCTGATTCTAATCGGGATCAAGTGCGGGTAGTTCGAAAGACTCGAGCGGCTAAACGAACTTGACAGCCTACACTTCAGTTAACTCGTGACCACGGCTGCTGCAATGTGGCCGAAACGTCGAGGTAAATATTATTTGCGTGATAAGTCCCGTTTAGTATAGTACCTAATTATAAACAAGCGAATAAACGCACCTTGCATTGTGAGTGTCATCACGTCTAGCTTTTAATTACAGCCGATCCAGCGATACGAGCATGCGCGGGATCAGGCAGGACTATCAGGAGATGGCTCGGAAATGAACCGGTGATCATTCCCGGCTTATCAATTAATGGAACTAGCGGGGGCGGGGAGGGGCGGGGACTATCGCTCGATTGATAGCACAGAGTTACGCGAGAGTGGTCGTTAGCGGAACGATGCTTAGAAGGTACGGACGGATGAATTTATTTCACCAATCAATTACGACAGTTACAAGAGAGTCCATTCCCATCACAGCCTATATACGTCCCACTGCAGGGCACAGGCCTCCTCTCAGAATGAGAGGGCTTGAGCCAAAGTTCCCACGCGGGCCCAGTGCGGATTAGGAACTTCACACACTTGAGTAAGTAGATCTATTGACTGCTTGTATAAAATACTTTGCAGAAGGCCTTGAACAGAGAGCTAAGTGATAATAGACATTTTTTTCAAAAATATGTAATACTACCAAAATAAAATAAAAAAAATTTAATGTATAAAAAATATGTTATGTTGACGACCAGATGGCCTAATGTTTAGAGACCCTGACTATGAAGCTTGAGATCCCGGGTTCGATTCCCGTGTCGGGGCAGATATTTGTATGAAAAATACGAATGTTTGTTCTCGGGTCTTGGGTGTTTAATATGAATTTAAGTATGTATATATCTCTATAAGTATGTTTATCCGTTGCCTAGTACCCATAACACAAGCTATGCCTAGCTTACTTTGGGACTAGGTTAATTGGTGTGAATTGTCCCGTGATATTTATTTTATTTTTTATTTACTAAAAGTGACTATCCCTTTCGCACAAAAAAAATCAGGTAAGAAACTTAATACAACAAAGGATGAGGCTTTAAAACGAATCCGCCACGTAAGATTCTCGTGCCCGCCTTGAACCACCTAAATCACGTGTATTTTGATTGACGAGTGTATTGCAGCCGCTCGCGGCGTTTAATAACGTTTGATTAATAGATTCGCACCCTTCCCTTTATACTTTACCGTTATCCACTTTGTTTCTGCGCAGCAAGGTCCATATTTGTTTGAGGCCGTGAAAGCTCACGGGACGCGTGAAGTGCGTGGCCTCGTATCGAGCCACTACGTCGCGAGTAATTTATTATGAAACAACCTATAGAAACAATGCGTAGGTAGTTATGTAAGGATTCATTTGTTTATTTTCTACCTCGTGGTTTGTGACCCTTGCGAGATTTTCATATACCTTAGTACTTGTGGGTATGTATTATAATACTGAAGTACGAAACAACGAATGTATTAAAATATCGAATTGATCAAAAGATCGAAATCACAAGCGGCAGCGTATAAAACCCATTAGGTTAGGTTAGTTTGATAATAATAGTAAAAAGTTTACGGTTTTAGGAAAAGAACCTTTCGCCTTTCGGTCTTTTGACCGATTCGATATTTTAATACATTCGGTTTTTCGTATTTCGGTGTTATGATACAATCCCGTGCTTGCTAGTTATATTTATTTACGCGTTAATTTTTAACTCCAAATTAACTGCTAACCCAGGTTTAAGTTGTGCCAAAATATATTTAATTGTCAACCTTAATGTATGTTTATTACGATTTAATTTCTAACTTTGGAACGTTTAAGTCCGTGGTCTGTTAAAAGTTTGCTGTTTAGCTACGGAATAGTTTCGGATTTATTAGTTGAGAATAAAACAATAATGGGTTATAGATTAAATCTCAGTGTCTCTTACACTAGCATTTAAACTTAATACTCTATTGACGACAAGCTTAGGAACTTCAAAAACCGTAATAAACAATAATAATGCTCTTGGTTCGCAGAAAAATTGTTAATTAAGTAAATACATCACAAATTAATGGTTGAATGAATGAATCACAATTTAGAGTGAAATGAATGAGACATGTACACAACTTTTATATAGGTCCATGAAAAACAGAAAAGAGACACACTTTTGCTCCAACACATACAGAAGACAATCACTAAAACGCAGCAGTAAACCGATACTAACTCAACGTGGAGAGCCACCGATGAAATTCTACTAGAATCAGAATTAATTTCCACCCATTCTACATGCAGACTAATTCTCCCCGAATCGAAATTAAATTCATGTAACACCCGTATTGTATAAACAGTGAAAATTGGAGTACTTTAAGTGTGAGCCCGTAATCTGGCAACCGGAGGAGCTGTTAATCCGACAGATCCAGGAGACGGTACTGGAAGGCTCATTCAAAGGGGATTCATTCCATTCTTGATAACATTTGTACTATATATTTAGGAGATACAGTCGAAGGCATGTATATCTATACAGCTATCGTGTCAAATACACGGTGAAATCAAAGTGGTGATACAAAAATTAGTGTTTCTTACTCTATTAATGGCGGAAAACATAATGCCATTAACTCCATTGTTAAAATTAATCTGATAAAATTTAGGATGTTCATACTAAGTTGAAATTAAATCACGTTCTCAATGTATGGATACCTCAAATTATATAAGACTAATTAGGTAAAACAAATGAGTTTTATATTGTCCAGCATTAACTGAGTAAGGAACACTAATTTTGTATCACCATTTTGATTTCACCCTGTATGTTTAAACACCAACCTGATGATTAAAGGTCGATTCATATATCTACAGACACCGTGGCCGACAAAATAATATTCTTCTATACAGTTTCTATTGACGAATTCATCTATCGTAACACGACCGCGCAGACACCGACAGAGACAGACTCGGACCGTGCCCGGCCAGAATGCACGGAAAGAATTCAATTTAATTCAATTCGATTCATTAATTTAAATAGTTTTAGTACATAGTAATAATTATTAGTAGGCACTTTACTTAATCTATATTAGGTATTATATCTAGGTACTATACTAATGGCTCGACTTAAGGGTCTAACCGCCTTTACGCCTTCTACAAGAAGACTAACAGGTTACTACTAAAATATAATAATGCCTAAACTAGGATACATAAGTAGCCTGTATCTTAGGCAAAATATTTTGTCGGTGTCTGATACGGCACGTGCCTGACACGCTCAGTGTCTGCAGATATGAATAAACCTTAAATGACAGAGTTGTATAGATATTTTGGACGTTTTGGAAACGTACCTACATGTACGAGTATAAAGTGTCAAAAATTATGAGCGTTACGGGATTGATATAAAATAAACCTAACCTATATACATACAGATACACCTACGAAGAAATGCAATGGTGTGTGTGAAGTTCCCAATCCGCACTGGGCCCGCGTGGGAACTACAGCCCAAGCCCTCTTATTCTGAGAGAAGGCCTGTGCCCTGCAGTGGGACGTATAGAAGCTGAAATACAGACTTAAAGATTTTTTTTTATACCAAATTTTATAATAATACTAGCTGTTGCCCGCGACACCGTCTGCGAAGAATAGGGGTATAAAAAATAGCATACGACCTTTTCTCAGACCTATCGAATACGGAGAAAAAGTTTTATAAGAATCGGTCAAGCCGTTTCGGATGAGTACGATAACAAACACCGTAACACGAGATTTTTATATATTAGAAGATGAAAAGACCATAATTTACTTCGTATAAGTAATTTGCTTTTGAACTTTAATATAATTTGACACGTTCCCATTAACAACTCAACGGAGTTGCTCATGAAACTTATTTTGTTAAAGAGTTAATCACTGGTCTTTTTTTAATAATAAATTAAGGTGTCTGTGTAGCAAATTTTTTTTTTTTAAAGTCTCATTTTTAAAACAAGCTTATATGATGACAGCACTTTTTATTCACTTTGTTTGCATTGTCATATCCAAATCCAATTTTTAAAGCAACTTTATTAGAAGTAAGTGAAATTCGGCTTGCATAAATTGATCCAAATAGAAAAAATTGCGAGTTAAAAAGCTTTTAAAAATGATATCTTTTAAAACAAGCTTTTGTATAAACTAAATATCTAACATAAAACCTGGTAGCTTTTCTTTGCTGCCTTCACTTTTTTTTTAATGTACTTGCATTGCCATCCAACTTACAATTGTATACCAAATTTCAAGTCAGTTCAACCAATACAATGGGAGTGGAACAAAGTAGACTTGCAAGATTTGAAGCACATAAACGAATAACCGAGGTGAAGTTAAATAAAAGCTTATATTTCAAACTAAATACAAACTGAAATATAGATGCACAGAAAAAACCCCAGAAAAAAGACCAATGCTGGGAATCGAACCCAGGTCCTCAGCGTTCCGTGCTGCGTGCTTACCCCTACACCATCACTGGTTTAGAAGTTAGCGACGAATCTTTCCCATACATCGTACACTTCAGTCTGTTATAATCACATTAAGCAGTGATAAAGCGCGCATCTATGTTATGCCCTCTACCGAGAATAAATAAAAGCTTGTAAAAAGATTCCGACGAACTAAGAATCTCCCCCTTTTTAATTCGGTTAAACATTAAGCCAACAAACAGAACTTTTTGTTAGATAAACACCAATCCTTTCCTATTTTGAACCCTTATACTTAATTTCTAACTTAAATGGAGCTGACTTCGAAGGACTAAGAACAAAAGGCTTATTTGTCTAACGCTCGGACGCTTGACTTCGTAATCACTCTTTCTTTCTGTCAAATAAGATAGTGACAAATATAAATGGTGAAAGCAAAGGCAAGCGTTCATGGCCTCAGCTTAGATGATCCCATGAAAAAACTAGACCCCGAAACCGAAACCAAATTAATTACTAACACACGTGGAACTTTATTATCTCAAATTAATATTATGTAAGTAGGTATATGGCTTCACTTCACTCCATAGGCCTAATGAATAGGTTTGGAGTATAATAATACTTATAAACATTAGGGCTTCACTTCGGTAGTAAATTAACACAACTTTACAAAGCAAATCGATACAAGCCACTGGGTATTGTGTTTGAAACAAATAGCTTTCGCCGACTATTTCAAATATCTTTCCAGTTCTTCGTTCACATGTTTGCACGACCGTGCTACTGACAGCTACTTCTGCAGCTTACAGTAAAGGTATTGTTTTATACCTATTGTATTTAAGCTAAGTCAACACCAAAAAGATATTATCCTGTTTCAGGATTTCTTCAATATAAATGTAACAAATCTTTTAAAAGTCTGATTTTTAAAAAACCGATCAAGTGCCGGGGTTCTGTACCAAAAATGTTTTGTGAAAAAAATGCTACTTTTATGAGGACCGTCTTCAACATTCAACCTTAATTTATTCTTATTCAAATCATTGCTATTGTTGAAATCGAGCAATAAATGTCGAAAAAAAAACACGTAATTCGTAAGAATCGTAATCGTCGTTTCGTGATTCGTAATTCGTGAGTCTGTAAAGACTCCCCAATAATTTATAACTCAATCTTATGTTAACCTTTTAGAAATTTCCCTAAAGAGCTTCAAAGCGCTAAGACCCCCCGGACCAAGGGTGGGATAAATTCATATTCGCTGCCTAGCTGTATTTCAGTCCTTTCGCTATTTCAGCCGCTTCAGAAGCTGCTCCAGGTCTGTTGCAAGTTCCATGGAGAAGGGAAGGGGCCAGCGTGTCTGAACAACTAGCATCCCAACCAATCCCATTTATTTTGTCGGTTGATGAATATTCAACTCTGTCTTAAAGCAATGCAGAGCCATTATTTTCATGCTCTTCCCACTTCACAAGCGCATAATTAGTCCCATAGCTCGCGTAAACAGTTGAACCATACCACTATCACTACTCCATTGTGGCCATATTTGTTTAGTCTGGTACATTAGCGCTCGGAGCACATACTATATGTACCCGTCCTGAGGCGCATTAATCTTCTTTTGGTAGAAGGAAAAATAGACGGGCGTTTCAACTGTTTTCAATTTTGTTTCCAATTTTTATGGTTCTAAAATATACCTGTAGAAACTGTGTAGTGTAAAAAGACATGATTCATAAGTTATAACAGGCACTTCAAATTTAAGCAGGTTTTGACAGCCAAAAATTTTAATTTGTGTAGTTCTTCACCCTCTAAAATGTCAATGTCTTTTATCGATCTTTTTTCGTTTAGATCGGACAATATCGATTTTATAGCAATAGGGTAGATGACTCTATCAATTAATTGACGTACTTTATATTATGACCTGTCATAACACGATTTTCCCATAGATTTTGTTTGGCTACTTATGTACTGTTTATGAAACTTACTTGCCGACGCTATTGACTAACTATTTATTGGTTTCTAAGCAACTAAAACGTAATTAGTCTGATTTTGCGGACTGAAAAAAGTGTTTTTATATTAGCGTCCTCCCCTCTCCCCTTCCCTTATTCCCTCTCCTTTTTTAAAGGTCGGCAATAATAGATCAGTGACTCTCTTTGAGTTGTTGATATTAAGGGCGGTGGTGATCATTTTCCATCAGATTATCCGCTTGCTCAATTTCCTCGCTCTCATTATAATTAAAAGAGTATTTAAAAACAGAACTATACTGGGGCCTGTTGCATAACAAAGTACAACTTATATTTCGCCATTTACGGCAAAACTGTAACCATCTATGGGTAAACAGTGGTTTCTTAGCATGGAAATGCATGTTTTTTTATTTATCCGTCCGTAAACCTTGTTGTTTATTGTGTTGTGTATTATGTACCTGCCTTTCAGATTGTCCGATTAGACGTCGGATATCAAATCCAATCTTTTTACTTATTTTACTTGCGCCAATATCGTACCGGTATCCGCTATCGATCTCGGATCGGATAATGTGATATTAGATAAGAAACTAGTGTTAGGAACGTTCATTTATTACAATGATGTAAGTAGGTACATATTGATGGGTAAACAAAAACAAAAGAAGTATGACATGAAATTGAGTTTCGATGTAAACAACTGAACAGATGGTGGCACGTCGTGACAAATTATGCCGGAAGGGTCGACAAGTTGCATCAACTTTTATTATAACTAGTTTGTGGCAGCACAGCGTGTCTCGTGACAACGCTCTCTTTTACGATCAGTCTATTTTCTAAGTCGCTTTTCAGGGTTCCGTACCCAAAGGGTGTCAACGGGACCCTATTACTGAGACTCCGCTGTCTGTCTGTCTGTCACAGGGCTCTATCTCTTAACCATAATAGCGAGACACTTGAAATTTTCTCCGATTATTTTACATTAATGTGGCCGTTATAAACACAAATACTAAAAATAAAATAAAGTAAAAAATTAAAGGGGGTCGTTTAGACATCGGTAACTCGTAGCAATTAGGTGGCACTAGTGATGAGACACGGTTTTCAAGTGTCTTTTAAGATAAGATAAAATAACTCTTTAAAATTGAAAGGTTACATTTATTACCTACCGAGGCATCCAAAAGGTAAACTTGTATATCAAAAGCTAAAAATAGCATTATAAAAAATCCAGGATATCTTACAATAATAGTTTTTAATAGCTTATTTCAAAATAAAGAAGTTGAAATCAAAGAGATCACCAACAAAAATACGCAAGAATGTTTTTTTTTAACCATCGCATCAGTCGAAATCGAAATATCATTTTCATACACCAAGTGGTTTTTCTCCAATAAAAGACGTAGGATAGCTCCTAAAAATTTTGAACAAATATTTTTTGTCTATCACGAAAGTCAAATATGAAATGGTTGAAAAGATTTTTTCTAATTGGTTCCTTTTGCTCGACTCGTACAGACAAAGAAACGTAGCCACTTCACTAGTCTGTCAGAAACGTCAAATGCTACCTAATTGCCACGAGTTACCGATGTCTACCTAGTCGTCATACAAGATTTTTGTTTGCAAAATTACATTTAAAATTTACCATGAGCTTTGAAGTAAAATGTCATTAGAAAACTTGTACGCAACTATGAAGCAATTTAATTGTATATGAAGTTTCTGATTCACGCTGGGCCCTACGGCCTACAAGATAACTTCAGCCTGAGTTCTCTCATTTTGAGAGGAGGCCTGTTCCCGAGAATGGGATGTGTATAGGTTGGAGTTATAATGGATCACCAAGAAGTATATCAACTGGGTGAATTAATTGTTTCTCGGTGAATATATTTAGCGTTTGTACGAATGTTTTTTTTTCTCTTTACCATCTCAGCAAATATTATTAAAAAGGATGATGCTTAGTGTTAACTTTTTTATGAAAACTTAAGACAGTAACGACGCTGGATCTAGTTTGATAAAATTTCGTGTGACTCGTCCTTCATTTCGTTGTGGTAATAATCATTGCATGGTAATGAATATTCATCCTTCTAACAGTTTACAATGGAACAGTTAAAACGCCAGTATGTTTGCCTTTTTACCAGCAACAAAGCACGCTTCAATATGCACAATTTACGTACAAAAATGTACTGAAAAAGGAAACCAGTAGCTTCTGTTTCGTATTGGTTTATTCTATATGTTTTATACTCTAAATTTGTAAATATTTGTTGTCAGCAGGTAGTTAAGATAATTGTTAAATTTTTAGTCAGTGTATAAATAAATAAAATAAATAAATTTCACGGGACAATTCACACCAATTGACCTAGTACCAAAGTAAGCTAGGCAAAGCTTGTGTTATGGGTACTAGGCAACGGATAAACATACTTATATATAGATAGATACATGCTTAAATACATATTAAACACCCAAGACCCGAGAACAAAGTTTCGTATTTTTCATACAAATATCTGCCCCGACACGGGAATCGAACCCGGGACCTCAAGCTTCATTGTCGGGGTCTCTAACCACTAGGCCATCTGGTCGTCTAAATCGTCGTATGTTACTTTAGTTTATCTATAATTAAGGACTTTACTATGGAGAGCATGCCGTTAAGTCTACGGATACGATACGTCACTGCGATTCTGTGCCTCTCCGTATTTTAAGCAGCAGTTAAATTCATGGCTTTTCTTGAGCACCACTGAAACTAAATTGGTCCGAAATAAGATTTTTATCACTTTTGGGAACGGGATCAATCGATGGGTAACACTTTTTTATTTTAGAATATTTGTCATTTTTCAAAATCTACATACCTAGTTCGTCTTCCAAAAAGTAGGACATGGTTTTAGCCTAGTTGGTAGTGACCCTGCCTACGAAGCAAGAGGTCCTGGGTTCAAATCCCGGTAAGGGCATTTATTTGTGTGATGAGCACGAATATTTGTTCCTGAGTTATGGATGTTTTCTATGTATTTAAGTATTTATTTATCTATATACGTAAGTTTATCGTCGTCTAGTACCCATAGTACAAGCTTTGCTTAGTTTGGGACTAGGTCGATTTGTGTAAGATTGTCCCCTAATATTTATTTATTTATTATTTATTTTAGGAACGCTTTCATGTAGCATCAACGTTTTAAATAGTTGCTTTGGCTATCTTGCCTACATTTTTCATCATGTACTTACAAAATGCAGCCTTTTTGAAAACTTTGCGTAATAAACTTTTCCTATTTCCTCTTCAGTGTCTTACTTTATTTCTTGCATCTACTGGCTACTTTTTCGTCGTCTAGTGAACGGTTGGAATAAGGAGCCAACATGTAGCTCTTATCAAAAGAGATGACAGCGCTCACTTTCTTTACTGTCAATAAGATGACATACTAGCTTTATCCTGCGGCTTTACGTGTTAGAAATCTATTAAAAAAGATAACGTTAAAGTTGTTGTCACAAGTCGGACAATGCCATCTATGGACTGCAGACGAAGATAGCACGTAATCTTGAAACCTTTCAAAGGTACTTCGACGTTTTTGGATAGCGCTTTTTTTATTATGAGAGGGAGGCAAACGAGCAAGCGGGTCATCTGGTGGAAAATGATCACCACCGCCCATAAATATCAACAACTCAAATAGAGTCACTGATCTGGCCTTATACTACGAAGTGCAAAATTCGTACTTCGTATCGTGCCATTCCTCTGACGCTAATAGTATTTAATACAAGAGCGAGCAAGACGATGCGATACGAACTTCGATTTTAGAATTTCGGAGTAGCCCCCCTGTTGCCGGCTTTCTATTCTCATTTATAGTAAAAATATATGGGTTGTTGCTGTTAGACTCTGATGGCTTTTACAGCTTACCGGAGGGATGGTGGACTGCCAGACGGACCGCTCAGCAAGGGGAAGATTTATCTTAGTCATATTTATCGTGCTCCTATTGAGCCGACCTCAGTTTAATATTACCAAAATGCGCACAAAGCGCTTTCGCTCTCCCTTCGACAACCGTACAGTTAAGGAGTGGAATTTCTTACAATAAAATACAATACAATGACTCTTTATTGTACACCACAAATAATGCAATACAGAAAAACAAGTACATGAAAAAAAAGAAATAAGGTAAGCAATGGGCGGCCTAATCGTTTCTTACCTGAAACTGTGCTCCCTGAACACTATAATCTGGCTGTTTTCAAGTCTAGGGTGAATAAGCATTTACTAGGCAAGCGTGCTCCATCGTAGGCCTCACCTTCGCTTTCCATCAGGTGCGATTGTGGTCAAACGCAAACCTATGTTGTATGAAAAAAAGACCTCAGTATATTCTATTGTATTGTAAAGGTAACATAAAGGCAAGTCTCGTCATTGGTGCTTCTTGAGAGCCAACAAATCTGTTAAAAGCAATCACGCACCACAATCACTCAAGCGAGAGGGTCGAGGGCAGAGCATTAGTTCCACGCAAGAAGGTCTGCTAAGTAGCCTGCGTGCTTTGCCCATAGACACAGTAGAGTAGCCTCGACAATGACCCGATAGTGTAATTAATTGTTTCTTTGTTTCAGCTTGTCTGTTTCTACAGGGTGCATTTAGATCAGTCAGTATGGACAAGTCTGAAATTATAATGAGCCTGTCATAATGTCCCACTGCTGGGTGCCTTTTCTCTTAAGAGGGTTTATACCTGCTGAGCTGGCAACGTTGCATTTTTGTTAGTTTTTCTCGGTTATTCCATAAAAATTGAATGAAAATTAAAAATGTTTTATATACAAATTGTTCTAATATATAAGTTAATGTGTCTACTGCAATAATAGTTCGTGATAGACTTTTATTTTCTTTAAAAACGAACAAATTGTAACCTAACGGTTTTTAAATAAAATTAAAGTCTTATCACGAATTATTATTGCAGTAGACACATCAACTTATATATTAAAACAATTTGTATACAAAACATTTTTAATTTTCATTCAATTTTTATGGAATAATCGAGAAAAACTAACAAAAATGCAACGTTGCCAGCTCAGCAGGTATAAACCCTCTTAATCTGCACATCTCCTGGTCTGGCGCAATGTCAAGCCAGTCCTTTGCGTACGCATCCGAATCGTCTCGCCATCTCCTTCTTAGTTTAAGTTAAGTATTATCTATACCATATTTATCACCATCGGTATTAGTACCCTCATTTTCTTACCACCGAAGCATTAGACTATATTTAGACTATAAGCCGTGGTGGCCTAGTGGTTTGACCTATGGCCTCTCAAGCAGAGGATCGTGGGTTCAAATCCCGGCTCGCACCTCTAAGTTTTTCGGAATTTACGTGCGAAATTACATTTGGAATTTCTCATGAGCTTTACGGTGAAGGAAAACATCGTTAGGAAACCTGCACACACCTGCGGAGAAATTCAATGGTGTGTGTGAAGTTACCAATCCGCACTGGACCCGCGTGGGAACTACGGCCCAAAACACTCTCATTCTGAGAGGAGGCCTGTGCTCTGCAGTGTGACTTATATAGGCTGTGATGATGATTATGATTAGACTATACAGCCTTCAGACAGCATCCCAGCGCGGCCTCCCCGCTACGAAACTACATAACTTGATTAACGCGACTTCGCCGATACATTACTTGTCTGCTTAACCACTAATTCAATGTTGGCTTCTTCGCCTACTAACTTATATTCATTATAAACTTTCGAATTATTCACATGTTGGTTGACTTCTTGTGATGTTTTGAACTTCTCATGCCATATCAGATTTTAATCTTAACTCAATTAAACTTATAGATTTGTGCCCAGAGTGAGTATATCTATCAGACCATCATTCAAATTTGATCTTACTGCACTAGAGTTATTTGATCTGATTTCTTATAAACCAAATGAGTAATTCAAAGACGGTTTTCATTTATATTTATTTATATATGAATATACCACTTTATTTATATACAACATGTCTTTACTCTCTGGACAAAAACCGAAATCCTGAGTAGAGTTCCTTCTCAGGAATGTTTTACTTTTGTAAAATATAACATTAAAATTAAAAAAAAATCAAAATACAATTAATACCTACAAACAAATCAACAATGAGTAGGAACTTATTGTATCAGTTGTTCGGAATGAGTTTTGCGGTTCAGAGGTTGATTAAGTTGAAATACTCTTTAATTACCATGTATCCACATACAGCTTGTTCCAAAGTATTAAATCGTAAATCAGTCATATCTCCATTAACACGGTAGTGTTTGGTACGAGGCTTTGTACATAGCTTAGAAAGACCCTAATAAATTCGTCCTATTCGTCTTTGTCCAGAGGGTAGAGACACAGTGTATAATTTCACGATAGTGAAAATCGTCCAATCTATATGGAGTGCAGCTAATTATAGAACAAGATAAAAAGCTGAAAAACGAAAAAAGTCAAGCTACAAAATTTTACTAAGAAGACTGTACTTTATCTTGTCTAGCAAATAACTGAGCAGGTATGTAATCACATAGCAAACAAGTCTGACTACGGAAAACGTATTACGTGCCTTAAACTGTGTAATTTAGTGCGGCCGGCATTCCCCGCGGACACTAATAGCTGTGTCTCCACGAGCGAGCTGCCTCGCGAGGCTAATGCATGAGGCATAATTTTGTTCGACACAAGGTTCAAAATCGCGCCGAAAATGGCTGCCTCGCGAGGAAGTCAGTTCAGTGGAGAGTGGAGACCCAGCTAATGTCTGAATACTGACTAAGCGAGCCGCCTCGCGTGGCAACCGCACGAGGCATGGCTATATTTAAGTAAGAATCACGGCAATAGCAGTTGTCACCTGATGCAACGAATGCGGTGTCACTGGATTTGAGTTAAAATTAAGCCAAAAGTAGATGTCTTGCGAGGCAGTTGCATTAGGCGTGACATGATCTGAGTTAAAAACATGCCAGGAATATGTGTATCACGAGGCAGCCCTTTGAGGCATGACCAGGTTTGAGTTATCTAATATTTAAAAATCTCGTGTCACGTTGTTTGTTATCGAACTCCTCCGAAACGGCTTGGCCAATTATTATGAAACTTTTTGTCTATACTCGGTAGGTCTGAGAATAGGCCTTAGGCTACAATTTATAATGGCAAAATAAAGTTTCCCGGGTCAACTAGTATTCATATAATAAGTAGCTGTCCCACAAGGCAGTTACATGAAGCTTGAGTTAAGTTTAGTTAGCCATGAAAAAAGGTATTGTTCCACAGCGCAAACTCATAAGGCATCATCATCTTTTAAGCCGAAAGATGTCCACTGCAGAAACATTATGGCTCCCCCAACGAGGCATGTCTTGTTTTAAATTAAAATCATGCCAAAAGAGCTGTCCCACAAGGCAGTCGCATGTGGCATGACTTTATTTGGGGTAAAAATCATGGCAAAATTAATTTCCTCGCGAGGCACGTACCTTTATAAAGTAGCAGGCAAAAGTTAATATTTTAATCCATACTTTCATACTAGTATTATAAATGCGACAGTAACTATCTGTCAGTCTGTCTGTCTGTTACCTCTTTGCGTTTAAACCACTGCACTGATTTTTATGAAATTTGGTATGAAAGTACTTTAAGAAATTGGAAAGAACAATGTGATATTTTTATCCCGGAAAATTAGACTTATTCTTCGCAGACGCAGTCACAGAAAACAGTTAGTAAGACATATATCTTAAGTTTGAACGAGAATGAGCTACGAATCACGGAGTCGCAAAATCTTACTTTTTATCAATGCAGGTGTTTTAAAACCACCTTAGTTATTTGTCGCTGCCAACGAAGCTGTTAGTGTTGGCGAGGAGCCAAAGCAGTGTCCGAATTTACTATTATAATTAACTTAGTTTTTCCTGAGAAAAGTTGTTTATCTAGGGCAAAGTACGAAAAGATTTGAGAAAGAATTTTGATGGAGTTGACCTGGAAATAGTGTTTTACCCTCCACGTTTTGGTCTACTCTTGGGATGACATAATGATGATATCAACATTATTGTAACGTCATAGTGAAAATAAACGGATCACTCACGTCTTAAAACGAGTTTAACTCGACATGTTTCGGGCTAATCCGTAGCCCTTCCTCTCGGAGTCGCACGTCGCGTCGTCAATTTTAACCGGGATAGTGGTTGGTCAGTACCCCCGAGTTGGAAAACAGTGTTGAATGTTCGTAATGCGTCAACGGTGAGTGTGAGCGAACCTTTACAAAGTGATGTGGTTAGTGTTGTGTGCTACCCTACATTTGACAATGACAATAAAAGTGATGATGAAAACGGGGGTAGTTGTGTGTCGCTGTCAGTTGCGTCGAGTAGCCGCGCGACCAGGGCGTTAGCACGCAGTGCACGTTTGGCAGCCGCCGTGACGTGCGACTCCGAGAGGAGGGGCTACGGATTAGCCCGAAAAATGTCGAGTTAAACTCGTTTTAAGACGTGAGTGATCCGTTTATTTTCACTATGAGTGAGTCTCACGGTAGTTTCATTATTGTAACGTATTGTGAATTGGGGATGCATTTTACCCGCTGAAAGAGTGTTATCAAAACGTGATAATAATTTTCTTTGAGAGTAATGATAGTGTAGGCACGGCTCTATACCGCTAGCCAGTGGTAAATGTTGTCCAACTGGCAGGTTAGTCTAAGTTTGTTATGTATAAATTTAGACATGATTTCTAGAACTTGATTTTAAATAAATAGAATTGTCAACGGTATACGAGCCAGGGCAGATTGCTCCCGTCAGCCTAAGGTGCTGGTCATGATGTTGTAACCTAGTTATACTGAACTCAAGAATAAATCCAGATCCGAAGATAACCATATTTATTATTTGATAGTTTAGCATCACGCGCGTTTCCCGTACAGTCAAGGGCAAAGATATGTGTACACTTTAGTACCTTGTCTATTTTCGTCAATTTGAACTGCCATATATGAACTGTCACAGTGGTTAAAGAAACAAGGTACTAAAGTGTATACATATTTTTGCCCTTGACTGTACTTATCTACCTAAACTCGAGCCAGTTCCCACAATAGTGTCTCCAATAACAGGCGCGTACACAGTTTCTAGTTTATTCTATACTAGATGTTGCCACAACTTCGTCTGCGAAGAATTCATTTTATCGCTTTCCCGTTGGAACTATGCAATTTTCTGGGATAAAAATTATCCGATATTTGTTCCCGGGACTCTTTTCGCATTTATAATATTAGTATGGATTTTAAACGTTTCCCACCACACAACATTCCCCATTCCCATTATTAATTTGGTTATTGCCCGTCACTGCTGTCCACTAAATTGACCACAAAAAGTTGAGGGACAGACGACGTGATTTTCTTTATTTCACTATCATTTTATTTTTATTGCTTTTATCTATGTTGCCACAAATAAATGTTCTCTTTCTTTCTTTTTCTTACTTCACGGGTCAAGCCAAACTAGCTCAACCATTCGCCGAAATGTTTTATTTATTGCCGATTTATTTTAAAACACCTTGCATAATAATTGTAAACCAACTTATATACTGGATGTCTCCAAACACAACAATAACCCCACACGGGGGGAGAGGTGAAGTAACACAAATTATGAAAAAAATAAGAAAAATCCATGTCACTTAAAATTATTAGTCAAGCAATAACATATCACTTAGTATTAGATATTTTCGAATAAATTCTATTATCGCTTTATTTAGAGACATGGATTTTTTTCCTTATTTTTTCCAGAACTGTTACCGTAATATCGTTGAGTTTTGGAACAGCCTGTAAAACTTCTATTGTATAAAGAAACTGTGTTAGTTATTTTCGTGCTTACCTGACGCAATAGAAACCAAGACACGCACTGAGCGATAAGTGAGAAAATTGCAAATCCGCTACTGACTGGTCGGGCAATATAAATTCCTCAGGTCTTGCCTCTTACAAGTCTCACATACCGACGTACCTACTGAAATTGCGAGCGACAACTTATTTACATTCTCGAAGATATGTCTGCTCGAAGTCGAATTGTTAATGCGAAATTCACTCTGTTTCTGTGTTCACTTGGAAGTTAGATTACTCTAAAGTATTTGTAAGTTCTTCGATAGATTTTTACTGAAGATGAAAAAAAAATTGTACAGTTGTTGTTGTTATTCATTTTGACGTCAATGAAAATTTTACGTTTATGAAATTCGCATGAAAATAAACTAATACTGGAAAACAATAATATTAAACTGTAAATTTTGCGATTCTAATATAATAATATGTGTGTGTGTATGTAAAAGGACATTTTAGTTAGGGACCGACAAAAAGTGAGTTTAAAAGTTAGAAAGAGTGAAAGCTACAATACAATTCTTTAATAAATACAATGTATAAACTCTTTGAAAAAACTCGGTACAAAATATATATGTATAATACATACAATAAATAAGCAGTGTTCCCAATATTCTAAAGAGATATTGTAAGATAACATAAATAAAATGATTATACCCGATGAAGAAATTTATGATATATAGCTTTTGCCCGCACACCCGCGTTCACATTCACCACCGTCGTCAAGCGTGCCTAGAGAAGTTTTACTTCAAAAACCCCCGATTTTGAAACATTCTTCCGCTCCCGTCCGCTCCTATTGGTGTTAGCGTGATGATATATAACCTATAGCCTTCCTCGATAAATGGGCTATCTAACACTGAAAGAATTTTTCAAATCGGAACAGTAATTCCTGAGATTAGCGCGTTCAAACAAACAAACAAACCTGTGTGCATGTCCAACTTAAGATGAACCCTATTTAGTATAGTTTACTATATTGTTGTCAGCTCATTTTATGTTGGATTTTTTTATATGTACTATCCATGTTCGATAAATTCTTAAAATAGACGTATCTTTCTTATTTGTGAACCGATTCAAATGAAACAAACACTAAATGTTAATCCAAGAAAATACCAACATATCAGTGAAAACCGCATCTTTCTAGGTTAAGCCGTTTCTGAGATTAGCGCGCACAAACGCACAGACAAACAGACAAACAGACAAACAGACAATAATTCTAAAAATCATTGTTTTGGGTTCTATTGCGCTAATAAATAGCCCTAGTGTCCGTTTTTCTCAAATATCTTCAATGTACAGACACCGACTTGTTACAGATTTATTATATGTATAGATAGATATTTATGATAGATTGAGATTCTATATCCTAACAGGGTTACATATACATATCATCGTGTAAAACTACTATCGACATACAATAATGTGAATGAACATGAAATCGAATAGCGTAAAATATTTATACTTAACTAAAACACTTTTGAAAAAACCACCCCGTTAGCATATTAATAAAAAAACGGTAAAAAATAAAACTACCATGGAACCCCGCCGGAAATCCTTTAAAGTGGTCATGCACGAAAAAGCTAATGAAGTTATAAGCGAGTGTTCCATTTTCGTGAATTTAACGCAGCATCCACGCGTATGATACCCTTTGTTGGCAGCCCCGTTGTCGATGTCGGACGCAATTTGCGCTAATCCCACGGGCGCTCGGACTATCACTGCACTTATTATGAGCATAATGCACCATGTAACCTCATTATGGGACATGAATGGGTTTGCGGGACTCCGGACAGTGAAGAGAGGTAAATGGAATAAAGTCTGTTTTATTTATTTATTGAATTTATTTATTGAATTAATCACATGCAAGCTTACAGTACAGAACCAAAACACTCACACATTAGTTAAAAAAATGGAGAACAAAATTAAATGGTCTTAAGCCTAAACATTTGACAAGATGTAATATCAATAATAATAATAGTAATATAAGTAACTTAAAACAAACGTCAAGATTACATTACAATAGAAAATAGAAAATAAACCAATATCATATCATGCATGCCACAAAATACAAATGAAATTATTATGTCCAATAAAAAAAGAAATAAAAAAAAACTCGATTAAATATCATGTCCTTTTAAATAAATTAAATTAAATTAAACAAAACCACTGATTTTTTCTCGTTTTTTACAGGTTTTTAGGACACCACGTGAAGTTGAATAGTTTTTTAGTTTAGATCTTCATCATTCTAGCTTATATAAGTTCCACTGCAGAGCACAGGTCTGCTCAGAATGAAAGGGCGTGGGCCGTAGAGCCCAGGCGGGACCGCGGATTGTGAGAACTTCACGCATACCATAGGATTTCTTCGCAGTTGTGTTCAGGTTGCCTCACGATGTTTGCCTTCACCGTAAAGCTCATGGTACAAATGTAATTTCGCACATACATTTCGAAAAACTCAGAGGTGCAAGCACGGGTTCGAACGCATAACCCTCTGGGCACTAGGTCAAACTGCTAGGCCAGTACGGCTGTTAATTTTACTCTAGTATGAAAAACGCTAGAATGCTTGGAATTTCCTGATTTTCATGCTAAATAGAGTTTAAAGGAAAACCTCGGAATTTCAATTCAATTCAACTTTACCTAATGATTTACGCAAGCAAATCCCCGGGTTAATGCTATTATGACATTGTTTGAAGTAATTTTATTTGAATATTGTTGTAACAATACAAAGGAAAAAAAAAACTAGAAAAAAATGCAACCAACCTGGGCCTTTGTTACAATACAATACAATACAATGACTCTTTATTGTCCACCACAAAGAAAACAATACAGAAAAACAAGTACATGGGAAAAATAAAGTCCGTAAAATAAAAAAATCTCAACAGAAAATAAGGAAGTAAAAGTTTTGAAATAAGAAAGTGATAGTTTGAAGTGATTACCTTGAAGATTGAAGTACTTGCCCTTACCTATAGCACGAACATTCCGCTTCATCCACAGAACATAGGATATTTCGAAGGCACACACAGTTGCATCTTGCATTTTCTCCAAGGTAAATCAGCCCTGAGAGGAAAGTTGCCGGCCACTCGCAGCTGCGTCCTTTGTTCCGCGACGCCAGGCGATATATTTACGAGCAACTTTTGAAAAGGGCCTCTGTCTCTGTACAAGTAACCCACAAAAGTTGAACGTGTGTTTCGTTCGGATAAATAGACGGGTGTTGCTGATGACCAAGGGACACAATAACTTTAATTTCAATACTGATAAAAAACCCGCATGTATAATTCTCGTTCCCATGGGAAATCCGGGAAAATATATACTCTATGTCACTCTCGGAACTGAGATGAATGTAATGACACCTCAGACTTCGAAATCCATTAAGCCGTTTAGGCTGCAAGGCGTGCCAAAGAATGATACATACATAAATATATACGCTCGAAAAACATAACCCTCCTTCGTCAGTCGTTTAAAACCGCCCGGCATTTCACTTGAAACCGCGAAACGATTATTTCAATTTGCAACCTCTTTGGTTGTTGGTGGCTGATTGGCGCTAGTCATTTGCCATTGTGCCGCGCCACGTAAAAAAAGGCGCCCATCAGCGTAACTCTTGAAATTGGGTGCATTATGATACTAATAATTAATTAATTAAAACAAAACTTAATTGATTCCTTTGTGTAACGGAAGTTACCCATATAATTTGTATGACTAACTTTCGTTATACAAAGGAAGCGATCGTGATTTTGTTTTCATTAAGCCCTTAACTATGTATAATTATTTTGAAAACGACCCATATATAGCTAGACCGTTTAAATGAGTCCTCGCCCGCTATTGTTTTCAAGCAAAATTCTATTTAGAATGTCTAAATACGTTTCAATTTCTTTACAAAAATTGAGAAATAAGCACTATAGCTGCTATAGCTTAACCGTTTAAAAGAGTCCTCGCTCGCGCAGTACAGGGGCGGGGGGTATGACGACAAAGGGGGCCGGGAGAGGCGCGGGCGGCAGGCACACGAGGCGCGCTCGCCGCCCGCACCTCTTTGTCGTCATACCCCCCAGCCCCAGTACCGCACGGGCGAGAACTCATTTTAACGGCTTAGCTATATATATATATGTTAGCCTAAGTTTCGTGATTTGTGGTTTTGTGAGAGTGGAAGAGGAACGTAAAATGGTTGCAATTCTATAACCTACAAACTCTTAAAAATAATTTACTTCAAATTATTACGCCAAAGTATTAAGATGATCTTCTAAGATACTTTTGGAAATATGTAATGTACGTTATTTAGGTGATTCATGGCCAGATTTAAAACCGTTTTATTATTAAAACCCAAAACACAAATAAAGCACAAATCACAAAAGAGTGCTCCCACTTCCTTGAAACTACAAAAAATTGCAGAATCAACAATTTCCATTACATTAATTCCTGCTCTACAAAGTTCGTAGCAGAGTTCGTAGAGGCACTACGACGTAGAGGGGCTACGAGTCGCGGCGCTACAAAATATTGTGAAAATTATCTAGGAGGAGGTCGCGCCTCGCCGCGCCTTATTACCCGCCCCGGTACCCTGGTATTACCGTGCCAATTACAACCTTATTACCAGGACACACGGCCCCGCGGCATCCCATCTTATCTCGCAATATATGTCTCAAAACGAAGTACGCCATTCTCATTATGGAAATTAAAAGAGAATGAGGGGGTGCTCAAAGTAAATGATAATTTTGGCGGAGTGAAGGTGAATAAATACTTAAGAATGATATCCTTGATATGCATGGCGGTTATTTCACATCACAGCAAAAATTGCGCCATAAATGGCATTTCTGGAACAGGAAGTGAGAATTTTAGCCAAATTTATGTATATTTTTCGCCTTTGATAGGGAAGAGTGCTTTAATTTGGAAAGAAGATTATGTTTTTGAGACAAACTGAAAAAGACACGTGAAAATGGAAGTGTTTTTATTAGATAATAAATAAATAAATTAATACTAGGGGACAATCTTACACAAATCGACCTAGTCCCAAACTAAGCAAAGCTTGTACTATGGGTACTAGACGACGATAAACATACTTATATAGATAAATAAATACTTAAATACATAGAAAACATCCATAACTCAGGAACAAATAATCGTGCTCATCACACAAATAAATGCCCTTACCGGGATTTGAACCCAGGACCTCTGGCTTCGTAGGCAGGGTCACTACCAACTAGGCTAAAGCGGTCGTCATACGTGCGTGCGTCATGCGTGGTATTCTTCTTTAAAGTAAACATATCCCACGGGAAATCATTACCATTTACTAATATTAAGTACCCTATTTTTCAGTTCAGATCTGCCTGTCCGTACGCCAAGATTCATCTAATCCGTTCAGCCGTTATTACCAACCATTTTTGCCGTTATTATTTTTGTAACCAAGATAGCGTGACTGGAGATGGGATGGAAAAGAGAGCAGAGAGTATGCAGGATGCGTAAAGTTGTGTGTACTAGTTCTAAGTCTAGTTTAGTATTAATTAATTTTAAGTATCTATTGTAACGATATGGTCTTAACTGTCATGTTTAACGACCGCCTTAGCCTAGTTGGTAGTGGCCCTGCCTACGAAGCAAGAGATCCTGGGTTCGAATCCCGGTAAGGGCATTTATTTGTGTGATGAGCACGAATATTTGTTCCTGAGTTATGGATGCTTTCTATGTATTTAAGTATTTATTTATCTTTATAAGTATGTTTATCGTCGTCTAGTACCCATAGTACAAGCTTTGCTTAGTTTGGGACTAGGTCGATTTGTGTAAAATTGTCCCCTAATATTTATTTTTATTTTTCATTTATTTGTGTGTACTAGTTATAAGTCTAGTTTAGTTATAATTAATTTTAAGTATCTATTAACGATATGGTCGTAACTGTCATATTACATGTAAACAGATAAATAAATAAATTACGTGTTTGACTAAAAAGCATCCAAACATATTCAGAAACTTTTTCATTTTATGATATTAGCAACTGCGGTTCAAGCAGTTTCGTTTCGTTCGTTCGGCCTGTGCAGTGGAGACACAGAAATAAATAAACGGAACAGAATAAACGCTTCAAACAACGCCGCGCACGCATAACACTACTACACGCACAACATAATGTGTGCGTGACCTGCACAGACAGGACGGGGGGGGGGGGGGGGGCGTGCACCGGCGCCCGCTCGGAGACAAACCGGTTTGAACTAGCTCAGTGAGTAGACAAAGTTCAGGTGTGCCGCCAGCGACGACGCGACCGTTTAGCGTTTAGCTACATAGTTCGGGTGTTCGGTTGTTTTTATAGATGCCTACCTGTTGTAGTGTTTGCTGGTATACAGATATTAGATACTTAAGTACTTGTTTGAATAAAATATATTTTTTTTTTTTTTACCTAGTGACAACCCTATGATAATAGGTAAGAATTTAGAGCTCTGTTCGGAAGATTTTCTTCTGTTCCGTTTACTTATTCCTGTGGTGGGGACGTTTCGTATACATATAGGCTAGGATATATGCACCTCTCGTGTTACTGGGAAAAAGGATCTTGACAGATTGATAGAAATATATATAGAAGGAAGACGAAGTGATCCTATAAGAGTTTCTTGTTTAAATTTGAACTATCATCATCATCATTATCCCAGCCTATATACGTCCCATTGCAGGGCACAAGGCCTCCTCTCAGAATGAGTGGGCTTGGCCCGTAGTTCCCACGCGGGCCCAGTGCGGATTGGGAACTTCACATACACCACTGAATTTCATCTCAGGTGCATACAGGTTTCCTCACAATGTTTTTCTTCACCGTAAAGCTCATGGTAATTACAAATGTAATTTCGCACATAAATTCCGAAAAACTCAGAGGTGCGAGCCCGGACTCGAACCCACGACCCTCTGCTTGAGAGACCATAGGTCAAACCACTAGGCCACCAGGGCTTGAGTTCTGCAACCCTGAAAATATAGTCTTTCACACTGGCGGGTTTAGGAGCCATACGCGTGTTTTTTACTTCGTATTTCACCCGTTGCAATATCCAACGACCTTTCACAACGCTCATCGTTTTTTGCCGATAAGTCCCAATATGCGTACGATCCGCGCAATATCAGGATCATCCGGCAAATGGCGCAAAAAACAATCTAAATCCATAGTGGAGTTCCATTATGAGAAGAAAAGATGGCGGCGGGACTCGTAAATAATCGGACGACCGATATTTTTAAATATCATCAAGGTTAGATCAAGGATAATCACTGGCTAAGGGTTAGTTTCACTTATCATTAATTCATTATCATATCAGCTAAAAGCCGTAGTAGCCGTGGGTTCCAATTCCGGTTCGCACCTCTGAGTTTTTCGGAATTTAGTGCGAAATTAAAATTTGAAATTGACCACGAGCTTTACGGTGAAGGAAAACATCTTGAGGAAACCTGCGTACTCCTGCGAAGAAATTCAATGGTGTGTGTGAAGTTCCCAATCCGCACTGGGCTCACGTGGTAACTACGGCCCAACCCCTCTCATTCTTAGAGGAGGCCTGTGCCCTGCAGTGGGACGTATACAGGGTGCTAACAAATTAGGTATTATGTATGTATGTAAGTAAACACTTTATTGTACATAAAACACAAAAATAATACAAAACAACACAACAAAAATAGTACAAAGGCGAACTTATCCCTAAAAGGGATCTTTTCAAGCTAACCTGGCATGAAAGGAAAAACTTAAAAAAAAAAAGAGATAAGCAAACAATAATTTATGTACAGAGAAAAGAAAGAAAATATAACATATAAACAAATACACAAAATAAACAACAATTAGTGACTACGACAAATATACTTAATATACCTAACTTAACACTGAACAAAATACACACATACGAAAAAAACAGTACATGTAAATAAAAATAATACGATTAAGTAGGTACCCTATTTCCACAGTTTCTTCAACCTCTCCCTGAACGAGGCCACAGACGGGGACTCCCTAACGAGCAAAGGTAACTCGTTCCACAGCTTCACGGAATGGATACTGAAAGATTTAGCGTAAGAACGCGCCGTGTTCGGTGGGAAGGCAAGTGTGAGTTTGGAGCTGGACCGCAAACGGTGCCCGCTTCCGGTAGCCAAGTAGCTAAACCTTTCAGATAGGTACGAGGGAGAGGAAGGATTAAACAACACATTGAAAAGGAGACACAGAATGTGAATGTCTCTCCGCCGTCTAATAGGCAGCCAGTGAAGCTGCTCGCGAAAATGGGAGACGTGGTCGTACTTTCGCAGGCCAAACACATATCGAACGCACACATTTTGCAGTCGTTCAAGCTTGTCAAGCAGCTCCTCCCTCAAGTCAAGAAACGCAATATCACCATAATCAAGAAGGGGCAAAAGTAGAGAATGGGCAAGGGTAATTTTTGTACGCATAGGAAAACAGTTTTGCAGGCGTCTCAAGGAGTGAAGAGACGCAAAGAGTCTACGACTAATTTCATTTACGTGAGCTGTCCAAGAGAGTGTCTGGTCCATAATAATACCTAAATTCTTGACATCAGAGGAAAAAGGGATCGAAGTCCCATCAAATAAAATATCAGGTAGTGTC
This sequence comes from Archips crataeganus, assembly GCA_947859365.1. Lineage (NCBI taxonomy): Eukaryota > Metazoa > Arthropoda > Insecta > Lepidoptera > Tortricidae > Archips > Archips crataeganus. Next base: position 17,333,583 of record OX402055.1, read on the forward strand.
ACCTCCGACAACTTGCCAAATGCAAAATGAGGACTGCCCATAATTATAGCCTGAGACTTAGCTGCATTAACCTTAAGCCCAAACTGCTCAGCCCAGTCACGGATAGAGTCCAAGTCCTCATTTATTCGGTTAATCAGAGAAGGCAGCTCATCAAAACCAGCCGACGCATAGATCTGCAGGTCATCAGCATATAAATGATACGAAGAACGTAGAGTATTGGTTATACTGTTGATAAAAATTGAAAAAAGAAGAGGCGAAAGAACACCGCCCTGAGGAACACCAGCTGTCAGGTCGCACCACTCCGAGAAATGATCATCAACCTTAACTCGCTGGCGTCTACCGAAGAGGTACGCCCGGAACCATGAGATGGCAGACTGGGAAAAATTCAGATTCTGGAGTATTCCAGTCATTATGTCAAAATCCACGGAATTGAAAGCGCTGCTAAAATCTAAGAGGACAAGAACGGTAAGCATCTTATTCTGAACACTATGACGAATGTCATCAGTGACCTTTACCAAGGTATTAATTTGTCTATGGCTTAAGCTACTCATTATTAATCTACTCATACTCAAACAAGTCACTTTTATTCTAACAACATTATAAAATTTGAAAACAAAATCAGTAATCCATTTGGATGGATATGAATTAAAAGATTGCGTTTTTCTTTTAAATTTTGAAAAATTTTCTAAGTGACTTGTTTTGATGAGTAAGTTACGCCCAGGAAATATTGGTACCTAATTTATTAGCACCTTATATTATATATATATATTTTTTATATTAGGGGACAATCTTACACAAATCGACCTAGTCCCAAACTAAGCAAAGCTTGTACTATGGGTACTAGACGACGATAAAAATACTTATATAGATAAATAAATACTTTAAATACATAGAAAACATCCATAACTCAGGAACAAATATTCGTGCTCATCACACAAATGAATGCCCTTACCGGGATTCGAACCCAGGACCTCTTGCTTCGTAGGCAGGGTCACTACCAACTAGGTAGAGGGCATAACATAGATGCGCTTTATCACTGCCTAAATGTGATTATAACAGACTGAAGTGTACGATGTATGGGAAAGATTCGTCGCTAACTTCTAGACCAGTGATGGTGTAGGGGTAAGCACGCAGCACGGAACGCTGAGGACCTGGGTTCGATTCCCAGCATTGGTCTTTTTTCTGGGGTTTTTTCTGTGCATCTATATTTCAGTTTGTATTTAGTTTGAAATATATGGTTTCACGGGATGACCGTAAAAGTAATAAAAAAAAATGAAGTTGAAGAAAATAAAAAATAAATAGAAAAAGATACTTCATACTTAACTTGTAAAAGTTGGCCTAGTAGCGCCATCTCTTGGTCCAGGTGAGCGGGTAGCTCCGAAGGAGTGTTGAAGTCTCTCGGTAGAGGGCATAACATAGATGCGCTTTATCACTGCCTAAATGTGATTATAACAGACTGAAGTGTACGATGTATGGGAAAGATTCGTCGCTAACTTCTAGACCAGTGATGGTGTAGGGGTAAGCACGCAGCACGGAACGCTGAGGACCTGGGTTCGATTCCCAGCATTGGTCTTTTTTCTGGGGTTTTTTCTGTGCATCTATATTTCAGTTTGTATTTAGTTTGAAATATATGGTTTCACGGGATGACCGTAAAAGTAATAAAAAAAATGAAGTTGAAGAAAATAAAAAATAAATAGAAAAAGATACTTCATACTTAACTTGTAAAAGTTGGCCTAGTAGCGCCATCTCTTGGTGCAGGTGAGCGGGTAGCTCCGAAGGAGTGTTGAAGTCTCTCGGTAGAGGGCATAACATAGATGCGCTTTATCACTGCCTAAATGTGATTATAACAGACTGAAGTGTACGATGTATGGGAAAGATTCGTCGCTAACTTCTAGACCAGTGATGGTGTAGGGGTAAGCACGCAGCACGGAACGCTGAGGACCTGGGTTCGATTCCCAGCATTGGTCTTTTTTCTGGGGTTTTTTCTGTGCATCTGTATTTCAGTTTGTATTTAGTTTGAAATATAGGCTAAAGCGGTCGTTACATGTAGGCTGGGATGATGTTGATCATGATCAGCTAAAAGACGGCCACTGATGGACGAAGGCCTCCCCCTGTGGCCTCCCCCAAAGAGTACCACAACGATCGGTCCTATTTTGACTTACTGCCAAGTTTCTTGCGGCGCATTCTTCTTGGCAATGATGGCACATGAATAAATACGGAGCAGAATAAAAAGTTTAAACAACGTCGCGCACGCATTACACTACGACACGCACAACATATGTGTGCGTGACCTGTCACAGACAAGACGGGGGGGGGGGCGTGCACCGGCGCCCGCTCGGAGACAAACCGCTTTGAACTAGCTCAGTGAGTAGACAAAGTTCAGGTGTGCCGCCAGCGACGACGCGACCGTTTAGCATTTAGCTACATAGTTCGGGTATTCGGTTGTTTTTAAAGATGCGTACCTGTTGTAGTGTTTGTAGATATACAGATATTAGATACTTAGGTACTTGTTTGAATAAAATATTTTGATTTTTAATTTTTGTTTTTACCGAGCGACAACCCTATGATAATAGGTAAGAATTTCGAGCACTGTTCGGAAGCTTTTCTTCTGCTCCGTATTTATTCATGTGATGATGGTCCTTACGAAAGCGCTGGTAGTTTAAAAAAAGTGACATGTAAAAGAGCCCTTTGCGGCCTATTTGCAGAATAAACGTTTTGATTTTTTTTTATTTTTTTTTATGCTATCCCTATCCAAGTGATTCCTGGGACTTTTACCAGAACTTCGGTCTATCTTGTTGTTGTTACAGCCCCACCGGCCGTTGGTTCTACGAGCAATGTGCCTTGCCCACTGCCACTTAAGTCTGGCGACTCTCCGAGCTACGTCAGTATCTTTGGTTCTCCTGCGGATCTCTTCATTTCTGATTCGATCACGCTGGAAAACTCCGAGCATAGCTCCCTCCATCACTTTTTGACTGACTCAAGCTTTATTAAGTGACCACGTCTCAGTGCTTCAAGTCATTACTGGCAATACACCTGGTCAAATACGGTCGTCATAAGAGGCCACCAATGCCGCCCGGTAATAATATGTCTTCGGCGTGGCGCAAACCTTTACTCATCAAAAAAACCACAAAAAAATCTTACAATAAAATTACGATGTATATTTGAAAGCAATTTGTAGGTATGATCTTTACGTTTTGTTTGTAAATCAGACTGAGTAATTTGATAATAGTGCCATAATAAAAAGTAACGGAGTATTTTCGGATTCAAAATCAAAGTTTAGTTCAGCTCACTTTGGCATTAAAATCTATCGTGCCAAATTTGTTTCAGAAGCAAACACGAATTAAGGAATACGATCAAGATTATCCTATTTTTTTTTACTTCCATTAAATAGACCAATTTTATACAAAGTATTTTTAAAAAATTCATTGAACGGCAATGGTGGACTCTTAAGGCACTGCGGTAGTTTCACTATTATTTGAATATAAATAGGTTTTGCCATTTTATGGGTCTCTGTTTGTTTTATTCGAATGAACAGATACATCATATTATAATAAAAAAATCTTTATTATTATCATTTTGATTTAGGTACCATAACTATGTTTAAAAAACACCTAGTGAACCAGCAGACCACTGAACTCTGTAAATAACTTCAATCCCTGCTTATATCGGTTGTTAACAGCAAATGTTGCCGTTAGGCTTTAATTATAAATCCACACCCATATCGCTACACAAATGTGTTAAACAGACCAATATAAAGTGACTTCCACCCTCTACTATATCTCATCTTCCACAAGGTCTAAACTTTCTGGACACGTATAGTTTTTGCCAACTAATATGTTCCAAATCGTCATCTTTTGGCACAGGTCCTTACATGGACACACTAAAGTTGTTATTCCAGCGTCATATTCTCACATGTTAACATTATAAGTCAATTTTGTACATGCTCTTGGCTCAAAGAAGATACGACCTTAAAGCTCAGCTTTAAGGAATGCTGTAAGTCCGTGGATTTGTGTTTTCTGGCGGCGGTTTGCGGCGGCCGGCGCCGTCCGGTGGCCAGCATGGGTTTACGACCCACTATCTGCTAATTAACTAGCATAATGGCCCTAACATAATACCGGCCCAGTTCGCTTTTCAGATTTCGTTTTACAATTACACGAAATAAACTTCAGCAAACAATGTTACGAACAAAAAGTTTTCTACAAAGCAAAATATTACCCAGATTTGTTTTACAAAGTTTGTTGTTCAAACCAGCTTTGGAGCGACAACTTACCGAGTAATATTATAAATTTAGCAACTTCGATTTACGACTGGGTGATAAACTAATAAAACTATTTGCAGATGGCTCATTGGGCGAGCCTTAAAGTATAGTTTGCGAAAGAATTGTCGTAAAGTGCATCGTTAGGGGCGTAACGAGAGCGCCGCCGCCTTATTGCCTTCGAACCGCTCGTAAAGCAAATCCGTGGGTCGTAACGCGTCGCAACAGTTTGCATGTTGCGTTAACAAGCAGTATCAGTTGTTTCACTGAACTGTGGAAAAGTTGTTACTTCGTGTTATCGCGAGGAGGGCATTAGCTCCTCGGGTGCGCTTCTAAAATTTAAAACGAGATTATAATGGCTGCTTCTATACTACCGTTTAAAAGCCTATTGCCATAGCAACGCAAAAAAAACCGGTCAAGTGCGAGCCAGACTCGGATCTTGGTTCTTTACCTCCGTGAAATATTTTAAAACTAGCTCAGTTACAAAGATTTAGGGGGTGTTTCACCACCTTATTGTCAAACTACTGGTCACGTAACCAATGAATAAACTAAGTACTGGACAAATCTGTCGGCTAGTTTTTTTTCAGTTTCACCACTCCGGTCCTGTGCAAACTAAGTACCACTTAACTAATCGTCGGCTTAACATAGAGGGGAAATGGCAACGTCACATTTCACGATCACGCGTTCCTGTTCGCACACTTTCGTTCAAAGAGTCGCTCATTGTTGAAGCAAAAGAAATCGTAAACTATGTAATTTTTAAATACATCTATTTTCTTGCATAAACAAATGTGTAACATTATAATTAATCCAAAAACGGTATTTATTTACGATACTTTGTTAACAATAACAAAGAAAAATAAAATCACGTAAAACGAATCGAAAAGTGGCGCCAAACCATTTGACAGATTAACTTTTTTTTGTAATGGCGATGTACAACTTCACGTAGAACAAACGATTGTGCCACTGAAAAAAAGTTTGTTATTAAAAAATATTACGAAATTTTGGATTTATTTTTACATACTAAAAGTGAACCTACATTTTTTTATTCAAATCTTGATATTTAAATTATTTTATGCAATTTAGCATGACTTCTTTCTTTAAAAAATAAAAATACTTTGATTTATTTTTCTGAAACCGGCTGAAGGGCTCTCCAACCATGGCCACAAAAAAATAAACTAACTTTATGTGACGGATAAAAATGCTAAATGCCTCCTGATCTGATGGTCAAATTAAGAAACAGTTTGTCCGTCACTTAGCGCTAATCGAGACTGGTGAAACCGAAATTTTAATTCCATCTGTCAAATAAGGTTGTGATTAAGCTAATCCGAACTTTAAGAAAAGTGGTGAAACAGCCCCTTAAAATTATAAACATAGAGTTGAAAACGCCGAAAAAAACACGTTTCTTGTATAATGACCCCCTAATTTTTAACTTTGTTTCATTTTTGTATTTGTTGTTATAGCGGCCAAAGTAATACTGACAATTTCAAGTGTTTAGCTATCATGTTTCAAGAGATAAGGCCCTGTCCACCACGGACTGTCCACGGACGGACGGACAGACAGAGTCTCAGTAATAAGGCCCCATTGGCACCCTATGAGTACGGAACCCTAACAACTAGCCAACGACTGTGACATATTTGACATTCTGAAACTGGCATATTTTCGTTCTGAAATTATCCGTATAAACACAACCCAAGCAACATAAGCAGAACCCTTTGTAAGAAAAGCAAAAATAAATAAACTTTGAAAGAGGAATAAACATCCTTCATAGAAAATGCCCTGCTGAGCTAAACTACTTAACCAAGAAATTGTCGTAACCAACTACAAGCGCATTAGTGGCATTCAACATACATGACACTTAAGTCTTACGGGTATACTTTTATTTTTTTTTCAACATTAGTAGCGGTGACAAATATTGTTCTTTGGCATGAGCTCCCAAGCTACAAACATCGCTATTTTTTATATTAAAAAAGTTCCGCGCATTGCTTGGGGCTCGCGCGTACATATTGCCTATAAAGTGCAGTTGACTTAAAGTTTTAGTATTTACAAATGGACGAACCAATGTGTTAACGAATTAAATGGACAAAGAGTGTCATCATCATCATCATTCATCATTTCAACCGAATGATGTCCACTACTGAATATAGGCCTTCCCCAAGGTTTGACTGCGTCATTCGCATCCAAAGCGTTCCCGCAACCTTCACCAGGTCCTCGCTCCATCTTGTTGGAGGCCTAACTGCACTGCATCTTTCTGTCCGTGGACGCCATTTGAAAACCTTTTGGCCACATCGGCCATAAGTTCTATAAGCGCTGTGCCCTGCCCACTGCCACTTGAGTCTGACGATTGAAGAACCCTCATTAATCGTCAAGAATTATAATTGAAAACGCAGAATAAAAAGATAGCTCCAGGATTTTTTTTAGTGATACTAAAACTAGGAATAAGAAAACAAAAGTATTAATTAGACTGGGAATCGAACCCGATTCCTCATCGTTTCGTGATTCGTGGTTCACCATAATACACTAACCTAAAATAATATGATAAAAAAAGGATATAAATGAAATTAGTTCCACGAAATCCACGAATAAGCTAGCTAACTATATTATCTATTATCTTACGACATCTGACTGACTACAACTAATCTACCGTCGATTTTAACAGTCACCGTAAAAACGTCGGTACTATCGACGTTTTCATAAACTGAAATGCTCGCCTTTGTTCTGCGTTCAGATATTCATTCCGAAAATGTCTTTGTGCGATTCAAATAATGAAATCCAGATGATTCCAGTCCGTCCGACGGCCGAGTCTCGGGTGCGATAAACGAATAAAGAGAATATGAATGCGAATAAGACCGCTGGTGGTATGCCGATTACGATTTAAATGCGTGGCCATATAGTCTCTAGGGTATACACAACACCCTTAAAACGTTGGCATAAGGTTGGTTTCAGCGTAATTCAGATTCGAATTATTGTCCATACCGGCTGCAATTTTTCATTCCCGCTGTTTGATTTCCGTTTATGTCCCGAGCGGGGTTGTTCGCGTTTAATCGAGTTACGGCGTCATGTTTTGTTTTATTTGTTTACGAGAGTGCTGTTAATGTAAATATAGAACAATAAACCGTCTTGAAACAAATCTGTTTCGCGGATTGTATTCGCGGTCGTCTTGTACACACCGCAAGAAATTATGGACTGCATTCTCTCATACTTGCATAGAATACGTACAGTCAAGTGTGAAAATATTATTATTATTTAAAATAATACACAAGCAGCTCATTGAGCTGATACGTGAATATCACTACACTTGTCTTTTTATATGTCCAGTCTATTTTTAAAACTTTTATTCATTTAATAAACAAATATGAAATAAAAACAGTAAAAACTTAGGACTAACTTAAATCTAACTAAAAATAACTAAAGCTAAAGGTAAAAAATCTGCCCCAAGTCGCCGCCAATGGGGAGAGCATTGCCACGTTGGATGGCAATACTGATTCGCTGAGCAAAGTATTGGCCAGCCCTCTGGTCACGGGAGGCCTCTATAAGGCGCGCCGAAAGATCTTTATATAGACGGCGCGCGCTTGGCCCCCAAGGCCCCAGAGTTTCGACCCCAAACGCCTCAAATATATTACTGGCTCCAAGGGAGCTATATTTGCGGCGTTTGAAGTCTTCCGCTGAGGCCGCGGCAGAGCCAGCAATATTTTGGGTCCTTGAAAGGTGGGTCGGTGCAAGGGTGTCCACACATGTGGCGTCCCAAACTAAGGGCCGACCCATCCGCCAAGGAACCAGAGTCATACCGTTGGGCCTCTTGCCATCGTCTCTAGCCAAGCCGTTAGGTTCCAAAACGGCAGGCAGTTCCAAAACAGTTTACTCAAGCTTATCTCAAGGTCAAACTAAGCAGCTTATAAGCTAAAAAATTTGATATTTTATATACTAACTAATACTAATAATATTGTAACTAAGAGCACATTGAAAAAAAAACAGAAAAGAAATACTGGGGCTGGGACACATCCTGAATTTTTACACTAACCCAAGCTTAACTTCCACGGCGAAGTTTTTTAATTTGTTCTTGAGACAGTTAATATTTTTAATTGCATGTCTAAATGCATGTACCTATGTACGACGTAATCGACACACTACTACATATACTGCTCACCCAGAACACGAGATGGCACTGTTTCTAATAGATTGATCACTGGATTTCGTAATTTTAGAGATGTTGACAATTTAAAAAATCTTGATTGATCGTGTCTTCATTTTAGAAATATATGAAATCCTACAGTTAAATATCATTTTTTAATGAAAAAATACGAATTACTCACGTATTTAAATGAGTTTAACGCGACATGTTTTGGGCTAATCCGTAGCCTTTCTTACCGGAGCACACGCCACGACGGCTGCTGCCAAACGTGCACGGCGTGTGCTCCGGGAAGAAAGGCTACGAATTATTATTCCGAAACATGTCAAGTTAAGCTCGTTTAAAGACGTTAGTAATCCGTATTTTTGAACTATGAGTGAGTCTTTTGAAACTTGAAACTATGACATGCTGGACTATCACTGAAATTTAGTGTTGGTTTTTTATATCAAGATTGCATAAACATTATACGTAAACGTAATGGAAATTTTATGCAAAGGTACTGCAGCAGCTTCTATATTCTTTCAGGAAATGCTGAAAACTAGATACTACACAAAATTCTTCGGTCGAGTCGTAAAAAGTAAATCCTATTTCTTACATTTATTATTCCCTATCCTGTCATTTCCGTACACTGCACTCCAGTGCATCAAAGTGGCTGTACGTGACGTCACTGGGTAGCGGCGGTGGAGAGTATGGGATGTAGGAATACTGGAAAAAATCAGTTACTTTCAAAAGGATTCATTTCAATTTCGTTAACAATTTATGAAGGACTATGCTCGAAGTTTCCTAGCGTGATCGAATCAGATATGGGGAGATCGCAATAATATGCAAAATCTATAAAAAAATAAATAAATCAGGGGACGATTGACACCTTTTGACCTAGTCCCAAACTAAGCGAAGCTTGTACTACGGGCACTAATCAACGGATAAACATACTTATATAGATAAATACACACTTTTTGTCACTTAAAGACTTGAGCACAAATATTCGTATTTTTCTTACGAAGTTCTGCCCCGACCGAAGATCGAACCCGTAACCTCACGCTTCGTAGTCAGGTACACTATTAGTTCGTCAATGTATTGTTATAATTATAAAATTAATTTGATTTAATGTGTTTTTACGATTATAATATTCCATTCAACAAATAAATTAAAATTTTAAAACACCCAATGCAATTAAGTCAAAGATCCCTTCCGCTCCGCAGCATACAAAGAGCTGATAACTCTGAAAGGGCTGGACCAGTTTTGATCAATTATGTCTAAGAACCATCGACAAGAAACCTGCTTTCAAATAAAAAAACCGTATCCAAATCGGTTCACCCGTTTAAGAGTTATGATGCCACAGACACAGACAGAGACACACACACACACACACATAGCGGTCAAACTTATAACATCCCTCTTTTTGTCTCGGGGGTTAAAAATATGTACTTTGGTAGCTGGAAATGTTAACAATTTGAAAGGAGAAGAAAGAAAGAAAACAAGTAACTCGTGACGTGACAGCACGGAAAATAGAAAGAATAAATTGCAAAATGCGCATGTCACGAAAATTTCGTAAATGGTCCCAAATCAGAGAAAGTCGTTTTCTTGCGAACGGCGCTGATCTTCATTTTCAGTACAACTAAACAAAGTGAAACAGACATAAGCAACGACAGGGCAAGCGTGCTCCATCGTAGATTATCATCTTCGCTTTCCATCCGGCGTGATTGTGGTCAAACGCAAGCCTATATTTTATAAAAAAAAATTCAGACTCCAAAAACAAACACAAAAATTACGTCACTAACATTACAATTATATTTGGCGATTGGAAAGTAAATTGAAAGTGACCACAAGTCGTATAACACTGGTCTCGTATAATAGGATGGCTATTTAAATTAATGTTCAATTGTTGTTTACTTCTAGAGCTACTGCACTCAATTTGCTTTGCAATGCTGTGTTAGATTCAATAATTATAGTTCACGACTTAGAACTCTGAACCGGAGAGCGGGTAGTAGAGTTCTGTTGGATAAACTAGCACGTACCGTTCCGTATCATATTTTCTATTATCTCCTTACCTCTACAGTTCACAATTCATGAGGTATAAATATAGACGGAGTTAGCGGACACCGAGCTATCTTGACGAAGCTTCCCATCGGACCAACGATATTTCGCTGTCGCTCGCAGATATTGCGAAGTCCGCATTTTATGGCCGAATGTTGCGAAAGCGATTTGTTTTTACTCGTATGTCAATTTGATGTAGGTACACCATAAAAATCTGAACTGACAAGGTGCTTGAATTTATTTGAACGTTGGATTCGGTGGAGCATCGAGCCCGAAGACTCATTGGTGATAGTTCGTCAATCGGTGGTAGGCTGCAGAGCCTCGAGCACCGTCGTCGAGTTGCTTGTTTGTCTGTTTTTTATCGGATACATTTTGGAGAGTGTGCGCAGGGTTTACATGATTTAATTCCTCCATCTCCATTTCACCATCGGACATCCAGGCGGGGGGAGCGTCTTCATCCTTATGTGGTTAGTATTCCAGTGGCCCGTACGAAGCGCTTCGCGTCATCCTTCCTAATGCGAACTGCTAAAGAATGGAATTCGCTCCCGTCGTCTGTATTTCCTGATAAATACAACCTAGGTCTCTTCAAGGCTAGAGTGAATAGGCTGTTACTGGACCAGTGAGGTACACCTTTGGCCTCATCTACACTTTTCACCAGGTGAGATAGTGGTCAATCACGGGTCAGTTTTATGTAAAAAAAAAAAAAAAAAACATGCTCTAACGGCGTGCTGGACCGAGATTCAGTGGCATGTTTTTAAAAATTAAATGTTATCGTCACGAGTTTGCTTAAAATCAAAACGTTCTGTAAGTAGGCCGCAGAGGGCGCTTTCAAATGTTTTTGTAATAATACTAGCGCTTTTGGAAATGTAATGATTGCTAAGAATTTAGATCGATAAATAAATATCAATTGATCAATTTGATCCATTCACGATAAGTTTTTTCAAGAATTCTATGTTAGTTTCTCATTGTTTTTGGTCAGTTATTTTGTTACACAGTTTTGTTGATGGGTTTAATTTTGTTTTTTAAGGAGATTTTAACAATTTCGCTGCCACGCATTGCTACGCGGTATGCTCGTAACCAGTAGCAACGATTTTGCCTACGAACGCAGAACACGCCTGGCTTGTTCTTGGCACTCAAGTTGTAATTGTGTTTGGACATTAAACCTTCTTCAGTTACGCTTAAACCGTACTACCTTTCATTCGCGGCTTCGCTTTCCAGTTGAATTGAAATTCCGGAATTTCCCAAAAAGGCCAGGACAGTTCTAGACGACTGTGACCGTATAACGGAATGTTTGGCGACATCTGTTGAGTTTGAAACTTCGGAGTTTCTAGTCTGACAGCTTGATTCGTCATTATCATTGTTGATATCTAAATTACCTATTTATAACTATGACAAGACTTTCTAGTCCAAATTAATTATTAAATTTAATTAGGTTAGCTTTGTAGAGTACATTTGTTTTAAGTAGTTTTGTTTTGTTGTTTTTTACGTTTTTGTGTTTTATGTACAATAAAGTATTTACATACATACATACATATTGTATTAGAAATGCGAAAGTGTGTCGGTCTGTTACCTCTTCACGCTTAAACAGGTGCACCGATTTAGATGAAATTTGGTATGGAGATAGTTTGAGACCCTGGAAAGGACATAGGATAATTTTTATCCCGAAAAATTGCATAGTTCCCGCGGGACAGCAATAAACGAATTCAGCATCAGCATTAAAAACCGTGCGAGTTGCATTACATTGCGGCGCTTGATTGACCATATCAAACTTGTTCCCTTTCCTCGCAATGTAATGAAACTTGCACAATCTTTCTTACAGGTCTAAATTTGGTGTTATAATGTTAAAAGCTGTCACTTAAGTTCAAATTAAAAGGTGCGCAAGGCACGTTGCTCAAAATAACGTAAAACACAGTTTCAACATGCAAGAAAAAAACGTGCAAGTTGCATTACATTACTAGGCCGTACAGCGAACAAGTATGAAGTGTTCAATCGAGCTCCGCAATGTATTGCAACTTGCACGCTTGTATTTCACTCCTCACAAAATCTCCATACCGGGGGCTTTATGTATGAAAATTAATTTCAAGAAGCAAACTCCAATATTGTACCAATTTTCGTCACCGTTGGTCAGCTAGAGGATCCTTAGCTTCTAGCGTCCACATTAAAGAGTGTCGCTTAAGCTGTCATACCTTTTGATAAAGTGGCTCCCTCTCCCAGCGCTTCCAGCTAATGTAATAACGATTCATTCACATTTTAAAGCTGCAATTTCCCGAGTGGAATAGCCAATAAATTGGAGAGCTGTGACAAAGGGAGGATTAACCCTCCCGAAATATAATGCGCGTAGTTGAGATGACGCGCTAAGAACTTTTTTACCGTTTTAAAATTCAATAAAGGGATCTATCGTGCGACGATGGAATACTTAAAAATTCCGTTTGTAAATTTTATGAGGCAGCCAATGCAGAAGAGTTTTTTAGGGTTAAGTAGCCATTAAGTGTCTATATGCCTTCGCCGTTTGTTCGGCCGTCTGTCACAAGTCTGCCTCTTTTAAACCGTAACAGTGAGTTTTCATAGAATGTGTGTGTGAGAATCATGAATGAATAAAATATACATATTACTAGCTGTTGCCCGCGACTCCGTCCGCGAAGAATGAGGGGGGGGATAAAAAATAGTCTACTACCTATTCTCAGACCTACCAAGTGTAGAGAAAAAAGTTTCATAAAAATCGGCCAAGCCGTTTCGGAGGACTTCGGTAACAAACACCGTGACACGAGATTTTTATATATTAGATTAGAATCATATTATGATGATGATGATGATGACCTTATACCAATAAGCATTATAAGCAATCATATGGTCGCGGGTGAGGAAAGTAATAAAATTGTCTCAGTTCATTGATATGGACCTCCGCAATAACGCATGATTCAATAATAGTACATTGTTGTAGAGGCTGGAAAGTAAGCAATAGATGGACGAGTTTGTTTGAGGGCCGACGCGTAGCGGAGGCCCTCGAAAGTACGAGTCCATCTATTGCACTTTTGGCCGAGACTAAACATTGTGCTTTTCACGACTAATGCGAGGAAATCATTATCATCATCATCATCATAATCATCCATCCATCCATCCCGTCCATCCCGTCCATCCCGTCCATCCCATCCATCCCGTCCATCCGTCCCGTCCATCCCGTCCATCCCGTCCATCCTGTCCATCCCGTCCATCTGCCCATCCGTCCATTCTGTCCATCCCGTCCATCCCGTCCATTCCGTCCATCCGTCCATTCCGTCCATCCCGTCCATCCCGTCCATCCTGCCCATCCGTCCATTCTGTCTATCCCGTCCAACCCGTCCATCCCATCCATCCCGTCCATTCCGGCCATCCCGTCCATTCCGTCAATCCCGTCCATCCGTCCCGTCCGTCCCGTCCATCCCGTCCATCCTGTCTATCCCGTCCAACCCGTCCATCCCGTCCATCCCGTCCAACCCGTCTATCCCGTCCAACCCGTCCATCCGTCCATCCATCCGTCCATTCCGTCCATCCCGTCCATCCGTCCATCCTGACCATCCCGTCCATCTGTCCATCCTGTCCATCCCGTCCATCTGCCCATCCGTCCATTCTGTCCATCCCGTCCATCCCGTCCATTCCGTCCATCCGTCCATTCCGTCCATCCCGTCCATCCCGTCCATCCTGCCCATCCGTCTATTCTGTCTATCCCGTCCAACCCGTCCATCCCATCCATCCCGTCCATTCCGGCCATCCCGTCCATTCCGTCCATCCCGTCCATCCGTCCCGTCCGTCCCGTCCATCCCGTCCATCCTGTCCATCCCGTCCAACCCGTCCATCCCGTCCATCCCGTCCAACCCGTCTATCCCGTCCAACCCGTCCATCCCGTCCATTCCGTCCATCCGTCCATCCGTCCATCCATCCGTCCATTCCGTCCATCCCGTCCATCCGTCCATCCGTCCATCCTGACCATCCCGTCCATCTGTCCATCCTGTCCATCCCGTCCATCTGCCCATCCGTCCATTCTGTCCATCCCGTCCATCCCGTCCATTCCGTCCATCCTGTCTATCCCGTCCAACCCGTCCATCCCGTCCATCCCGTCCAACCCGTCTATCCCGTCCAACCCGTCCATCCGTCCATCCATCCGTCCATTCCGTCCATCCCGTCCATCCGTCCATCCTGACCATCCCGTCCATCTGTCCATCCTGTCCATCCCGTCCATCTGCCCATCCGTCCATTCTGTCCATCCCGTCCATCCCGTCCATTCCGTCCATCCGTCCATTCCGTCCATCCCGTCCATCCCGTCCATCCTGCCCATCCGTCCATTCTGTCTATCCCGTCCAACCCGTCCATCCCATCCATCCCGTCCATTCCGGCCATCCCGTCCATTCCGTCCATCCCGTCCATCCGTCCCGTCCGTCCCGTCCATCCCGTCCATCCTGTCCATCCCGTCCAACCCGTCCATCCCGTCCATCCCGTCCAACCCGTCTATCCCGTCCAACCCGTCCATCCCGTCCATTCCGTCCATCCGTCCATCCGTCCATCCATCCGTCCATTCCGTCCATCCCGTCCATCCGTCCATCCGTCCATCCTGACCATCCCGTCCATCTGTCCATCCTGTCCATCCCGTCCATCTGCCCATCCGTCCATTCTGTCCATCCCGTCCATCCCGTCCATTCCGTCCATCCGTCCATTCCGTCCATCCTGTCCATCCAGTCCATCCTGCCCATCCGTCCATTCTGTCTATCCCGTCCAACCCGTCCATCCCATCCATCCCGTCCATTCCGGCCATCCCGTCCATTCCGTCCATCCCGTCCATCCCGTCCAACCCGTCTATCCCGTCCATCCCGTCCATTCCGTCCATCCGTCCATCCGTCCATCCATCCGTCCATTCCGTCCATCCCGTCCATCCGTCCATCCGTCCATCCTGACCATCCCGTCCATCTGTCCATCCGTCCATTCTGTCCATCCCGTCCATCCCGTCCATCCCGTCCATCCCGTCCATCCCGTCCATCCGTCCATCCAGTCCGTCTGTCCGTCCGTCCGTCCGTCCGTCCGTCCGTCCGTCCGTCCGTCCGTCCATCCATCCATTCATCCATCCATCCATCGCATGCAGCAGACGATTACTGTTGATTGGTCCAATAATGTCGTTTCAGCACGCCAGGAATGAAATTCAGAAATTATCTTTCAAAAAGTCGTATCGTATAATGAAATACATATACTGATACGTCCTGTTTTCGATTAGTGTAACTTTGTTGTCGTGTTTGTGCGCCATAAATGAGTCAGCTGTTAAATGTACATATATAGGCAGTTTTGAGTACTGGATTTAGGTTATCTATGGCCACATTTTCGAGCAGTGTCGTGAAAATTATTTAGATGTATCCACTTCGCTATGATCTAGATTCTAGCTATTATCTTAACTTTAGCATAATATTATGTAGAGACACCTCAAAATTTACAGATTTACTAAAGTTGTGGAACTGTGGAGCTCGTTATTCCAGAATTTCCAGGCGAAGAGTTACGCGGCCTCCCTGGGCGCCGGATCAACTCAGTTTGGTAACTATTCGTGGATTTTAGATTATTTACAATAACAGACAGATTTGGGTAACTTTGGGAGTTATCGTAACATTGTTTTCTTGTCTGAGAATATTCTAGTTTTATTTTATAACTAGCTTTTACGCGCAGTTTTAGTCGAAAATCATTTGGTCTGGCGGTCGAAATGAAGTTTCGGGTTTTCACTAAATTCCCATGGTACAATACAATACAAGACCGCTTTAGCCTAGTTGGTAGTGACCCTGCCTACGCAGCAAGCATGAGGCCCGAGGTAAGCAAGAGGTCCTGGGTTCAAATCCCGGTAAGGGCATTTATTTGTGTGATGAGCACGAATATTTGTTCCTGAGTTATGGATGTTTTCTATGTATTTAAGTATTTATTTATCTATATAAGTATGTTTATCGTCGTCTAGTACCCATAGTACAAGCTTTGCTTAGTTTGGGACTAGGTCGATTTGTGTAAGATTGTCCCCTAATATTTATTATTATTATTATTATTATACAATACAAATATTCTTTATTGATCACCAAAAACAGTACAGTGACATTACAAAAATAAAAATTCAGGTAGACAATAGGCGGTCTTATCGCTAAAAAGCGATCTCTTCCAGACAACCAATTACCCATGGTACAGTCAAGGAATGAAATTTTAGTTTGAATATCGTACAGCAAACTGACACCATAAGAGCTAGCTCATCCCAGGCTATATACGTCCCACTGCAGGGCACAGGCCTCCTCTCAGAATGAGAGGGGTTGGGCCGTAGTTACCACGCGGGCCCAGTGCGGACTGGGAGCTTCACACAAACCATCGAATTTCTTAGCAGGTGCATGCAGGTCTCCTCACGATGTTTTCCTTCACCGTAAAGCCCGGTAAATTACAAAATGTGATTTCGCCAGTAAATTGTGAAAAACTCAGAAGTGCGAGCTAATTTGAACCCACGATCTATACTCGTATGCAACGTTTGCAGGAAGCATGCATGGTATTTTAAGTAATGGAAAAAGTAAAAAAAATTGAAAAAACTTTTTAAACATCTGCTATCTCCATTTCTCAGACGGTTACATCTGTTACAAGCCACGAATTTTTAACAAAAGTTACTAATCCGGTCCTAAAACTTTCCTTTTTTTTTTCCAAAAATTAACTTTCGCAATCGAGAAAATTGCACAGCCTGTGCCGTTTCAATAAAACTGGGAGATTAGAATAATTTTATTCATGTAAGTCGCGCTCGGATTTCGTAGCCATAAATATGCATTGAGTGCCCGCGTAGCACTTAGGTGCGTTACATGAGTAAATAAACAGAACAGAGGCTCAGGTCCAAAAGAGCGTGTTTTACTTCTTTTAATTATTGTATTGTATAACATGGATACAAAATAAAAACTAATTGTTATTATGTTTATTTAATTTCATGATCCTGTCCCAACCCTATGAAAATATCATCATCATCATCATCTAAGGTGTTACAGCCACGGGTAGGCCTTAGCCTGGTTCAGTATATCTCTACAGTTCGATCTATTTGCGGCCTTCCTTCTCCAACTTCCTGACCCCTAGGTTCTTGGTGTCCTGTTCGACGCCGTCTAACCATCTGAGCTTGGGCCTGCCTCTATTTCTGCGGCCCTCCGGCCGAGCTTTCAGAAGGCGTTTAAAAATAGGTATAATAAATTAGCAATAATTAAAAGTTCTATGTTCAGCAGTGGACGTCTTTCGGCTGAAATGATGATGATGATGATGAATAATTAAAAAAAGGTGAAATACGCTCTTTGGGGCCTTAGTCTCTGTTCAGTTCCTTTACTCATGTGCTGACGTAGCGTGTCGCGCGTAGCACCGCTACGGCAACTGCCGCTACGAGCGCTAATTTGGGTCACTACAAATTTTTAATGAGTTTATGAGGCAAATAGGGATGTTGACACCATTAAAAAATAATTCGAAGACACGACTCCAGTAAAAAAACGCTTTATTTTAGCCCTGAAAACCAGATTAATTTTCGATTAACTGCAAAATTAGATTTTTTGTTGCTTTAAAACAAATAAATAGTTAGTTAATTGAGTATGCGAACAAGTGACGTCATATGTTGCTATTGCCATTCAAACTCTATGGGAGAAATGTGTTTTGACAGCTCATAAAAAGTACGTTAGTTGATTGGTGGTGTCAACATCCCTATTATAATCAGAAAAAAAAAGATTACACCATACCCACAAACTTTCGTAATTATAATATCAGTGGTATTGACTGTCGTGTAGCTCAAATCTGGGCGCTACAGAAAACTAGCGTTGCTGCACCCACTGTGTAGCAACAAATGCTGAGCGGAGACCCTTTTTCGGTGACAATGGGTGTTACCACCATTAAAAATGTATAAATTAATATTAGGCGTATAAATATTGTTTTCTTCTCTTTGGTGGTGGTGGTGGTACTTTTTTGGGACCATCATTTCAGCCGAAACATGTCCACTGCTGAAATAGGCCTCCCCCAAGGCTCGCTAAATAGATTGGTTCCGTGCCATCCGCATCCAACGCGATCCCGCAACCTTAACCAGGTCGTCGCTCCATCTTGTTGGAGGCCCAACTACACTGCGTCTTCCGATCCGTGGACGCCACTCGAGAGCCTTTTTGCCCTATCGGCCATCAGTTATTAAAAAAAACTTACGGCTGAAACGGCTTTTGGGACCGTTAATAAAAAAAAAAACTTTATTTTTCTTTCCTCGCTACCGGTGTGAAAGCTAATAAATAATAATAATTAATATCACGGGACAATTCACACCAATTGACCTAGTCCCAAAGTAAGCTAGGCAAAGCTTGTGTTATGGGTACTAGGCAACGGATAAACGTACTTATACAGAGCTGCTTAAATAAATGAAACTATGTCCGGGACAAAACCTCATACCAATGAATAAATCATTCCATTACATCTAAGTATACCAGCCAATAATATTTTTAAAGGTCAAAAGGCGTGAAATTCTATTGAATTTATCTTCGCTGAAAGCTATCGGGGCGGCAGGATATCCGTCCTCTTTGCAATCGCTGCCGGGAAGTTTTCGTTATCACTGTTATCAGTGAAAAAAAGTCACTGGAAATTAAGTAAGTTTCATATTCTGTGACAAATTACAATTTAAAACATTTTTATTTACATCGGAATCCGTCACTTAAGAACATTATTCGTACATGTGAAAAGAAAAGCACTGACTGATTGACTAACTCAACGACTCCAATGAGTCAGTCAGTCAGTGAGTCAATCAATACTCAGAATACTCACTGACTCGCTGACTGACCTACTCTTCAAAGGCCAGCCCGAACCCTGAGCTAAATCCTCGCAAGAATTAAAGCCACAGATATTGCTTGAAGAATCGCCAGACTCAAGTGACAGAGGGGGCAAAAAGGTTCGCGAATGACGTCCTCGGGCCAAGCGGCGGCGGCGGCGGCGGCGGCGGCGGCGGGCGCTAAGTAGGCCTCCAACAGGATGGAGCGACGACTTGGTTAAGGTTGCGGGAATTATGATGCTGATGAATTAAGAAGCTGAAATTATGATGATGATGGCGAATATTCTTCAATTAACAGAACCATATTAAAAAAAATAATAATCTTCGTTAAATTTATTGTGAAAAGGTTCCAACTCAGTACGTGATTTTGTTTCCTCAACTGTACAGTGTTAATCCAGAACGAACAGCTTTTTTTCTCAGGCTTCTTTATACACAGCGAATATGAAAAGAAAAGGCTTCCCAAAAATGCTAAACACGATTTAACTCGTATTAAAAAGCCTTTACCGCCCGCCAGCGTCTTGACAAAGAATCCGGGATACTAAATAATGTAAATCACAAAAGCCCCATTAACTCGCCGTTTTAATATAAATGCTGTGAGCATTCGTAACATAGCAGATACAGGAGTAACAGAATAACAGTATGTAATTTATGTGAATGACACGTTCAGGGTTCATTAAAACAAAATTGCATAGTGCCTTATTAACTAATTTGACTAAATTTCAAATGGCCATGATCCCATAATGCCGAAATATCAAATTGACGCATTATTAAAACGAACAAAAGTCTTTGAGAGAAAACGTCCAATTCCCGAAATGACTAAATATTGATAATGTACATTTCCTTCAAACAACGGAAAGGCAAAATGTCACAGTCTCAAAATACCTTTTTTTTATGTTAGAGAGGCCAGACAAACGAACTAGTGGGTCACCTGGTGTTAAATGAACACCACTGTCCATAGACACTCGCAGCGCCATACGCGATACCAGTGCGTTGTCGGCCCTGCAGAAAATGGTACACTCGCCTCTTAAAGGCACCCAGGTCGTAACTCGATGAGAAGACCCCAGCGGGAAGATCGTTCCAGATTTTTACAAGCTTTAATCTAGTTTATCTGTCATAATAACTGTTTCCCGTATGTTACCTGAGGAGTATTTTCTAACGCTTCTGACGCTTGCCTTCGCTTTCACCATCTCTTTCTGTCATCGTTTCATACCGTTAGACAGAAAGAAGTAGTGATTGTGAAGGCAAGCATCAGTATACTTAGTATAAGTTTTACTTCACCAAATACTTCTCGATCGCGTTTAAGTAAAAAATTCAATTGTATGGAAACATGGACAGCGCCTCCGCGCGCGCGCGTCCATGTTTCCATAGAATTGAAATTTTTACGTAAACGCGATCGAGAAGTATTTGGTGAAGTTAAACTTATACTAAGCATACAGAAACGTTAGACAATAAGCCTACAGGTATGGATAAAGGGTTCCAGTTTGTGACTTCCTTGCCTCTCTCCAGCCAGTGACCTGTTGCAAACGCTTGTCAACTGTTAAATTAAGTGAACTGTGCCTGTACCATAGAGGAATTAATCAATACAGAGGTATTGTCGTACAATTTGTTTGGAAAAAGATTCAACAAGCCATTTGCGGCGATTGTTGCAGTCTACTTAGGCGGCTCAAGTTTTAGCACGGTACTAGAGTTAGGTAAGCCGATATTATTATATCGATAGTGAATGTTCAGTCGTATCGTGGCATGCTGGGTAAAATTGACATCTTTATTATTGTGGAATAAAGTAAATAATAATCATAATTCTAATAACTGAATGATTTTTTTCATGTAGGTAGATGATACAATAAAATACAAGACTCTTTATTATAGACAACACAGAAAACAATACAAAAAAACAAGTACATGGAAAAGATTTATAAGGTAAGAAATAGGCGACATTATAGCTTCGAAGCAATCTCTTCTTAGCAACCTGATAATCTAATGTAAATGATAATAAAAAAACTAGTGGTAGTTTGGAGTACCTAAGTGATAATAAATGTGTTGCAGAGTTAAATAGCCCATATTACCACTCTATTGGCTAATTCCTCTACGGTTCGTACTAAGTACAATCAGCACACACGGAAGCTTGCGAACAAAGGCATTATCCCCCCAAATAAACAAAGAGTTCTTTAGTGAGCATTCACTGTCGCAGAATTTATTGCTGAGTGCTGTTTTTCTTGTTGATTTTCCCTCAGATGTACCTACGTTTTGAAGTCTGTAGTATGACTTATTCCCTATGATTTAATTTTCTTTAGATCATGTTCAAAGAAGCACGGAAGAGATAAACCTACTTCCATGAGTTTTCTATGGTCTCCCACAGAGCAAGATACGGAGATTGGTTGAAGGATGGATGGCAAATACGTCTTATTTTATTTCAAACTACTTTCAAATGCAACTTCATGGGCTTAACTATCACCCTTTCTAATATTTTACCATACTTAATTATACCATGTATATTCGGTAATGCTTGGCTGAATGCGTATGTGTTGCATTGACAGCCAATGCCTTTATTTTTTTTAATTCTTTCTATCCTTGGGAAGAAAGTATAGTTTTGCTCCCGTATGTTGGATATCATTTGCCTCACTTTCCGAGTATGAGAGATGAAATGAATATTTTGTCGGTGTCTATTTAATTACGGCACGTATCCGACGCGCTCGGTGTCTGTAGATATGAATCGACCTTAAAACGGTTGTCACTTGAGTGTAGAATCTGTTTCGTAATAACTAAGTATTATATAATCTGTGGCCTCACATCATATAGGATGTTGGTTTCTTTCCACTAATGGAGACGCCAACACAAAGCAACTGTATTAAGCTGCTTAGCGGAATCCTTAATTAAAATGCGCCTCCCCTCGCCCGCGGCTGCACCATTTAATTAACGTATTCAACTCGGTAATTTAGCCAAAGAGCTCCTTTAACTTCCAAGACTGCATGTACTCGTATATATAACAATATTTATCGATCGAACAAAATTATAACATTTAGAGAGTCAGGATCGGGTCCGTTATGATCGGGAAAAGGACACGGACATTAAATAAAACTATTCAATAGTAGATTGTACACCAAGGGGATAAAGCACTGCATTATGTCACGGGCGCGATATTGAATCCTGAGCGTATCGAGGGACTCCAGATTTAACTCCCGAGCGTAGCGAGGGGGTTTTTAGTTGATTCCCGAGCGAAGCGAGGGAATTAAGATGGAGTCCTGAGAGCAGTGAAGGATTTAAGCGCGCCCAAGGCAAAATCAGTTTTATCCCCGAGGAGTATACTCTACTTTTCTCACCTTTTGCGAGACAATAAAAACCAAGGCTACTAGAAAAATACTCGAAATAGACCCAGAAGCACTGATTCTGACACTGACTTTGCGCCTTTCGCAGTTTTCCATTTATCGAAATCTTTGTAAGCTTTTTAGTATTTTTCCTTCGACTTCTCTGGGAGTACATTATTAACAATTTCTAAGGCCGGCTTGCGCAGACCTGGGTTAGCTACTTAACTCCGAGCGAGTTAACTGCTAACCCAGGGTTAACAAGTGTCAAAATGTATGGAACTGTCATTCTTAACCCAGGGTTACCGATTTAATTTTTATACCCTGAACTGTGCAAGTGGTCCTAAGGCGTCTAATTTAATGGAATCAGGAGTCAAATCACTTTCGTCACTCGATATTTTCTTAATGTTTTATCTTCTTTTGCAGTTTTGATAGTTAAAATTGCAGCGTATTGAAACACTCGCGGCTTTTGTTTAAGTATTTGACTTTGTTTTCGTTCGGCCGCGGAACTGCAAATAAATGAGGCGCGGCGCGGCTCCCGCGGGGCTGAGCTCGATGAGCACGTGCACGTGCTGCACGCCGGCCTGCACGCGGGGCGATTTAAAAATTAGACTTTAAGTGCATACCAATAAGAACTACGAGAAGTGAGAATCACATTACTGCCCGGCTATAATAATATAATGAAATTCAGTACAACATTACGCCCCGGCGAAAGCCAAGGGCTATAATGATTTACTTTGAGAGAGGTTTGCATGATATATAATAAGGCATTGTCGAGCAGGTGGTGTGAAATAGTACATTACTGCAGCGGCCGCGAAATAGGGGATTGCCGGCCGAGTAGTTATATATGGCCGAGTGTTAACGAGGCCATCTAGAGATACGAGGCCGGCAATCCCTGTTCGTGGCCAAGGCTTGTATAGAGTTTTTATCAAACATGCATCATCATCATCACCACCATCATCACCATCACCATCACCATCACCAACAACATCATCAACATCCATCAACATCCATCAATATCCATCAACATCCGTCAACATCCATGAACAAGAACATCCATCAACATCCATCCATCCATCCATCCATCCATCCATCCATCCATCAACATCCATCAACAACCATCAACATCCATCAACATCCATCAACATCCAACAACATCCATCAACATCCATCAACATACATACATCAACATCCATCAACATCCATCAACATCCATCAACAACCATCAACCAACATCCATCAACATCCATCAACATCTATCAACATCCATCAACATCCATCAACATCCATTAACCAACATCCATCAACCAACATCCATCAACATCCATCAACCAACATCCATCAACATCCATCAACATCCATCAACCAACATCCATCAACATCCATCAACCAACATCCATCAATATCCATCAACATCCATCAACATCCATCAACATCCATCAACATCCATCAACATCCATCCATCCATCCATCCATCAACCTCCATCCATCCCTCCGTCCGTCCGTCCGTCCGTCCGTCCATCCGTCCGTCCATTCATCCATCCACGTCGACCACGCGACCTATTAAACGTCATGGTGCTGTGTCATATAAAACAATAGACGATCACTTTGCTGGCCTTAGCCAGCAATGTTGTATGAAATTCCATTATTGACCTCTCGTCTAGCCGCACCTGCAACGTGACAGTTCGTGGCGTATTTTAAGGAACATAATGTCAATATTTCATAGCATGTTTGAGAAAAATAGTTTTATTTACAGAGAACTAAACTAAATAAGCAGGCATACATTGGATGAAAGACTCAAAAGATAGAGATTACTGGTCGTTACTGGAGGAGGCCTTTACCTTCACAGGAGGGGTTCTAGCAGGAGCGTAATTTTTTATTTTTTTGAATTAAGTGTAAACGTAAAATTTATTTTCTCAAACATCCAAGGAAATGTGGTCCTTATAGTCGTGACAATAGAACACGAAGTATGTCATTGTATAGCAGTTGAGGAAGATTCGTTCCAATTTCAAATTAGACGACAATAATGGAATTTCATACAAACATTGCTGGCCAAGGCCAGCAAAGAGATTGTCTTTTGTTTTAGTGGGTCGTATTTTCTTTTATTGACTATCAATGACATACTGCCAATTAAGAAAAATTTAGTTTGTGAATTTACTTTTTAATATCTTACTTGGCTAGATTTAATCAGGTATTCAATAAAATAAATAAGGATTGGCGTTTATTGTTAACAATTTATTATTAATAAGGTCGTAATTTTTGAACAAATATAAATCATCTCAAGATTTTGCGTCAAAAACATTAACTGGAACAGCTTACAAATAAATTGCTGGAAAATAAATATTTTGGCAGGAATAAAAAAAAAAACAATTTGAATTAAATATGAATATATAAGTTGAACATTCGTATCATTTCCTTGGATTTATTTGAGAAAAGCACTATACAAGCCTTGGCCACGAACAGGGATTGCCGGCCTCGTATCTCTAGATGGCCTCGTTAACACTCGGCCATCTATTACTACTCGGCCGGCAATCCCCTATTTCGCGGCCGCTGCAGTAATGTACTATTATTGTTGATTAATACTCAGAACTATTTTATTTTTATTGATTTTCTTTATTGACATATATTAAAAATGAATGCATGTAAATTAATTTTATAAATTTAAATACGAGGGGCGTTCAATATAAAGTGAGAATGAGATGCAAACTCTTTTAATATTACGAAATTAAATACTGGCCGGTAAAGCTAATCTACCTAGCTGATTGCTATGAAAAAAAAACTAACTGTCTATTGTTTAAAAAAATATACGGTAATTTCTTTGCAATGCTATTCAGTACGTTAGCGAAAATGGAGAAAATTGAACTGCGCGCCGTTATCAAATACTTGTGTTTGAAAAATTTTTCTACGGACCAAGTCAATTTGGATTTGCGGGACACTTTAGGGTCTAATGCTCCTCCGTATTCGACAGTCACACGATGGTGCGCCGAATTTAGACGTGGAAGAACATCGACAATGGACGACCCCCGCTCCGGACGCCCTACTACAGCAGTAACTGAAGAAATTGTGAAAAAAGTCGAAACTCAGTTTTGGCGGATCGTCGTGTCACAGTTCGTTTTATTGCTGAAAATGTAAAGATTTCAACGGGGAGCGTGCATAATCTTAATATATAAAAGAAGAAACTGACTGACTGACTGACATATCAACGCACAGCCCAAACCACTGGGCCTAGAGATTCCAAATTTGGCATGTAGATTCCTTATAAGGTCTAGGGGTGCACTAAGAAAGGATTTTTCAAAATTCACTCCCTAAGGGGGTAAAAAGGGGGTTCAAAGTTTGTATGGGGAAACAAGATTAGTTCGGCTATTTTATTCGAAACTTCACAGAAATACTCCTAATGATAAATGAGTAAACACGTGTTTCAGGTTTTTTGAGAATTCAACCCCTAAAAGGGGGGGAAAGGGGTAACAAAGTCTGAAAATCAACATGGGTGTTGTTTCTATGGTTTATCGGGTCGCTGGTTATGAAAACAACAGCGGTTTTAAAATCCGATGTGGCATACGTAAAATACCATCTCCCTGGATGGGGTGCGATGGGGTTGAAATGTCTAAATATCAATATGGGTGTCGTTTTTAATGTATAGCCCAAACCACTGGACCTAGAAACTTGAAATTTTGCACATAGATACCTTATACAATGTAGGTATCCACTAAGGAAGGATTTTTGGGAATTCCCACGGGAACGGAATTTATATATTGGATTCCGAGTGACCCTATCTCAGTAACTATAATAACTAGACTCTTCAAATTTGATACACAAGTAGGAATTACATTAGTTAAAACATTAATTTCAGGATTTTTCAAAATTCTCACGGGATAAGGAAAAAACGGGATTTATATATTCAGTTCAACGGAATCCTATGAACTATAATTACTAGACTCTTCAAATTTGGCATAGAAGTAGGTAATTATAATAGTAAAAAACAGTTTTAAGGATTTTCGGAAACTCCCACGGGATAAGGAAAAAACGGGATTTTTCGTTTTAATGGTCGTAGAAAGCTGAAATTCGGCATGTAGATTGCTTGGGAAGTGTAGAGGAGCATTGAGAGAGGACTTTACAAAATTCCCACGGGAACGGGAAAAACGGGATTTTTCGTTTTACTGGTCTTAAAAAGCTGAAATTCGGCATGTAGGTTGTTCGGGGAGTGTAGAGGAGCATTGAGAGAGGACTTTCCGAAATTCCGACGGGAACGAGAAAAAACGGGATTTATATATTCAGTTCAACGGAATCCCATGAACTAATTACTAGACTCTTCAAATTTGGCATCGAAGTAGGTAATTATAGTAGTAAAAAAAAGTTTTAAGGAATTTCAGAAATTCCCACGGGATAAAGAAAAAACGGGATTTTTCGTTTTACTGGTCGTAGAAAGCTGAAATTCGGTATATAGGTTGCTTGAGGAGTGCAGAGGAGCATTGAGAGAGAACTTTCTGAAATTCCTTCACACGGGAACGAGAAAAAACGGGATTTTTCGTTTTACTGGTCGTAGAAAGCTGAGATTAGGCAAGTGGGTTCCTTGGGGAGTATAGGGGAGCATTAATAAAGCATTTCCCGAAATTCTTACGGGAACGAGAAAAAACGGGATTTTGCGTTTTACTGGTTGTAGAAAGGTAAAATTTCAAGATTCAAAAGTTTGTACTGTAAATAGGCCACAAAGGGCTCTTTAACCGACTTCAAAAAAGGAGGAGGTTATGCATTTCACTGTATGTATGTCAATTGTGGACCGATTTTAAAAATTCTTTTTTTATACGAAAAAATATAATATACTCCTGAGATGGTCCCATTGTCAACAAATCAGGATCTGATGACGGGATCTCAGGGAAATCGAGGGCAACCTTCAAATTTTGTAGGCACGCATTACGTTTTTCATATATTTTCTCAAGCTATTTAAGTGTTTGCGTCTGGTAGACATCAGCTCATGTTGATGAGCTGATGATGGAAGGTAAAACTCCTTAACGGTTAGGAGTTGAGGATATTTTTTCAAATATTATAGGTACGTATAGACCGATAGTTGTATTTTTGCATGTTATCCAGGTGAGCTGATGATGGAAGGTTAAACTCCTTAACGGTTAGTAGTTATAGGAAGTTTCTTTAAATATCATATGCATGTATAGACCTTTAGTTGTATTCTTTCTGGTTATACAGATTTTTAGTGCTCGCTTCCGAATTAGTGAAAAGCATTGTATACAAAGAAATACTGTAAAGGATCGTATCTACCTGAAGTTTAGTCGTGCTTGCTTGCACGCTTGCTTGCACGCTTACTTGCACGCTTACTTGCACGCGTTCTTGCATGCTTGCATGCTTGCGTGCATGCATGTATGTATGTATGTATGAAATATATTTATTCATAAAAAGTTACACTTTCATTTAAACCATGCCCCGCAAAACTGCTTACACAGTTTGACTGCAGGTAGCTCGCTTTATATAAACATAGCTTATAAATTATTAAATTAGATTATACTTATAATATAATTAAATTACGTAAATGTTTACAACGTATTTAACAAGTGTTTTTTTAATAAACTCTTAAATTTAGCAAGAGAAGGCTCACGTCTTATGTCCTCGGGTAAACTATTGAGTAAATACGGAACTCGTTTCTTTAACGTTCTATGCCTGCCTGCTTGCATATTGCTTGCATGCTTGCATGCTTGCTTGCTTGCCTGTATGCTTGCTTGCTTGATATCTTGGTTCTTTGGAATACTCATGGTACACGCGAGCGAAGCCGCGGGCAAAAGCTAGTATTTTACATGAACGCTTGGGTATGAAAAAGGTATCTGCGCGTTGGGTACCAAGAATGCTTACTGACACGCAAAAACAAACTAGACTAGAGATTTGTCAAGAAGCTTTGAACCTGATGCAGCAAGACCGGGAACTTTTTTTGGCGCGATTTATAACAATGGACGAAACATGGCTCCATCATTACGACCCTGAAATGAAACTGCAGTCTATGACATGGAAAAGGCCGTCATCTCCAACTCCGAAGAAATTCAAGGTGAGCCCATCTGCCGGTAAGGTCATGGGCTCTGTTTTTTGGGATTATTTTGGGAGTATCTCGAGCATGGAGCCACTATTACGGGCACTTTATACGCCAAACAAATAGCAACATTGCGCAATGAGATCCGCGAAAAACGGCGAGGTAAACTCTCGAAAGTTATGCTGTTCCACCTGGACAATGCCCTGGCACACAAGTCCGCCGTTGCAATGGCTGCAATTCGTGATGCTGGGTTCGATATCCTTAAGCATCCTCCGTATTCACCAGATCTCGCTCCCAGTGATTTCTACCTATTTCCGATATTGAAACAATACCTGAGAGGCCAGAAATTTGAAGACGACGACGCGGTAGTCGCTGCAGTACAAGATTTTTTAAGTACTCAAGATGAGACCTTTTTTAAAAATGGAATTTTAAGTTTAGAAAAAAGACATACTAAGTGTATTATGCTAAAAGGTGACTATGTCGAAAAATAAAATGACATTTAGTAAAAGTTGTTTATAACATACTCATTCTCACTTTTTATTGAACGCCCCTAGTATTATATGTTATGCTAATAATTTGTTGAACTGATAGAAATAAAAGGCTTTATTATTATTATTATTAAACTAAATAAGGGCTCTTTGAGACTAGAGGGAATAGGCTGTTTTCATCAGGTCAGATAGAGGTTAATCACGTGTAAGTTTAATGTAAAAAAAAAAACAAGTAATTACAGTAACTTAAAGGAAAATCCTTGTTTATTGTTAATTAGGATTTTCCTTTAAGTTATTGATAATGCTCGTGGTAGTTATTATCATTGTTTCCGTAAACAGCGGCCTTAAGATTTGGGCCAATGTCAGGTAAAATGATAATCTGAGGCAGTTCTTGCGGTCATTATTATTTACGCCATCACTTTTTTCACACTGACATATGACAATCGTTTTCAAAGCCAAAGTCGAAAATTCAACTTAGGCTACAAAAAGCTCTCGTGAAAGTCCAAGAATCTACCACCGGGACGGAAAAACCTGTTGAGAAGAATCCGGCAAGAAACTTAACAAAGTACATTTTTTCAAACAGATTTACAATGTTATTAAGT
The DNA here is from genome assembly GCA_947859365.1 of Archips crataeganus. NCBI lineage: Eukaryota > Metazoa > Arthropoda > Insecta > Lepidoptera > Tortricidae > Archips > Archips crataeganus. The sequence goes on from OX402055.1 coordinate 17,363,212, forward strand.
AACACATCAAAAGTATTTATTTATATTTAGTTGTAAATATTTTTCTCATCTAAGATCAGAGATTTTATCTGGAGTTTTACGCAAGGCAACACTGGCATTTCACGTGTACTATTACCAATCTGTGCTCATTACAAAGCTTCTGAGATCATTGTTAGGCGACTTTTTTCCCAGGTTACAGGTTCTGTCTAGCGCCTCACGCATGGCAGCGTTAGCATTTCATTTCACGATAATTATTACAAGTATGAGTCTATTTCAAAGCTTCTGCGATGTGATTATTAGGCGCCATTACTTTTTTTTCACACTGACAGACGACAATTACTGTTTTCTCGCCTAAAACCTCAGATTCTGTCTAGCGCCTAACGCATAGCAACACTGGCATTTGACGTGTAACTATTACCAATCTGTGCTCGTTACAAAGCTCCTCCGATCATTGTTAAGCGCCATTACTTTTCTTTACACCGACAAGGTCGTTTTGAAATAAATTGTACATAATTAAGCGCGCGATGAAAAAAAAATCACGCACGATCATGCCCTTTGTGTAACGAAAGTTAGTCACACAAACTATATGTGGAACTTTCGTTACACGAAAGAAAAAATAAGTTTTGTTTTAGTTAAATACCTTAATGCTATCTATATTTTTTTTAAAACAGTGTTGTTGACAATCGGTTTCTCGCTAAGACCACAGTACACAACGAGTACTGTTACCAATATGTGCTCATTACAAAGCTTCTGTTTCAATGAACAATATTCATTATCATTTATACACAACAATTCGACGAAAAAACCCATTGAAAAAACGCTTTGTAATAGCAGTTTCGCGGAAAGATTCAAAATGAAAATTTTCATTCAAAGTTAATTTGAAACGTATTTTTGTAGCGAAGTTTTCGAGTAATATCCGTGTTGAGTCGTCAAGGCATCTGCTGATTAAAGCGATGCGGGATATTAAAGCTGCCGTCTCTAACAGTTAATTGAAAACGTATCCGGGTATCTCTTTCTGCGTCGCTTTCCAATTACTAGCACAGAGTCGAGAGTTGAAGAGGGATCCGTGAAGGATTGTCGCACTGTGTTTCACTGGGGCTCGCATACCTGTTAGATTATTCCGCTTGAGCTAGTCATTCCGCGGAGGAATTATTGGGTAGTTGAGTGACTGATTGTTCGGGATCTTTATCTCTTAGTATGAATTGGCCGGGAATGTTCTTTTGCTTTCAGCGTCATAGTGAATCCTAGCTTTAACCGTTTAATGAAAAAGTTAAGAAAAACTTATCAATTCGAAAATGGTATGTTATTTATTTACAAGATTTAATTTAAATTATAACGTTGATCGCTGGAATCGTAATTCGCATTTTTTCCCAGATGCTTTTTTTCTCATATGGTTTTTTACTGAAACTTTTTACACAGAAGCGACTTTCCCCACTTGTAAGTTCACGCGGAGCTCCTTTTTATGGTTCCGTACCCAAAGGGTAAAAACGGAAACCCTGTTACTGAGGCTCCGCTGTCCGTCCGTCCGTCCGTCCGTCTGTCTGTCTGTCCGTCTGTCACCAGGCTGTATCTCGGGGAAGCTAGGGAGTTGAAATTTTCACAGATGAAATATTTCGGTTGCCGCTATAACAACAAATACTAAAAAACGGAATTAAATTAATATTTAAGGGGGCTCCAAGACAACAAACATGATTTTTTTGCTCGTTTTTGCTCGATTTTGATAACGGCAACAAGTAGACACTTGAAATATTCACAGAATATTTAATTATTATTGACTTTAAAAATAAACCATTAAATTAAAATAAAAAAAATATTTAAGGGGGCTCCCATACAAAAAAACGTGATTTTTATAGATAATTGTACGGAACCCTTCGTGCGCGAGTCCGACTCGCACTTGGCTGGTTTTTCTGTGTACTTTTGACCCGTCGGGCCGATGCAAACTTAACATAACCTGAACCTATGTACATGTTTCTACGTCGATTAGAATTAAGGAAAAAACGCTATTGTGAAAATAAGCTTCAGTAAAAAATTGCATTGAAAAAAAAAATGTGGGCAAAAATGCGAATGGAAATTTTGCTACTAGGAAATAACGGTTCTGGTAAATTGATCTAACCCGGCGATACCTACAGGGTGTCCCAAAACTCAACGATAACCTGGTACCGGGCGAGAGTTCCAGTTATACCGGTTCTGAAATGCTTGAACCGGTTCTGGAAATAATAAGAAAAAAATCCACGTCGATTGGTTAAGCGACAAAAGAGTCACACGTATCACCTTTTAGTACTAGATCTTTTCGAAAAATGTCCATTATTATTATCACAACTAACAAAAGTTTAGACGACCAGATGGCCTAGTGGTTAGAGAACCTGACTACGAAGCTTGAGGTCCCGGGTTCGATTCCCGTGTCGGGACAGATATTTGTATGAAAAATACGAATGTTTGTTCTCGGGTCTTGGGTGTTTAATATGTATTTAAGTATGTATCTATCTATATAAGTATGTTTATCCGTTGCTTAGTACCCATAACACAAGCTTTGCTAAGCTTACTTTGGGACTAGGTCAATTGGTGTGAATTGTCCCATGATATTTATTTATTTATTATTTATTTAAGTCATGGATTTTTTCTTATTTTTTCCAAAACTTAAAACTTAGCCAATCGCCCGGTACAAGCAAATTATCGTTGAGTTTTGGTACACCCTGTATAAGTATGTGTAATCTAAAGGTGCTGATACACTTAAGCATTCACTTGTAATGAGCATTCTAACGAATGTTACATTACAGGTAAAAGCTAACAAAATAAAAGAAGCGTTTAGCGAGCATCCTAGCGAGCATTCGAAAAACGGCGAATGCTCGCTGTTCTGTTACAAGTGAATGCTCAAGTATAACACTTGGGTTTGGATTGAGTTTAAATTTGGTACGCATATGTAATTTAGGTGGTAAAAGTTACAGTCAGCAAAAAAGAGCTTGTATTTCAAACTCTTTTTGGAAATTACTTATTTTGAGTTATTGTTAGCGTTTAAATAACTTTGACATTATCCTGCATAAAACCCAATTGCAAGTTTAACTTATAACATTTGTGCAAACGAAAGCGTAAAATTTATAATCCAAGTTTATTATAAGTTAGAAAACTTCGTGAAAATATTGCTAAACTGCAACGACTTCAAACTTTGTTATTCTTTGTTCTTATTAAACTACATATCTAAGTACTTAGTTTCACGTCGTACCTAATCCTTACCTTAAATTTATCGATATACTAAAAAAAAACTTAAAATTTTAAACCGTAGCTACGTTCTCGTGATTAAGATTGAAATTTAGATATATTACGACCAGATTTGACGACCAGATGGCCTAGTGGGTAGAGAACCTGACTATGAAGCTTGAGGTCCCGGGTTCGATTCCCGTGTCGGGGCAGATATTTGTATGATAAATACGAATGTTTGTTCTCGGGTCTTGGGTGTTTAATATGTATTTAAGTATGTATCTATCTATATTATAAGTATGTTTATCCGTTGTCTAGATTGGTGTGAATTGTCCCGTAATATTTTTTTATTTTTTATTAGATAGAGGCTACCTGTTGACCGCGACTCCGTTTGCGAAGAATTCGTTGATCGCTATACTGCGGGAACCATGTAATTTTTCGGGGTAAAAACTATACATGTCCTTTGCAGGGTCTCAAACTACCTTCATACCTAATTCTATCTAAATCGGTTCAGCGGTTTAAACACAAAGTTATTTTCGGATTTAGGAGATAAGATAGTTAGGATTATTATCTAGTAATCTTCTCTTCTTCTAATCCTACTAATATTATAAACACGAAAGTTTGTAAGAATGTATGTATGTATGGATGGATGTTTGTTACTCTTTCACGCTAAAACGGTTTGACGGATTCTGATGAAATTTGGCACACAGATAGTTTATAATCCGGATTAACATATAGGATACTTTTTATCCCGGAAAATTGCATAGTTCCCGAGGGATAGCGATAAACGAATTCTTCGCAGGAATGCCAAAACCGCTAGAGTTACACATATGTAATGTATGATGGAAATGTTTATCTTAAATAGTCCTACAAAAAAAACCCACCACAGTATATATCTTTCGAAATTCCCACGGGATAGGGAAATATCTAAACTTTCTTTGTTTTTTTTGTTTATAACAGAATCTCTGAAACTATTGAGCCAATTTTAAAATTTTTTTCACCGTTAGAAAGTTACACTGTTCTTGATTGACATAAGTTACTTTTTATGCGGGAAAATTCAAAATTCCCACGGGATAGAAATAAATTATTTCAATTTCGTAGCTGATTTTAATAATTCTTACATATTATGTGATATGAATATCCCCGATTAACAAAAGCTACTTTTTTTCGGGTAAATACAAAATTCCCACGGGAAAGAAAAAACTGAATTCACTTCGGGGCTGATTTTGAAAATTCTTTCAACAATAGAAAGCTACAACTATTCCTGATTGGTAAAGACTACTCTTCTTCGGGAAAATGAAAATTCCCGTGGGATAGAAATAAGTGAATTCAACTTCGGGGCTGATTTAAAAAATTCTTTTACCAATAGTAAACTACAGTATCCCTTATTTACATAGGGTTTTTTCGGGATAATAAAATATTCCCGCGGGATAGAAATAAGTAAATTCAACATCGGCACTGATTTTAAAAATTCTTTCATATGATATGATATGACTATCCCCAATTGACATAGGCTACTTTTTCTTCAGGAAAATGCAAAATTCCCACGGGATAGAAAAAACTGAATTCAACTTCGGGGCTGATTTTGAAAATTCTTTCACCAATAGAAAGCTACACTATTACTGATTGGTATAGACTACTCTTCTTCGGGAAAATGCAAAATTCCCGCAGGATAGAAGTAAGTCAATCCAAATTTGTGGCTCATTTAAAAAATTCTTTCACTAATAGTATGCTACAGTATCCCTGATTGACACAGGTTACTTTTCTACGGGAAAATACTAAATTCCCACGGGATAGAAATAAGTGAATTGAATATAAGGGCTGATTGTTAAAATGATTTACTAATAATAAAAAGCTACGATGTCTCTGATTTTCAAAAAAGGTCCAAAAAGGAATTTCTATCCCGCGGAAACTTTACTTTGCACTTTCCGGGATAAAAAAAAGCCTGTTTCAATCAAGCACAGGCCTTCTCCCAGAACGAGAGGACTTGGGCAGTAAGATTTGGGAACTTCACACCCACCATTGAATTTCTTCTCAGGTGTGTGCAGCTTTCCTCGCGATGTTTTCCTTCAATATAAAGCTCATGGTAAACTTCAAACGTAATTTACCACATGAATTCGGAAAAACTCAGAGGTGCAAGCCTGGGCTCAAACTCACGACCCTTTGCTTAAGAGTCCATAGGTCTGACCACTAGGGCACCACGGCTTAGCGGCTATAGAATTCACTTATTCCTATTCCACGGGAACTTTTCATTTTCCTGGCATTATCCTATGTGTTAATCCATGTAATAAACTACCTGTGTGCCAATTTTCATCCAAACAACTAACGTTATTGTCTTCGCGTACGAAGTCGCGGGCAAAAGCTAGTATGTATATAAAAATCTCGTGTCACGGTGTTTGTTATCGAAATCCTCCGAGACGGCTTGACCGATTTTTATGAAACTTTTTTCTCTGTGTTTGGTAAGTCTGAGAATAGGTCGTAGGCTATTTTTTTATACTTACCCCTATTCTCGCGCAGCTAGTAATATTATAAACGTGAAAGTTTGTGTGGATGGATGGCTGTTTGGAACTCTTTCTCGCTGAAACGGTTTATCGAATTCTGATGAAATTTGGCACACAGATAGTTTAAAACCTGGATTCACCCTTAAAAAGGTAGAAGCGTTTTAGCGACCACAAATGCATTGAGTTCAAAATTTTATTAATGCCACAATTTCCATTGCAATTATTGAAAATACTACTAGCTTTAAAAGTAAGTTCCAGGTCATCCAGGTTCGGCCGAGGATGGAGTATTGCTCTCATCTCTGGGCTGGCGCACTCCAATATCAGCTGCTTTCACTTGATCGCATACAGCGCAGAGCGTCCCGAGTCGTCGGCAACCCCTCACTCTCCGATAAACTGGATCCTCTTGCTCTCCGCAGAGACGTTAGCTCCCTTTGCGTGTTCTATAAGATCTACAACGGGGAATGCTCTGAGGAACTCTTTGACCTCATTCCAGCTGCGGGGTTCCATTATAGATCCACCCGCCGTAAGCGTTCAGTTCATCGTCATCATGTTGATGAATGGCAGTCTTCGACGGTGCGTTTTAAGCGGTCTTTTTTGCCACGAACTTGCAAAATCTGGAACGAGCTTCCCGCTGGAGTCTTCCCATCAAGTTACGACCTGGGTGCTTTTAAGAGGCGAGTGTACAATTTTCTGCAGGGCCGACAACGCACTGGTATCGCGTGAGGCGCTGCGAGTGTCTATGGACAGTGGTGTTCATTTAACATTAGGTGACCCACTAGTTCGTTTGTCTGGCCTCTCTAACATAAAAAAATTATTCGATAGCTGCTTTTGATTCTGTGGTAGTATGCTCCAATAAGTGGGGCCTTATTAAAGGTAAAGTTGCATAACATGACGGATGCTTTTATCCTAATCGCATAATTCCCGCGGGATAGCGATATAAACGAACTAGCTGGTGCCCGCGACTACGTCCGCGTAAATCATTGATGCTCCGCTCCTATTATTGTGTTGTTGGTGATGATATATAGCCTAATAGCCTTCCTCGATAAATGGGCTGTCTAACACTGAAATAACTTTTTAAATCGGACAAGTAGTAGCGCGTTCAAGCAAACAAACAAACAAACTCTTCAGCTTTATAATATTAGTATAGATTCTTCACAGATGGAGTCGCGGGCAGCAGCTCGTTTAGTACCTGCATAGGTATTAATTGATGAGTACAGGTGATCTAAACTTGTTTATAGTTATAATGACTGTGTGATAGAATATTGATTTGCTGTGAAACCTCTTCACTATAAAAATATCATATTGACTTGTTGGAAACTAACAAATGATTTACGCATGAACGATTGGCTGTATTTTGGAAGACTCGAGGGCATCGCTGAATATCATATTTACTTGTAAAAAGTTAAACCAATGCAGGTAGAAATACGCAGCAGCGCTAACAGCATTTCCCAATCACCCCCTCTTCCAGGGGTGGGTAATTGGGTCCGCTACCTGACCTATTCCTGGCGCCAGGCATCGCGCGGCTCGCAGACAATAATAACACGACACCAGAGCTCGGAGGTCAAGTTATTTCTATATTTTACTGATGTTTTCGTTGAGATTTTAGTAATAATTATTATGTAACTAGCCCTCTCATTCTGAGAAGAGGCATGTGCCCTGCAGTGGGACGTATGTAGGCTGGGATGATGATGATAAATTAGCTGTTGCCCGCAACTCCGTCTGCGAAGAATAGGGGTATAAAACAGCCTACGAGTTATTCTCAGACCTACCTAAATATAAACAAAAAATTTTATATAAATGAGAAGTTCGATAACTAACACTGTGACACGAGATTTTTAACCGACTTCAAAAAAAGGAGGAGGTTACATGTTCGACTGTGTGTATCTTTTTCATATATTAGAAAGAAGAATATTACCTGCGTACGTGCGTGCGTGCGTGCACTGGAAAAGATAAAAGTAAAAAATATCGAATAGTATAGATTCGGCCCCACTCAGCACTGTTACGGCAAGCTGCAACGCTATTTTTAAGTGGAAACCCTTAAAAAAAGGTATAAAAGCTGGAAGGCGATATTAATTTAGAGATTTATTTAAGTTCGTTAAATTCCATGCAGTTTTGGAATTTTTACGCTGCCTCGAGTCATTATCATCATCATCATTTCAGCCGCAAGACGTCCACTGCTAGACATAGGCCTGCCTCATTGATACCCAATCATTACGGATGGAAGCGTTTTGCATCCACCTTGAACCTGCAGCCTATCAAATCGTCCGTCCATCTCGTTGGTGGACGTCCGATGCTGCGCTTGCCAGTCCGTGGTCTCCATTCGAGAACTTTTTGGCCCCAACGGTCATCTGTTCTGCGTGCTATATGACCTGCCCATTGCCATTTCAACGAGCTAATCCACTTTGCTATATCGGTGACCCTTGTTCTTCTACGGATCTCCACATTCCTGATTCGATTCTGTAGAGAAAACCCTAAGCATAGCCCTCTCCATAGCTCGTTGAGTGACTTTGAGCCTATTCATCAGGCCTATAATGAAGCAACACGTCTCGGATCTATATGTCATCACTGGCAACACACACTGGTTAAAGATGAAAGTACTCGAGTACCTATTCTAAAATATCTACTAGCTCTCGAATTATAACATTTTATTAGTTATTGCTATACAATTTGCTTCCGACCAAATCATTAAACAACCGCAGTGGACGAGGAGTCAAAAGTTTTCGGTCGTCTGAGAGTTAAGTATTCAAATTAATATTTTAGATTTAGACCCATATTCACACGGCATTACAAGTGCCAAGCAACAGTCAACCAACATCGTAATGAACTTAGACGTCCCCATCCGAGTTTGCATTAGAAAGGGTTTATTGAATATCATTTTGTTGGTGCGGTTTGTCGTACGAACGCGAAGTCGAAAATTACTGTCTCATTATAGCATAGCTGTTGCCCAAAACTTTGTATACAAATCACGGGTATTTCAGGCTTTTTTAGGGTTCCGTACCCAAAGGGTTAAAACTGGACTCTATTACTGAGACTTCGCTGTCCGTTCGCCGCCCGCACCTCTCTCAGGCCCTTTGTCGTCATACCCCCCAGCCCCTGTAAAGCGCGAGCGAGGACTCATTTAAACGGTCTAGCTATAAGAGTGCACTTCTTAACAACACACTTTTCATCGGGTGAGATAGTTTAGGTTTATGACAAAAAAAAGTTCCAACTAAGACGTTAACCGTCAAAATTATAAACGACGGTTTTTGCATAATGCTCGTTGATTTTCTGAGTAAGTAAACAAGGTCCTAAACAAGGTCTCTCTAGAGACGTGGTTACGTTTGGAGTTCCGCCGCAGCATTGTTTTTGTGTTATTAACAACAGTTACAGTGCTTTTTGAGTTTTGTAATTGGCATATAACGTAGAAATAAGTTTTAATTTTCACATTTAACGGCCATGTTACTACCCAAAGTACATGCCACTGTAATAAATTTTCAAAATAGATCCCTAAACGTCAGAATATTCATTTTAAATATGAAGCTTACAAAACCAGTGAATGATAAAATTAAAGTAATGTTAATTGTATTGGTGTCCAAAAATGTGACTAATTAGGTGGAAGCCTTTTAAATAAAACCACTAACTATTTCTACTTCTACCAAATCTTCCAAGGGTACGCTTCTATTGAGGCGGAGACGTGAAAAATCGAGCAATCACAATTATGTTGTTTAAATCCATATCTCGTCCATCCCCTGTAATATGATTGACTAAGGGCGAATTTTTTGCGGCAAATTATAAGACTGTAGTTTGTAAATTTTAGTGTGTAGTTGTAACCGGCTAGCCGGCCGGAGAAACAAGAGAACTAGTTGTAAAAAAAAAATATAATACAATAGATAATACGTATATACAAATTGTTCCAGTCAGCACTGTTCTCCAATAAATATAAAAAAATAACTCTGGTATAGATTTTTCTGGAGAGGTGGGAAGGCAGGGCAGAGTATTCACGTAGCCTCGGAGCGTCCAAAAGGTGTTCAGGCTTCACCGGTGGTCTGCTCCGAGGCGGTAGAGCAGAACGTTGGTAGACAGGTTGGAATGTAGATTGGTAGGTAGAAGCGTAAAAGGAAGGGCTGGAATAGCGGCAGCAACTCGGTGTTTTAATTGTGTACTTGCGCTATTGCTGTGTTGAACGCGCATAGACACTACACCTTTATAATACAAGCAACTCGGTAAATAATTACAATTATATTTGCAAAGAAATCAAATTTCGGGATAAGCTTTGCCAAATTGTAGAGCCAATAACAGGAAAAAAAACAAGAGAAAATCAAAAGTTCAGAATTTAGAATTTTGTTTTTCTGTAAGTGGCCAGTTGCGCACCACAGAGTTTTGCCGTGTTAAGTACATAGATAGTATAGTTTTTTCGTAGTTATTTTATTTCTCCTCGTATATTCATTTATTGAACACATTAGCCACCTAGTCTCGAGGATAGTTACAATAACGACATTATTGATGGCGCAAACTGCGAGACAAGCGGCGCTGCAACATCCATCTTTCGCCGTCACCTGCTCTACCCTCATATTAATGACATGACACTTCCTGGCACAGCCAAAGGCAGTATTAATCACCACGTCGACATAAGCAGCTTTACATTTTTATAGCTCCGTTAATCTACTCCAATCTGATACCTACATAAAGAGTTACTAGCTGTTGCCCGCGATTCCGTCTGCGAAGAATAATAGCATATAAAAAAGCGGCCAAGGTGCTGTCAGACTCGTGCACGAAGGGTTCCGTACCAGTATCTATAAAAACGGTAAAAAAATCACGTTTGTTTGTTTGTATGGAAGCCCCCTTAAATATTTGTTTTATTTTACTTTAATTATTTATTTTGAAAGTGAATATATAACTAAATATTCTGTGAATATTTCAAGCGTCTACCTGTTGCCGTTATCAATATCGAGCAAAAACGAGCAAAACATCACGTTTGTTGTATGGGAATCCCCTTAAATATTTACTTTATTCTGTTTTTTAGTATTTGTTGTTATAGCGGCAACCAAAATACATCATCTGTGAAAATTTCAACTGTTTAGCTATTACGGTTTGTGAGATACAGCCTGGTGACAGACGGACAGACGGACGGTCGAACAGTGAAGTCTCAGTAATAGGGTCCCGTTTTTACCCTTGGGTAAGGAACCCTAAAAATAAAGAAAGAAAGAAAGAAAGAAAAAATATTTATTCGTGACATAATCTTAATAAATTAACAAAGAAAAACGGTAAAAGATACAAACATTATCACGAAATGGTCCCAACTCAGCATGATGTCGGCCGTGAAGCCGACGCTGGTCTTCCGTTGGAACCATTTCACCAACTATAAAACATAAACTGTTCAGTAAAACCGACAACTGAAAAATAAAAAAATAAAAAATACAAAAGGAAACTATAAAAAGCATACAAGAAAACAAAACGCACAATGGTGTCTGCATAGACCGGACGCCTTTGCCCTTGCCACTTATTATATCCAAAACGAAAACATGGAAACATAGACAAATTTAGTTAGGCATGAATGACACAAACAAACAATGGCAATATAATATTACAAGAATAAGTGAAAATACAGAAGATGGAAGCAGTAAATTATAAACACACAACCGCAAAGCAAACAAATAATACAGGTATGCAGTACTAATATCCCCGCTGATTTTCATACATATATGTTATTATATCCTCTCTAATTTGATCAACCATTCTGCAGAACAACCCAAGCAGCGAGTCACCAAAGTACGAATTATGCTAAATACGCTAAATACGCTAAAGTACGATGGCAGCAACAAGGAAGCACCCAACCACCACTCAAGGCAACATCCACAGCAAACTAGATGGGCCGCGAACAAAAAGGTAATTGAACATTCAGTGCAATACATAACCTCAAACAAATTAAATACAACTAGTGTCACGTGCTAATGTTTCCTGCTTTTGCTGATGGTCATACATGTGCTTTTTTTAAGTTTAGTTCTAAAGCCACATATACTCCGCAGGTCCCTAATTGGCGGTGGTATGTTGTTCCAACACCTAGTTGCTGCATATCGGAAACCACCTCGGAAGGCAGCCGAGCCATGACGCGCTGTCAGCAACTGCACACTACACTGCCGCGCTCCGCGTACCCTATGGCTGGAAGACCAGGTCAACTTCTCGAAAAGATAAGTAGGAGATTTGTGCTTCAACACACCAAAAAGAAGGCAGGCAAGGTGAAGCTTGCGCCGGTGCTCCATTTTAAGAATTTTATGTCTATTTAAAAATGGAGTGACATGGCCTCTCAATGGAATGCTAAAACAAAAACGAGCGCAAGCATTCTGCACACGTTGGACAATTCTTTTTTTGGCAAAATAGCCTACGACCTATTCTCAGACCTACCAAATATAGATAAAAAATGTTTCATAAAATTCGGTTAAGCCGTTTCTGAGGAGTTCGATAACAAACACCGCGACACGAGATTTTTATATATATTAGAAAGATTGTTAAAAATTGACTTTTTTAAACAAGCTTTTTTTGCTGACTGTACTCTTTGCTCCTGGTTACCATCTAGAACCAAAGTACTCGTCATGATGAATCAAACGAGCCCAAACCATATTTTTTAACACTGAGTTTATTTTTGAAATGAGCATATTTCGGATTGAGTTGGTTTCATTCTAAACGTGCGATACTTGACTGTACAAGCTTTGCTTAGTTTGGGTCTATAACTAGACCGTTTAAACGACGCCCCCCTCCGCCCCCCCCGCCCGCCCGCGCCCGCGCGGTACAGCGGGGGTGTGACAACAAAGGGGCCGAGAGAGGTGCGGGTGGCGAGCATGCCTGTACCTGTACTGCGCGGGCGAGGACTCATTTAAACGGTTTAGCTAGTCCTATGACAGATTTGTCAAATATTGCAATGGCAGTACTTTTTCCATGGCTATGTAAGACAATTCAAAAGTTTACAAGAAAAAAAAACAGTGCGTGGAGTCCCTCCGCGCGGAAGAAGTGAAACTTCATAATAAACCAACCCGCTCCCAATCCGCCCCCAACCCACTCCCGACCCGCCCCCAACCCGCTCCCAACCCGCCACCAACCCGCTCCCAACCCGCTCCAACTTGCTCCCAACCCGCTCCCAACCCGCCCCCAACCCACTCTCAACTCGCCCCCAACCCGCTCCCAACCCGCTCCCAACCCGCCCCAACCCACCCCCAACCCGCTCTCAAGTAAACGTTAGTCTCGTAAACGTCAACTTGCGTTGCGTTGCGTTGCGTATTTAAGGCAACTCATTTAACGCAACGCTTTTTGGAAGTCGCATTAGAAGTTTCACTTCAAAAATGAGCCCCTTAGCATTGTTACATCTCTAGCCTTGTAGTATCTTGTTGCTAGCTAGAGACTTCAATTTAACATTTCGTACTAAATACAAACTGAAATATAGATGCACAGAAAAAACCCCAGAAAAAAGACCAATGCTGGGAATCGAACCCAGGTCCTCAGCATTCCGTGCCGCGTGCCATACCCCTACACCACCACTGGTCTAGAGATTAGACACGAATCTTTCCTATACATCATACATTTCAATCTTTTTTTTTTTTTTTTTTTTTTTTTAAAAAAAAAAAAAAATACATTTCAATCTGCTAAATCATCACCTTATGCAGTGACAAACGCACATCTATGTTACACCCTCATCGAGAGATTTTAACACTCCTTCGGAACTAACCGCTCACCTGGACAAGAGATGGCGTTTGTCACTGCATAAGGTGATGATTTAGCAGATTGAAATGTATGATGTATAGGAAAGATTCGTGTCTAATCTCTAGACCAGTGGTGGTGTAGGGGTATGGCACGCGGCACGGAATGCTGAGGACCTGGGTTCGATTCCCAGCATTGGTCTTTTTTCTGGGGTTTTTTCTGTGCATCTATATTTCAGTTTGTATTTAGTACGAAATGTATGATTTCACGGGATGACCGTAAAAGTAATAAAAAAAATGAAGTTGAAAAAATAAGTACAAAAAAAGATACTTCATAGCTAACTTCAATTTAAGTTATGAGCAGAGTAAAGTATCATTATTTTGCTATTCGTGCTTTAGATTTAGCAGGACGTCTCATGTCTGGGTTAGCTAACAAGCTTGTACAAAGCCACGACATTCCGCCAGAGCCTTATTTCGAATATTCACAGCGTACAATACACATATCTCTACATAGTCAATGACAAAGTTTGAACTCTGACATTTCAAGAGACCAGTTTCAAAATTCATTATTCATTTATTGTTGACTTGTACTACAAAATTATTGAATAAATTAGCTTATCTTAAATTATCTTATTTCTTTCGTGGTACGGTAATAATTGTCATCATCGTCTATATACGTCCCACTGCAGGGCATAGGCCTCCTCTCAGAATGAGAGGGCTTGATCCGTAGTTCCCACGCGGGCCCAGTGCGGATTGGGAACTTCACACACACCATTGAATTTCTTCGCAGGTGTATGAGCTATTACGGTTCAAGAGATAGAGCTCTGTGATAGACGAACGGACAGACAGACAGATAGACAGACAAACAGCGGAGTCTAAGTAACCTTTGGGTACGGAAAAATGAAGTATAATAGAATTTTCTATTCCCTAAACTAATTTGATGGCTGGCCTTCAATGATAAAGGCTATTACGAACATAGCGACTAACTTTCGTTCAACTTCAGACTCAACGTTGTCTGATGACATTTGGACGTCCATTTCTTCAATTTAAACTTTAGCTATAGTAATTTCGATTTTCGTCCCTTCCCAGGGATTTTAGATCAATAGATTTGAAATACACATAAGTAGTCTAAATAAGGCGCGTTGTTTAGCGCTTAATCTCGACCTATTCACGTCCCACTGCAGGGCACAGGCCTCCTGTCAAAATTGGAGGGCTTGAGCCGTAGTTCCCACGAGGGCACAGTCATCATTATCATTATTTCAGTCGCAGGACGTCCACTGCTGGACATAGGCACATTACCATTCATTCATGCATTATATTTGCGTTTTTTATTCCAAACCAATTGGGGATGTCTATTTTTTTGCAATGTATAGAAAAACGAAAACCATTTCGAGATAAATGCTTTTTAAATCGTTTTCTGTAGTTATTTAATTTTAATATTATGTAATGAATTTATTATATAACAAATAAGCAATGACCTTCATTTGACATTGGTGTAAATTGCGTGACCGGTTCAAGTCGTACTTTATTCTGTATGGTTAGAATTCTTCACAATTTACGCGTGGATTATTACTACGGAGTTTGATTTGGACCCGCTGTCTGACATCTAGCACTTTGTCAGTGCCAGTAAAGTGACACAGTGTATAGTGTACCACTACGCAAAAAATAATTAAAGGGGTTGCCTTATCGTACGCATTTAGATAGATTTAGAATTTTGGCATCGTGGGAGCCCTCAATTATAATCTGACGTCATCAACTAAAATAGTTTCAATAATTAATTTTGAAAAAAGTAGAGAACTAAATGACAAAATATTGAAATTAGTTTCTTAAAATTGACTTTTCTATACAAAAAAAATATAAAACCACTGGTATTTTTTTTAGACATTCCCAATGTCTGTAATCATATCTTGCAAGTTAAATTTGACCCACGTCCCGATTACCGATTGAGCTGAAATTTTGCATGCATGTGTAAATCAGGTGACGATGCAACATTATTGTAACTTGTAGCAGAGCTGATCTGATGATGGAGCTGGAAGGTGGCCATAGGAACTCTGTATTTTATTGAAAACATATTGGGCATACCTCGAACACTAACACGGGTTGTGTTTCATATTAACTATTTATAATAGTTATCGATTTTACTATGCCAAATAAAGTTAAATTAATTAAAATTTTTGTTTGTCCAAAACAATGGAGGTTACAAACTATTGTGTACAATCTACAACCAGTAAAAAATACGTATTGATATTGCTGCAGTACTACAAATATTTATGCATAAATATTAGAGTTTATTGTTGCCAACAATCGTATTTGTTTGACAGATATGCATTTTGAATCGTTTGTGAGAGATTGCACAGGCTCAGCATAATTGGCAGCATATGCAATTAATATAAGTGATGCATCTGTCCTGATTGGATGGCATATACCCAAGTTAAATTAAACGAGCACGAGCTTTACAGGAATAGATTAGTATCAAATTACATAAAATTCTAAATGAATAGTGAACAAAATACATAATGTTCAAATGAAAGCGGGGCTCCGTCGACATGAGGCGTGGGTTACCTAATGCAGTCATTCCGTTTAGCTCTACTAGTGGAACTAAACGGATAAATTATGTCCGTCAAGTCCTTTAGTAGGACTAAACAAAATTTTCTGTCCGTTTATGGGTGAAGACCAAAAAGTTGCACACTGTTAAAGCTGCATTAGCAGGTAGTTAAAATTACCATTAACTTTTTCCATTGTGACACGAAAATTAACCATACAAATATTATAGAAATGTAAATACAAATGTATGGTTAATTTTCGAAAATTAACGACGTTAATTAACCATACAAATGTAAATACAAAAATGTATGGTTAATTTTCGAAAATTAACGACGTTAATTATCCATACAAATGTAAATACAAAAATGTATGGTTAATTTTCGAAAATTAACGACGTTAATTAACCATACAAATGTAAATACAAAAATGTATGGTTCATTTTCGTGTCACAATGGAAAAGTTAATGGTAATTTTAACTACCTGCTAATGCAGCTTTAACAGTGTGCAACTTTTTGGTCTTCACCCATATTTATTCCTACTAAATAATAAGACTAAACGGAATTTTCTGTCCGTTTATTCCTAATCATAGGACTGAATGGTAGACCAAAACAGACTAAGTATAACCTCTGTAGTAATTTACTAGTTATATTATAGGACTAGCCAAAATCTGTCAAACCGTTTTAGCGTGAACAAGTAACAAACTTCCACCCACCCACACATCTATCCATCCATCCATACAAACTTTCACGTTTAAAATACTAGTGGGATTGAAATTACCATTATTTTTGGCCAATCTTCATTATAATCGCAGCCTATATACGTTCCACTGCAGCAAACAAGCCTCTTCTCAGAATGAGAGGGTCATTTTGATCAATATTGTTTTCATTTCAAACTTTATGTATGTGATTTATTGAATCAGGCGTTACTTTGCGGAGGTCCATATTAATGAACTAAAACAATTACTTTGCTCACCCGCGACCTTACAATAGTTACGTTTATGCAAGAAATGTGCGTTCATGCAGTTCCTCCACCTCCACACTGTACGAACACACACAAATCACATAAACCCAACCATCACCACCACCAAGCTACACTGACGCGTTTCGAACTCAACCAGAGCTCATCTTCAGAGTTACCACAACCGTATGCTATGCTACCAAACGTTAAACTAACAAACCAAAACAAATGTTTTAACTTGTCACTGTAACTTCTCAAGTACCCACTTTATTTTTCTTATTCTCAAACTACCCCACAAAAATTAACTTTTATTGACATATTTAAAACTACCTTGAATTTTTTTTTGTTTATTTATTTATAAGGCATATTTAATTAATACTAACTGTTCAAATTCGACCCAAGCCGCAGTAAAGGAGAAGATACTAAATTTACCTGTTCATTAATAATAGACCCCATAGTGTTGTACCTAATTATTTCCATGCATTCCAGAGCATCCAGACGCAACCCCTTGCCGCAATAATGTAACACTTCATAAGAATCTGAATCTAACAATGAATGATTTGATTCCAACAAATGTTTTGCAAAATTCGATCTATCTGGATGCTCATTCCTATATGCCGAAACATGCTCTTTAAATCTAGTATTAAAACTTCGGCCTGTCTGTCCTACGTATATCCCATTGCAGTCATTACAAGTAAGCTTGTATACCCCCGATCTAGTTCCCTTATCTACCTGTTCTTTGTGGTTACATAGCCTAGAGTACAAAGAGTTGTTAGTCTTAAAGGCAACATTAATATTGTTTGATTTTAAAATGCCATAAATCTTATCAGACAAACCCCCGACGTAAGAGATGCTAGATCTATATTTGTTAGTAGACTGAGAAGGTAACGCAGCGTAAAGCATGCTATTTACTAACCGTGCCTGCTTCTTTTGAACTAAACTATCTACCATTGATTTTGTATAACCATTTGAGATCGCTATCTGATAAATAGTACTCAACTCTAAATCATAATGTTCCTTAGAAAGAGGCACAGTCAACAATCTATTAACATAACAATGGAAAGCAGCCAGTTTATGCTGCCACGGATGATTAGAAGATGCTGGTATATCAGCATCTGTGTACGTGGGCTTACGGTATATTTTAAATTGATGTTTACCATTTAATTTTGAAATCGTTAAATCCAAAAAGTTCAACGAACAATTTTCCTCCAATTCTTTTTTGAACCTTATCTTTACGTGCTTGTTATTCAAACCATTAATAAACACGTCAAGCTGTCTCATACTCCCTCTCCAGCATAGGATCAAATCATCAACAAACCTAAAATAGTACACAATATTACTATTACCCACAATATACTGATTCTCAAAATGATCCATAAATATATCTGCCATTAAAGGACTCAGAGGTGAACCCATAGCTAAACCATCACTCTGTAAGTAATAAAGACCATTGAACCGGAAATAATTTTGTTTCATGCATAAAGTTACCAAATCTATTAATTCACAAACTTCACCCGGATGCAACCGCTTTCTTTCTAAGTGGTCTTTTAGAATTTCTAGTGTCTCACTATATGGTACGTTAGTAAATAAACTGTCTACATCCAAAGAAAGCAACGTTGCATTCGGCGGTATGCTGATGTCCTTAATTTTACTAACCAAATCTAAACCATTTTTTAAACTATAAGAAGGTTTAAAGGAAGCCTTCACACGAATAATACTACTTAATTTCTTCGCCAATTTATATGCTGGAGCACTCACGTATGAGACAACTGGACGAACAGGCACATCATCTTTATGAATTTTAGGTAATCCATATAGAATTGGCGCCTGCGGATTCATGGGAATTACAAAATTCTTTTGTTGTTCGGTTTCAAAGGCAAACAAAGAACCCTTTATTAGTCTCTTTAGATCTTTGTGAAATGTAATTGTAGGGTCCTTACGTAAAACTGTAAAACCGTCCCCTTGAACGATATCTAAAACTTTCCGATTATATTGATACCTATCCAATAAAACAATACAATTTCCTTTGTCTGCCTTTGTCACCACTAAATCATTATCATACACTTTCTCCTGAATAGATCTCAAAGAATTTAATTCGGTTATATTGACAATACACTCTGTGGAATTGGTATTTTTAAGTGTATTTGCCACTAACACTTTTGTTTCAAAATCACCACAGTTACTTGTAATAGCAACCTCAGAATCTACCGCCAAACCTTCCACTATTTTTTGACTAAATTTAGTGGGTAGATTATATTTTAAACCTTTTTCCAATAACTGATTCTCATTATCCAAAAATTCCACATTAGTAAGATTTTTAACGCGAGGGTAGAAATTATGACCGTTAGTAGAACCTCGATAATTATTGTTCAAAGAAGAAAAAGATTCTGTTCGTCGTCCTGTAAGCCAACGTAACTTTTTACACTGAGTCAAATACTTTTTATGAGCGTCTACTGAAGCAAAAAACCGGGCTTTTTCATCCAAACGATCGAATTCAATTTTATGTAACTTAAAAGTAAGTTCAGACTGCAATACTTTGAGATGTAATTTTAAATTATCTCTAACACGGAACCAACTACGCGACTCTTCACTTAACCATATTTTCCTCGCCCTTTCCATTGCAATTCTAGCAGCTATACTAGTACTATAACAACGGAATTTAATATAATTAGGTACAAAATTTAAATGTTTACATTGTTGATTGAACCAAATGTTTTGAACAGCTAAACGATGCTGTTTAGTTAATTTATGATATAAACGTGCCTGTACGGCTACGCATGCCGATTTTAAATAATTTATTGAATCAGGCGTTACTTTGCGGAGGTCCATATTAATGAACTAAAACAATTACTTTGCTCACCCGCGACCTTACAATAGTTACGTTTATGCAAGAAATGTGCGTTCATGCAGTTCCTCCACCTCCACACTGTACGAACACACACAAATCACATAAACCCAACCATCACCACCACCAAGCTACACTGACGCGTTTCGAACTCAACCAGAGCTCATCTTCAGAGTTACCACAACCGTATGCTATGCTACCAAACGTTAAACTAACAAACCAAAACAAATGTTTTAACTTGTCACTGTAACTTCTCAAGTACCCACTTTATTTTTCTTATTCTCAAACTACCCCACAAAAATTAACTTTTATTGACATATTTAAAACTACCTTGAATTTTTTTTGTTTATTTATTTATAAGGCATATTTAATTAATACTAACTGTTCAAATTCGACCCAAGCCGCAGTAAAGGAGAAGATACTAAATTTACCTGTTCATTAATAATAGACCCCATAGTGTTGTACCTAATTATTTCCATGCATTCCAGAGCATCCAGACGCAACCCCTTGCCGCAATAATGTAACACTTCATAAGAATCTGAATCTAACAATGAATGATTTGATTCCAACAAATGTTTTGCAAAATTCGATCTATCTGGATGCTCATTCCTATATGCCGAAACATGCTCTTTAAATCTAGTATTAAAACTTCGGCCTGTCTGTCCTACGTATATCCCATTGCAGTCATTACAAGTAAGCTTGTATACCCCCGATCTAGTTCCCTTATCTACCTGTTCTTTGTGGTTACATAGCCTAGAGTACAAAGAGTTGTTAGTCTTAAAGGCAACATTAATATTGTTTGATTTTAAAATGCCATAAATCTTATCAAACAAACCCCCGACGTAAGAGATGCTAGATCTATATTTGTTAGTAGACTGAGAAGGTAACGCAGCGTAAAGCATGCTATTTACTAACCGTGCCTGCTTCTTTTGAACTAAACTATCTACCATTGATTTTGTATAACCATTTGAGATCGCTATCTGATAAATAGTACTCAACTCTAAATCATAATGTTCCTTAGAAAGAGGCACAGTCAACAATCTATTAACATAACAATGGAAAGCAGCCAGTTTATGCTGCCACGGATGATTAGAAGATGCTGGTATAACAGCATCTGTGTACGTGGGCTTACGGTATATTTTAAATTGATGTTTACCATTTAATTTTGAAATCGTTAAATCCAAAAAGTTCAACGAACAATTTTCCTCCAATTCTTTTTTGAACCTTATCTTTACGTGCTTGTTATTCAAACCATTAATAAACACGTCAAGCTGTCTCATACTCCCTCTCCAGCATAGGATCAAATCATCAACAAACCTAAAATAGTACACAATATTACTATTACCCACAATATACTGATTGTGATTTTGAGAATCAGTATATTGTGGGTAATAGTAATATTGTGTACTATTTTAGGTTTGTTGATGATTTGATCCTATGCTGGAGAGGGAGTATGAGACAGCTTGACGTGTTTATTAATGGTTTGAATAACAAGCACGTAAAGATAAGGTTCAAAAAAGAATTGGAGGAAAATTGTTCGTTGAACTTTTTGGATTTAACGATTTCAAAATTAAATGGTAAACATCAATTTAAAATATACCGTAAGCCCACGTACACAGATGCTGTTATACCAGCATCTTCTAATCATCCGTGGCAGCTTAAACTGGCTGCTTTCCATTGTTATGTTAATAGATTGTTGACTGTGCCTCTTTCTAAGGAACATTATGATTTAGAGTTGAGTACTATTTATCAGATAGCGATCTCAAATGGTTATACAAAATCAATGGTAGATAGTTTAGTTCAAAAGAAGCAGGCACGGTTAGTAAATAGCATGCTTTACGCTGCGTTACCTTCTCAGTCTACTAACAAATATAGATCTAGCATCTCTTACGTCGGGGGTTTGTCTGATAAGATTTATGGCATTTTAAAATCAAACAATATTAATGTTGCCTTTAAGACTAACAACTCTTTGTACTCTAGGCTATGTAACCACAAAGAACAGGTAGATAAGGGAACTAGATCGGGGGTATACAAGCTTACTTGTAATGACTGCAATGGGATATACGTAGGACAGACAGGCCGAAGTTTTAATACTAGATTTAAAGAGCATGTTTCGGCATATAGGAATGAGCATCCAGATAGATCGAATTTTGCAAAACATTTGTTGGAATCAAATCATTCATTGTTAGATTCAGATTCTTATGAAGTGTTACATTATTGCGGCAAGTGGTTGCGTCTGGATGCTCTGGAATGCATGGAAATAATTAGGTACAACACTATGGGGTCTATTATTAATGAACAGGTAAATTTAGTATCTTCTCCTTTACTGCGGCTTGGGTCGAATTTGAACAGTTAGTATTAATTAAATATGCCTTATAAATAAATAAACAAAAAAAAATCAAGGTAGTTTTAAATATGTCAATAAAGTTAATTTTTGTGGGGTAGTTTGAGAATAAGAAAAATAAAGTGGGTACTTGAGAAGTTACAGTGACAAGTTAAAACATTTGTTTTGGTTTGTTAGTTTAACGTTTGGTAGCATAGCATACGGTTGTGGTAACTCTGAAGATGAGCTCTGGTTGAGTTCGAAACGCGTCAGTGTAGCTTGGTGGTGGTGATGGTTGGGTTTATGTGATTTGTGTGTGTTCGTACAGTGTGGAGGTGGAGGAACTGCATGAACGCACATTTCTTGCATAAACGTAACTATTGTAAGGTCGCGGGTGAGCAAAGTAATTGTTTTAGTTCATTAATATGGACCTCCGCAAAGTAACGCCTGATTCAATAAATTATTTAAAATCGGCATGCGTAGCCGTACAGGCACGTTTATATCATAAATTAACTAAACAGCATCGTTTAGCTGTTCAAAACATTTGGTTCAATCAACAATGTAAACATTTAAATGTTGTACCTAATTATATTAAATTCCGTTGTTATAGTACTAGTATAGCTGCTAGAATTGCAATGGAAAGGGCGAGGAAAATATGGTTAAGTGAAGAGTCGCGTAGTTGGTTCCGTGTTAGAGATAATTTAAAATTACATCTCAAAGTATTGCAGTCTGAACTTACTTTTAAGTTACATAAAATTGAATTCGATCGTTTGGATGAAAAAGCCCGGTTTTTTGCTTCAGTAGACGCTCATAAAAAGTATTTGACTCAGTGTAAAAAGTTACGTTGGCTTACAGGACGACGAACAGAATCTTTTTCTTCTTTGAACAATAATTATCGAGGTTCCACTAACGGTCATAATTTCTACCCTCGCGTTAAAAATCTTACTAATGTGGAATTTTTGGATAATGAGAATCAGTTATTGGAAAAAGGTTTAAAATATAATCTACCCACTAAATTTAGTCAAAAAATAGTGGAAGGTTTGGCGGTAGATTCTGAGGTTGCTATTACAAGTAACTGTGGTGATTTTGAAACAAAAGTGTTAGTGGCAAATACACTTAAAAATACCAATTCCACAGAGTGTATTGTCAATATAACCGAATTAAATTCTTTGAGATCTATTCAGGAGAAAGTGTATGATAATGATTTAGTGGTGACAAAGGCAGACAAAGGAAATTGTATTGTTTTATTGGATAGGTATCAATATAATCGGAAGGTTTTAGATATCGTTCAAGGGGACGGTTTTACAGTTTTACGTAAGGACCCTACAATTACATTTCACAAAGATCTAAAGAGACTAATAAAGGGTTCTTTGTTTGCCTTTGAAACCGAACAACAAAAGAATTTTGTAATTCCCATGAATCCGCAGGCGCCAATTCTATATGGATTACCTAAAATTCATAAAGATGATGTGCCTGTTCGTCCAGTTGTCTCATACGTGAGTGCTCCAGCATATAAATTGGCGAAGAAATTAAGTAGTATTATTCGTGTGAAGGCTTCCTTTAAACCTTCTTATAGTTTAAAAAATGGTTTAGATTTGGTTAGTAAAATTAAGGACATCAGCATACCGCCGAATGCAACGTTGCTTTCTTTGGATGTAGACAGTTTATTTACTAACGTACCATATAGTGAGACACTAGAAATTCTAAAAGACCACTTAGAAAGGAAGCGGTTGCATCCGGGTGAAGTTTGTGAATTAATAGATTTGGTAACTTTATGCATGAAACAAAATTATTTCCGGTTCAATGGTCTTTATTACTTACAGAGTGATGGTTTAGCTATGGGTTCACCTCTGAGTCCTTTAATGGCAGATATATTTATGGATCATTTTGAGAATCAGTATATTGTGGGTAATAGTAATATTGTGTACTATTTTAGGTTTGTTGATGATTTGATCCTATGCTGGAGAGGGAGTATGAGACAGCTTGACGTGTTTATTAATGGTTTGAATAACAAGCACGTAAAGATAAGGTTCAAAAAAGAATTGGAGGAAAATTGTTCGTTGAACTTTTTGGATTTAACGATTTCAAAATTAAATGGTAAACATCAATTTAAAATATACCGTAAGCCCACGTACACAGATGCTGTTATACCAGCATCTTCTAATCATCCGTGGCAGCATAAACTGGCTGCTTTCCATTGTTATGTTAATAGATTGTTGACTGTGCCTCTTTCTAAGGAACATTATGATTTAGAGTTGAGTACTATTTATCAGATAGCGATCTCAAATGGTTATACAAAATCAATGGTAGATAGTTTAGTTCAAAAGAAGCAGGCACGGTTAGTAAATAGCATGCTTTACGCTGCGTTACCTTCTCAGTCTACTAACAAATATAGATCTAGCATCTCTTACGTCGGGGGTTTGTCTGATAAGATTTATGGCATTTTAAAATCAAACAATATTAATGTTGCCTTTAAGACTAACAACTCTTTGTACTCTAGGCTATGTAACCACAAAGAACAGGTAGATAAGGGAACTAGATCGGGGGTATACAAGCTTACTTGTAATGACTGCAATGGGATATACGTAGGACAGACAGGCCGAAGTTTTAATACTAGATTTAAAGAGCATGTTTCGGCATATAGGAATGAGCATCCAGATAGATCGAATTTTGCAAAACATTTGTTGGAATCAAATCATTCATTGTTAGATTCAGATTCTTATGAAGTGTTACATTATTGCGGCAAGGGGTTGCGTCTGGATGCTCTGGAATGCATGGAAATAATTAGGTACAACACTATGGGGTCTATTATTAATGAACAGGTAAATTTAGTATCTTCTCCTTTACTGCGGCTTGGGTCGAATTTGAACAGTTAGTATTAATTAAATATGCCTTATAAATAAATAAACAAAAAAAAATTCAAGGTAGTTTTAAATATGTCAATAAAAGTTAATTTTTGTGGGGTAGTTTGAGAATAAGAAAAATAAAGTGGGTACTTGAGAAGTTACAGTGACAAGTTAAAACATTTGTTTTGGTTTGTTAGTTTAACGTTTGGTAGCATAGCATACGGTTGTGGTAACTCTGAAGATGAGCTCTGGTTGAGTTCGAAACGCGTCAGTGTAGCTTGGTGGTGGTGATGGTTGGGTTTATGTGATTTGTGTGTGTTCGTACAGTGTGGAGGTGGAGGAACTGCATGAACGCACATTTCTTGCATAAACGTAACTATTGTAAGGTCGCGGGTGAGCAAAGTAATTGTTTTAGTTCATTTATGTATGTGTGTATTTCTTACCCGCTCCCCTTTTCATACGCAGTCACATTATTCCTAAAGCTGAACGAACGTAATATTTTGTTTGCTCCGTTCTACAAAATTTCCACGATTTGCATAAAGTTAAGCATTTTCCAAACGCTGTGGTTTTATACTCAAACTTGATGCGGATGCTTCTGAAAGAATGCGAGTTGCGGAACTAAAGCCTTGAATGCGATAATAACTTATACTGAAGCCAAGAACTTAGCCGCTCATAAATATAATGAAAGCCGTAACTTTCTGGCGTCGTTCATTATAATACAAGGTGTAAGAGCGGATTAATAAAAACCGCGGTTAACGTGTTGTCGTAAAAAGCAACCGGGCCTGGGGTAGATTCTGACAGATTATGACAATGTTAAGCGAAATGCCTCGCATGACGTGAATTTGCGAGTATGGCGGCGACAGGATGTTAACCACAATTATAATTTATCCCAAGCTACCTACTGGCTGATAGTCTAGTTACAAATATCCCTCATTCCGTTTCGAAATAAATTAAGATATATTTTTATGGTTAGTATTTAACGAATCACGAAATATTGTAAAATTTAATCATCATCATTTCAGTCGAAAGAAACTGCTCAACATAGGCCTCCACAAGGCTCGCCAAACAGATCGGCCCCGTGCTATCCGCACCCAACGCTATCCCGCAACCTTCGTAAAATTGAATGCCAAAAAATATTTCTTACATTTCTTTCGTAAAGTTCCAATTTACGCTGGATGTATTTATGATCTTGTGCATAAAGAGGAATCTTCATCTAAAACCAAGAAAATCAGATGCTAACAGACACGAACATTGGAAGATTATAAAAAATGTTTTTATTTTACATTATTTTGTTCGTGTTTTTTATAATTTGTTTTTTAAATTACGTACTTAATAAAACGAGGTAATTCTAATAAGGTATTATAGAAAATAAAAGCATGCATGTTCACTAACATTTATGTCGCTGTTTAGTTTAATATTTTTTAGCAATCGAAGTGAAAAACAGGGTAATATAATATAATTCATCAACAATCATCAACCCTCACCTACAGCTCGGGTTAAATGACGCCTTTTATGCACTTTGTGTACAATCTAATATTTTACCCATTACCTCCATTTTAATGTTACATCCCAACCTTGGTTTTTACATTTTACATTATTATTGTTAGTAACGCGAAAAACAAACTAATTATTGTTCAGCCAATAATCAACCGCCACAACCGCCATTGTAACCACATTATAATTGAAACTCACGACGAAATAATGCCATTTATAATAAAATTTAATAAACTTGGGAATCTTTCTATTTTCATTTCACCTCGTTTTAACCTGGTCTGTGGTACGCCCGGTACGCCCTGTGCGCCACCGGTGGAGCATACCTAACTGTTCGTGATTGGCCAATTTTTGTAACTAGGTACTTAGTTTTGATCACCTTTGACTTAGAGTACAATATAATACAATGTAATATAATGGCTCTTTATATTGTACACCACAAAAAAAAAAACAAGTACAGTCTGAAGCAGAAATATATAGTAATCGCGTTAAAATATGTAAACATCAACCTTATGGTTCATTTCGTAGAGTTGTATAGATATTTTTGACACCTTGTTAACGTATATATAGAAATAGAAATAGAAAATTATTTATTTGCCAAGATAAATGTACATTACATAAGTGTTTACACAGCTACTTAGCTTATACCTAGGAACTAGAGTTTAGCAGCGGTTCTCACACTAGGTCGGGCCAGTATCGTGAGAACCCAGTGGTTTGGCATAAAATAACAAACAGTAAGATTTCGCTTTTACAGAACAGAGATGTTGGCATGCACAAAAATACAAAAAAACACAAAGAAATAAAAAAAATGGATTAATATTATCAGCTATAGAGACTGCTTGCATATGTATGTGTGTGTATTTGTGTGAGTGTGTGTGTATGTGCGTGTGTGTGTGCGCGTATGTATATGTGTGTGCGTGTGCGCGTGTGTGTGTGATGATGTATGTGCGTTTGCGTTTGAAAACTTACACAACCTTTTTTACTATTTCCTCTGTATCTGTGTATGAGAGAGAAAGTAGCAAAATTTTTAAGTTGGTGGCCATCTGTTTAACCGTACAATTCTTAATATCACACAGTCTGGTGATGCGTTATATATTTTTGCACTTGATCGTACTTAAACAAATGACTCAAAAAAGTCGCTGGTCGTGCGACGGATTATAATAGTTGGTTAACTTAGGTATTCGCACTTAATCCTTTTTTGTTCCCTGTTTTTTCCCAATAAAGATGAAGATGTTGATGCTTGGAAATATGTTTGATGATTTTCATTCCCTTTTATTATTTTGACAGTGAAACACAGATTATATTAATTTGTCTTAGCTTAATTAAAAAGAAGGAATCTTTCTCGTAAGTAACACTCTGGGTGCGATGCGCAGAATATTATTGTTTGTTCTAGATTCGCTTCTAAACAACCGATAGTACATACTATTGGCGACTATTGGTCCCACCGGATTCACTGCGAACTTATTTATTTTTGCCAACGAGACCGCTCCGAGCGGGCGAGTCGACTCACGTAAAAAGGTTTTGAGTCAGTAAGCGATTGCGTACGTGGGAGGACTCGTGTCGGCTAGCTCCGATTGGCATTCGCGCATGCAGTCAGGCCTTTAAATACCGGTATTTTCTGGAACCGTTATCGTTGACTTACACCAAGAACTGGTATTAGTATTGGTAACCGTACCGCGGTATCAATAAACATAGATCCTACACGATACCGATACCTTGAGAATCGGTACAATTGATTAAATTTACCCGGTTTAAGAAGTTTAAATACCGGTACTCAAAAGTACGTGTGGAGTGAATGTGAGAGAAAGAGAACACAATAAGGTCACAGGAACCGCTTACTCGCATCGCACCGTAGTAAATGGCAACGTCGCATACACGTATACGAAACATTATAGAGAACTGGTATTTTTGGTGCTAATACCGCTATTTTTACTTTACCGGTTCTCTGGAACCGAAACGAACAAAACCTATAAATACACCGGTATCCACCGGTCGTTTCGGTTCCAGAGAACCGGTAAAGTAAAAATACCGGTATTTTTAGTACTGGTTCCAAGCCCTACATGCAGTATATTGCCTGGTTAACAATGCTTTGCGAAGTTTGGAGAGACTAGATAAGAGTTGAATCGGTCTCGAGGCGAATTAAAAGGGTAAGGGCAAACGGTAAGGTCAAGCTCACAATACGCGTATTTTTAGACGAAACGTGTTAAGGGTTCCGCACGCAAAAAGGAAAAGAGGAACCCTTATAGGATCAGCATTTGTCTGTCCATTTGTCACAACCGATTTGCTTCAGAACTACTGAACCGATAGAGTTGAAACTTGGTACATTATACTTAGTGACATATTTAAATCAGTGACCCAAAGACGGAAGTGTAATGCGAATTTTAAACATAGAGGACACTTTAACCTCCTGCGGCCCACGTCAAATTCTGTTTCAATGAACTTTAAACTTTATGTCACTTACGAGTGAGTTCGATGTCACATAAGAATGAAGTCCTATTATTAGGACTAACTAATTCTAATGTGACATCAAACCCACTCATAATTGAAATAAAGTTTAAAGTTCATTGAAACAGAATTTGACGTGGGCCGCAGGAGGGGGAACTAAATTAAAAAAAAGGTGAACTATGTCATGTGACTTATCGGATGAAAGGGCTTGCTGTGAGCATTTGAAACATGTTTATTTTTAATATTTTTAAAGTTATTTAAGAAAAAAGGCGAAGATAGACCGTTCCCTCCCTTAATCCGGACACGACTGGGACTGAAATTAAAAAAAAATACAGAAAATAATTCTATATTTGTGGATGTTCTTCATATAACGTAAACAAAAATATCGATGTAATATTCAGGAATTCCTTTAAGTATTTTGAAAATTTGCGGAATTTCCATTCAATGCCAAACCTAATGATTCACACGAGCGAATCTGCGGGTAAATGCTAGTCAAAGTATAAACAGAAATCACTTCTGTACTACACTTAGTACACTTAGTTTACACTTAGTTTATTTTAGCATTAAAAAGAAGTTAAGCGATCTTGACGTGACTTTTTAATTTATTTATTTTACTAACCAAACAATCTCGCCGAAACGTCACGTACGTCCATTATAAGCGTAAAATATTTTCTGTACGAGCCGTTATCCAAATAACAATTCTCAAGAACCAGACAAAACATCCTAAAATAACAAGCCAAATATAATGAAGCCGACACGCAAATCTCCAAATAAACACGGCGCTTGGTATTCGAGTATTACAATAATCTGTTGTTGGCTCGTGAAACATTTTTACGGTCGAGAAGGCTATTATAGAGGGGGGAGATTATTAGATGGGGGTAATTATGAACCGCCGGCGATTCCGATACGACTTCGCTCTCATAATTAATCCCTACGAGAGTTGAGTACCCGGCTCCAGATGCTGATGGGACCGTATATTTTAAGAAGGTTTAGGGGCTTTCAAGTTTAAGTAGACCCGCGTGTAGGTAGCGTTGAGTCGGTGGGACATTTTTATCATTATCATGATCATTATTGTAAAAGAAACACACATAACACAACCTTATAATCATTTATTCATGTAACTATTACCCTATACTGAAGCACATACAGAGTAAGTAGGTATAATCTATGTATAACTAGCCATATCTGACTACCCACCGAAAGGAATACTGAAACAGAATTATTTACACAAAGACCACGTCTAGATACAGCAATTAAAGCAAGTAACTGGAACTTAATTTATGCTTCAGGATTCTAAGGACCACAATGCGATATATTTAAACAGTTTACGGTGTACAAAGTCTAGGATTAGCGATCAAGGTTAAAATAGGAAATTTACGATATATAGATATATAAATTATAGCTATAGTATTACCACTTCGATACTAGTATTCTTACTCAACCGTTCTGGACGCTGGTCGAAGGCAAAGTGAGTGCTTCTGATGTTTACCCTCCTCCGTCACACTTCCGTTCGTTGGACAGAGGGCGCTGTCAGCTACTTCAGGTTAGCCAACCTACGCAAACCAACCGGAAACACCAGGGCGACAACAACAGGGATGTTGACACCATTAAAAAAGAATTTGAAGACACGACTCCAGTAAAAAAACGCTTTATTTCAGCCCTGAAAGTCAGATTAATTTTCGATTAAATGCAAAATTAGATTTTTTGTTGCTTTAAAACAAATAAATAGTTAGTTGATTGAGCATTGCGAACAATGACGTCATATGTCGCTATTGTCATTCAAACTCTATGGGAGATTGTGTTTTGACAGCTCATAAAAAGAACGTCAGTTGATTGGTGGTGTCAACATCCCCATTGTCACCCGAAAGACTGTCACAGTTGGATATAGCTCTCACGGTTCTCTACCTTTTCTAACTTTATTTTTCTCAACTGATTAATTTGCTAATTGTTTATTTTTTCTGAAACTGTAAACTATTCAGGATTGATATAAAACTAAGCTAACCTAACCTACAGGATAGTCCTGAAATATATCATGAATAGTTTACAGTTTCAGAAAAAACAGTTGGCAAATTAATCATTTGGGATATATTTTTCTGCGAAAAGGCAGGATACCAGCTCTCACCCATAGAACGGCACAGTGACCGATCCGTAGGAGTTCTACGATCGTAACCAGAGGCTATATTGTCTAACGCAATCGGAATCATAATCGCTTTCATCACTTCACCTTACAACGTCACCTTAGATCCACTAAAAGGAAATTATTGTTGCAGCCGGTTGCCAAAAATTATTACGCAAAAAGAACCAAAGAATACCTAATTCCTAAAATATATAATAAGTACCCCTTTTTGCTGGAGGAGGAAAAATTAAAAATAGGGAGTTTAAAAATTAAATTGAAAAAGATTCTAAATGATAATGATAACTAAATGTATCAACTTGTTCAATTTGTTTGGTTTTGCATCTTAAAAATATCATTGTACATCTGTAATATTAAGGTTAGTAATAGGGTTGTACCAGCGAAGACTTCAGTCACTATCGAATGGTAAACAGATTTCTATATGGTATACAGATAGCCCTGTAATAAAAACTGCATGGGTATGGTGACTGAGTCTTCGTTTGTATATTTTATCTTTTATTTTTAGTAAAGTTATGTACCTAGTTAGTAAGCATCACTTGGCACAATAATCTTATTGTCAGAACGTGACGCCAACAAACTGTTTCACAGTTTGGCGTACTTAAATATATTATTATGTATATGCTAATATTAAAAAAAAAAAAAAAAAAAAAAAAAAAACTTCTTTCCACAAAACGATACAGAATGAGGTAAGAAAGAGATGGAGAATGCAACCACGAGCTCTCGTACGTTGAACCATGGCACATGCCATAGAAGAGACGTGGGATGGAGGCGCGTCGCAGTAGTGGCGCTCGTTGAATCAGTTCATGTATTAAATGTATAATATATGTGTATGTATAATATATATGTATATTATGGTTTAGAGGGCAAACGAGCAAACGGCTCGCCTGATGGTAAACGATTACCGTCGCCCATGGACACCTGCGACACCAGGAGCGTCACAAGTGCGTTGCCGGCCTTTTAGGTAGGAGTAAGCTCTTTTTTTGAAAGCTTGAAGGTCATATCGGTCCGGGAATACCACAGCAGATACTTAATTCCAGAGCTTTGCTGTGCGAGGCAGGAAATTTCTGGAAAAACGCACAGTAGAAGACTGCCAACCATTCAGATGGTGAGGCTGGAAGTGTTGTCGCGTAGGGCGGTGGCGGAAGGATGCGGCAGGGTCAACCCGAATAACTCCTCGGAGCACTCTCCGTTGTACATGCGATAGAAGATGATGTATATAAGCGTCGAGATCCAAAGCAGACAGAAGAGGCGGGGCGGAGACGCGGACTGCGACGCACCCCCGTCCCACGTCTCTTCTGTATGGCTTGCGCCTAAGGCCCCAGGTCACCAGTCCACATTGTCGAGGGCCTACTCACGCCGCGTTTTCCGCTATGTGGCCACCACTCGAGAACAAATTGGCACCAGCAGCTATCAGTAATAAGCCCCTCCCATTGCCAAGTGGCAGTTGCAAACTCAAGTAAGTTTGGCAATTCTTCGTGCTATGTTGCTTTCTATGCTATGGAGCGAGGGCGATGGAGAGGGCTATGATCGCAGTTTCTCTGCGGGATCCCATTAGAAATGATGAAATCTGTGCAAGAACAACGCAAGTTCCGTGCAAGTCACTGACATAGCTCGAAGAATCGCCAGACTCAAGAGGCAGTGGGCAGGGCACATCGGTCGTAGAACTGATGGCCGATGGGGCAAAAAGGTTCTCGAGTGGCGTCCACGGACCGGAAGACGCAGTGTAGGTAGGCCTCCAACAAGATGGAGCGACGACCTGGTCAAAGTTGCGGGAACGCGTTGGATGCGGATGGCACGGGATCGATCTGTTTGGCGAGCCTTGGGAGGCCTATGTTTATTGTTTAGCAGTGGACGTCTTTCGGCTGAAATGATGATGATGATGATGATGATGAATTGTAATTGCGTAGTATTTTTTACGTAGATACAGCAAGTCTCGTTACAACGCGCAGGTTCATTTCGGGCCATAACCCGCCCTCTCATCCGGAACTTTTAAGTGAAATTCTTGCACTCTCCCGAATACTTCGTGTAATTGTGCCGAGTCTGTTATACACTGTCGGAAAGATTCACCTTACGCGTCCTTTTATGGCTCGTGTACACCCGCAGGTTGTGAGGAAAATCATAAAGATGGTGCTAAGTTGAGATCTAAGAAATAATGAAACTTTACGTTCGCACAGTGAACTAAAATACGTAGTTTCGTGAAATAGAGTAAACTGTATAGAAAAGCCGTGATAATTATGTACACTACACAGATAGATAATTTGTAATTCTGATTACTATGCCTAGATATTTTTCTGGCACGTACGACATGTGGTTAGGTTAGGTTAGTTAGTGTTTGACATAGTAAAAGCATCATCGACAATCCTGTTATCAATAAGTATCATTTCAACGTCATAGAGGAATACATTATGTAGTAGCTATTCGGATTTTTTTTCAGAATGTCGTAGGACATCGGTGTAATTTACTGTGTAATCTGCTAGACTGTGGAATCGATTACCCACCTCCATTAGGCAATCTCCCTCCGTGGTGTCGTTCAGGGAAGCTTTGAAGAAGATGTGGCTCACACCATCTCTTTAATATATTGAGAACACTGCTTATTTATTGTATGTATTATGCATATATATGTTGTATATGGTAGTATATTTTTAATAGGTTTCTATATATTATGAGTAATATTGTATTTATTAAAAGTTGTATTGTAGCCTTTGCTTTGTCCGACTGTTTTATTTTTACTTACTCTTTGTCGGTCCCTTACTAAATGCTCCTTTCATCCACTCAAAGGTTGACTGGTAGAGATCCCTTAAAGGGATAAGATCGCCTATGTACATGCATTTCAACGGTTGTCAATAAAGTTTTTCTTTTTTTTTGTTCCTTATTTTTGTACAATAAAGAGTTTACATACATACATACATACATAAGAAGGCGGAAAAATAGTAGCACGTATTTCATTTCATCGTTTGTGCCAGAAAAATATCTAGGCCTCATAAGGAAGCTCAAAGTCACTCAGAGTTGACGTTGAAGTATGCTCGGAGTTTCTCTACGGGATCGCATTAGAAATGATGTAATCCGCGCAAGAACTAAGGTCACCGACATAGCTCGAAGAATCGCCAATCTCAAGCGGCAGTGGGCAGGGCACATCGCTCGTAGAACTGATGGCCGATCGATGGGGCCAAATGATTCTCGAGTAGCGTCCACGGACCGGAAGACGCAGTGTAGGTAGGCCTCCAACAAGATGGAGCGACGAACTGGTTAAGGTTGCGGGGTCGTTTTCGGTTTTTCGTTTTTTTGTTTTCGTTTCGTTATAGACGGCCGGATAGCCTAGTTGTTAGAGAACCTGACTACGAAGCTTGAGGTCCTGGGTTCGATTCCCGGTCGGGGAAGATATTTGTGTGAAAAATACGAATGTTTGTGCTCGAGTTTTGGATGTTTAATATGTATTTATCTATATAAGTATGTTTATCAGTTGTCTAGTACCCATAGTACAAGCATTGCTTAGTTTGGGACTAGGTCAATTGGTGTGTCTAGTACCGTGCGTTTTAAGCGAAACTTCTTTCCTCGCACGACGAAGATCTGGCATCAGCTTACTGCGGCAGCATTCCCGGAGCGTTACAACTTAGGGATCTTTAAAAAACGAGCAAACCAATTCCTAAAAGTGTCAGCAACGCACCTGTGATTCCCCCCGTGTTGCGGGTGTCCATGGGCGACGTTGATCGCTCTCCATCAGGCGACCCGTCTGCTCGTTTGCCCCTCTCTTAGGTATATATTAAGAAAAAAAATGTTACATGGCACTTTGCAGTAACATGTTACAGGTTGTATTTATCAGTGCTGCACGTTGTTTAGAGTAGCAGCCCGAATGAGAAGTTAGTTACGTCAACAGCAGGACAGCAAACATTATTGCTGCCAAAATTAACGTATTACTAAAGCGTAGTGGTAGCAATTACGCTAATTAAGTACTTACTTCTAAATTAGCTGTTTTGTTTTAATTACGTGCTACTTTTTGGTAATTGTTTAATTAGGGGACGAGGTTGTTAACAGTATATAACGTCTGTTTTCGACTAAAAAGGGGTGAAACATTTCGGTAGGTACATAGTCTAGTTGTTAAGAATTCATAATAATGTACTTAAGTTAGATTTATCTCCAAGCTTCACTCCCATGGAAAAAATACCGGCCAAGTGCGAGTCAAACTTCCGCACCGAGAGTGTTCCGTACTCATTTTTATGTACCTATGTCAAGATAAATACGCCATAAGCAATATAAGATAAATACGCAATTAGCAGAGCCGTCCTTCTAAGTAAAATTTGGGTGGGTCCAGCGTGGGTCATTTCATATAATATTGGTTGGGACCCCCATAAAATTTTAATTTAAATAAATTTTTAGTATTTGTTGTTCTAGTTACTAGAATCTAGTATATTTCAAATGCGTAAGTGATCCTGTCTGTATGTCTGTCTGTTACCTCTTCATGCTTCAACCGAGGAACCGATTTCAATGAAATTTATTAAAGAGATATTTTGAGACCTTTGGCCTTTCCAGGGTCTCGCGAGAATCACGAAAATATCTGGGATAAAAATTTCCATAGGATAGTTGTTATCCCCGAAAATTGCATTATTCTCACGGGATAGCGATAAACGAATTTTTCGCAAACAGAATCGCGGGCAACAGTTAGTTATATATTATAAAGCTTAGCGGTCTATTTATCAGAAAGTCTTAATGATCTTTTCATTAAGACTTTCTACTAGTGGAGAATCTTCTTTTTGAATTTTTTGCACTCTTTGCATTTTACAGTAAAATATACTGGCTCTGTGTCTTCAATAGCTTTAGACCTTCAGACTTGTGTTATTGCAATTAATTACATTTAATTATTAAAATATCTTTACACTCCAGTTTGGAAATAGCCTTTGTAATAAAATTTGCGCTCATAACTTTTGAACAAAATTTCAAATTTTCCGCGTTCTTTGCAACTTGTAATTAAAAGGGCCTCGTTATTCTTTTGCAGAGAACAGAAGAACAGTCTTTGTATTACAATAAAATATGACATGACAAAGTGCGAGTTCACTAGCACGCGAAAGGTTCAGTATCACTACACAATTTGTTATTATTGACATCGAACAAAAACTTCACGCAAAAAAGGGATCCCATAATATTTTATTACTTTATGATACTGATATAATATTACGGTTTAAAAGGTGCAGCTCTATAAGTGCGGGATCTTAGAAAGTCTATTCTGATGTTAATTAATTACTCCAATAACACCCCGTCGTTTTTGCGTCGGTTAATTATTATCTATGTATATAAAAATGTATACCTATTCCTTTTGGTCACGCCATTACTTAAGAATGATTTTGCCAATTTCATTCATCTTTTTTTTTAAAGACTTCTAGTACTTTAAGGAATGCTTCCGGGAAAACAATTTTGCTGCGGGATGAGGAATAAACCGGATATATATACATATTCAACTCCAAGTAACTTTATCTCTGTAATTTTAATTAGTAGACTCATCAAATTTGGCATGCAAGTTTCAAGATTTTTATAATTTCCCACGGGATAATAAAGCAACGGGATTTATAATATTCGATTCAAAGGGACTCTATAACCATAGCTATGATTAGTAGACTCTTCAAATTTTGCACACAAGTAGGCGATTATAACGTTAAAAAGCTGATATCTGGATTTTGGAAATTCCCACGGGATAAGGTATGAAGATTCTTTAAACTAATTGACTAGCTGTATCTATTATAGAGACTTAACACTTTGCAGATATCATCTTTTAGGATCAAATAGGTGCAGAGAGAACGGATTTTTGGAATTTCCCGCAGGACAGACCGCAGGAATGGTCTACAAATTTTATCTCTGCGCGACGGGCAATAGCCGGTACTTAATTATTGACAAACTAGCTGATGCTCGCGGCTTCAGCCCTGCTGAAGTAGATTAAAGTATTTTCCCGTGGTAAAAAGTACATAATGCCCATACAAAAAATCACGGCAATCCATCGCTCAGTTTCGACGTTAAAGACGAACGAACGGACAAAAAACAAACACACTTTCATATTTATAACATTAGTATGGATAACTAATCTCTGATTTTAATATACATTGTTTTTACGTAAAGCAGCTTTGCAGAAACTTCTCTTGTTATTAATGGTGAAACGAGTCCACATCACCTAAGATCATCATCTCTAGCATGTATATGCTTCACTGGCTGGCTTCTCAGAATAAGAAGAAAGTTTGGGATGCAGCTACCAGGCGTGCTCAATCCGCATCACGTCGGTTGTTTACATCAGTCTACCCAATACGAGTACAGAATCGATTTACGGGGCTAACCGCGGCCGGATCGCTGCTATCCACCGGACCGGCGACCGTCCCAACGCACGGCTAAACTGAACGATGCTTGCCAATGCCACAGCTGTTTGATTGCCATTCGATTGGGTTCAGGTTGTAAAAATGTTACCAAAGCTTTTCTACCTGCGCTACTTTATTATTTCAATATTTATACCATGCCTTACGTAAATTGGTGTTTGAGACACTGGGTGCTGGGGGTCGGATGCTATTGCCTTTAATTAGGGAAGTGGGAGTCGCATTAGAGAAAGGGGATCTGACGCCCGTGCGGGTTCGTACCTGGTGCAGAGGTTGTCTATCGCCATTCAACGTGGTAACGCGGCAAGTGTGATGGGTACTGTACTGAACTCGTTATATAGGTATTATTTTTTTTTGAAAAAGTTTCAATATCAAACCTTGTTTAATGACACCGGTCAAAAAAAAAGAAAAAAAAAAAAGAATGAGAATTGACAGGACGGATGTCGGAGAAAGAAAACGGGGATACAAAAATAATTTTATCCAAAAGGAGAAAAGTGATCCTTAGAATTTGATCCGCGATTGTGTGAGTGAAGTGTCGTGTGGTGTGTGTGTGTGTGTATTTTTCTACGGTTATTTCCTCATACTTTCCACAAACGCGACGACTTGAAATGACTATGAATTACTGCGTTGGGAATTACGACAACGAAAACTTTATAAACAACAGTCGATTTATTTACCAATCATCATATAGCGAGACCGTATAAAGCTGAAGGAAAAGCTTCGCCTAATCAAAGATAACTAAATTTGGTTTCCAAGAAAGCAGCATCGAGAACTGTCAACTTGATGTCTAATCTACGGGACATATGAGTGAAGTTATAATAATAACAAACTTGTGATAATGTATTTGGGATTAAATGACTATAACTCAGTGTCTATTGAATCGGGAGTGTTCTAATAATGAGAATTGTGTAGAGAATTAAATGGTGTATCAGTGTGAAGTACTGCCGTGAGTCCAAAATGATATTTCGCAGGCTAATTTAACTATTTTCAGAAATAGCGGGAGCCTAGAGGCGCGTGACGTCAGCTGTCATGTGGAGTAGAAGAATAGAAGTCAGGAGTCTACGTCAAAGGTTGATGGAGTGAAGATCGAAAGGAATCATTTGACGCGTAAGTCAAAATACTGATGTCTTATTGGGGAACTATGGGGAATTTAGATAATGGAGTAGTGATGAATTACATACAAATATGACAGGGATCAAAGTGACGACTGGAAATTCAACAATAATTTATGTCTTAAACCAAAGTATAATGGACTTATTTCCAGTATATTATTATATCCATCATACGTCAGATATTGAGACTATTGGACCAATATAATTGACATCACAGGAATATATGATCTACGAAACCTCCTGAACCATATCAGGATTGAATAATGATCTTGATGCAATATTAATATATAATTTGTTTGGCATGGATATCCATTCATTGGATATGACGACGGGTTCCTGATTGGAGTTCTGCTGAGAACTGCGAGATGCAGTAAGCTGTGAGGAGAGCTGCTGGAGTATGGAGATGCAGACTTCGGGGCTGTATGCTGGGAACGCGATGCGTTTGGATCATAATCTTAGCTAAGTGTCTTTATAATTTTATTCAACGGGGTAGTGTAAACTTATAGTATATTTTAATCAAACGCGATCTTAACTTAAACCTACCGGGTTTGACTCTCGCGGCTAAACATTTATTGAAATCATACATATAGAACAAAACTACATAGTAAGATAGATGTTTAGGTCAACGGAATTTAAGGTTCAATTTTAAACAAGATTTTGATGATTGACAGTTAATGTCAAGATGAGTAATAGGGTTCTATTTAGCTAATACAAATAAACATGACAATAGGTTTAAATATTTAAATTTTAGAACAGGCCAATTGAATCTTTGTTTAAATAAATTAGAATGTCTATTGGCATTTGATATCGAGAAACCACCTTGGGTTAGCTATACAATGTTTTGAATTGATTTTATTTTTTTATTGTCTTTTCTCTTGGAATTATTATTTAAATTTAAATCCTTTTGAAATCCGAAAGAATTGACAGTGGACCTGAACAATATTCTGACTGAGAACCTTGTGCGTTTGTGTTGTCGTACCTTCGTCTTGAAGTAATATTTGAAGTGAATATTAACTGAGATATTGAAGACCTTGTCTTGAAGTAATATTTGAAGTGAATATTATCTAAGCTACTGGAGATCTTGTAACCTACTGGGGAACCTATCTTCGATAATGCCGCAGCGTATTTAAACAGTGAAACAATTGTACCTTCTAGGTAAGAACTCCCAGTATAATTTTAATAGGGTTTATTATTATTTAGCCTTGTGTTTTTATTATGAATTTATTTTTGGGAAGTAATTGATCAATTACTGATAGAAATGGATAAACGGCCATATTATTACTGTTTATTACCTTTGTTGTGCTGTTATACAAGTCCATTTAGACTTATGGTGTATTGTATTATCTATTTTATTTGTTCTAGTGAAAGAATATCATTTTCAAAATTCATCCCTTGATTTTGGTATAAAATCTGTTAACCTATTAGAACCTAGAATGGGGTTTTCATAATACTTGAGACTAAATTAAACCACTAATACTTACCAGTCCTCAATATTAACCTTGAATTTAATCAGACCAGTATAGAGAAAGTATTTCCCACACTTCTATCCGTACTATTACTCTGAGAGTGGGGAAGTGACAATACTGGTAGGCACAAATGCCAGTATAATTACGACCGACCAAGTGAAATGGTCCTGATAGCACGCAGTTACACCATCACGTACCATAGTACAGACGATACAGTTGCGATGGCTAGGCTAAGCAACGGTTGATGTGAAGCTTTCATTATGCGGTCTGTAGATTATCAAAATTATTATTTGGGTGCGAGGATTGGCGATATACGTATGGTCTCCAAGGGTCAATTCTGCCTCTGGCGTGCTGAAGGTTGCCCCCTAGTGTTCGGTCTGACCAATCGGCACGTAGTGATTATGCGTAATCCAACGGGGTGTCTACTTACTCGCTCGGCAATAGGTGTCGTTAGTGAGGTTGCGGCTAAGGATAAAACGTCCCTAGAGGCGATCCGTGCAGAATTGGGTGTCTTAGGGAGGTACGTGGGGGGAGGCCAATTACTCGATCTGGGTTGTAGACCAGGTAATGGAGCGTCCTTCAGCTTACTCATACATTAATCGAAGTACCTTCTTATTATACTAGAGTCTAAAGGGGGGAACAGAAGTAGTCTCAAGTGAGTAGGGTAGTTACTCCGTGTAAATTTTAGGAGTAATGAAACCCTTCCATAGGAGTAACTACATTCTTGCTTGTCCTCTTACTCATTTGGTGACCGATACATACGATCTATAGACGGGCGACATAGCTTGTTATTCCCTTGCAATGGTCATGGAAGGCTCGAGGAAAAGTGACCAGTAAGGTGACGAACTTTACTGGAGAGAGCGGGGAGAGGGCTCCTCCTTTACGAGTATAAGACCATATTTCTATATAATGTCTTCTAGGGCAAATAAATAATACTAATTATTAAACCTTTGTCCATTTCTGTCTGAGGATTTATATTTAAGAATTTATACATATATTCGCTATAATCTATCTATTTACATGAGTATGTAAAGTCTAATAGTTCACCTAGTTGTGAACCCCGGTCACTAGTATTATTTTAAAGGGATACCACAGTGTAGGAAATTATATAATAACCAGACGATCACGCCAATATAAATAAGTATTATCGGAGCCTAAGGCTTAGCACAGTACCTTTGGGCCGG
Organism: Archips crataeganus; assembly: GCA_947859365.1. Lineage (NCBI taxonomy): Eukaryota > Metazoa > Arthropoda > Insecta > Lepidoptera > Tortricidae > Archips > Archips crataeganus. Next base: position 17,404,248 of record OX402055.1, read on the forward strand.
GGACAACTCGTGGGGGACTTTTCGACTAGTCTTAAGTTATAAACTTATTGTTTGTATAATCTTTATTACAATAAATTTAATGACCTAATTTAAAATAAGAACAACGGTCAAAAAGTGTTTATTTAACTTTACTTATTCCAGTATTATTATTGTTTTATAGTAGCTGATGCCGTGGCTTGACCCCCACTGAAGTAGATTAAAACGTGTTTTCCCGTCCCATCCCGGAGCACGAATGTGTGATCACCGGATGTGATTCTGATTGTGACTACGGGTGTACAACCAGCAAATGGTCCATGGGCATTTTCGCTGTAAAAGTCAAGTTATCTAGAGAAGGAGTTACCTGGTGAGATTGGCATTATTTTATTATTGTCAGTGATATTACCATAATGCACTTTTTCGTTGGTAACGTTTAATAAACAAGTTGTTATTTTAGTGTTTTAATCATTTCGCCCACAACAGCTAAGGTACTTGATGAGGAAACTATTTCGTAATTTTGAAAGATGTGATCATTTAATTAAGAACTCGCATGTTTATCTATACTTCTATACTAATATTATAAAGAGGAAAGATTTGACTGTTTGTTTGTTTGTTTGCATTGAATAGGCTCCGAAACTACTGGAAAGATTTCAAAAATTCTTTTGCCGTTAGATAGCTACATTATCACTGAGTGACATAGGCTACTTTTTACCGCGGGAAAATACCTTTTCCTACGGGAAAATTAATTTATCGCGGGCGAAGCTGCGGACGGAAGGCTAGTTAAGCAAACGATAATAAATGTCAACGTTAAGTACTTCGATTAGACATGACGGTCTGCAGTACATTGCTGGCCCGATTGTTTTCGTTAGAAAATAACAGATTCTTATTTTCATTTTAAAAAATTTAAACAAATGATCTTAATTACTGATTAGTTAAAGGATGTATAATTTAATTTATTGTTCGTCGTGCTACAGGATACACATAAGTTGTCTTCAAAAATTTGCGCATTGAGCATTTCTAGGGCTAAAACCAAACAAATGCCAACTGACTGAGCTATTTGTCCGATGCGTAGTCAGCCCATAACTCAAACTGAAACTAAACGCGCTGCAACAAAGTCTAACCTCACATAAGGCCTGTCCATCACAAGCTTTTACAATCTACCAAATCTCGGCTGTGTGTGAATGGAAAAAGGTTGAAGACAGATTGTTGCGTGGATTAATCCATTCTGTGCACGTAAAGGATTTGGGAAGGCGTCGCGCTCGAGCAGAGCTTGTACTGTTAACGGTAACTTAAACCTTGGTTCATTGTTCAGCGTTTCACATATTACCCTTTTTGTGGTAACTACATGCTGGGCACTCTTGCAACATTTTAGAAGTATAATCGTAGTTCTGACGTTATTTTTTACACAAACAACAACAATAGGTCACAGAGAGATCTCTCTCTAAGCAGATGTTATGCCTAGGGAGCGCTGTCGAAAAGAAGAGAGTTGGAAGTTGTACAATGCATCTGAGTTGAGAAACTTCGATAGTGCGATGCAACGAGCTATGCTCGGAGTTTCTCTGAAAGATAGAATCCGCAACGAGGATATCCGACACAGAACTAAGGTCATCGACATAGCTCAGAGAATTAGCAAGTTGAAGTGGCAGTGGGCTGGTCATATCTGTCGAAGAACCGACAACCGTTGGAGTAAACGAGTTCTTGAGTGGCGACCGCGTCTTGGCAAACGTAGTGTAGGACGCCCTCCGGCCAGGTGGAGTGACGATCTGCGAAAGGCTGCTGGTAGAAGCTGGATGCGTCTAGCCGAGGACAGGGCGCAATGGCGCTCATTGGGAGAGGCCTATGCCCAGCAGGGGACTGTTATAGGCCGATGATGATGATGATGATGATGATAGTGCGATGTAGAACTTTACGGTTTCTTTGATTGACGACCAGATGGTGCTACAGGCCGCCACACACGCTTATCTATTTTTTGAATCCCTAAGTTGGACTTGAACGGACCAGTGATTACTAAATAACTCTCAGTTAAGTACCAATCCAGGTGTTCGCGCACTAAAATCTTTTTTTAATCTAATATACCTACCTAGTGCAAGGGTGCTATATACCTGAAGAAGAAAAACTTTAACTGTCATAATTTTTTTTGTGTCATCGCCGCTTCCTTCTTTATATACTCCACCGCAAGTTAATTACTAAAACTTTGCTTCAAACCCTAAAGAATCAAACCGCTACCGCATTACCGCACCTTCCATCATCGCCGGAGCACCGAAACAAGTGAGTGCTTCTGCACTTATTCCGAATTCCTGTTTTGGCACATGCGGGCTCCTGGCATCCGGAAAACCAATTAAAATGGCTATTTACACGCCATAACACCAGGGTTAAGTTGTGTTAGAATGCATAGAAATGGCATCTTTAACCCAAGATTAACCATTTAATTTTTTAACCTTAGATCGTGCTACTGGTCCTAAGGGTGTCCAAGGAGGACTCTGTTACTAAGCCTCTATTGTCTATCTGTTTATCTGTCCAACCGTCCATCCTTCTGTCATGGGTTGTACCTTTAGTATCGTGGATAATCTTTGACACTTAAGATGCTCTAAAAAGTGAATCAATAAAATGTGCCATTATTTTCGAGACATTTGGGACTTTTTGTTTATTTCTTCAAAAACCGGGAACCCTTGTTTTTGACAATATCTTCCTAGTTTTTTGCTAGTTAAAGCATGGTTTAAACAACCAGTAAGCACAACAATGATTGCCTTTGCAATGTCCAGAGGTAGGTCATGCATGTTCGTTCGGATACGACTTCACGTCGAAATGAGCGTGAGACGAGACGTGTCTGATTTGCATCTTAGTAGAACTTATCTTAGGTGAGGCAAGAAAGGAGCTTTAGGAGGTTTTTGACGAACATGTACATATCTTTATTTGATTTGATATTTTAGGGTGTGTATATCCCCACATATATCGTACGTAGTCAAGTACAAAAATATGTATGCATTTGCGTACTCATTACAATCTATTACATGTCGTGAAAAACTACAGATAACTCACGTCTATGATTTTAGCTCGATTTTTTTCGGGCAAATTCGTAGCCCTTCATCACGGAGAAGAACATGAAACATGTCGAGCTAAACTTGATCATAGACGTGAGTTATCCATAATTTTTCACTATGAGTGACTATCACGGTAGTTTTATGCTATTACATGTTTCTCATACGTTTTGTAACTTTATAGTATTGTTTTGAATATTTGCAGTCAAGTGCAACATAATGTCTAGACTATGAATCTCGAAGTCCTGGGTTCAATCCCGATTGGAACAGATTTTTGGTATGAGTTATGATTATGAGTTTTGAGAGTTTAATAATGTATTTATGTTTATCCGTTGTCTACTATCCAAACTACAAGCTTTGCTTAAATAGTTTGGGACTAGGTGAAGCGGTGTCAATTGCCCCATAATACATTTTTTTCTATTTCTATTGCTCAATATTATATCCCAAGTAGTGTTATGTCCCAGTGTGTTCTGGCAGATGGAGAAGCTACCGTCAGCTCAGGTAAAAACCCCAGGACGAATACTGCGAGAAGCTTTATAGTGAGACTACCACGCGTGAGGCGGACGGTAGGTTTATAGTCAACCTTCCTATACCGAATGTATACCACGACTTTATTACGTCGGTATAAGAACATGTGGTGCAATCTCCGGAAACAATAGCGGACCAGACATAGCACTTAAAAACATTTGATATGCTCTAGCATCTATACGAGTAGAGTTTCGCAACATATTTTTAAGTGCTTTGTCCTATCAGATGTTAGTGTCAGTAACTGTAAATATTTTCGAAGCCGTGCAGAAGTACGAGGGGCGTTCAATATAAAGTGAGAATGAGATGCAAACTCTTTTAATATTACGAAATTAAATACTGGCCGGTAAAGCTAATCTATCCAGCTGATTTCTATGAAAAAAAAAACTAACTGTCTTTCGTTTAAAAAAATATACGGTAATTTCTTTGCAATGCTATTGAGTACGTTAGCGAAAATGGAGAAAATTGAACTGCGCGCCGTTATCAAATACTTGTATTTGAAAAATTTTTCTACGGACCAAGTCAATTTGGATTTGCGGGACACTTTAGGGTCTAATGCTCCTCCGTATTCGACAGTCGCACGTTGGTGCGCCGAATTTAGACGTGGAAGAACATCGACAATGGACGACCCCCGCTCCGGACGCCCTACTACAGCAGTAACTGAAGAAATTGTGAAAAAAGTCGAAAACTCAGTTATGGTGGATCGTCGTGTCACAGTTCGTTTTATTGCTAAAAATGTAAAGATTTCAACGGGGAGCGTGCATAATATTTTACATGAACGCTTGGGTATGAAAAAGGTATCTGCGCGTTGGGTACCAAGAATGCTTACTGACACGCAAAAACAAACTAGACTAGAGATTTGTCAAGAAGCTTTGAACCTGATGCAGCAAGACCGGGAACTTTTTTTGGCGCGATTTATAACAATGGACGAAACATGGCTCCATCATTACGACCCTGAAACGAAACTGCAGTCTATGACATGGAAAAGGCCATCATCTCCAACTCCGAAGAAATTCAAGGTGAGCCCATCTGCCGGTAAGGTCATGGGCTCAGTTTTTTGGGATGGTAAAGGGGTATTAATGATTGAGTATCTCGAGCATGGAGCCACTATTCCGGGCACTTTATACACCAAACAAATAGCAACATTGCGCAATGAGATCCGCGAAAAACGGCGAGGTAAACTCTCGAAAGTTGTGCTGTTTCACCATGACAACGCCCCGGCACACAAGTCCGCCGTTGCAATGGCTGCAATTCGTGATGCTGGGTTCGATATCCTTAAGCATCCTCCGTATTCACCAGATCTCGCTCCCAGTGATTTCTACCTATTTCCGAGATTGAAACAATACCTGAGAGGCCAGAAATTTGAAGACGACGACGCGGTAGTCGCTGCAGTACAAGATTTTTTAAGTACTCAAGATGAGACCTTTCTTAAAAATTGAATTTTAAGTTTAGAAAAAAGATATACTAAGTGTATTATGCTAAAAGGTGACTATGTCGAAAAATAAAATGACATTTAGTAAAAGTTGTTTATAACATACTCATTCTCACTTTTTATTGAACGCCCCTAGTACAGTCGTGGAACGAAACGGTTCATCAGTCTTCAAATACATGTTATGTTACCTTTCTAAACTATGTTACATCAGGGGCTAAATTCAGGAACGGCCCAACACGGTTTGCGAGCGGTAATTCAATCGTTTGCAAGAGGATAGGGATGAACTGCTATTTATTCAGGAACACCAAAAATCACTGGTTTGCGAGAGGTTTGGGCTGAGATTGGGATGAGCCTTATTTATTTATTTATTTATTTACAAAGCGAATTAACAGGAAAATAAGGCTCATCCCAAGCTCAGCCCATTCCTATCCTCTCTCAAACGATTGAATTATCGCTCGCAAACCGTGTTGGGCCGTTCTTGAATTTAGCCCCAGATTGTTGCAAAAAAATTATGCTTAACTGTTTAATTGTAGTGGAAGAGCCATGTTGTAACAAGCCGCTGCATCCACGGCCGGCTCGTCCGGGGCAGTAAGTACTATCCTCTCACAGAACACCGGCGTGAAGCAGCAACCTGCTGCGTTTCGTATGGTCAGTGTAAGCGCCGGGGGCCCAATACCTCTCCCCCTCCCGAATTGGTAAACCTATTTACTAAACCTATTTACTAAAACCTATTTATTTTTTAATAATTAAAACTAAATGCAAACCGCTACCTACCAACATCATCATTGCCATTTCGTTTGATTCCTGGTGGACTACTCGTACAACTTGTCTATAAGCAAAAGTCATGACGAACCTTTTTATTCCGCAACTGTACATGCTACTTTTCTCTAGATATGCTCGAAATAAATGACTACCTTGCATCTTGAAACTGTTTACAATGTTCTCGCTACTACTCACAGACAAGGATAACATGACATAATTGCCTCCTGTCAGCCACGGGAACAGACTAACGCCAGGGCCTGTTATTTCGCTTATTAGTGTCTCACTGCAAGTTCTTGTTTAGGTAGGAATGAGGGAGATGCAAACTACTTTGTTTTGAGGAGAATACTGAAACCGAGAACAATAAAACTACACTCGGATATTTTGTAGATTGAATACTAGTTGGCTCATTTAGATGGATGAGTATACGTTATATTCCAAAATGGAAGGTTTTTATTTTTTTTAATCCGTGAATTCAGTTATTTTTGCCACTGAATTGGATGACATGGTTCCTTAGAACAGGTCTTTCTAGGTCCTATAGTTTCAGATTTACCCATACCGATCCATCTAAATGCTCCACTCTGTAAAGAACCCAATATTTTAATATTGCTCTCGTTTACACGTAACGCAAACAATTTAAGGAGCATTTTTTAGAAAAGTATATTGTATATTGACTCGTATTTAATATCAAAATTAATGTTATATTTCTAATAGCTTCTTCAAAATTCGTATTTAACTTAAAGCTTCGAATTTTGTAATTAAAAAAAATGTTATACTTATTCTATTGCTTATCTATCTTATATATTTTCTGCGTGTACCTTTTTTCTGTTTTGTATTGCATAATTACGGTTATTTGTGCAATTTACTCGAACCTCAATCGAAGGAAACTTCTTGATGTATTCTTCCTGCCATGGTATCCCTCCGACTAGTGAGGGTCGTCAGTTTAGCATATTTCTTTTCGTTCTTGGCAAAGCGAAAGAGGGGATTCCTGTCTATTCCCGTATGTTTCTCAGCCACGATTTCCAACTACGACCAGGTTTTCTCCTTCAAGAGACTTTCTCCATCATTATTAGTTGCAGGAGTTCGTATGTATAAGCATGTGACCATGTTATGCAACTTTTACGTTCTTGATATTGTTAATGTCGGACGGACTTCATGTTTTAAATACCTATATGAAACAATTTTTCTTACTCACCCCGTCATCTACACTGTACAAGCAAAAACAACATTCATGTCATCGAGATATAAAGACACACCTGATCAAAATTAAACGTTGAAAGGTAGTTTAGATTCAGGTCAGGTTTATGCTGAGGCTTCAAAGCTAGCACTCAGAGAGTTCTAAATCAAATAAATCAGGGTATCAGACGTTTTTATGAACGCCTATATCCCAGATAAAGTTTCGTTGACACTTGTGATATGCAAATTTGAAAGGACCAACTGGGTGCGACCCACAGAACTAATAATAAGACGAATAGAAATGTTATCTTGTTCACTTCCTTTCATGATACACGTCGCAAATTTTTAGTCTCTTCCGCTGTCAACCGTCATACTTTTATTTGGGTTTTCACTAATTTAAGTAGATTATGGTACTCACAAATAAAATATACTTAATCTTGCTTTACCATCATAATACTTCTCTGCAATAATCCATTTTTTCGAGCAGCAGGTAAACTTCGATACATACTGAGCTGGAGAGAAATAGCAATTGTTTTTATAGGCACGTGACATTTCTATTCCTCTCATTGGTAGCTCTGTGGTGCGACCCAATAACAGATGTTTGCCTTGCGCATATTATGGAAATTGTACCTACTGTAAGTACACAGTATTCTAAGAGACATACAGATTTCTACGAAACGAATACTGGAATTGTCATGTTTATTATTCAAGAGTGAGGTAAATTTTATTTTTCTACGAATCGAGATACAAGGAAAACGTATAAAAGTCATACATTAAAGAAAACTGTTTTAAAGCATAGCAGGTGAATTAAGATGTACCTAGATAACCTGATGGTCATTAATCTGTACCGTCCATGGACACTCGCGATTCCAAAACTTTAACTTATTAAAACTGTCGGACTTCCCCCCATATTTAGGAAATTAACAATACTTTACAATATTGGTTATTTTATGATTTGATCGTATTACTGCGATTGTGGTCTCGAGAAAGTATGGTGCGCCTCGATAAATATAACAACATTTGATATAACTGTAACATTTGGTATAATGCTACATTTGATATAATGCGATTTACTCAAAAAGTAAACTTCGGAGGATTGATATTTAATTCTATTTGATATGCATTAGGTTAGGTTAGGTTAGTTTATTCTATAAAAGAATCGTAGAATGTTTACTTCTCGAGTAAATCGAATTATATCAAATGTAGCATTATACCAAATGTTACAGTTATATCAAATGTTGTTATATCTATCATTACACACCCAAATACGAACGTATCGAGGTCAATATTTTTGGATAGTCTATTTTATCTCTCACTACTGAGACAAGGCTGCAAAGATAATATTTGTTTGTATATTTGCCTAGCTTTAGGACGTAACGAAGGTTAAACCTAGTTTTCCACCTAGTTTTTCTTCTGTTAATAAGTTTATTTCTTATTAAAAAAAAAAATAAAGTTTTGTACTTCGAATCCTGGTTGCCACCGTGACAGGCATTGCCTAGTTTGGGACCAACGGTAAACATTTTTGAAAAAGATACCTTCTTTTAATAAACTATTTTATTTTTATTTTTTTTTTAAATCAGAGAATTGTTAATTTATTAATACCTATCACATTGTGTGAAATTACTATTCGGCAAATAGTGCAGATCTGTGAATTGTCACGAAACTACCGCCCGGATAATTATTTTCACTTGTTATGAAAATGAACTGAGGTAAGTACTAATCTTATTTTGTACAGCGAGTTAAGCACACACAGTAAATATGGATTTACATCGATGCACACAATCATGAAAAAACCGAGATCGTGAGATAAAACAACTATAATTGAAAGGGTTTAGCAGGCTATGGAAGGAGATGCGACCCCTCTGACGAATAGTTAAATTGGTAAATGCCAGTTGTTTGCCGCCTCATAATTAGTAACAACTCTAACATTCAGCCCTCTATCTTGAACCATCACAGAGATAAATGTCAAAAGTGTATTTTTGTAACAATCTACTATTCACACTCGTTTTCCTCTTAATCCACATGACCAGTATTTTTTTTTTCAGACACAAAATCTTAAAAAAACTGTAGTGTATACTTGCACTCAATCTACGTCGCTGTAATTTCCTCTCATTGGTTTAGCTCCTATGGATTAGGAGAAAACGGATTTTAAAAAAAATAATACAACAATACACTTTTCACTTCATCTCTAGTCTGTGACAGTTCAAGATAGAAGGCTGAAAGTTGGAGTGATTCCTAATTGAGTCGTTTTCAAAAAAATTGTACACAATTAAGGGATTAATTAAAAACTAAATTTAATTAATTATTTTTGTGTAACGGAGTTACCCATATACTAACTTTGTATGACTAACTTTCGTTACACAAAAATAGCGATCGTGATTTTTGTTTTGATCAAGCCGTTAACTACGTACAAATTTTTTGAAAACGACTCATTTACCAATTCAACTATTCAACACATGAGCGACATCTCTTTCCTTAGCCTGCTAAGCCCTTTGGTCCAGATATGTACACGTGGTTTGAATGGTAGCAAGTAAATTCAACGAAAAGTATTTATTCATAGACAAATATTGTATTAATGTAATGAGCGCTTGTGATTTCTGCTCCACAGGCATAAAGTGACCACAATAACCGTGCGTTTATGAAGCTTTACCCCCCCTTGTCCCTGTTATGTACCTACATCTCGCACTAATAAACAGTCAGTCAGTTACGGACCGCGCAGTATCATTCACGCTTCCTACCCGGCCTAAAGTACCTACATTTAACAGTGACGACGAGGATTGTGCATTGAGCGACGCGTGTGTTTTGTTTTGCTTATCATAATGCCGTTCGGTCATATCGAAAGTTTTAACATCGGTAGCAAAAATTGGGACGCATATGTGAGACGTGTGGAACAATTTATCACTTTAAATAACATCGCAAGTGATCTAAAGGTTGCCACATTAGTAACGGTTGTAGGCGAGGAGTGTTACGAATTAATGTGCGACTTATGTGCACCAAATACACCTGAGTCAAAAACTTTCACTGAACTCGTAAAACTGGTTAAGGATCATCTGGAGCCTGAGAGGTCTGAAATAGCCGAAAGACACATTTTGCGACAAAGAGTGCAGCAGCAAGGTGAAAGTGTGCGAGACTACCTTCAAGCCTTAAAACATTTAGCAAAAACGTGCAATTTCGGCAGCTGCTTAGAAATCTGCCTACGGGACCAGTTTGTATCGGGACTGCGTGATGAAGACATGAGGTCTAGAATCTTCGCGGAGAAGAATGTTGACTACAAACGCGCCGTGGACTTGGCGTTGGCGCTGGAGGCGGCGGTGCGGCACGCGGCAACGGCGTGCGCGTCGGGCGGCACGGGCGCAGCGCGGCAGGTGGCGGCGGTGGACGACGGCTTGCACCGGTTCGGGGCCGGGCCCAGCGGTGGGCGCGGCGCGCGCGGCGGCGGCGCGGCACGCGCCGCGTGCGGGCGCTGCGGCAGAACGGGCCACGGCGACGGCAAGTGTCGGTTCAAACAGTATAGTTGTGACAATTGTGGCCAAAAAGGACACTTAAAGGTAATGTGCAAAGTTAAAAGTGCGTGTAGTGGTTACGGCGCGAAGGCGGCTACAAAAGGTCAGTTTTTTTTAAATAACTCTGACGAAAGTGACAATAATGAGGATTGTTCATTTTATAATCTGGTAGTAAATAGCGAGGGCGACGGTCCGTATTTCGTATCTTTAAGGGTCGAGAGTGTTTTGTGCAGATTCGAGGTAGATACGGGAAGTAAGATCTCGGCAATATCAAAACATTTTTATGAAAAACACTTCTCGAATTTACCAATCGAAGATAAACAATTGACTTTGCGATCTTATACGGGTGACGTCATCCACACTTTAGGCTATATAATAGTTAATGTCACTTGTGGAAATAAGTTGGCTACGCTTAACTTATATATCATAGAAAACGGGGGCCCGCCATTGATGGGGAGAACGTGGATTAAAAAATTGAATTTAGCAGTAGTCGAGTGCCACAACATTGGCGAGAATGATTCAATGGCGAGCACCTTAAAAGCAGAGTTTCCAGAAGTTTTCGCAGATGGGTTGGGAACATTTAAATCGGAGTTACGTTTATATTTAAAAGATACTACTCCGGTGTTTATAAAGGCGCGCACGCTGCCCATTGCCCTGCGTCGGCCAGTGGAGCACGAGCTCGAGCGGCTGCAGCGGGAGGGGGTGGTCCGCAAAGTGGATCGATCGGACTACGGCACGCCGGTCGTGCCCGTCGTCAAGGCCAACGGCAGCATCCGGCTGTGCGGAGATTATAAAATCACGATCAATCCACTACTGAAGGACTACCACTACCCGTTGCCGCGGATCGAGGATCTGTTCGTTGCGTTGGGCGGCGGCGAGCAATATACTAAATTAGATTTATCTAACGCCTTTCAGCAATGTCTGTTAGATAAAGAATCGCAGCCGATGACTGCTATTACCACTCATATTGGCACATTTGTATACAATAGGGTACCTTTTGGTATAAAATGCATTCCTGAAAATTTCCAAAAAATAATGGAGGAAACATTGAGTGGTTTGCCGTCAACGGCTGTTTTTGCTGATGACATTTGCGTCACAGGTAGGGACAGAACGACCCATCTGGCGAACTTGCGCGCGGTGCTACGAAGGCTGAAAGAGAATGGATTGAGAATCAATTTTAACAAATGTGAATTCTTTAAAGACAGCGTTACTTATCTTGGGTACAAAATCGACAAATCAGGCTTACATACTGACGCTAAAAAAATTGAAGCCATCGTAGCAGCTCCCGCACCGACTAATGTGTCGCAATTAAAGAGCTTCATGGGGCTTGTAAATTTTTATGCAAAGTTTTGTGTCAATATGAGTGATATTTTAAGCCCTTTGTATAAGTTATTAAAAAAAAATGTTTCTTGGGAATGGAGTAATCATTGTGCACGGGCGTTCGAGAAAATTAAAAAGGTCTTAAGCAGCGCGCCGGTGCTAGCGCACTATGATCCGACGCTGCCGCTGGTGCTGTCAGTGGACAGCAGCGCGTACGGGCTGGGCGCCGTGCTGACGCAGCGCGGCGTCGACGGCGGTGAGCGCCCGCTATGCTGCGCCTCGCGCACGCTCAACGCCGCCGAACTCAACTATTCGCAGTTGGACAAGGAGGCGCTCGCTATCGTGTTCGGAGTGACCAGGCACCATCACTATTTATATGGACGCCACTTCGTACTGCGCAGCGACCATCACCCCTTGAGTCATATATTTGGTAAACAAAAAGGATTACCGGTGACGGCCGCGAGTCGCCTGCAGCGGTATGCTGTTAAATTAGCTGCTTACGATTTCGAAGTAGAATTTGTAAGGTCCGCACAGAACTGCTTTGCAGATGCTCTTTCCCGCCTTCCTCTAGGATCTAATAATAAGAGATCTAGATGCGAGGGTAACACAGAATTCAGTTATCTTAATTTTGTGCAGGAAAGCTTTCCGCTCAGTTTTAAAGATATTAAAACCGAGACAATGAAAGATTCTTTGTTAAATAAAATTTATGGTTACGTAATGTTCGACTGGCCGTCAGACAGTAGCGCCATGAACGAGACGGAAAAACAGTATTTTAATCGAAAGGATAAGTTACATGTTGACCAGGGATGCTTAGTATGGGGTTACAGAATCGTAGTACCAACAGCATTGCGGAGCTGTCTATTGAAAGAAATTCACGATGGACACCCAGGGGTCGTTAAGATGAAGCAAATCGCAAGAAACTATGTTTGGTGGGAAAATATAGATGAGGACATCGAACGCGTCGCGCGGGAGTGCGTGCCGTGTCGCGCGCAGCGGCCTGCGCCGGCCGCTGCGCCGCTTCACTCGTGGCCGTGGCCGACCGAGCCTTGGTCGCGCCTGCATCTCGATTTCCTCGGTCCCTTTTGTAATACCTACTATTTAATAGTTATCGACGCACACTCGAAATGGATAGAGGCTGAAAGGGTAAAAACTACATCAGCGGCCGTCGTCATCGAGCACTTAAGGCAGATGTTTGCTCGATTTGGTTTACCAAAAAGGGTAGTCAGCGACAATGGACCACCATTTTCATCTTCGGAATTTTCAGCGTATTTGCAGCGCAACGGCATTAGGCACACGTTAACGGCACCCTATTTTCCGGCGAGTAATGGGGCCGCAGAAAATGCAGTACGTTCCATTAAGCGCGTTTTAAAAAAAAGCCCAATTGGAAGATGAAAATCCGGAAACTGCTATCAGTCGCTTCCTATTTTCGTACCGAAATACTGAGCAAAGTACGACAGGACGCGAGCCGGCTGTTGCCATGTTCGGACGGCGTCTGCGCGGGCGGCTCGACTTGCTGCGCCCCGACGCGGCCGAGGCGGTGCGCGACGCGCAACTCTCGCACGAGCGGCGCTGCGACGCACGCCTGCGTGTAGCGCGCCCGGGCGATAAGGTGCTGTTAAGAAATTTTTCTAAGTCGGGTCATAAATGGGAAGAAGGCGTCGTGATCAGCAGGCCGAGCCCGGTATCGTATGTAATCAAGACGCCAGATGGGCGCGAGCAGAAGCGTCATGTCGATCAAGTTTTGACAACAAAAAATAATAAGCGGAAGTCGCGACATTCGCTGAGTAAGGTCAACGAAGAAAGTGGTAATGAGTCACCCGAGCGCGAGCCTCCCGCAGTTAGTTCGCAGTGCGAGGAGGACGGAGACGAGTTCTTTGATAGCGAGGCGGGGCGCGGGGCGGGGTCGCCGCCGGCGTCGCTTGCCAGCCCGGGAAGTCCGGGAACACCTAAGCAAGACCGCGGAAATCGCACGCGCCGGCAGGCTGCGTTACGTTGTATTGAGAAACTGCACAATGGTTAATCTATTTTCGATTAATGATTAGATCTAGTAAATTAAGATGTTATTTTTATTTTATTTAAGATAATAGCTTAAACGATCATTAAACTAAGACAATTGTGTGTACCTACATATATAAATTTCCATTAAGTCTCATTGAAGTAACTATTAAGAATCATGTTAATTGTTGGTAATCACGTTAATTGATGTTTATAATTCTTTAGTTTTGAAGGGGAAAGATGTTATGTACCTACATCTCGCACTAATAAACAGTCAGTCAGTTACGGACCGCGCAGTATCATTCACGCTTCCTACCCGGCCTAAAGTACCTACATTTAACAGTCCCATTATTTATTACATATGGGCCGCTTACCGCCTGCATACAAAGTCGAGCGTGGACGTGCTATGGTGTCGGTAGGCAATATTGCTGTAAAATTGGATTCTATTCTATATTGATTATATGGTTGCAAACCTCTAAGAAAATTAAAATGGGAAAAGATAATTCAAGATCTTCAAGATGAAAATATTGGATACATTTTCGAGTTTAATGTAACGGTAACGCATCAGATGCTGTTTGAGGCGGTGAAAACTTAACATTAGGTGAAACGCATGCTTGTCGAACTCGCGCACCGAGGGTTCCGTGTAAATTTATATGTATCTATGAACATCCACTCTTAGCAGACCCCTGCTCCTAAGCAAAATGTTCGTATTGTGGGATCATTGTAGATTGGTTACTAATATAGACATAGAGAAAAAAATTATGCTTTTCGTAATTATTCCTTTATTTTGTAAAATAATCGTATTTCTAGTTCTTTGTACTGAAATAATTTGAATAAATTATCTTATCTTATCTTATCTTATCTGTGCTATAAGACCTTGCCTCGTACCAAATTTCAAGATTCTGAGTTCACGAGAAGTACCCTGTAGGTTTTGATTCCCTTGCGAGTGTCGAAAATTTGCGGCATAAATAGAAGATTGGTTACTGATATAGACAGACAGACAGACAAAAAATTATGCTTTTCGCAATTTTGTCTTTATCTGTGCTATAAGACCTTGCTTCGTACCAAATTTTAAGATTCTGAGTTCACGGGAAGTACCCTGTAGGTTTTGATTCCCTTGCGAGTGTCGAAAATTTGCGGCATAAATAGATTGGTTACTGATATAGACAGACAGACAAAAAAAAATATACTTTTCGCAATTCATCCTTTATCTATGCTAGAAGAACTTGCTTCGTACCAAATTTCAAGATTTTGAGTTCACGGGAAGTACCCTGTAGGTTTTGATTCCCTTGCGAGTTTCGAAAATATGCGGAAATTTGCGGCATAAACGGCTGTATCTTTTGTTTGCTGAGAAGTTTAATTTTTTCACAGCTCCAAGGGACAGTAGACTTGAGTATTTGATATAAATTTTAGCTTGATACTTCCACGCGTTCCTGAGAAAAAGGGTCTTGACAGAAGGACGGACGGACGGACAACAAAGTGATCCTATAAGGGTTCCGTTTTTTCCTTTTGAGGTACGGAACCCTAAAAATGATTTAAATGTCGCTTACAACAAACAAGTTTTCTGAACCAATTTAATTGTTAGCGGCAATACACTTAAAAGATGTAGTTTGACTATTACTTCATTTAGAATGTAAAATATTATGTGTAAATTAAGTATGACTAATTTCTCTCTAGAGAACCAAGGTTCTAATGGTTTATACACATTTTTTGTTCGCGTCTCTCCTGTGGACATGGCAAAAGTTAAGTGTCTATAGCCAATATTTATTAGTCAAGTCTGTATCGGCATGTGAAACGGGGATGGCCCCTTCAATCGCATAAAATTTTTACGCATATTCATCGTTTGGCATAATTCATCATTTCTTATTCAGTAACCATTCATTATTATCCTGTAGGACTCGATAGGTTAGGTTAGGTTTATTTTATAACAAGTCTGAATAATAAAATAGTTTCTGAGAAAATAAAGTTATGCGAAATGATGACATAAACGATGAATATGCGTAATAATTTTATGCGATCCAATATGGAACTTGTGAAATGCCTGCACCATTTTCGACCCATTTAACTTTATCTTAAGTTTGCTGACTCAGAATCGCTAATTTTGATGTCCACAGGAAAGACAACTTTTGTTTCTCACGCTATGTACGACCTTAATATACGAAATGTTTCACTTTAGATTAAAACCTAAACATTTTTCTGTAGGCACTTATCCAGTGCCAAGCAAATTGGGACAGATGGTGTTTTGACCCGATCCGTTAAAATAAATGATCCGAGGCAGCAAATGAAAGTGCCCTGTGGGATGCTAACAAAGACATAAAAAGAAGTACCTATAACATCAAGCCTTGAAAACTATTCGTAGATCTATATTTCTAGTAAAGTTAAAAAACCCTAATTTTGGTTTAGCCTTGCACATGAATTAACACGTCGATAGATTGTTAATGTTTTAATTCGCCTTATATGTTCATGAACTATGTATCCATGTTTGTGTTCCAATAAATAAATAAGTATCAACCCCAAAATATCTTACTAATGGTATAAATCCGAAAATTGGTGAGTGTGTATGTTTGTTGCTCTTTCACGCTAAAAGCGCTGGACAGGTTTAGATGAAAATTTGTATGTAGATAGCTAAATCTCAAGAATAACATATTTACAGGCTACTTTTTACCTCAATTTTCCCAAGAAATTGGGACGTACGCATGTTACATCCCGAAATTTCAACCATTCGAGCGTTCCATCAAGAGACTTGAAATTTTTGTCAATGTCTTTTCTAGCCAAAATTGGTGTCTATCGACTTCGCTATCGCACTCTGCACGGCCACTGAGTCTTATTTATAAGGGCCAACTGTCTCAGAATAAACCCCTAAAAAATGGACACGTTCAACAGTTTAGTGGCGATAAGAAGTTATGTATTGCCACATTGCCAGTTTTTCACATCGCCGAATATTTGCCGGGAGCCGATTTTCGAAACGCTCTAAAATATTCGATAATGTGACAATTCGAGTTTTGTTTAAAAAAGAGAAGAGTTGCTAGTAGAAAATTAATACTTGGTTTATTGTAAAATACTCATAGGAGCACAACAAACAAGTCTGAAGCTAAAAAAGTAAGAGTGTGAGTGATATTTTTGTATGAACTAGTTTCATCATCATCATTGTTTCAGCCGTAGGATGTCCACTGCTGGACATAGGCCTCCCTCATTGATAGCCAATTATTACTGTTCAAAGCGGCTTGCATTCATCGTGAACCTGGCGGCTTAAAAATAATACTAAGAATTAATTTATGAAAAAATAGTCCACCACTTAAATATGAAAAAAATAGTGGACACGTTTTCTTTTCTATTGTCACTCAGACATAAAAAGACAAAAATAAAGCGAGTCCAGGTGTGAGGGCCTGTTAATATCTCTTCTATTCTAAGTAAAGTTGTGCCGTCACAAGGAAGTTCAATCTGCTATTATCTTCATATTTTTTTCGTTTATGTGACAAAAGCAAAAATACGTGTCAAATATTTTTTGATAATTTAACTGACAGACTAACTAGGTATATTTTATTAGGATCTAGCCTACTAGACTAGACAGCTTTTCAAAATTCTCAAATGATAATATCGATTATTCGAGATTAAAAAACAACCAATATAATTATTGAATAAAAGTTATTCCTTGTAATGAACTAAAACAATTACTTTGCTCACCCGCGACCTTACAATAGTTACGTTTATGCAAGAAATGTGCGTTCATGCAGTTCCTCCACCTCCACACTGTACGAACACACACAAATCACATAAACCCAACCATCACCACCACCAAGCTACACTGACGCGTTTCGAACTCAACCAGAGCTCATCTTCAGAGTTACCATAACCGTATGCTATGCTACCAAATGTTAAACCAACACGTGGGTGAGCAAAGTAATTGTTTTAGTTCATTAATATGGACCTCCGCAAAGTAACGCCTGATTCAATAAATTATTCCTTGTGTTTAATATTCAATACAGTAATTTGATTTTGAGGTATGTTTAAAATAACGAGATTTCTGATACGTTTGTTATGTATCTACAATTTGTCATGTATATACTATTTAGACGACATGACAGTTACATAAAAACTATTTTGGAAGGGCGAATAGAAAGCAGGTGAGGCAGGGGAAGACCGAGATGGTCATTTAAAGATCAAGCCGAGGAAAAAGTCAATGTCATGTCGTATCAGGAGCTCAAAACGCTGGCAGAGAACCGAAAAGAGTGGCGATTACTCCACCGACAAGAGCTAAGCTCTTAAATTAATGATGATGATGATACTATTTAGAAATACTCGTAGTAATTGCAATGTATCGTTCAAAGCATCCAAGCAGATAATGTCGTAGATCTTTGTATTCCAAATTCCTTCAAATATTAACTGGAAGAAATCTCTTAAAAGCATAAGTTCACCTTTGTTCATCTGTTTGTCCTGTGAACTGTTAATTTCATATTTTTTGTGCAGTAAAGAGTCATACATAAATATATACATTTTCAGCTGGTACGTATCAATGTCCAATCGAACGCGGACTCATGACTGTGTCGCTTTTATTCTGAATGAGCGATTTATTCGGTGTTAAAATCTGTGTTCATGCAATGTCCTTCAACCTTTTTCTAGAGGAGTTTCACAAAATTCTAGCCACGTAACGCACTTCATATATTGACTATCGTATCTCACGAATCTGCTATAAGTATCACGATATATTTTATGACGCCCGTGAACCAAGTAAGGCCCCGTTTACACGAAGCGAGAAAAATTCACACACCAAAGCTGCAAGCGAGCTACGGCTGTGTTACACACATTTGTTTTCCTGCACCGCTTTGAAACAAATCAACATTTATGTCACGCAGCGTGGGAACAAGGCCTGTGTTGTGTATATTATTATGGTCAGTATTTTCTCACTGTTTCAGTGGTGAAGGGTACTAACGACCCGATTCCCCCCGGGTTGACTAAACTATTGAAGTTACTATACGCTTTTAAGACACTTTGTATAGGAAGATAGAAGCGACTACCTTTAGTTCGATCGCTCCTTTCTTTTCCCATTCGCTCCTTTCCTTTCGTTCATTCGATTTTCGAACTTCGTATGGTGCCGTTCCGTTCACGCTAATAGTATTAAACAGATGAATGAAAGGGATGGCATGATACGAACTTCGCATTTCGTAGACCCCCTGTGCTTCTCGCGTAGTTTTACACGTACCGTGCATACAGGGCCTACAATCCGATTCACGCACGATTCAATTTGCGATACCGTGGCACTGATAATAAAATTGACTATTAAAATGACACCGTAATAAAATATGGATAAAAAGGAAAATAGCCAATCGCATTCAAGTTTTTATTTATTGTGCTGAAGAACAAGCAACTATAACGGTCTTATCGCGTTACATGCATTTAGAGAGGCTCTATGTACCAGTGTTTTGTTTTACTGTGTATGTGTGTAGTGTGCCGTATCAGACACCGACAAAATATTCTCGGGCGCGGCCCGTGTCTGCGCGGCCGTGTTACGATAGATATGAATTCGTTAATACAAACTGTATAGAAGAATAATATTATTTTGTTTGCCACGGCACACGTGCCTCGTGTCTGACACGCTCGGTGTCTGTAGATATGAATTGACCTTTATACTCCTTTTTTTTTAAATTATTTTTAAAGTCCGTATCAATAAATGCTGACAGTAAACAACAAACATTTTCCAAACGTTCTTTTTCTCTGCATTTTCGGCGCACTCGTTCGGAAGCTACTCAATCTCATTCCAAGTAAACTCTTGGTCAAAATTGAACGTAGTTGCGATCTCTCCTCGAAAGCAGCTGCTTTATACAGCGGATTCAATCTCAGTCAACACCTGGGGCGATGCATTTACTTACTTTATCAGAGCTTACCTCTTCTGAGCTTTATTTAGTCACTTTTTAACAACGGGAACTGATTTAAAATCAATATACAAAGTAGGGCAATGCTTGCAGTTTATTCTGATGAAGTTAAAGCATTTGAAGATAAAAATTTCGTGCAAACATTGATAACCGTATTTTTGTTAAAGTATTCGTATTTTATTTTATTTATTATAAAAAATGGTTGTTGCCAGTTACTTTAATGAACTAAAACAATTACTTTGCTCACCCGCGACCTTACAATAGTTACGTTTATGCAAGAAATGTGCGTTCATGCAGTTCCTCCACCTCCACACTGTACGAACACACACAAATCACATAAACCCAACCATCACCACCACCAAGCTACACTGACGCGTTTCGAAATCAACCAGAGCTCATCTTCAGAGTTACCACAACCGTATGCTATGCTACCAAATGTTAAACTAACAAACCAAAACAAATGTTTTAACTTGTCACTGTAACTTCTCAAGTACCCACTTTATTTTTCTTATTCTCAAACTACCCCACAAAAATTAACTTTTGTTGACATATTATAAAACTACCTTGAATTTTTTGTTTATTTATTTATAAGGCATATTTAATTAATACTAACTGTTCAAATTCGACCCAAGCCGCAGTAAAGGAGAAGATACTAGATTTACCTGTTCATTAATAATAGACCCCATAGTGTTGTACCTAATTATTTCCATGCATTCCAGAGCATCCAGACGCAACCCCTTGCCGCAATAATGTAACACTTCATAAGAATCTGAATCTAACAATGAATGATTTGATTCCAACAAATGTTTTTTGCCAGTTACTTTGTTTGAGTCGTGCAGGAACTTAGTTACCGGAATGAAAAATATTTCAGCTAATGAATGAAATTTTGAATTAAATTAGTAGGTAGTAATAACCTTTTACTTGCAGTCGGGTAAATGTAATCTACACATGCACATACACACCATCTGCTATTTAAAAAAAATAGTAAGTACAAAACCAATACACATATCGATAGCGTGGTGACGCATTCCACTTATGGCCAAGTCATATTGTGTATTAAAAAAATAAAGATTATCTAATATGAATGTGGTCATAATAACATGACTGTTGTAAGTTAATTAATTATTATTAGGTAATAATTTATGACGAAAGTTTTTAGCCAGATATGTTCCGCATCAAATCTACTCCGCTAAATAATCTGGAGCTAAGCTTTCTTTGACAACTATGAAATATGTTCTTCTACTGTTTAAAAAAACCAAGTGGGTGGAAAACGAGTTATGTGTACACCCCCCCCCCTCCGTTACTAAGATAACCGACTTAGTTTAATATTGCTTTGAGACGCAACGCTTTTTTGCAGTAGGTATAAAAACTGCCTAGCGAGACTTTCATCTTTCATGTAAATGTTTTTGATGGAATAGATGCTATGTGAAACAGTGCTGTGTAGTATTATGTAGTGTAGTGTGTGTATTCATTAGTTCTAGAATTACATAGATCCTCGACACACGTTCAACAAAATATAACACAATCAAGTTCGAGTTACACGGAGTTAACGTCTTGGGTTGAATCAAGTTAGTTTGCGATGCCGCCAGACAGCGGGTCCGCGAACTATCCTGTATACAGTTAGCAGCACAAGTGTACAAATGGGTACGGTACTCACAATAACCTACAGACGACTCTACTGCCCAGTTAATAAGGAAGTGTGTAGATCATTTTGAGCGCTACTACCGGTCATCCACTTCTGCTGCTGACTGCACAGCGAACGCTTTATAGAACTCTTCTTATTAATCTATCTATAACTTTTTTAACTTTTTTTGTTCTTTCTGTTATGATGCGGTTAGTTGAAGGACTATAAGATGAGTTGCGTAATCCTTGGCGTGTAGAGTTGACTCCGCAGCGGTAGCTCCCACTCATCATCGTCATCCTCCCAGCCTATATACCTATGTTCCACTGCAGAGCACAAGCTTCGTCTTAAGATGAGAGGGCTTGGGCCATTGTTCCCACACATCCTCAGTATGGATTAGGAACTTCACAACCGTTGTTTTTTCCCAGATGCGTGTGCTTTCTTCACAATGTCTTCGTTCACTGTAATAGTTATTTGTGATACAAGGTTGGTAAGTATGGTTTTACAAATGAGTTGACGAGTGATAAACCCGAGCCGCACGGCGAGGGTTTTCATCGTCACGAGTTTGTAAAACCTTGCCAACCGTGTATCATACGACATTTTACAATACATTTGTGAGAAAATAGGCAATTAATAACACAAAATTGTAAAATAAAAACAAATGTCTCGAGATACTTATTGGTAGCAAAAGATTATTTTGCGCGGTTTGCGCTTTACTTTAAATATCGGGCGGAATTAATGCCATGTTATTGTCGACTTCATCACTTGAACATCACTCATTTTGTTTGGTTTTTGTACAAAATATACTATAATCAACAACTCAAAACAACGCAAAATTTTACAAAAATGGCGCGTCCGTAATGCGCATGCGTAAGTTTTGTTTTTAATTAGGTTAACTAAAATTATCAGGCAAAGGTTCGACGCGTTCAGCCACTGCGATTTTTTCGAATAAATAAAAGGTGGAAATCATTAAAATCTGCGGTAATTAAATTACAGTTTATAATAAATAACAATCAATTTTGCAAATTCATTACTTAGTTTTGTATATTTATACATTTTTCTACGTATAAATCGATATTTTTTTATTTTTGTCACTTAAAATTCTTTGTTTGTAAACTTAATATGGAGAATTAAAAAAAACTGTAAAAAAATCGCACTAGTGCGGTAAAATGAACTTACGAGCCATCCTTTGAAAGTGAATTTTTCGAGCAAATGTATAGTAAAATACATAGTATATTTCAAATGTAATGAGTTTTAGAGTACCTATCGCATGTGAATTCAAGAAAACTCAGAGGTGCGAGCCCGGGCCTACATTCCCTTTTTCCTTTGCTTTAGAGGCCATAGGTTCGACGTAGCCCACGGATTTGGAAACTTAGCATGCATAGCATAAACCTACTTAGATACTAACATTTTAATAACATTTATTTATCTAGATATTCCACCCTCATAATTAAGAATAGTAATCAATAACAAAGAGCCGCGGCGCGCTGTGCCTACGCAGCCGGCACCGGGTTTGAATTTTTAATAAAACCGGACGGACAAGTGAGTGTCAGAACCTTATTAATTTAAGTAGTGAGAGTTATAAACTTTCTGCCAACAAACTGCTATGCAGTTTGGCAGATGTATTTTAACATAAGTATTTCTGTACTTCTTTT
Organism: Archips crataeganus; assembly: GCA_947859365.1. Taxonomy (NCBI): domain Eukaryota; kingdom Metazoa; phylum Arthropoda; class Insecta; order Lepidoptera; family Tortricidae; genus Archips; species Archips crataeganus. The sequence goes on from OX402055.1 coordinate 17,427,118, forward strand.
GTTTGTTTTTGTGGAAATAAATTAAAAAAAAAAATCCACAGGATGAACTCCTAAATCCCTAACCGTTAAGTGTAATAACCCTCCGGCAGTCGGGTAATAATAAGAAAGTTTCACGGGCATTCTACGGGCAACACGGGGTTTTTTTGGGGGCTTCTCATAGAAATTTCATGTCCCGGAATTCAATTCTGAATTCGGAGTTCAATTGCTCGATTTACTGGTTAACGCGTACGAAGTCGCCGGAGAAGGCTAGTGATATATAAAATGAAATCTGACTGACTGATTGTAAGTCATCTATAAACAGCTTTTGAAGTTTTTGCACCCTCTCACAGAACACTGGCGTGAAGCAGCAGTACTCCTGCTGCGTTTCGTACGGTCAGTGAGAGCGCCGGGGGCCCAATACCTCTCCCCCTCCTCTATTCTCTTTCCTTGTTCCTCTCCCTTTTAGGGCCGACAACGCACTTGCATCGCGTAAAGCGCTGCGGGTGTCTATGGACCCACCCACTAGTTCGTTTGGCTGGCCTCTGTAACATAAAAAACCGGCCAAGAGCGTGTCGGATACGCCCAAGGTAGGGTTCCGTAGCCATTACGAAAAAATCAAGTAATGTTTTTCTAATGATTTCGTATGTTTACGGAATCATCCAAGTTTAGGTATGTTTTATACCTTAGGCTACTATTTACTCTTAAACTACAAATAATTTCCAAGCAATCTTAGCCGCTATAATTTTCCTAGTAAATTTGATTTATGTACTACCATTCCGAATTTTTTCAAATTTTTTCACCCAACAGTTTAGATTTTAGAGGGGGGGGGACGGTCGATTTTAATGAAAATTTTCCCTTTAAAGTTGAATATTTCGCAAACAAATCACTGAATAGAAAAATCATGTTAGCAAACCCACAATGGTTTTAAAAGACCTATCCAACGATACCCCACACTATAGCGCTAGTTGAGAAAAAAAATCACCCCTCCTTTACGTCTATGGGAGGTACCCTAAAAAAAAACATTTTTTATTTTTTATTTTACCACTTTGTTGGCGTGACTGATATGTATGTTCATGCCAAATTAGAGCTTTCTAGTATTAACGATCTCTGAGCTTAGCCGCGGACGGACAGACAGACAGACAAACAGATATGGCGAAACTATAAGGGTTCCTAGTTGACTACGGAACCCTAAAAAGAAGTAACATATGATGTAGAATATGAATGGGGACGTATTTTGTGATCTCAATTCTGCTGAGCGATGCCGCAGGCGCTAGTTAGTAAATTTATATTGTTTTAAGACTACATATAACATCGAGTATGGGTTAAGTTTACGCAGAACAATGTTTATCGACGAAGATTCAAGAGCAAACTGGAAACAAGCGCTGCGGATCGATGCAAATATTTATTTTGGTGTATCGACGAGTGGCGAGTTGCTAGGGCACAGGCTGAAGTCTGGTGTCTTATCAAACAAAATCCGAACAACAATGCACCAATGAAAGGCTATAGAAATAAAGGGTATAATTTGAAAGGGGACCATATATTGTATTTATACGTTCACGAAAAAATCTAAGACAAGTATTATTATTAATGTTACAAGTGTCCGATGGTACTTTAACGATCGTTTTAGCCTAGTTGGTAGTGACCCTGCCTACGAAGCAAGAGGTCCTGGGTTCGAATCCCGGTAAGGGCATTTATTTGCGTGATGAGCACGAATATTTGTTCCTCAGTTATGGATGTTTTCTATGTATTTAAGTATTTATTTATCTATATAAGCATGTTTATCGTCGTCTAGTACCCATAGTACAAGCTTTGCTTAGTTTGGGACTAGGTCGATTTGTGTAAGATTGTCCCCTAATATTTATTTATTTATTTTATTTATTTATTTTACTTTGGATGGTTGAAAAAGTTATAGCCTTCTGAGGCCCACGAAAATTTTGTTTCAATGGACTTTAAACTTTATGTTACTTTTGAGTGGGTTTAATATCACATTAGAAGTAAGTTCTATATAAAGGACTAATTCTAATGTGACACCGAACTCACTCATAAGTGACTTATAGTTTAAAGTTCATTGAACCAATATTTTCGTGGGGCTCAGGAGGATAAATGAGTTACTTCTATTAGTTATTAATTATCTATCTATTTTTTATTATTATTACTATTATTAGCCTATTCTGTCCCACTGCTGAGCAAAAGCCGAATCTATCTATTTAATATATAAAAATCTCGTGTCACGGTTTTTGTTATCAAACTCCTCCGAAACGGCTTGACCAATTTTTGTGATTTTTTGTCTATATTCGGTAGGTCTGAGAAAATGTCGTAGGCTATTTTTAATACCCCTATTATTCGCAGACGAAGTCACGGGCAACAGCTAGTAAGTTTGTAACTACTTATTAATGATACGATAAATTCGTTTCTTTTAAATCAATTTTAATTAAGATTTTAAAAATATCAGAAAAAAGGGCAGATACGGTGCACGCTGGGAGAGGTAGCTTGTCCGCTCGTAGCCACAAGTTCACTAGGAGCTATGCTCGCCTTAAAATTTTACAACTATAAACTGATAGCTCACTACAACACACACAACACAGCAATCACGGGGCAATAGAAGGATTTCTAGTACGGAGGCATAAACATTCAATGAACTAAAACAATTACTTTGCTCACCCGCGACCTTACAATAGTTACGTTTATGCAAGAAATGTGCGTTCATGCAGTTCCTCCACCTCCACACTGTACGAACACACACAAATCACATAAACCCAACCATCACCACCACCAAGCTACACTGACGCGTTTCGAACTCAACCAGAGCTCATCTTCAGAGTTACCACAACCGTATATGCTACCAAATGTTAAACCACAAATGTTTACCAAATGTTTTAGTTCATTAATATGGACCTCCGCAAAGTAACGCCTGATTCAATAAATTATAAACATTCAACTCTTACGCAAGTGTTAAATAAATCGTTGTCGTCGACATTTTATTAAGAAGCATGTTGTTTTCAGCGACACACTCGAGCTGAGAGGTGTTGCGAGTGAATTAGAGGCACAGGGCACAGAATGCCTATGGTAAACTAGAAAATATTTGTTTATAATTTCAGTTTGTTGGAAGATACACTTTTAAGAGATAAATATTATATTCTATAAACCAAGTGCCACAGTTCTTTTAAAACTAACGCGTTTTGTGTTCCACTGCTGGGCCAAGGTTTCATTATTTCCCTGCGTAATTGAATGAATGCTTTGTTTTACTGTTTTTCTTCTGTGTAATGTGGAAGAAGCGAATAAATTCTACGGCTTGTTATCGCCCCTCTCCCCCACTGCTAATTTGACAGCTGACAGAGACGCGCGTTTACGTGTAACAGTGACAGCGAGTAGGACTATTATGGGATTTCTTTGCCACGAAACCACTTAAAATGTTTACATAACGTACATTATTACGACCACGTGATTGACTAACGGACAGGTAAAGTGCAGCTTTAACCATTGAAGCAAGGGATTTGAAATTTGGCAGACATTGTACATTGAGTAACATAAAAATAGCTTAGAAACAATAGACAATATTAATTGATATAGTGCCAAACTGAGTAAATCTTGTACTATGTATGTGGTATCAAGCAGCAGAAAAACATAATTATAGATAAATACATAGTAAACATTTATATTGAGACTCGAAAACAAACATTTATTCACCGCATGGGTTCCTTACCTACCTACAAACACGATATCCGCCCGACCGTGGAGCGCATTCACACTACTAACTATTTACTCGTACTACTCCAGTATAATTTGTTTTATCTTATTTTAGACTAGTTTTTGCCTGAGACTTCGTCTACGCACAGATAAATTTCGATAATCTCTTCTTTCTACTTACCAAAGGATTATATCTGCCAAGTATCAAATCTCTATAACGGCTACAATTAGTCAGTTAGTTAAAAAAATAATCCTTTTTATGCCTTATCGTACAGGAATTACGACAAATCGTCTTCAAGTTACCAATTTGAATGTCAGATTCGAAGTCTCTAGTTATTGAGGTAGTAAGGGTAAGTCAATCAGTGAGTTAGATATCGAGTTCAAAAAGTGAGTCAGTCAGTCAATCAGTCAGGGTTTTTCTTTTTATACGTAGTTATAGATTATTTCATTTCCAGCCGCAGAAGAGCAGTAGTATTAAATGTCATAGTTACTTACTTACTAGTGATGACCAGGGTTTACTAATGTTATAAAACAAACCTAACCTAACCTAACCTTTACCTAACCTTTACCTAACCTACAGGATAGTCCTGAAATATATCCTGAATAGTTTACAGTTTAAAAAAAAACAGTTGGGAAATTAAACATTTGCCAAATGAACAATTTGTGAAAAATCAGTGTTAAAAAACTTATATTTTGTCAAAAATAATCGGTTATATGATTACGTTTCGAACGAGAATCTGTTTCTTAATATTTCCTCTTGCACTTAGGTAACGCGAAGGTTAGATGAGAAACATGGTCTGATATTACCAAATATCTACAGTTTATAATGTATTGAATATACTGTTATTATCCTCTCACAGTCGAGAGCTCGTACTCAGGAAACACAATACCTTAAGCTCGAATTTCCTTCAATTTCATTTTTACAATTTTCTCACAATAAGGATTTGAGAGAAAATCGTACACAATACACCGCAGTCGTGAAAAGCGATATTGTGCCTATGGTATTACTAACTGGTGACACAGTACGGTTCTACGAGCTACGTGCTACGGACGGTGCTACGAACCGCAAAACTTGCTACGTCGTAGCATTTTAGTGATTGTTTTCTTTGTACTACTGCACCGCTTTATTGTAAGGACAAGTCTTTATAGCACAACGAACTCGTAAACTCATGTTTTCCAGCAATTATTTCGATACAATTTTTAAATAAATTTACAAAAGGCAGTCCATTTATTCAAGTACTAGCTTTTGCCCGCGGCTTCGCTCGCGTGTACTGTGAGTATAAAGAACCAAGATATCAAGCAAGCAAGCATACAGGCAACCAAGCAAGCAGGTCCACAATTGACCGAGAAATCGGTGAACATACCTACATAAAAAAAAGTGGAATGCATAACCTCCTCCTTTTTTAGAAGTCGGTTAAAGAGCCCTTTGCGGCCTACTTACAGTATAAACTTATGAATTTTTAAATTTTAGCTTTCTACAACCAGTAAAACGCAAAATCCCGGAGCATTGAGAGAGGACTTTCCAAAATTCCCACGGGAACGGGAAAAACGGGCTTTTTCGTTTTACTAGTCATAGAAAGCTGAAATTTGGCAAGTGGGTTCCTTGGGGAGTGTAGGGGAGCATTAAGAAAACATTTCCCGAAATTCTTACGGGAACGGGAAAAAACGGGATTTTGCGTTTTATTGGTTGTAGAAAGCTAAAATTTCAAAATTCATATGTTTATACTGTAAGTAGACCGCAAAGGGCACTTTGACCGACTTCTAAAAAAGGAGGAGGTTATGCATTCCACTTTATGATTTTTTTATGTAGGTATGTTCACCGATTTCTCGGTCAATAATTGTGGACCTGCTTGCTTGCTTGCCTGTATGCTTGCTTGCTTGATATCTTTGTTCTTTGGAATACTCATAGTACACGCGAGCGAAGCCGCGGGCAAAATCTAGTAAATAAATATCACGGGACAATTCACACAAATTGACCTAGCCCCAAACTAAGCAAAACTTGTAAATACTATGGATACTAGACAACGGATAAACTTACTTATATTATGGATAAATACATACTTAAATACATATTAAACATCCAAGACTCGAGCACAAACATTCGTATTTTTCAACAAATATCTGCCCCGACCGGGGATCGAACCTCAAGCTTCGTGGTCAGGTTCTCTAACCACCAGGCTATCCGGTCGCCATAAGACGAGTAATCCGTATACTTTCATTATTGATTTTTTATTTCTGTCTTATGACAATAGAGAACTTCTGTGTTATGACTTATAAGAGTTTTGGAAGTACTACTTTAAAGTATCATTTACACACTATTTCCTTCTTTATTCTGCAGGGAAGTAAAGTAGCGTAATGAAGTCGTTACAAAGTTATGACTAGTAAATTGCATTGTGAAAGTTACCAGCAAGTTAAAAATTCTTTGTAAATGCTACAAAATGGACCGTTGAAAGGGTGAGTTGTTTTAAAAGTCAAGATAAAATGTTATTTTATAGAGCTACATTTGGAGATAGTTCAGTAAGTCGTTACGTTAATTACATTTCAATAACTACTCTGTACTCTGTTAGATACGTTATGATTGTAAGCAATATTTTATATCTAATCTAAATCAATACATACTTGTCCATACTAATATTATAAATTCGAAAGTCGGTCTGTCTCTCTGTTACCTCTTCATGCTGATACAGCTCAACAGATTTTGATGAAATTTAGTACAGAAAAAAAAATGTAGTCTCGGAAAAGGACATAATATGATAGTTTTCATCATTCCCATGCAATAAAAATTAACGAATTCTTCGCAGACGTAGTCGTGGGTAACAGCTAGTAAAGTTATATACGTCCCACTTTCGATTAAGTTCAACATTCCAAATTAATTAGCACATGTTAAGTTTCTATTAGATGTTAAACATTCGTCTGTGTTTATCTATCACAAATACAGAGAGACAGAGTGCTGTTGCCTTTACTAGACACATACCAAACATAATTTAAATTACAAAAGATTTATATAAAGATTTATATGTATATTTCCGTACCCAAGGATGCCACCGGTACCCTACTACTGAAACTCCGCCGTCCGTCTGTCTATCTGTTCGTCACTCTGTCACAGGCATTGCATTTGGCTGGCTAACCCGACGCCATAACTGTTCGTGGTTCATATTTGTTTACATTTAGTTAAGTAAATAAATATTTCTAGTATATAGCGCAATCGTCTACTTCAGACACATTGTGTTCCAAATCTATGGATATCACTTCCTGTCAGAAGTGATTCGTGCTTCAAAATAATCCGGTCCCTAACAACGACCCACTAAATTACTTCCATACGACGGCTTCAATCCTTTAAGGGATCCCTTTATCAACTTTGTCTTTTATTCTTTAATGCCTTATTGGGTCTGACTGAAATCGCTATTTCTCGGGCACTATTGCAGATGATTGATTTGAACGCAAAGCCGCTTACGGTAAGAGCATTCGAGGGCACAATCGGCCATTTTTTTAATTTCCCAGGGGTGTCGAACCCGGATACTTCGCGCCTAGCGAACCGAGACATTGTTTCTGACGTTTCAGTCCATAGACGATAGAGCGTTTGTTTGTTTGTTGCTTCTAATATCTCTCACTGTCTCAAAACTAGTATTTAATGAGTTTGTGTTGCCGGTGATAATTAATGGTTTTGAGATGTTTTAGCTCATCGACCAATAGTGAGGGATATGTTTTGAGTTTATCTGCGAGACCGATCAGGAATGAGAAGATCCGCAGAAGGTTCATAGTAAGCGAAATAATGTGAAGAATTGCCAAACGTATGTGACAGTAGTGGTTTAACTAACCAATCAGGCCGCAAAGAACAAGCGTGTCTTAATAAGTCTTGTGCAAAATGTATTTACAAAAGTTGGATATGTTCCTGTAAACCAGAAAAAAAAATGTGGGATACGATACTCCCATTGCCTGTCTGAGTAATGAACTGGCATATTCAATTTAGTGTAATTATATTCTTGATCAGGCCAAGGGTGATAATAATATGTCTCTCACATAGTAAGTATATTGTTTACCATAGCCCGGTTTCAACTTCAAATCTCCTACAAAACATATATCAATCCCTGAAAAAATGATTGCTGAGAATGAAAATCATGAAATCATATCTTCATGGATTGATATAATGTTTTGTAAGAGATTTGGAGTTGAAATCGAACTATGGTAAACGATTAAACTATGTGGATGTGGAAGAGTAAAGGGTTAACCCATGCAAGTATTCTGGAATAGATCTGCGAAATAACACTTTAAATTCATCATGACTTCTTCGGTGAAGGTAAACGTTATGAGGTAAACTGCACCGGCGAAGCAGTTAAATGATGTGTATCAAATTGGAATCAGTACTAGGCAAGCATGAGAACTACAGCCAAAGACTTCTCACTTTGGAAAGAACGTGGACGTATCTAGACTGCACTAAGAAGGAATCGGTCGTTTGAGGCAAGAGCTAAATAAGTTGCTTGTGTGTGTATGTTTTTTTTGTTTTATTAATGAATAAATAAACTATTTAAACAACTTGTATACCGTCGTCAGTCTGTTTACACAAACATACCATGCGGGTGATGGAAGGTCAGACCAATAAACCCAAAACGGAATCGGTTCGTAAAAATCTATCGCGCTTTGTTGTTCATATTTATGTGGGCCCACCGATATTGGTCGTACACGCTTCTATGTATTTTTATGGAAACCAGACTCTGGAAAAGTTTTACTGAAACAATGGAATACCTATATTGCATAAAATCATGTTTAAATATATTTTGATAAAACTATGCATCACTGGATGTATATTAGATACCACATTTTTAACTGCAAATACCTACTACGTGTATAAACTACGTGTGTATGTCTGTAAGCTGCATGTATTCATGTGACATCTATTCACTGCCACTTCCATGCAAGATTTTCCAAAATTAATCCAGATTAATTATTTCAGCTGTTGGTTAGGTTAGTTTGATTAATTATACGTAAAAATGATTTTCAGGAATTTTGTATTATATTTGTCTTTCTTTCATCGATGTTCAAAGTGTACCGCGTCAAAGGCGTAACTTCACTATGAATAAAAAAAAGATAAAACCTTTTGAAGCATTTTCCGTCAAACCACCTCCTGTGATATTATAAATTAATAAAATTATCAAACATCTTGTATTAACTGAAATATGCCATAAAGATCCAACTATCACTTAAATACATAGCTGTATCTTACGTTTTGATCACAGTGTGCTCAAAATAATAGGTTTTAGCACAAGTACTGATTCGTTTCATTATTTGAAACCATTTTGTTACCGATTAAGGTTGATTCACGAGAACTACGCATCGCATCTTTTGTCTTGTATATTCAATTTTTCCTTCGGTTATGATCGAGATTTAGCAAGTTACAGCTGTTGGGCTGTATACACACATACATCGAATTGCTTTGTTATACCTAAAAGTAAAAAAAATATATATTTGTTGAGCGTAACCAGAAACAAACAACTAGTTCAGATTCACCTGCAACTACTCCATAAAACTTGATGCGTGCGTTGGAAAGGAAAACGATACTGATATTATTTTGAATGGTCTTCACTCCGTACTACTACGCCCTTGTCTAAACAAATACAGGCTGTTCGTGTTATGGTAAGGATTAGACGTCTAAAAATAAAAACAGTGAAAGATCAACCGCCTCAACTAGTATTGTAAAAAACTAAAGTCTTTTAGTCTTCATTTTGAGACTTGAGTAGATTTTCAAGACTAGGACTCGTTAGTCACATGAGTCCGAGTCCTTTGAGTCTTCTGAGTCCTTTCGAGTCTTTTAAGTTCTTTGAGCTAGACTGAGTCATGAACTTGAGTTGGAGTATTATAAATATTAAAATGAGTAATACTGGGTGATTTTATATCGTCATCCATATTTATTTACTAATCGGATTGAAAATAAATCGCACAATAAAAATTAGTAACAATTTAATTGCAGTAAACGCAAATAACCTAATCAAAAGTATCCAGCTGAAGACTGACGATTTTCTAAATCAAAATGCGAGTTAAAACGTGTAAATAAAATAATAAACACACAGCACCCGAATCTGACCTCTTTGCAAGTCGATGGGCCGAAGTCTGTCGCACATGTCTGAGGTTCTCTGAGGCGATGGATGGAAGTGGATTGTTATCTATTTCTTAAATGTATAATAACTAGCTTTTGCCCGCGGCTTCGCTCGCGTGTACTATGAGTATTCCAAAGAACCAAGATGTCAAGCAAGCAAACAGCTCCCACAATTGACCGAGAAATCGGTGAACATACTTAAAAAAAAAAATTCATTAAGTGGAATGCATAACCTCCTCCTTTTTTAGAAGTCGGTTAAAGTGCCCTTTGCGGCCTACTTACAGTATAAACTTATTAATTTTGAAATTTTAGCTTTCTACAACCAGTAAAACGTAAAATCCCGTTTTTTCCCGTTCCCGTAAGAATTTCGGGAAATGTTTTCTTAATGCTCCCCTACACTCCCCAAGGAACCCACTTGCCAGATTTCAGCTTTCTATGAACAGTAAAACGAAAAAGCCCGTTTTTCCCGTTCCTGTGGGAATTTTGGAAAGTCTTCTCTCTATGCTCCTCGACACTCTCCAAACAACCTACATGCCGAATTTAAGCTTTCTACAATCAGTAAAACGAAAAATCCCGTTTTTTCCCGTTCCCGTTGGAATTTGGGAAAGTCCTCTCTCAATGCTCCTCTACACTCTCCAAGCAACCTACATACCGGATTTCAGCTTTCTACGACCAGTAAAACGAAAAATCCTGTTTTTTCCCGTTCCCGTGGGAATTTTGGAAAGTCCTCTCTCAATTCAGCTCTACACTCCCCAGGGAACCCACTTGCAAATTTCAGCTTTCTATGACCAGTAAAACGAAAAATCCCGTTTTTCCCGTTCCCGTGGGAATTTTGGAAAGTCCTCTCTTAATGCTCCTCTACACTCCCCAAACGACCTACATGCCGAATTCAGCTTTCTACGACCAGTAAAACGAAAAATCCCGTTTTTTCCCGTTCCCGTGGGAATATGGGAAAGTCCTTTCTCAATGCTCATCTACACTCCCCAAGCAACATACATGCCGAATTTCAACTTTCTACGACCTGTAAAACGAAAAATCCTGTTTTTACCGTTCCCGTAGGAATTTTGGAAAGTCCTCTCTCAATCCAGCTTAATACTCCCCAAACAACCTACATGCCGAATTTCAGCTTTCGACGACCAGTAAAACGAAAAATCCCGTTTATTTCCTTATCCCATGGGAATTTATAATAACCTACATCTATGCCAAATTTGAAGAGTCTAGTAATTATAGTTCATAGGATCCCGTTGAACTGAATATATAAATCCCGTTTTTTCCTTATCCCGTGGGAATTTTGAAAATCCTGAAATTAATGTTTTAAATAATGTAATACCTACTTGTGTATCAAATTTGAAGAGTCTTGTTATTATAGGTACTGAGATAGGGTCACTCGGAATCGAATATATAAATCCCGTTTTTTCCCTTTCCCGTGGGAATTCCCAAAAATCCTTCCTTAGTGGATGCCTACATTGTATAAGGTATCTATGTGCAAAATTTCAAGTCTCTAGGTCCAGTAGTTTGGGCTGTGCGTTGATATATCAACAGTCATTTAGTTTATTTAGATATTTCAACCCCATCGCACCCCATCCAGGGAGATGGTATTTTACGTCTGCCACGTCGAATTTTAAAACCGTTGTTGTTTTCATAACCAGCGACCCGATAAACCATAGAAACAACACCCATGTTGATTTTCAGACTTTGTTACCCCTTTCCCCCCGTTTAGGGGTTGAATTCTCAAAAAACCTGAAACACGTGTTTACTCATTTATCATTAGGAGTATTTCTGTGAAGTTTCGAATAAAATAGTCTAACTAATCTTGTTTCCCCATACAAACTTTGAACCCCCTTTTTTCCCCCTGAGGGAGTGAATTTTGAAAAATCCTTTCTTAGTGCACCCCTAGACCTTATAAGGAACCTACATGCCAAATTTGGAATCTCTAGGCCCAGTGGTTTGGGCTGTGCGTTGATATGTCAGTCAGTCAGTCAGTCAGTCAGTTTCTTCTTTTATATATTAAGATTATGTTTTTATTTCCTTATTTCAAATGTTTAAATTGAATTTTCCAGTGAATTGGCTTACAGCTGTAATACTGTGTAAATTTTGTTTTACTTAATAAATAAATAATAAATAAATAATACCGTGACCGTACCGTCAGTCATGAGTTATTTTAAAAAGACTCAGTCTTTGAGTTCTTTTTGGCAGGACTCAAGTCTTTTTACAAAAGACTCCAAATTCTGAAGGACTTGAGCTCTAAGTATAATTTATAAGACTCGAGTCTTCAAAAATAGCTCAAGTTTTTTAAATAAGCCTCCAAGACTCGAATTTCTTACAACACTAGCCTCAACTGCCTTCTTTCTGCTTATTCCCCTAAATTCAAACCATCATCGTCGTCCCAGCCTATACAGGTATGCTGGGCACAGGTCTCCTCTCGAAATGAGACAGGAAGTAAAAACACGTGTTAAACGCATTCGGTTTAAAGACTCCTTTGAACTGGAATTAAGTTCTTAAAATATAATCTGTGATGCCTGTTCTTGCATTGTCATTTTTATACACATCCCTTGGTACTTATTAGCTATACGACTTGATTGGAAAAAAGAGTACATTATTCTTGATGATGTTTATTGGTTCGACTCTCATACATCGTGAAGTAAATATCTCTAATACAATTATTTGAATCTGAATTTAGTTATATTCAAATTCAGCACTAGGCTGCCAGTCCCAATCATTATAGAAGAGGTTACCTATACAACAGTACAAAAGGCCATGCTATAATAGGTATAAAAAAACTCACTTAGTTTGTTAAACGAACTGGTTAAAATCTCTATAGAGATAATGAAATTTTAGTATGTTAAACGCTAGAACATCTAGCTTACATAAGATCATTGCAAGTAAAGTTAAAGCTTGTAAAAACCACAGACTATCCATTATACACTCTTCTCTCTGCTAACATCGTTAGCTGTATAGTGATATAGTGAGGGCCTGTGGGGAATATTAACTCGATTACGAGCCAACCTATTGTGTTGCTCGTGACAAGCTGGAAATACCGTGACATGTTTATTAGATAAAAGTTGATGGACTTAGAGGATTCTTTTTGATGGCCACATTTTTGTTTTAGTTGCATAAGTGTTGCACGAAGTTAATATACTTAACGATAACGGTAACGAGAGATCCTTTTCCTAAAACATCCGTGGGGTTAAAAACATCTCTTTCCTAAGACACCCATTTACCAATACATCGATTTCCCTATTATATAAATTTCCCGAAACGTCCATTTAGCTAAATATCCTTTTCCTGGAACTGTCATTTCCCAAAACACCTTTTACCGTCTAAAATAAACATCCCGCAACGTCCGCTCAATTAAATCAATAACAATAACCAATATTCAAATTAGGAAACGGATCTTCTAGGAATTGGTAATTACCGGAAACATTTCTATTAAAATTTAAATGCTATGGGAAACTTATCTTCTCAGATTTGGATATCCTAGGAAAAGGATCTCTCAGAATCGGATATTATAGAAAATTAATCTTTTAGGATGTTGTTGTTTTAAGAAATAAATCTTTCGTGCCTAAACGACGATAACTAATGTCAAATCAGGTGTCAAATCTCCGGTTTAGAAATATATTTTTCAAGAAAATTATGTATTACTAATTGATTAGCTGTAGTTGTTATATAGACTTGACTTGACACACGGAAGCAACCGTTACAATCATAAGAGAGAGGTGCAGTGAGAAGGAATTTTTAGAATTTCCTGTTGGATAGAGAAAGGGAGTTTCGTGTCTCAGACGAAGTTACGGGCAAGAGCTAATTAATTATCCACTAAAGATTAATTGCAAAATAAAGTAGAAACATTTGTACGCATTCTTGACTGTTAAATCGACGAATGCCTTAGCCAATTACTGAAATAAGTACCTACCAAATTGTGTTCAATTATTTTTATTGTGTATTATTCAACTGAACATTCAAAGGGATTGATTAAGAAGAAGGAAAAGATCGCCGGGGCATAAAACGTTAAGTATGTTTTTAAACAAGCACATTTTTTCCTATTTGCAGTGAAACATGGTTTAGATGTTAATAAAACCTTTTGAGTAGTAAAAAAATTGCGCTCAAAAACTCAATTTGTGCATGCGGGAACGAAGACTGATAAACTCATTGTCATTTGCTGGCACAGTCAGTTCGGTCAACATTTTATTTCAAACGAAAAAGAATATCTCATTGAAGTTTCCAATTTTTCAAAAGGTATTAAAAGTCTATTTTTTTTTATGTTAGAAAGGCCAGACAAACGAACTAGTGGGTCATCTGATGTTAAATGATCACCACTGTCCATATACACCCGCAGCACTTTACGCGATGCCAGTGCGTTGTCGGCCCTAAAGGAGAGGGAATAGGGGAAGGGGGAGAGGGAAGCGGAGAAGTAAGGGGTGAGGTATTGGGCCCCCGGCACTCTCACTGACCGTACGAAACGCAAGCAGGATTACTGCTGCTTCACGCCGGTGTTCTGTGAGAGGGTGGTACTGCCCCGGACGAGCCGGCCCATTCGTAATGCAGCGGCTAGCTACAACATGGCTCTACCACTACTAAAGATACTATGCCTTGATAAAGGAATCAATTTAATAACTGACGAAGGTTTTCGTATTCCAATTGTACCTACTATAGGGTATTGACCAAAATTAGCAAAATTTTGCGAAATATAGAGTTGAGTGTAAAGAGAAAGGACAGGCATTTACTCAACATTGAGACACCTAATAGGCTGAATAAAAACAAAAAGTGTAAAAGAATTTTTTTACGGTTCCGTACCCAAAGGGTAAAAACAAGACCCTATTACTGAGACTTCGCTGTCCGTCCGTCCGTCCGTCTGTCACAAACCGTGATAGCTAGACAGTTGAAATTTTCACAGATGATGTATTTTGGTTGCCGCTATTTTAAAAAATACTAAAAAGACACAGTAAAATAAATATATAAGGGGGCTCCTATACAACAAACGTGATTTTTTTTGCTCGTTTTTCTCGATATTTTTAACGGCAACAGCACGCTTGAAATATTCACAGAATATTTAATTCTTGTGTCTAATATGTTCAATTTAAAAATAAATAATGAAATTAAAATAAAACAAATATTTAAGCGGGGCTCCCATGCAACAAACGTGTTTTTTTGCCGTTTTTATAGATAATGGTACGGAACCCTTCATGCGCGAGTCCGGCTCGCACTTAGCAGATTTTTACCATCACAAATCGTTGCGATGATAGAGTAGATTCTCGTATTGATAAAAAATATGCCGTGAAGAATGTAAAATCGCTTTAAAAAAATTAGGTATCTGTTTTTTTACAGCGATTTTACATTCTTCACGGCATATTTTCCACGTAAAGGTATTCCAGCACGTAGTAGCAGTCTCAATGTTGAGTAGGTGTCTCAATGTTGAGTAAATGCCTGTCCTTTCTCTTTCCACTCAACTCTATATTTCGCAAAATTTTGCTAATTTTGGTCAATACCCTATAGTAGGTACAATTGGAATACGAAAACCTTCGTCAGTTATTAAATTGATTCCTTTATCAAGGCATAGTATCTTTAGAAGTGGTAGAGCCATGTTGTAGCTAGCCGCTACATACGAATGGGCCGGCTCGTCCGGGGCAGTACCACCCTCTCACAGAACACCGGCATGAAGCAGCAGTAATCCTGCTTGCGTTTCGTACGGTCAGTGAGAGTGCCGGGGGCCCCATACCTCACCCCTTCCGTCTCCCCCTCCCTCACCCCCTTCCCCTATTCCCTTTCCTTTAGGGCCGACAACGCACTGGCATCGCGTAAAGCGCTGCGGGTGTCTATGGACAGTGGTGATCATTTAACATCAGGTGACCCACTAGTTCGTTTGTCTGGCCTTTCTAACATAACATAAAAAAAACGTACTCATAAAAGTATAAATTCAGTGCAGAAGAAGTGAAATACGAGAAAACGTTAAACAATTCAGTAAGCAGGTGCAAATCAATGAAACACTACAAAAACTTTTTCCTCAACAGTTCGATCGCACGTTCATTTCTGCAACTTTGTGTGTAGAGTTTGAAAATGGCTGATTAATGAGAACAGCGCTTTGCATTTTCTTCCCATTCCAACTCTGCTTATTCTT
Source organism: Archips crataeganus (assembly GCA_947859365.1). Lineage (NCBI taxonomy): Eukaryota > Metazoa > Arthropoda > Insecta > Lepidoptera > Tortricidae > Archips > Archips crataeganus. The sequence continues at coordinate 17,442,987 of OX402055.1, forward strand.
TAATCTTCTACTAGTATTTTAACTAAATTCGAATTGAGTGTGTTTATGTCTATGTATTTTTTTTGCAAGTTTTTGTAGACACAAGATGTGCTGTGTGTTCTTCAAACCTTGTGGGATTTATATGAAATAAGTATGCTGATAAATGGATCTCTGGAATATCATACAGGCTATATTATATTTATTTTTATAATGTACCAACTGGCAAAATAACCACCGTGTTATTTTTAAGATTTCCCATGAGAATTTAGAAATATCTCGAACTTCCAATGACTCCCAGACCTAATGGGTCACATAGGTGAAACCACGTGTAAAAGATAGTTGCAAATAAATAAATTAAGAACCAACAAATCCCCGTCGTTGCCTAGTACTGGAATAAGCCGTTCATACGGTCTAGTGTTGCCTATCGATAGTCCAATATCGATAGACTATCGATAGTCTATCGATGGTATCGCCACGTATCAATACTATCTATATTATCGATAGTATCGATAGTGATTTATAAGCAATACTATTGATTATGGTAATACTATCGATACTATCGATATTTGTATGTCCAATACAATCGATAGTATCGATAGTGTCGATAGCTTTGTACTATCGATTGTACAAAACTATCGACACTATCGATTGTATTGGACATAAAACTATCGATAGTATCGATAGTATTGCCATTATCAATAGTATGTGTACATGTACATGTGGCGATACTATCGATAGTAATATCGATATCCTGAACAGTTTTCGAGGTCAACCGTACCGTATTAGCGTTGCAGAACTATCGATAGTTAGACTATCGATCGTTCTGCAACGCTAATACGGTCTGCCACGGCAGGAGGCGACAAGAAGACACGCTAATATTCACCAACATATTTGAAGCTAGACTCCCAAGCTGCTTACCGCTCTGTTCAGTGCGCTGCCGTATTTTATTTGAGCATTTTAAATTTCCTGGCGCAATACGAAATTTAATGTACTCTTTCGCACGTATTTCTATTCAACGTATCTTTTCATGGACGTAATTTTAACATTCGGAAAATTGAAGGATAGAGGTAATAATGTGCTTACTATTGTTGTAAGTATATTCAGAAGGGAAAAAAAGAAAGAAGCAAAGAATAAAAGTGAGAAAATACAGAGAGATAGATAGCGAGAGAGCGAAAGACAAAGAAGGAAGAAACTATTTTTAAATTTAATTTATAGATCTTACTCAAAACTTACTCAAAATAATCCACCATTTTAATTTAGACCCTCCTGAAAATAAATGATGTCTAAAGTAGAATGAGGTACGAGTAGGTATTATTTTGAGTTAGTTAACTCTTGATTTAGGAATGCAAATTATACAGGATGTCTCAAAACTGAATGATAACCTGGTACCGGGCGAGTTGGCAAGTTATATCTGTTCCGGAAAAAATAAAAAAACGTGACGTGATAACGTAGCTTAACTAAGCGACAATAGCGAAAATATATTATCGCTTTACTAATTCACATGGATTTTTTTCTTACTTTTTACACAACAACAGCTCATGTAACTTGTCGTTGTAACATGTTACCTTGCCTAAGGGGACTAGCTTTCAGAATATGTTTTAGTATCTTTATTTTATATAAGGCGCAGGTTAGGCCGCACATGGAGTACTGCTCTCATCTCTGGGCTGGGGCACCCAAGTACCAAATTCTTCCATTTGACCGCATCCAACGTAGAGCTGCTCGATTTGTCGGTAATCAGGCACTCTCTGGCCTACTCGATCCTTTGGCTTTGCGGAGGGATGTGGCGTCTCTCTGTATATTATACCGTATCTATCATGGGGAGTGTTCTGACGAACTGGTCGAATTGCTGCCTGCGGCTAAATTCCACTACCGCACTTCGAGGAACCGTTTGTCTTTCCATCCTCACCATCTTGATGATTGGCATTCTAGTACCGTGCGTTTTAAGCGAAACTTCTTTCCTCGCACGACAAAGATCTGGAATCAGCTTTCTGCGGCAGCATTCCCGGAGCGTTACAACTTAGGGATCATTAAAAAACGAGCCTACCAATTCCTAAAAGGGTCGGCAACGCACCTGTGATGCCCCCCGTGTTGCGGGTGTCCATGGGCGACGGTGATCGCTTTCCATCAGGTGACCCGTCCGCTCGTTTGCCACCTCCTATATAAAAAAAAAATATATATATACTTGTCGTTGTGGTCGGAACTTGAACTGCCTGTCGCCTAGTTCCTAGTGTATCGTTGACTTTTGGGACAACTTATATTATTAACATTAAAAATCCGTTCTCTCAGTCTGACAATATTTTATGCAAAGATGCTTTGAAAATTTTCGAGGTTAACTAATGCATTAGGATTAGAACCAAGCTGTCCGTTTGGCTGCTTGAAGTTGTAATGAACTCGCTGCCAAATGCTCAGTCTGCATCTGCCGGAAACTTCAGATTAACTCCGGACAAACTTAGTTGCATTCTAGTGACAGAGTCGATGGGCTTGGGAGATTTGCTGTACAAGAACAAGGGTTTAACGCCTGAAATTGCCTAGACATTTATAATAATGTAAACTTTATAAGGATTTAAGGGCCGGATAGCCTAGTTGTTAGAGAACCTGACAACGAAGCTTGAGGTCCCGGGTTCGATTCCCGGTCGGGACAGATATTTGCGTGAAAAATACGAATGTTTGTGCTCGAGTCTTGGACCAAAAAATCTTGTATTAAAATTAGTTTAGTTAAATGAAATGTTTGGTTGGGTATGTATTACAATACCGAAGTACGAAAGACCGAATGTATTAAAACATCGAATGGGTCAAATGACCGACACGATTTTTTTCTGAAACCGTTAACTTTATAAGATATAAATCAAACCTAACCTAACCTATATAATGGGTTCTGTATGATGCCGTTTTAATAAATTCTGAGAAGTTTACGGTTTCAGAAAAAAATCGTGTCGGTCTTTTGACCCATTCGATGTTTTAATACATTCGGTCTTTCGTACTTCGGTATTGTAATACATATCCGTTTGGTTTATGTGGTGTTGGCATGTCTTAATAAATAAACAAATATTGTCATTTATAACTATTACGGTGTTCAACATTATAAGTAACAACATTGCTTAGATAAGATGTAGAATATGACGATAGATTTTGGATTGATTGCACTTTGATTAATTATGAAATCTGTAGTCCATTTTAATTTTATTTTTTAATAAATTAGCAACACTGGATATGTTCTGCGGTCGTGGTCAGGTCAAATTGAACGCAGCCCGCATTATGTACGAACAACATTGTCTTTCTCTATTTATTTTGTTTAGATATGCGCACGGTCAGATCGCATTTCTATACAAAATATATAGAGACCGACAGTGTTATTCATACATAATGCGGGCTGCGTTCAATTTGAACTGACCGCGACCGCAGAACGCGTCCAGTGTGGCAAATCCTTCATGATTCAGATGCCTAAATGTGATGACACATTTTGTTTGTTCTTTCATGTTAATCTGAGGTTTTCATTTAATAAGAATTTAAAATCATCCAAAAAATCAACCTACACCTTGTCAGATCAATTTATTTGCGTGGTTAACATTAGATCTACCATTAGCAGTTAACCTAACAGTTGGCACCGCTGACAAATAGTGCCAACTTAGCGTCGTAAAGTTTGATTGTTATAAAGTAGCTAACGCGTACACCTGTGCTTAATTCACACTGCCACTGACTCCGCGTGGAGCCAGAATCCGTCGTGAATCAGAAATATGGGCATCTCGGGGCCAAGTTATGTGCATGAGTTATGGTACTTAATCACAAGGAGCGCAGTAAATTGCGGCGTCTTCGAACAATATACGCCAAGGAGTTGTTATGTAAGTAGTTTTACTATGTCGAGAATTTTGCGCTTGGCAGACTTGTTCAGAAATTATATGTACTAACAACAGCTAACCGAGACTTCCTGACATGTCATGAAATTCTTCTTGTTTGCTGTACTTGGGGTCTGTTGTATCACTCTCTGGTAAGTTCCTAATATTTTGGTCTCAAGTGTCACTATTAGTTCACTAGCTTTGACCCGCGGTTTTGCTTGCGTAAACAAATACGTATGGAAGTCGCTTTGGAATTCCGGGACATCTCAAAATTTCACGTTTCTGAACCTAGAGGTTGACGTTTCATAACTTTATCCCGATTTCGCGGGAATAGTGGGCAAAAAATAGCCCACGCGTTATTGTTTCAGATGTCCAGCCTATCTACATACCAAATTTCATCAAAGTCTGTCCGACCGTTTATGTCTGAAGCAGTCACAAACACGCGCGCACATACACACACAAGCACGTAGTTACAAACTTTTGCATTTATAATACTACTTAATTACGATTTATTTTATTTATATTTTTCGTGTAACATTCACTTACAGCAAAAGTTTTTTTATCCTGACGTAAACTCAACACACTATCGATAAACTATTGGATGGTATTAGATATAATTGTCGAGTGGTTCCGTAGTATATTAACCGCAGCTACCAGTGAAGCGGATAGTTCGAGAGGCTGTGTGAGTGTGCTCTGTTATAAGGTCTGCCTTTGAGGCGTGACAATAACAAACTTTGGCGAATGCGCCCTGGTAAGGATTGAGTTTCCAATATCTGTATTACCCTTTGTTACCGCAACCTTGTTCAATATTGTACAACAGTTTGGTGGTATAGAATAGAATAGAATAGAATAGAATAGAATAATTTTTATTTCGGGCTGCATAGGCCCATATAAAAAATACCTTAAAGACTAACATACATATTTATATTATAACTTAATTACTAACACGAAAAGTCTGTGACGTGGGCACTTTCGCGGTGTCAGTTAACCGGCCACGAAACCGCCGGTATGCGACACCTTTCGGCCAAAACTCTTCTTTTGTGAAGGTCGGCAGTTGATCAGTCGGAACCCTCACCACAAATGAATTAAAATTCACGTCGTGGCGGGACTCCAACCGCTCGACCCTCAGAGTGAGCTTGGTCTTAACACGCACATATTCCACGATGTCCGAGACCTTCGTGGAGTGATGCAGGCGGGACACGTACAGCTGTGTCGTCGGTGTCGCGGGACGCAGCAGGTGGTTCGGTCCGGTCAGGGCGGTGCCGTACTGATTGCGACAGGCGGGCTTCTTCTTCCTTTCCACCTTAATGAAGCCATCCTTGTTGCAACGGCGACTATCCCTCTTCGAAATCGGCTGTGGCGGATCTATGTGAGCAGGTTCACAGCGACTCTGCTTCACCTTCGGCTTCTGGACGACAGCGGCGTACGCGCGACGAGGAGTCGACGTATTAGCGGTCATCATCTCCACGGGAACAGAAGCGGCGGCGGCGGGGCGGGGAGCATCAGGTGTTATGACGGTAGCCGGTGACGTCAAACTACCGACGAATGCACTTTGCACTCCGCTGCATGCGTCCACGTTAGAGGGCACGCGCGACCTACTTACCGAAACAGTGTTGCGTAACAACACTACCTCGGCCCGCAGCTCACTTATGGTGTTACTTGACACCTCTAACTTAGACTGGACGTCGGCTAGACTAGTTTTCAGGAACGTAATGTCCTTCAGCAGCCTGGTGACATCGACATGGTCGAAAGTGACGGGGGGCAGCTTGTACAGCTCCTTCGCCACGAAAGCAGGCGTCGTCGTTTTAGGTATAGATATGTATACCTAAAACTGCCGTGAACTGATTGACGGACAACGCAACTAACTCATAAAAGGTCTCACTGAAAAACAGCGTTGCGGCTTGCCGTTACAGTACGCTGACTGGGGCCCAATACTCATTTTATTAAAGACGTCGTTGCTGAATATAGGCTATCCCCAAAGAGTTCCATGACGATCTGTTCAGCGCCATCTGCATCCAAATGATTCCCACGACCAACCATTCCATCTTGTTGTGAGCAACTTATAGTTATGTTTTGTTAGATTTTTCTTTATTTGCATTTTTTCTTCTCTCTTTCTCTCTTGAATGTATACGAAAGTAACTGTCTTCACGCTTGAACCACGTAGGGCAGTTTTTATTCCTGAGAAAATTACATAGGGCCCGCTAGATAGCAAGAGACGAAATTTTCGCAGATGGAATCGCGGGCAACAGCTAGTATAAAATAAAAGAGAGTATTTCCTTGCAGGGTAGTCCTTTGCAAAAGAGGAGTTTGTCACTTGAAAAGCAATTCGGTGACGCAGTTAGGAATGGTGCCAAGTGCCTTTTTGGTCAGTTTCTAGCAATCAAACTGTAATTGAATTTAATGAGGTTAACCTCGTTATGGAAGCCAATGCTTTCGTGAAACCTTATTTCAACGGTCTGCTTGATGATTAGTAAATAACTGATACTGAGTAAATAAGCTGAGAAATATTTGAATGGTAGATAATTAATTGAAAAAAAAAAACACTTTTTAATTTTTTTAAGTCAAGGGTAAATGTATCCTCATACATGCTCCACCACAGACCTCGTCTTAGTCTTCCCGGCAGGCTTGATTGAGGTCAAACGCAAGCTTATATTGTATAAAAAACATTAACACGGCCTATTATCACTTCAACGTGTTCACCATCAATTATTGAATTAAAAAAAATTGGTCACCGATTACAATAAAATTCATCGTGTATCCCATTCGCCCACACCTGTTTCACACACAGACGATGTCGCGGCGCATTTCGGCGCACACGCCGGTCCGACCGGTCCCCCTCCTGCCCCCACCTGCCCCCCACATCTCCACCGACCAGTTCTCGGCCTCCGCTCGGATCTGCGACTCGCAAAAACTCAACGAAATAACTTATTTGTTTTGATAATGTGCAATTTGAAAGTGTCAGTGCAGTGTCAGTGAGTGTCGGTGATGTCGGCAGTGTCGCAACATGCTGGCTGTACGCCATGCCGAGGTATATTGTATGACCTTTTGAATGGGGATATTAAGAGATTTGTATTTCTCCAAAGCTTTGTTTAAGCACTACTTCATCATCATCATTGCATCCTGATAATTTTAATGACATAGGGCTTCAGCTTGTATTGTCAAACGTGTAAGTACGTGTTCAAATATTTTTGAGCACTTACACAGCACTGATGTTTATAATGGCAACTATTGCACCACATAATTAACGATAAAGAAAAGCTCTAGGAACTTATAAGGTAAGTAAATAAGCTGTCTTATAATAGTTTTTTATTGGTTTTTACTCAGTTTTAATATTACTACGTGACTACCGGCCACTTCTGCAGAATTATAACTACTAACTAGTGAAAACTACCCTAAAACTCCAGTGTTGCAATATCATGCAAATTTTCCGCTCGTTACTAAAATTATACGAAAGTTTGTTTGCCACTAAGCCCAGAATACACTTGATTTCCAAGCACTCCCGCTTAATTTAAAGCTACTACTTAAATCCTAGCCTAATGATTTGATCTATGGCCTCTTTAGCACAGGGTCGTGGAGTCAAATTCTCAAAGAGAAAACTGCGAAGTATTATCATCATTCATCATCATCACATCAGCCGTAGGAAGTCCACTGCTGGACATAGCTACCCTAATTGACGCCCAATCATTACGGTTGGAAGCGACTTGCATCCACCCTGAACCTGCGGCCTTCACCAAATCGTCCGTCAATCCGTCCGTCCGTTCGCTCGTTCATCGCTCGTCGTCATCATCGTATCGTTGGTGGACGTCCTACGCTACGCTTGCCAGTGCGAAGTACATATTGTATGTGAATTCCTCAATCTGCATGGGTCCACGTGGAAACAACATTGGAGATGATAAATATTAACGAAAACTGTTCGGATGAAAATATTTGCAGATTAATAGTTATATTATGTACTAGCTTTTGCCCGCGACTCCGTCCGCGTGGAATTAGTAATTTGACTAATTTGGGCAGCTTATTTTTTTATCCAATTCGCTTTTTCATCAATTATGGCTCTCCTTAGTTCCTCGATATAAAAAAAATACCCTTCCAACCCTTCATCCCACCGAACCCCACCCGCACACCCGCGTTCACATTCACCACCGAACTCCCAAGTCAAGCGTGCCCATAGAAGTTTTACTTCAAAAACCCCCGATTTTGAAACATTCTTCTGCTCCGCTCCGCTCCTATTGGTGTTAGCGTAATGATATATAGCCTATAGCCTTCCTCGATAAATGGGCTATCTAACATTAAAAGAATTTTTCAAATTGGAGCAGTAGTTCCTGAGATTAGCGCGTTCAAACAAACAAAGAAACAAACTCTTCAGCTTTATAATATTAGTATATAGATAGCTGTGCCCGCGACTCCCGTCCGCGTGGACTGCGAGATCGTACCCTCCAGATGGGACTGCGTTCGGGGAAGTCCGGCGAGCGATTGTCAGTCAATTCTTCTAAAAACTGTTCGATAAAATCTTAAAATAGACGTATCTTTCTTATTTGTAAACCGATTCAAATGAAACAAACACTAAATGTTAATCCAAGAAAATACCAACATATCAGTGAAAACCGCAACCTTCTAGGTTATGCCGTTTCTGAGATTAGCGCGCACAAACGCACAGACAAACAGACAAACAGATAAACAGACAAACAGACAAACAGACAATAATTCTAAAAAACATTGTTTTGGGTTCTATTGCGCTAATAAATAGCCCTAGTGACAGTTTTTCTCAAATATCTTCAATGTACAGACACCGACTTGTTACAGATTTATTATATGTATAGAATAGATAGATATAGATTGTGTTCTAATCCAAAACAAAAATGAAATGATTAATTCAAGTACTCTAAGGTGTGCGCTTGTATATTCCCATAGTTAATGTCTCGTCTAGCATGAATTATAAACTCCTAACTTTCTTGATAAAGGAGGATTTATGAGACGCAGTAAGTACAAACAAAAACAAACAACGTTATTTGTCTTTGTGAAGTTTGTGGTTAATTTCTTGTTCATGAACGAAAAACAGAACGAAAAAGCTTTCACCTTGGTAATTTTTAGGTGATTTTTGTTCAAAGACTAGAAAGTCGGAGTTATTAGAAAGCATGAGTTGACATTTTTCTATAAATCATCTTATCACAGTAGATCTTCAAACACTGCTTAATACATAAATATATTTAATTGATTCATTTGTTATCCTAATTGGATAATTCCATAAGTTAGCCGGGAAACCATTGATGGATGCCCGGGGTGCACTGGTCTATGCACTGCTTTTCCCCCAGGACGGATCCAGAGGGGGAACCACAACTCTTAGGCACACGACGTTGTTAGAACTTTGAAAATATTTATAACTAGCTGATGCCCGTGACTTCGCCCCCGCTGAAGTAGATAAACACGTGTTTTCCCGTGGGAATAAGATATTTTCCCGCGATAAAAAGCAGCCTATGTCACTCTCTCCAGCCCTCAAACTGCAACTTGCAACTGCAGCCTGTAGTTTGGATGACGATGCAAAAATAGTATTAAAATGTTTTTTTTTTCTTAACAATAACTTATTCAATGTCAGAAGTGCACAATTCCTTAAAATTTTCTGCTAAAAATACATTTTGCGACTGATAGGTAATGATTTAATTAAATTGCTCTACTTTTGCCAAAATCAAATCATAGACAATTTTAATATGGCGTTTAGTTTATATACTCCACGATTTTTTTGCGTCGAGGTTATATATGTGAGGAGCAACCTACAAAACTTGTAAAATATTAATGAGAATTAAACAATACTTCGTGCAAAAGTTGGCGCAGACTTACGCCGTAGTTCGTAATATTCGGTCGCGGCTAAACTTTAAATTGCTTCCTCATGTTATTTTCTGCACTCGAATATTAAAAGAGCCTTTTAATTACGCTTTCCCCGGTAAGGAAGAATGATAATATTTTTATAGTAATTTTACAAAATTTTCCGGCGCTTACTAAGTCCTTGACCGAGATTCAGAAGTCCAAATTGAAGGTCTGCCAAAAAACTATGGAACGCAGCATTTTAGATGTCAAAAGGCCCGATTGAGTCTGGAACACTGCATATAGCTAAACATAACTGTGTATACTAGGGGCGTTCAATAAAAAGTGAGAATGAGTATGTTATAAACAACTTTTACTAAATGTAATTTTATTTTTCGACATAGTCACCTTTATTTAGCATAATACACTTATTAGATCTTTTTTCTAAACTTAAAATTTCTTTTTTAAAAAAGGTCTCATCTTGAGTACTTAAAAAATCTTGTACTGCAGCGACTACCGCGTCGTCGTCTTCAAATTTCTGGCCTCTCAGGTATTGTTTCAATCTCGGAAATAGGTAGAAATCACTGGGAGCGAGATCTGGTGAATACGGAGGATGCTTAAGGATATCGAACCCAGCATCACGAATTGCAGCCATTGCAACGGCGGACTTGTGTGCCGGGGCATTGTCCTGGTGGAACAGCACAACTTTCGAGAGTTTACCTCGCCGTTTTTCGCGGATCTCATTGCGCAATGTTGCTATTTGTTTGGCGTATAATGTGCCCGTAATAGTGGCTCCATGCTCGAGATACTCAATCATTAATACCCCTTTACCATCCCAAAAAACAGAGCCCATGACCTTACCGGCAGATGGGCTCACATTGAATTTCTTCGGAGTTGGAGATGATGGCCTTTTCCATGTCATAGACTGCAGTTTCGTTTCTGGGTCGTAATGATGGAGCCATGTTTCGTCCATTGTTATAAATTGCGCCAAAAAAAGTTCCCGGTCTTGCTGCATCAGGTTCAAAGCTTCTTGACAAATCTCTAGTCTAGTTTGTTTTTGCGTGTCAGTAAGCATTCTTGGTACCCAACGCGCAGATACCTTTTTCATACCCAAGCGTTCATGTAAAATATTTAGCACGCTCCCCGTTGAAATCTTTACATTTTCAGCAATAAAACGAACCGTGACACGACGATCCGCCAAAACTGAGTTTTCGACTTTTTTCACAATTTCTTCAGTTACTGCTGTAGTAGGGCGTCCGGAGCGGGGGTCGTCCATTGTCGATGTTCTTTCACGTCTAAATTCGGCGCACCAACGTGCGACTGTCGAATATGGAGGAGCATTAGACCCTAAAGTGTCCCGCAAATCCAAATTGATTTGGTCCGTAGAAAAATTTTTCAATCACAAGTATTTGATAACGGCGCGCAGTTCAATTTTCTCCATTTTCGCTAACGTACTCAATAGCATTGCAAAGAAATTACCGTATTTTTTTTTTAAACAAAAGACAGTTAGTTTTTTTTTTCATAGCAATCAGCTAGATAGATTAGCTTTACCGGCCAGTATTTAATTTCCTAATATTGAAAGAGTTTGCATCTCATTCTCACTTTATATTGAACGCCCCTCGTAGACGACCAGATGGCCTAGTGGTTAGAGAACCTGACTACGAAGCTTGAGGTCCCGGGTTCGATTCCCGTGTCGGGGCAGATATTTGTATGAAAAATACGAATGTTTGTTCTCGGGTCTTGGGTGTTTAATATGTATTTAAGTATGTATCTATCTATATAAGTATTTTTATCCGTTGCTTAGTACCCATAACACAAGCTTTGCTAAGCTTACTTTGGGACTAGGTCAATTGGTGTGAATTGTACCATGATAAAAAAAAAAAATACAGCGCGAGCGAGGACTCATTCAAACGGATTACCTATACATATACTTCGCTCCAAAATTTGCATCGTACTCGTTGATGTAGGCAAAGCAACCGCCAGGCTTAAATGGGACTGGACTATGTGTACGGAGGAAGATTAAGGATTGTTTGATACATTATTATTATTATTATTTATATTTATCAGGCAGGCAGTTGAGGGCAACTGATAGATTCCTGTATCTAGCTGTTCCTTAGTCAAGTATTCTTTGTACTGCCAAAAAACTATGGAACGCAGCATTTTAGATGTCAAAAGGACCGATTGAGTCTGGAACACTGCATATAGCTAAACAATACTGTATATAGACGACCAGATGGCCTAGTGGTTAGAGAACCTGACTACGAAGCTTGAGGTCCCGGGTTCGATTCCCGTGTCGGGGCAGATATTTGTATGAAAAATACGAATGTTTGTTCTCGGGTCTTGGGTGTTTAATATGTATTTAAGTATGTATCTATCTATATAAGAATGTTTATCCGTTGCCTAGTACCCATAACACAAGCTTTCCTAGCTTACTTTGGGACTGGGTAAATTGGTGTGAATTGTCCCGTGATATTTATTTATTTATTATTATTATTGTAAGATCGTTCAGTAAATAGTTTAAATTGGTGGCCTCGCAGGCGTCTGTTGTTATTAAGCTTGAACAAGTTATGGAACTCCTGTAGATCGTATATGTCCGGTAAGTATCTTGTAGGTTTCTATTAAATCGCCACGATCTCTGCGCTCCTTTAAAGTCGTGAGCTTTAGCACCAGCATAAGCATTAGTTTAGCTAGCATTAGTTTTACTTTTGGGTCCCACTGAAAAACAGCGTTGTGGTTTGCCGCAACATTATGCTGAGTGGGGCCCAATTTATACTATTCGATGTTCTTTTTTTGTATCTTTTCCTGTCAACTGTATTTCCTGTGTATCGAATATGTGTAAATAAACATCTCTCTCTCTCTCTCTCTCTCTCTCTCTCTCTCTCTCTCTCTCTCTCTCTCTCTCTCTCTCTCTCTCTCTCTATTATACTTCAATACATTATACAGTCAAGGAAACTGAATCGCGTACCAGGGCGGATGCTTACGTCATAATAACTATCCGTGGGCCAAATTTCAGCACATTCCATTCAGTGGTTTGAGCTGTGCGTTGATAGATCAGTCAGTAACGGTTGCCTTTTATATACAGAAAGAAACAGAAATAAGTTGATATTTATTAATTTCTGAGTAATTGGTTGTCTGGAAGAGATCGCTTTTTAGCGATAAGACCGCCTATTGTCTACCTGAATTTTTATTTATTTGTATTGTATTGTATTGTAAGTTTTTTTTAAATCATTTTCAATGCAAGCTACTTCCTTACTTAGTACTTTTTGTTGACTGTACTTGCATTGTCAGCCAACTTACATAAGTATACCAAATTTCAAGTAAATCCGACCACTGGAAGTGGGTCAAATTTAACTTCCAAGATTTATCCCGTAGGCAAGTACATACATAAATACATACATTGCAAGTTAATAAAAAGCTTTTAAAAGAAAAAGAAGATGACGATACAGAAAACAGATAAGCCTTACCTAACCTAATCCATGGCATATGAAATAAGAAATATGAATTTATACAGTCATATTTGTTTGCAATATCTCCTTTTTAGGGTTCCGTAGTCAACTAGGAACCCTTATAGTTTCGCCATGTCTGTCCGTCTGTCTGTCTGTCCGCGGCTAAGCTCACAGACTGTTAGTACTAGAAAGCTGTAATTTGGCATCAATATATATATCAGTCACGCCGATAAAGTGATTGAATAAAAAAAAGTAAAAAAAATTTTTTTAGGGTACCTCCCATAGACGTACAGTGGGGGTGATTTTTTTTTTCTCGGCTAACCCTATAGTGTGGGGTATGGTTGGATAGGTCTTTTAAAATCATTGCGGGGTTGCTAACATGATTTTTCTACTCAGTGATCTGTTTGCGAAATATTCAACTATAAAGTGAAAATTTTCATTAAAATCGGCCGTCCCCCCCCTCTAAAATCTAAACTGTTGGGTGGAAAAATTTGAAAAAATTCAGAAGGGTAGTAAATATATCAAATTTACTAGGAAAATTATAGCGGCTAAGATTGCTTGGAAATTATTTGTAGTTTAAGAGTAAATAGTAGCCTAAGGTATAAAACATACCTAAACTTGGATGATTCCGTACACATACGAAATCCTTAGAAAAATATTACTTGATTTTTTCGTAATGGCTACGGAACCCTACCTTGGGCTTGTCCGACACGCTCTTGGCCGGTTTTTTTAATTAATCAAACACCTAGAGCGAATTGAGAAGAACGCAAATAACTGTTATTTGAAATGCTCAACGATTGTTTTTCATAATCGCACTATTATTCTTTGTCTAAGTCAGTGATGTATGTACATTAAGTAAAGGTAGTCGTAGCCTGAGTGGTTTACGATGAGTTTTGCGGTATAGACAAACATCGTGAGGAAACCTGCCCACCCCTGCGAATAACGGTGTGTGTGAAGTTCCCAATCCACACGGGGCTCACGTGGCAACTACAGCTCAAGCCCTCTCATTTTGAGAGGAGGCCTTTGCCCTGCAATTGGACGTATATATAGACTGGGATGATGATTCTTTGTCTTATAGCTAAACCGTTTAAATGAGTTCTCGCCCGCGCGGTACAGGGGCGGGGGGTAGGACAACAGAGGGGCCGAGAGAGGTGCCATCTCTAAAAATCAAAAAGCCGAACTTACCCGTCAAAAAAGCCGGACTTTTGGGTCCCAAAGCCGGACATTAAGAAAAATTAGGGATTTTTGACAAAAATATCGAATAAAACACATTTAAAAGTGGGACTTTTGAAATCCAAAGCCGGATGCTAAAAAAAGGGATTTTTGAGTGTGTGTATGTGTCCGTCCGATGCGGGCGGGGGCGGCGTGGCAAGACTGGCCAAGGCCGTGCGCGCGCGCAGTGCGATAGTAATAAAATGGCTAACGAAAGCCGGACGGCGCGATGCGCGGGCGGAAGACAGTTTGCTCTCCGCTCGCCCTTGTCCGCTCGGGCGCTTGTCCGCCCATCGTCGTACGAATCGCCACTCTGACAAAAAGCCTGACAAAAGCCGGACAGGCCGAACACGCACATATTTGGCCGGACGCGACCGTAAAAAGCCAAACATGTCCGGCTAAAGCCGGACACCTGGCAACCCTATGCGGGTGGCGAGCGCCCTCTCCCGGCCCCTTTTTGTCGTCATAACCCCAGCTCCTGTACTGCGTGGGCGAGGGCTCATTTAAACGGTTTAGCTATAGATCTTATAGATCGCCACGTTATTTTACAACTAGCTTTGACCCGAATCTTCCATTTTGTCCTGGCAGTTGAATTGAAATCCTGGGTTTTTTCTAAATCTAGGTTAAGCAGTCTAGCGGTTAAGATTTCAGGATTTTGCATGCGTAAATTTCATTTCCGTGGAAATAGTGAATTAAAAAACAGCCGGTGTCATTCCCCAGATTCAGCTGTCTAGATACCAAAGTCTTTCCAAATCCTTCTACTTACACTTTTTAAAGAGAAAGATGTTACTCTAATTTACATTAGTAACACCCACAATTTTTATTACTGTTATAAAGTTAGTAGAAATATTCATACTCTTTTATTTACCTCTTAACAAATTTGAGATTTATATTTTAGTTCAAAATTTCTTACACAGAGAGCGTTCACACCGAGAGTCTTAAATTAAAATACGCTGACGAACCGTTTATACGTCACTATGCGTCTATTGCCGCCCAAGACACGCATTACAGGAGAAGGCAACTTACGTTTTATGACATAAAAAACCGGACAAGAGCGAGTCGGACTCGCACACGAAGGGTTCCGTACAATTACCTATAAAAATCACTTTTGTTGTATGGGAGCCCCCTTAATTTTTGTTTTATTTTAATTTAATGATTTATTTTTAAAGTCAATATATAATTAAATATTCTGTGAATATTTCAAGCGTCTACCTGTTGCCGTTGTCAATATCGAGCAAAAACGAGCAATAAAATCACGTTTGTTGTATGGGAGCCCCCTTAAATATTTATTTTATTCCATTTTTTAGTATTTGTTGTTATACGGCAACTGAAATAGGTACATCATCTGTGAAAATTTCAACT
This sequence comes from Archips crataeganus, assembly GCA_947859365.1. NCBI lineage: Eukaryota > Metazoa > Arthropoda > Insecta > Lepidoptera > Tortricidae > Archips > Archips crataeganus. Next base: position 17,458,615 of record OX402055.1, read on the forward strand.
CTCTAGCTATCACGGTTAGAGCCCGAGATAGAGCCTGGTGACAGACGGACGGACGGACAGCGGAGCCTCAGTAATAGGGTCCCGTTTTTACCCTTTGGGTACGGAACCCTAAAAAGTTGTCAGGCAAGGATCAAGCAAGACAGTCGAGGTACTATGAATTGGATGCATAATGAATTTAAGTTTGTGTCTATTTACATTTATGCAAGTATGATTATCCGTTGCCTGGTACCCATAGAATAAACTTCTCACTTAGTTTGGGACTAGGTCAATCTGTGTCAATAATCCTGTGATATTTTTATTTATAGAGCAAATTTGTTGCATTGTAATAAATTTTGCCATGTGTGTGTTGACGTGTGCTATACGTTTTTGTATATGGTCCTCCATAGAAAAATATCATAAGCTAACGGAAACTCCCGTGCTAAGTGATTGCGTCCCTTTTTAGGTACCGGCCGGTGTGATCACGATCATGCTCATAAGAACGCCATGCAATCACTTTTTGCGATTTAAAGGCAACTCAAATTACATTGCGATTTTGAGCTCCGTTCTAGACGATCCTTTACAGCTTCAATCAACAGTAGACAATTAGACATGGCTACTCTGTGATTATTTTATACATTTTACACATTATCATCATCATTTCAGCCGTAGGACGTCCACTGCTGGATATAGGCCTCCCTCATTGACGCCCAATCATTATGGTTGGAAGCGACTTGCATTCACCCTGAACCTAAGTCAAATGAAATTAATTTGTTCAAGACACTGGTATCAACTCCTATTGTTAAAAATGTTGATGCCTAAATTGAATAAAGAATTTTGACTTTGACTTTGAATTTGACCAAGAATCAATTTTAGTGAAAAAATACGGATAACTCACGTGTATGATCGAGTTAAGCTCGACATGTTTCGGACTAACCCGTAGCCCTTCCTCTTGGTGCACACGCCACGGCGGCTGCTGCCAAACGCGCACACAAGAGCGCGAGAGGAAGGGCTACGGATTAGCCTGAAACATGTCAAACTAAACGCGATCATAGACGTGAGTTATCCGTATTTTTTCAATATGAGTGAGTCCCACGGTATTTTAATGTTCAAACAATCAGTTTTAATTAATTACGCGCGATAACACACCGTACAAGGTTCTTAATTTACGATACCGAAGTTAAAAGACCTGTCATATTAGGTACAATAACTGTTTACGACGACTGTAAACTCAATATTTACTTATTTGTTCAGTATGAACACGAAACCATTATTTTTTTAAATTTTGGCAATAAGTTTATTATTACCAGATACTTAGTTTCTAAGACTAATCCTTAGAAACTAATTATCTGGTAAGTAATAAACTTTTTGGCATTTTTTTAATGTTAACCAATATGAAAGAAAACACGGTGTATATACAGGGTAATTTTTTAATGAGTGCACAAATTTTGATACGTGATTCTAGATCACGATTATCTATTCAAGATTTTTTTGCATTTTGAAATTTGGGTTCATCCAATATTTGGTCGAGTTACTATGAAAAACATTTAATTTAAGTAATAAATATTATAATGAAATTTGTTATTTTAACGACACTGTATCACATATTAAAATTTGTGCACGCACTTATTAAAAAATTACCCTGTATAGCACTACAGGAAAAACAAAAAGAAGACATGTAGAAACTGTTACTGTTATTTTATTACTGTTACTTTACACAGGTATTAAATTTACTTAAGTTTGATCAAAATTGTAAGGTCTTGTATTGTTTGAATGCAATCACTCTGCCGCTATAAATACAATCCAATGTAATTTCGTGTCGTCAGGTCAATAACCTGTACCTGCATATTTAATTAAAACCGTACGTAAGTAGACCTTTTGTTTTTTTACGGCTCGAAATGGCGTCATTTGTATTTTGGAAGGCTTAGGATTCGTTTGTTGACAAATATGTTACAAGGCGATATTTGGGAATGCAGATATTATAAGTACATTGTTTTAAAACATAACCTGCATCCTGGGGAAATATTGGATCGTTCCGAGTAAAAAAGTATCCCATTTTAATATGGCATAGTCACATAATTGTGTTTTTCTGCTAGTAAATCGATTTGGATACGGTTTTTTTTATTTTGTTTGAAAGCAAGTTTCTTGGCGATGGTTCTTAAACATATTTCATCTACATTGGTTCAGCCGTTTAAAGTTATCAGCCCTTTTGCTAGCTGCGGAAAGAATGTTAAATGTATAATGGACAATTTTACTTTATTTTCAAACAAATATTTATATTACCAATGCAACGCAATTGCGTTGGGGGGTTTTCAATTTTTTTAATTTATAGTTATATGAAATAGAACGAATAGCTGCAAAAAATGAAGTTCGAATGATAAACTTTGATCTACCTGAAACCAATTAATTGACGGTCGCATAAAATAAAACGGGCGGCTGCAGACATCGGCAATGGACGAGACATTACGATTTCATTGGATTATTCGTTCACCTCATTCGTGCAATTATCGGGATGAAATTAATTTCGACCGTGATTTATCAATTGATGGCACTATAAATTAATTGATTAATTTTATGTATGCTCCTGTATATTACCAGTGCAAGAAAAGTCTTAGTATTGACGTTGGTTTTTATTTAAAAGGATTATGAAATAAAAGCGAAAATTAGCCTTTACATACAAACGGTGATAATTAAATTAGCTGACAGTTTCCAATCCTTAAACGTAAACCGATTTTGACCACTTTCTGATAATTATGTTGTCAATCAAAATAAGATCTTGGTTTGTATGTTTTGTTTTCCCGATATTGATAAGTAGAAAACACATAGTTGCCAAAAATAATAGTTTTATATAAAACCGATAAAAAGTTAACAAATTAAGTTAATTGAATTAATTCAAAAAAAATAAACGTACGAACCTAGATTTAGTGTTGACTGACAGAATATCAAAAGTTGGCCCATATTGGCTACCATTTAGGGGATGGATGGATTTTCGCCGTATCTGTGATAAACCTTGACTACACAATCCTCTTCAAACATCATAGAGTTGATACCATTTGACCTATCTTATACATAAAAGCCGCAACGTATTAAATACTTATGTCTAAATACGTTGGGCGTTCGCCGCGAATCTGTTGCGCCTCTGCGGCGAATACCTATATGGTTCTAAATATACCTAGAGATTTTTCTAGCATGAACAACTTGTGATTAGTGTTTGACATAATAATAACATCGATTCGATTTGGTATTCTTGTTTTATATTTTCAGACGTTTGATATAATGCAACTTATAAGACATCCGTAAACTAAGTATTGAAGGAAAAATATTCATTCGTGCTAGGAAAATATCTAGGTATAGTTCTAACATAATAGCTTAAGAACGGATACTGTAGAATCAACCAATCACATAATAATCCAGTTCACATCAAAAAGGGAGTGGAGAAAGACGTGAATTTTGACTAAGGGCTAGTATTTATTTAAAATGGCCATGGCCTCTCAAGCAGAGGGTCGTGGGTTCAGTATCAAATTGGTTGAGCATAGCTGCTGTCTTAGTGCAGTGTCGAGGGCGGAGCAAAATTACCATACTGGATGGGGCAATTTGTACTGCCGAACTGGAATCTAGAATATAGCGCGGCCTGACCGCTATTTCGCTTCACAAATAACTTTCTAATAATAGCAAAAGGGGTAGCTGAAATCGAAGTGCTTACATTACGTAGACACCGTTTAAAGCGGAACATAAAAAAATGTTTGAGACACAATAACAAAATTGGATCAATGGTACAACATTTTGTAACAGTATAACAGTCATGACACCAATAGATTATCAGTTATCAGTAATGTGTACTTGTGCCTACAAGATATAGTGTCGGCACAATTTATAAATATAGACCGTTATTAGCTTCGATGAGCTTTGATAATGAGAGCTCATCAATGGTATATGTGGTCTATATTCCGTAGAAAATATGTCCCCTAACAAAATATTATGTGTGTCACATTGAATCACTTATTGTAAAATAGCTTTCCAGTAAGTCGATTGCCGTAAGGGTGCACTTCTATAGAAGCAGAACGGATACTGTAGAATCGACCAATCACATAATAATCCAGTTCACATCAAAAAGGGAGTGGAGCAAGACGTGAATTTTGACTAAGGGCTAGTATTTATTTAAAATGGCCATGGCCTCTCAAGCAGAGGGTCGTGGGTTCAAATCCCGGCTCGCACCTCTGAGTTTTTCAGAATTTATGTGCGAAATTACATTCGAAATTTACCATGAGCTTTACGGTGAAGTAAAACATCGTAAGGAAACCTGCATACACCTGCGAAGAAATTCAATGGTGTGTGTGAAGCTTTGTGTGAAGTTCCTAATCCTACGCCTACGCGGGGGCGGATATTTTTTTTATATCGAGGAACTAAGGAGAGCCATAATTGATGAAAAAGCAAATTGGATAAAAAAAATAAGCTGCCCAAATTACTAATTCCACGCGGACGGAGTCGCGGGCAAAAGCTAGTTGATTATAAACCGTTGTCAGGGTATGAGCTTGTTAGTATTTCATCGTCATCATCATTTCAGCCGCAGGACGTCCACAGCTGAGCATAGGCCTCCCTCATGGTTGCCCAATCATTACGATCGGAAGCGACTTGCATCCACTTTGAACCTATGGCCTTTGCCGAATCGTCCGTCCATCTTGTTGGTGGACGTCCTACGCTGCGCTTGCCAGTCTTTAGTCTCCATTCGAGAACTTTTCGGCCCCAACGGCCATCTGTTCTACGCTATTATTTCTGCTGATGTTAGTGTTTACAAACACCTTTCTAGAGATTCGCAATGCTAATTCGACAGCTTTCTACATTAGCTCAATAAATGCCTGTAGTAGACGTAGGAAGACTCCGAGGCTGCAACTAGCTCACAATACAAGTAATGAAGCGTATGAAGCGAAGTTGGCATCAATGGAGCTAACGAGCGATGTGCTGATGTTTTGTCAGGTTGGCTTCAATTTTTATAAAAGTGGAGAAGTAGGTCGAACTGATTTAGCATGGAGTGGTACTTTATTTTGTTGAATGTATAAGGAAGTAGAAAAGATAGATTATTTTTTGATAGTTTCTTTAACAGCTTTTTATTAATAAAATCGTGTGTGCAGCTCCTCCGCGCGGAAGAAGTGAAACTTCGTAATGTGGAAATGAAAAAGGCACTTATACAACAATATGAACCTTATTGCAATAACTTAAAGAACTAAATTTACTTGCGTCTATGTGTTTAAATTACTCACTAGATGGCGCTTTTATCAAGTCTCATACAAATTAGAGAAACAAGTTACATAACTCGTCGCTAGATGGCGTTGCTCCTCGTGCACAATACAATACAATACAATACAATGACTCTTTATTGTACACCAGGAATAATAAGCAATACAGAAAACAGGTACACAGAGAGTAAGTTACAAGGTAAGCAATAGGCGGCCTTATCGCTTAAGAGCGATCTCTTCCAGGCAACCCTTTACCAGAAAGAAGGAAGGACTAGTTTACAGCAGGTGGTGCATCAACAGTGGATCAGAAAATTAAAACGCAACAAAAAATAGTACATCTACTCATACATATATCGTACATATAATAAGTACACGTCTAAAACAAATATAAGCATTGGGATAAACAGCCACATATAAATAAATAAACTATAACAAAGCTAATAATTACAAGAAGACAGATAGTACACCTTAAGCATTGATTTAAAGATTGACAGAGATTTTGCCCGTCGTAAGTCAATCGGCAAGGCATTCCACAACCGAATAGCCTGGACAGTATAAGAATAGACATAGAATTTGGAGTTAGAGAGAGGCACGGTAAGGAGAAAGTTCTGAGAGCATCGAATAGAAGTTACGTAGCTAAACCGCTCTTTGAGGTAGCGAGGAGTTGCAGGGTTAAAGAGAATGCCGTAAAGAAGGTGGAGAACGTGAGAGTTACGGCGAAGGCGGATTGGGAGCCACTTGAGCTGTGATCGAAAATTAGAGACATGATCGAACTTACGCAGACCAAAGATAAACCGAATGCATAGATTTTGAATTCGCTCAAGTTTATTAAGCTGCTCTTCTAGGAGATCGGGATAGCAAATGTCAGCATAGTCGAATATAGGGTGCAGCAAAGTTTGAGCAAGCGCAACCTTGGTAGCAAAAGGTAGGAAATTCTGAAGCCGTCTTAAAGATCCCACCGCAGCAAACACCTTCCTGCTCACCTCGCACACATGAGGAGACCATGAGAGAGTGCGGTCTAAAATAACACCCAGGCTCTTGACCTGATGCGCAAACGGTATTAGTACTCCGTCGAAAAGCACCGGTGGCAGAGATGCAAAGTCGACTCTTGGCACAAGTTTCGAGCTACCAATAACAATGACCTGGGTCTTTGTTGGGTTAACAATCAGGCCAAATCGTTGGCTCCATTTCAAAATCTTCTTTAGATCCAAGTTAACAGACTCGATAACCAACGGAAGATCGCCAATCACACCCTGAGAGTAGATTTGTAGGTCATCAGCATAAAGGTGATACGAAGAAAGAAGATTACGAGAATTAGAATCTATAAAAATAGAGAATAATAATGGAGACAGCACTCCACCTTGTGGTACACCAGCAACACACACACGTTATTTTCAATAATTTTTCTTGATTTTTCGTAATTCTCAAAGATATTCAAAACTTTTTTTTACTAAATACATTTAAAATACTTTATTCTACGATCTACCATTAAAATAGTTTTAATTTTTACAAGTTTTCATACTAAACCACGCAATTGTTTTGGATCACACTGACGAAGTTTTTAACATCCGTTAGTATATATATGTACAATGCGAACGTCTCGTAAACGTCAACTTGCGTTGCGTTGCGTTGCGTTGCGTATTTAACGCAACGCTTGTTGGAAGTCGCATTAGAAGTTTCACTTCAATAAAAACTGCTTAATCTCGCTTAAAGACGCAAATAATCCGCATTTTTTACTATGAGTGAGTCTGACAGTGTTTCATGTTCTCAAAATATTTTGTAACTTGAAATGTACTGTACCGTTATGTAAGTCGTGGTGGGGTTTGATCCCGGGTCGCGCCTCTGAGTTGTTCGGTTTTTATGTGCGAATTACATTTGAAATTTACCATGAGCTTTACTACGATGCAGAAAAACATCGTGAGGAAACCTGTACAGACGTGTGAAGAAATTAAATGGTGTGTGTGAATCCTAATCTGCACTGGGCCCGCGTGGAAACTAGAGCCCCCTCTCATTCTAAGAGGAGTCCTGTGCGCTGCTATGATGATGAATGTACGTTTGTCTGTATAGTAAAAACGTTACTTTGGACCCTTATCAATTGTATGAAGGGCTTTAATCGCATCAAGTTTTATTAAATTTCCGCCATGTAAGGCACTGGGAACGTAGCTTTGATTAAAACTTATGCAAAACGGAACGAGTCTAGTGCCTTGAGTTGAGTAGTGGGTAGGGTTTAGCGCCACTGCCAGCGGGTTGAAAAACTAAACAATTGATGAATAACCTTTTACCTATATGATTGATGATGATGATTGATTGATGAGTCACACTCCTCAATCATACGAGCAAGACAGCTACGTTAGTGCGACATACATACATATCTTGCCTGTCTGTAAATTTGCGTATTACGTATTTTAACGATTTTTAATTTAATTTAACTTGCTTGTATGTAGGTATTAAAAAATAGTTTAGTGAACTGTAATAATACATTTTTTGTTGGAAAAAATTACTTTCTGCCAAGTTTCTTGCGACGTATTCGTCTTGGCAATTATGGTCTTTCTGATAGCGCTTGTCGTATAAAACACTCTTTTTATGTATTGTATTGGCACTATAAAATAATAGATAGACCCCACAAAAAACCTTTTGCGGCCATCTTACAGAATAAACGTTTAGATCTTGATTTTAGACTTCTCCAATGTACGCCTGAAACATTATACAGAGTGTTTGGCAGTCGAGTGTAGGGGCTTTATGGGTTTTAAAGGGTCATTCTGAACATTTTTGACCACATGTACTATTATGCCAAGTTCAATGGTTTTTGAGATATAGCCATTTTTATTTATTTTTTTGAAAAATCACTCTTATTGCCAGATTTTTTAAAATTGAATATCTTGTATAGCCTCTATTGAATTAAGTTTTAGTGTTTTGCCTTCGAATAATTGCCTATTTTTTTTTTATGTTAGAGAGGCCAGACAAACGAACTAGTGGGTCACCTGATGTTAAATGAACACCACTGTCCGTAGACACTCGCAGCGCCTTACGCGATACCAGTGCGTTGTCGGCCCTGCAGAAAATGGTACACTCGCCTTTTAAAGGCACCCAGGTCGTAACTCGATGGGAAGACCCCAGCGGGAAGATCGTTCCAGATTTTGCAAGTTCATGGCAAAAAAGACCGCTTAAAACGCACCGTTGAAGACTGCCATTCATCAACATGATGACGATGAAATGAACGCTTACGACGGGTGGATCTGTAATGGAACCCCGCAGCTGGAATGAGGTCAAAGAGTTCCTCAGAGCATTCCCCGTTGTAGATCTTATAGTACACGCAAAGGGAGCTAACGTCTCTGCGGAGAGCAAGAGGATCGAGTTTATCGGAGAGTGAGGGGTTGCCGACGACTCGGGACGCCCTGCACTGTATGCCTATTACTGCTAGATTGATTAAAAAAACTTCTAGCTACATGGATCAAGTTAAGTAAAAAAGCCGGTGTCGTATTGTATCAGGAGGTCAAAGAGATGGCTCATAGGAGGTATGAGCGGAAGATAGTCCACCGACAAGGAGTGTAACTCTTAAGTTTGAATGAACGAGGAATGAATAAATAAAGGCTTGTAATAACGTCGTACGCTAGCATAGGAGCCTTAGACGCTGAGCGCCACTATTTGTGGATTTATAATGAAGTTACCGAGTTTCAAGGAAGCAAACGTCATTGGCAGAGAATCACTTTAAAAGTGCTCGTAATAAAACAGATCTTTTTTTAAAACAGGTCAAAATAACTTCCAGTTACATTAAACACATTGAAATGAAATTAGAACACGTTGATTAACAAAAAGGTCTCATTTAGGCTGGGAATCGAATCCAGTTCCTCATCATTCTGTGATACGCTCTTCACCGTATGTACTAACCTGAAGAATTACTATAATAATATGTGCCTATGCGGCAAAGTTTCACAATTTATTCCCGGAACTGATAACTTTAAAAATATTAGCTGTTCCCGCGACTCCATCTGCGAAGGATTTGTTTATCGCTACCCTCTGGAACTATGCAATTTTCTGGGATAAAAGCTATCCCAGGGTCCCAAACTATCTCAATAACAAATATGAAGTGAATCGGTTCAGCGGTTTAGGCGTAAAGAGGTTATAGACAGAGAGTAAAAGTTAACACAAACATTTGAAACTGAAACTCGGAAGTTTTACTATACAATGTTCGGCTTCGGATGTTTTACTCGGAAAGACTCGGAAGATTTGCATGCCCCGTAATCAATTCAATTACATTCAACTTCATTTGTTTTTTAAACTTGTCTCTGAGTGTAACATTAGGTGCATAAACAAGCAACGTTTACATAAACTTTAAAGTTAAAACAATAAATTCACGATCGGAACTCAGAGTGCTGTTGGGAACAATGTCGTTGACAGATAAGTGGATTGACGATGTTGGTTCAGCGTTGTTTGTTGTTGTTAGGCGATAGCTCGAGGGCTCCGACCCTCATTCACAGAGAAGTGGTTGTTATTAAGGATGCATTTTCGTAAAAACGGAGTGGAAATATGCAGAATCGACTCACATTTCTTGAAAATCGATGATCGGTTAGCCTAATGGTTAGAGAACCTGACTACAAAGCTTGTGATTTCGGGTTTGATTTCCGATCGGGGCAATTGTGTGATATATAAATTATGAATTCTGCTAAATTTTATCTTTGATGCTTAATATGTCATTGTTTTAAGTATGTTTTTACACGGATAAAACGGTGTCTAGTGGCCACAGTACAAGATTATTATTATTAAATCACGTCACAGTTGCGTATATGTGGGATAAGTAATAGGAACACGCGCGAATTAACAATGTTATTTCTTTATTACAAATAAAACTTAGGCAGTCGTTACAGCATCGCAGTCTTTTCATTAGCTGACAGACATTTCTTCTGTTTCTTCTAAATTAGAGATATAGTAACCACTTTTTTAATATGACAAGAAATAAAAAGGTAAAAGAACTTAAAACTATCCCACATATATTTATGCGTGGAGAGACTAATGTGATTGGTCGAAATTTTTAAGCGTCCACGATGTCCGTTCCGTGTCCACGGAAACGTACTCTAAGAATATAGTTATAGTTATACTAGCTTATGTCCAGTGGAATCAAAAAAGGCCACTCTCTATCCTATAAACAAATTTTTAGCTCCAGTACTTTTGGCTCTGCTTTATCAGTGAAGTAGGTAATGGTACACTTTGTTGGTAATCATAGAAGATTATAACTTTTTGCTTGATAAATTTTCAAACCACATAACTTGTTTTAGGAGGCGTTTGAGGAATCCACATGCTACTGGCGCACTAATTAGTTTTCATTTTCGTGATAGTTTACTGTATTTTTTTTTGTACTTGACTTGTACAAGTTAAGTATGAAGTATCTTTTTCTATTTATTTTTTATTTTCTTCAACTTCATTTTTTTTTTTTTTACTTTTACGGTCATCCCGTGAAACCATATATTTCAAACTAAATACAAACTGAAATATAGATGCACAGAAAAAAACCCAGAAAAAAGACCAATGCTGGGAATCGAACCCAGGTCCTCAGCGTTCCGTGCTGCGTGCTTACCCCTACACCACCACTGGTCTAGAAGTTAGCGACGAATCTTTCCCATACATCGTACACTTCAGTCTGTTATAATCACATTTAGGCAGTGATAAAGCGCATCTATGTTATGCCCTCTACTGAGAGACTTCAACATTGGTTGAGATTCCCAGCATTGGTCTTTTTTCTGGGGTTTTTTCTGTGCATCTATATTTCAGTTTGTATTTAGTTTGAAATATATGGTTTCACGGGATGACCGTAAAAGTAAAAAAAAAAAAAATGAAGTTGAAGAAAATAAAAAATAAATAGAAAAAGATACTTCATACTTAACTTGTAAAAGTTGGCCTAGTAGCGCCATCTCTTGGTCCAGGTGAGCGGGTAGCTCCGAAGGAGTGTTGAAGTCTCTCAGTAGAGGGTATAACATAGATGCGCTTTATCACTGCCTAAATGTGATTATAACAGACTGAAGTGTACGATGTATGGGAAAGATTCGTCGCTAACTTCTAGACCAGTGGTGGTGTAGGGGTAAGCACGCAGCACGGAACGCTGAGGACCTGGGTTCGATTCCCAGCATTGGTCTTTTTTCTGGGGTTTTTTCTGTGCATCTATATTTCAGTTTGTATTTAGCTTGACTTGTACTTTGACTTTTTACTGTACGGTCAAGTGCAAAAATAAGTATCGATTTAATCCTCCCATCGATATATACCTCTACCTTAATTCGACGACATAAGAGCTATGGGACATATTTATGAGCAAGTTGTGTGCACCCATATTTTTTCACTTGACTGTACATAAAACAAATGAAAGTAACAGATAATAAGAGAAACAAATGTACAAGGGTGCACTTACCCCTCGGAAGGATCTCTTCCAGACCTTTCAAGGATCAACAGAACATAATTAAGAAACATGCGATAAAAAGTAAAGACCACATTCATCCATCATTCATAAGTATATATAGTTAAGTCTTTATCATCATCATTCTTGACCCTTTAGTGTCTACAGCTGAACGATTCACCTTACTTAGAGGACTTAAAACGTGTAAAACTTGCATGGAAAGAAAAAAAAATAAAAAAAAATCAGTAGTAATAATTTTACGTCTATTCCACTTCAAAACTGGTTCAATGCCAGTTGTGCCAGCTACTTTACAACTTGTACAGCATCAATCTTACTAACTTTGTACCTTACTGCGTTCGAATAGAACAGATTTCAGTTTGCCGCTGGTCAATGCAAATCTAGATCACAACTTACAAGCCTGTCTAAGTTTTGATTCATATCTCTTCTATTGTTTTGTCAGCTACTACTAATCTAAGTTATTGAGTGCAGCTTGTTCTGTGGAATTCATTATTTATTGCATCTAGGTTGATTTCAGATTTTAGGGTGATAGACAAAGGCCGGAGTTCCTTTGCGGGATCGCTTTAGAAATTATGAAAGCCGCGCAAGCAATCATAGCTCAAAGAACCGCCAGACTCAAGTGGCAGTGGGCAGGGTACATCGCTGGTAGAACCGATAGCCGATGGGGCCAAAAGTTTCTCGAGTGGCGTCCGCGGACCGGAAGACGCAGTGTCGGTAGGCCTGCAACAAAATCGAGCGATGATTAAAGTTGCGAGAACGCGTTAGATGCGGATGACACAAAACCGATTTGTTTGGCGATCTTTGGAGGAGGCCAATGTTCAGCAGTGGACGTCTTTCGGCTGAAATGATGATGATGAGACAAAGGTAACTTGCAGCAATGCAAATTTTGTGGTCACGTTTCAGTAAATTTACCTCCGCATGAACAGGTCTTCTTCTTCTTATACTTTGTTAACGATGGCTCGATGGGCTTGTGTTAATTTCAGAACAAAAACACAAATTCAATTCAGATCAGAAATCACAGTAAAAAAGTAATAATCTCCCCTCTCTCGTGTCAGGTTTTTAGCCAATGTTTCAGTTGGCTAAGAAATTGTTAACCGATGCCCGCTGTGTGCTGGCCCAGGCAGGTAGGCACTGATAAATTTCTCTAGCTTCTGAATCCATCCGGAGGCTCTCTCGGGATGGATTCAGAAGGGAACCCGTTGTTACATAAGCGTGGTCAAGGTTCTGTTATTTCACCTTTCATTTGTCATTTTTGCTTTTGCCAGGATAGAGACAAGACATACCTTTTTTTAGAGCACATTTGATTTTGAAAATTAAAGTCCAGTTTTTAAGCACAATGAACACAAAAACTGTTGTTTTTGTTTCCTATTGTACAAAAATTTACTCCAAGACATTTATTTTTCATTTAAAAATACAGCATACTTTTTCGCGTTGTTGTTGCGGAAATTACGGTAGCTTATAATTTCCGCCTATGTGGCTATATTTTAACCAGTGTCTAGCATTTTACATTAATTTGTTTGACGGTAAACAAGGACAGAAAAAGTAACCTTTTACTGATCTCTTTGAAGTCGGTGCCTTAGTACAGGTCGATTCACAAGACTTGGCACGAATGGATCGAATGAGTGAATGAAAGTATCTATGTGTTACCTATTTGAATACACTTCACACATATATGAAAATGTCATGCATCAGTCATTTTCCTATAAAAATGTCCAAGTGACATTGCTTTCGTTCATTCCATCGTGCCAACTCTTGTGAATCGACCTGTACGAGCAAGCAGGATGATTCCCAAGAGCAAATGCACGAATATATAATAGCCGTGCGGGCTTAGTGGTTTGACCTATGGCCTCTCAAGCAGAGGGTCGTGGATTCAAATCCCGGATCGCGCTTCTGGGTTTTCCGGAATTTATGTGCGAAGTTACACTTAAACCTTCCTTTATTCCTTCACATCGTGAGGAAATCTGAATACGCCAGCGAATAAATTCCAATGGTGTTTATGAAGTTCTCAAACCGCACTGGGCCCGCGTGAGAACTACGGGACAACCCCTCTCATTTTGAGAGGAGGCCTGTGCCCTGCAGTGGGACGTATATAGGCTGGAATGATGATGATGAATGCACGAATTACTATAAAATATAACCATAAGCGTCCCTGTAACATTTGAAGAGTTCTCTCAATTTTCCCGGGTTCTCTTCTGGGATCCTTAAATTGGCAACGATGGAACCTAAATTGGAAGTACATATTCTCATTATTCCCGAAAAATCCAACTCATTTTATAAAATGACGAAGTTCTGAGGTAAAATAGATAAAAAAAAATACAACGTAATTACTCGTCCTTTATTTCAAGGCGGTTAGAAATTACTGCCATTGAATGACGTCGGGAAACTACAGTTTGAGTGTCGCCAGAACAAAGAGCACCCTCCTAATAATTCAACGATTTTGCTGTGTTTTTACACACAACCTTTTTATTTTACTATCGCTCAAGGGTCGGAAAATACGACGCCGCAGTAAAACGCTATTTTACAGCACCTGTTGATGTGAAGTTGCTTTTATCACGTTATTTTCTCAACAATAGGATTTGGAGCAGGTATTTTTATGACACCATTAGAAATTTTCAGTGTTTACAAAAGTAACTTTAAGATGTAAACTGTGTCATAAAATTAATCCAACATGTTTTAGATTAGCGGTAGCCATAGTGGCCTAGTGGTTCGACCTATGGCTTCTCTAGCAGAGGGTCGTAGATTCGAGTCCAAGCTTGCACCTCAGAGTTTTTCGGAATTTACGTGCAAAATTATATTTCAAATTTACCATAAGATTTACGGTGTAAGAAAACATTGCGAGGAAACCTGCACACACATGCGAAGAAATTCAATGATGTGTATGAAGTTCCTGATACGCACTTGACCCGGGTGGTAACTACGGCCCAAGCCATCCAATCGCCTGCTCACTTGCCCCTTACCATAATAAAAACCGGCCAAGAGCGTGTCGGACATGCCCAAGGTAGGGTTCCGTAGCCATTACGAAAAAATCAAGTACCTAATATTTTTCTAAGGATTTCGTATGTGTACGGAATCATCCAAGTTTAGGTATGTTTTATACCTTAGGCTACTATTTACTCTTAAACTACAAATAATTTCCAAGCAATCTTAGCCGCTATAATTTTTCTAGTAAATTTGATATATTTACTACCCTTCTGAATTTTTTCAAATTTTTCCACCCAACAGTTTAGATTTTAGAGGGGGGGGGGACGGCCGATTTTAATGAAATTTTTCACTTTAAAGTTGAATATTTCGCAAACAGATAACTGAATAGAAAAATCATGTTAGCAACCCCGCAATGATTTTAAAAGACCTATCCAACCATACCCCACACTATAGGGTTAGCCGAGAAAAAAAAAATCACCCCCACTGTACGTCTATGGGAGGTACCCTAAAAAACTCTGCAGTAGGACGTATAATTATAGTTGAGATGATGGGATGATAATGTTTTAGCGGGAGGTTAGATAAGTTTAAATGAATGGTTTTTCATCAACATTTTTGGTACGCAATAAAGTCACGCCTTTGACGCGTTCGCAGTACACTTTGAGCATCGTCCATTCATGGAAACGTTCGTCGATTTCAATGAAAAAATTCTGAAAATCTGTTACGAGGATATCCTGTCACACTTTTCCAACCAGAGCTGTTGATTGATTCCGCTTTAAATATATTAAATATATTAGGGGACAATGTTACACAAATCGACCTAGTCCCAAACTAAGCAAAGCGTGTACTATGGGTACTAGACGACGATAAACATACTTATATAGATAAATAAATACTTAAATACATAGAAAACATCCATAACTCAGGAACAAATATTCGTGCTCATCACACAAATAAATGCCCTTACCGGGATTCGAACCCAGGACCTCTTGCTTCGTAGGCAGGGTCACTACCAACTAGGCTAAAGCGGTCGTTTAGTTTGAAAACACCTCGTATAGCTAATACTGTCAACTATCTTGTAGCTTCTTCAGAAAAATATTTTTTCAGCTGCTGTTTAAATTCATTATCATCATCATCATCCCAGCCTATACACGCCTGCTCTCAGAATGAAAGGGGTTGGGCCTTAGTTCCCACGCACGCAGGCTTAGTGTGGATTGGATTGAGAGCTTCAAATATATTCGCACATAAATCCCGAAAAACTCAGAGGTGCGAGCCGGGATTTGAACCCACGACCCTCTGCTTGAGAGGCTATAGTTCAAACCGCTAGGCCACCACGGCTTTTACGGCCACCCACCACGGCGGAATAAATTATGATAAGAGTAAATATGTCAAATTAACAAGGAAAACTATCACGGCTGAGTTTAAATACTGTATAGATTCAGGCGTTACTTTGCGGAGGTCCGTGTTTAAAATAAATGGAATACCTGTGTTGCTCCACCGCTAAGTAGTGAGGCCAAGTCATGCGAAACAGCTACCGCTTGCGCTGAAAAAATACTTTTTCATGCAATTTAACCCGCCCTCCCTCCGCATAAAAAACGTAAGTAACCAACGCAAATGTAACTGAACCCACCAAGAGAATCACCACCACCACAACCATAAACAAAATCCCGGACAAGTGTTTCGCTTCTCACCGAAGCATCATCAGCGGTTGTTGACCCCACGACGGTTAGTCGAAGAATGAGCTCACTCAGAACGGTTGGCCGTATTTATGCCTTCCCTTTCACTTTAATTGCGTGTATTACTAGAAAATACCCTCAATTATTGTGATGACGCAAAATTTAATTGTTCATTGATAATTAATACCCCTGTTGTTGTACCTAATTATTTCCATTTGTTCTAGAACACTCAGGCGTAATCCTTTTTCACAAACATGTAATATGTCGTATGTATGTGAATCTAGTAAATCATGGTTATTTATTTAATTTATTGAATCAGGCGTTACTTTGTGGAGGTCCATATTAATGAACTAAAACAATTACTTTGCTCACCCGCGACCTTTGAGGTGAGGTGAGGTGAGGGTGAGCAAAGTAATTGTTTTAGTTCATTAATCATGGTTATGTTCTAGTAAATGTTTTGCGAAATTGGATCTTTCGGAGTGTTTATGCCTAAAATGAAACATGCTCCTTATACCTAGTCGCCATCCCGTTCTGTCTTGAGCGTCTCGCTTGATTTCGCTCCAGGTTTTGCCAATGGCCTTCGCTTCGCCAGGTTTGTTTTGGACGACCACGTTTGCGTTTTCCTTGGGGATTCCAATCTAGGGCTTGCCTCGGGATGTGGTTGGGATCCCTTCGGAGGGTGTGACCTATCCAGCTCCATTTGCGTCGTTTAATCTGCTGATCGATTGGAACTTCATGGCAGCGATCTTACAGTTGAACGTTGGATATTCTCTCGGGCCAGAAAATACCGAGTATATTGCGAAGGCATCGGTTCTCGAAGACCTGAAGTTGATGCGAGATGTCCTTGGTGACCTTCCACGTTTCACACCCGTAGAGCAATACGGTCTTCACGTTGGACCGGAATATAATAGTTTGTAGACACCCGACTTCTGCCCACTTTGAACTCTTTCCTTGCTATTGCCGAGGCGAGAGTGCAAAGTGTTATTTGTTTTGAAAGCTACATTAACATTGTTGGATTTTAAAACACTATAAATCTTTTCTGACACCTGGCCTACATATGTAATGCTTGCTTTATATTAGTCATTGGTTTCTGATGGAGGAATGGCATACAGCACTTTTTTTTACGGCTGAGTTTGAGAATTATTAGTACTTAGTTTAAGAGTAAATAGCAGCCTAACCTATAAAATATTATTAGTTGTTTAATACGGACAGTATAATTAAAAGTAAAATTAATAAGATATGCAAGGATTTTTTGGTAACTGCTGCGGAACCGTATCCTGGGCGTGTCTGACATGCTCTTAGCCGGTTTTTTCAGCGATTTTGACTTGATCTTTATGATTTTTATAAAACATTGTACGGAGTTACGGAACCTTTCACGTACGAGTGAGTGTTCGACTCGCACTTAGTCGGTTTTTATTTTATTACTCGACTGTAGGTACTTGAAGAATATTTTAATTCGTGGGTAGGTAAATAATAAGCAATGGTGTGCGATTTCCACGCGATAGCTTTTAATTTAGTGCCCCCTTTCCGGGCCGCTAGCAGCGGTCCCGGCTCAAAGGCGTTCCTCGCGAGCACCAACTATTTAATAAGCGCCCACTTTGGTCGGTCTGCCAGTCTTTGCTTTACCTACTGGGTTATCTATCTAAAGTACATCGCACAACGCGAATTTGCAACATACAAGTTTGTAGTCAACTTAACTCGGTTTTAACTATACTAGAATTGTTTAGGTACTTAACTAAATGTAAACAAACATGAGCAACCAACCAAAATTATACTAAAGAGTACATTAAACTAAAGAGTACGTCGATAATGCGACGCGTGAAAGTCAATTACAAATATTGAATTTGGCTGGCTAACCCGACACCATAACTGATGGTTATTCATGTTTGTTTACATTTAGGGGCTGTTTCACCACTTTTCTTAAAGTTCGGATTAGCTTAATCATAACCTTATTTGACAGATGGAATTAAAATTTCTGTTTCACCAGTCTCGATTAGCGCTAAGTGATGGACAAACTGTTTCTTAATTTGACCATCAGATCAGGAGGCATTTAGCATTTTTATCCGTCACATAAAGTTAGTTTATTTTTTTGTGGCCATGGTTGGAGAGCCCTCCAGCCGGTTTCAGAAAAATAAATCGAAGTATTTTTTATTTTTTAAAGAAAGAGGTCATGCTAAATTGCATAAAATAATTTAAATATCAAGATTTGAATAAAAAAATGTAGGTACACTTTTAGTATGTAAAAATAAATCCAAAATTTCGTAATATTTTTTAATAACAAACTTTTTTTCAGTGGCTTAATCGTTTGTTCTACGTCAACTTGTATGTCGCCATTAAAAAAAAGTTTATCTGTCAAATGGTTTGGCGCCACTTTTCGATTCGTTTTACGTGATTTTATTTTTCTTTGTTATTGTTAACAAAGTATCGTAAATAAATACCATTTTTGGATCAATTATAATGTTACATATTTGTTTATGCAAAAAAAATAGATGTATTCAAAAATTATATAGTTAACCATTTCTTTTGATTTAATAATGACTGACTCTTAGAACGAAAGTGTGCGAACAGGAACGCGTGGTCGTGAAATGCGACGTTGCCATTCCGACTTTTTTGTTTAATCCACGATTAGTTAAGTGGTACTTAGTTTGCACAGGACCGTAGTGGTGAAACTGAAAAAACACTAGCTGACAGATTTGTCCAGTACTTAGTTTATTCATTGGTTACGTAACCAGCAGTTTGACAATAAGGTGGTGAAACACCCCCTTAGTTAAGTACCTAAACATTTCTAGTATAAACTTGGGCTAGCTTAAGTCAAAATGCATTCGTTATTAAATAGATTTAATTTTTCTCTAGGGCATCCGAGTGGTTCTTAAGCATTCTATCCTAATCTAACCTAACCCTTTGAAATGGTTCCCAAAACACGCAACGTATTGTGCGTTGATTTACTCGCCGTGATTTTGTGATCGTTTGATAAATTAATGTTCAATACTTACTACATTTTATTAAGTAACAGTGTTTGAAACCATCTTTGCATTATTGCATTTCAAATGAACTGAAACAATTACTTTGCTCACCCGCAACTTTAAGCTTTTAGCTCCGCCTGATTCAATAAATTATTGCCTTTCAAATAAAACCAGTTTTGGGCTCACCAGTTGGATGGTTTTAAAGTCTATTACGGACATAGGTACAAACATTTTTGTGTTTTCTACATAATATAGATTTTCGCAGACTAAAACCATCGAATGACAACAAATCACTGTTTTTATTATACTCATCTTGTGCCACATGATACCCCTGCATCCTAAGAGATCAAAATAAATTTTCAGTGCCCGTATACCATCATTGCTATGTTAAGCATTATCGTTTTCTCATTGTTTCATCATATTATATCTAACCTTCCAATAAGGTTCCAAGGCATTCCATGAAAATGCCAACTATTTATTTAATAAGCATCAGTCTGACCGCTTTGGATTCTTTGACGTGTGGTGGTTGTTTGAGGTTGAGTGGGCTTGATATTTTGAGTATTGGGACTTTAATAATGAAGCACACTGTTCAGATGCTAATTGAAGAGTGATTTTCTAGAAAAAACAGGCTAGGTATTTGTTGTAAAAAAATATTTAATATCTATAAATTAAAAATTTAAAAAACCATCAACGCAATTTGGTCACACCATATGTTTGAAAATAAAGTAAATGCCTATTATGCGTCTGAGATCTCTTCTGCAGCTGACAAAAGAGATTATAACTTTGAAACGGCTGAACCGATTTTGATGAAATATGTCTAAGAACCATCGCCAAGAAACCTGCTTTCAAATAAAAAAACCTCATCCAAATCGTTTCACCCGCTTAAGAGCTATGATGTCACAGACAGACACACACACTCACATAGCGGTTAAACTTGTAACACCCCTATACATCTGTCTTGAGAAATATTTCTCTATTGTGGCTTAAAATGGGTTAACCGCATAAAATTGTGGTAAAACCATGAATTATGTAAAATTGTTAAGCTAGTGTAATAAGCAACCAGGAGTATACCAGGAGTGTAGTAGGGTATATTTTCACTATGAACCAGGTATGACCAAAATGTTGCAAAGAAAACGTCAAAGCTAGCCAGAGCAGAATCCACGTCAAAAGGCACCCACAGTAAACAGTTTGCTTTAGTTGCCAGCATCTATGTGAGCAACTATCATCACTGAGATTAAGTTCCACCGCAGTAGACGAAACAAAAACAGTAAATCAACAGCAAAGTCAAAGTAACAAGAATGCTGTTCAACATAACGGGGAAGTCTGTGAATACTCTAAAGCAGCCACTTCAAAGAGCGACGGATGTAAATAGTTTAGGTTAACATCGCTGTGTTCAAATTGGGTAGTAGTTAGAGCGAAATTGTGGGCATCTACATTCCTCTGTAGTTGACTGTACAGTCATCATCATCATTTCAGCTGAAAGACGTCTACTGCTGAATAAAGGCCTCCCCCAAGGCTCGCTAAACAGATCGGTTCCGTGCCATCCGCATCCAACGCGTTCCCGCAACCTTAACCAATGTACAATGTTCAAACTTAATTTTTAAATGTAAGTAACGATTAATCCGGATGTGTTTGATGACTATTGGCCAGGCTCATTACTTTGTTTAGAAATATGGAACACTTTTTACTTCTGTCTTGAAATTAGTGAGGTACCAAGCGAAGCAAAATAATATCTAGTATCCTATTTCTAGACTTCTATGATACTCAAGGTTGGCAGATTTGTATTTACCAAATCTCAATTATTTACATCAAATCTGACTGTGTTATGTTACTGTTTTGCTGAATTGACGCTTGTTTCTCTTACAGCAGCGAGCCATTTAATACAAAAAGTATGTCCTATCGATGAAAACAGTAAGTTTCTTAATTAATTTTATTCCTTTGTCAACCAATGCGACGTTACTATGATATTTTTCTGTGAAAAGATGCCATACTAGTTACGATATCATTGGGCCAATAGTACCTCCGATCTGAAAATTTCTTTCAGTGTTAGATAGCCCATTTATCGAGGAAGGCTATAGGCTATATATTATTATCATCACGCTAACAGCAATAGGAGCGGAGCGGAGCGGAAGAATGATTCAAAATCGGGGGTTTTTAAAACTTCTAGAGGCACGCTTGCCTTGGGACGAACGCGGGTGTGCGGGGGGTACTGTGTGAGGGGGCGTGCGGGGGGTGAGGAGGGGTGCGGGGGGAGCGGGTTGGAGGAGGGTGAGGGGGGGGGGGGGTAATTTTTTCTAAGGAGAGCCATAATTGATGAAAGAGCAAATTGGATAAAAAAATAAGCTGCCCAAATTACTGATTCCACATGGACGGAGTCGCGGGCAAAAGCTAGTAGTTTATAAACGTTTTCGCTCCATGACAGAGAAGAAAAAGAAGTATTTACAGGCGGACAGAGTCAATTCAAGTTATTAATACGTAAGGAAACTCCTTTCCTATTCTTTATCGTTGACACATGTTCGCAAAGATCGAGATGTCATCATGATATACTTCACACAATAATCGCTGTCATAGAAGACAAATAAATGAGGGTTTTCTATGAGAGGCTATTTGGCGCTAGTGTCGTCAGGTCCGTTTGTCAACTTTGACATTTTGTTGTATGGGTGGAACGTCAAATTGACCTTACGATACTAACGCCATCTAGCGATATTCCACCTGTCAGAAAACCCTCATTGATTCATTATGACTGGTTCTATAGTGGCCTATGAATCAAATTGGTTGACTTTACCTAAGCAGAATAGCTTACTGATTTTATAATTAGATAGTGTGGCGTGTCTACTAAGCTGCTTGTGGCTGCGAGTTGTCGAAAATTATGTTAGAAGTTGTGCGCCGGGCAACTGAACTAGGGAAGTTTAATTAATTAACTGCACAAAAGTTTTCAGAAAAATTAAAAAGATATATACCTAAAAATGTGTACGGTTTTATTAACAATAAAAAGAATTTAATAAGATGAAATAAATAAAAATACATCTTTTCACATTCATCACAATAGCGACGATTTATTCTTTATTTTAAACTAGCTGATGCCCGCGGCTTCGCCCCCGCTGAAGTTCTTTTTTCATAAAAACCAGATAGAAACTAATAAGTTTTAGCTATAACGAAATCATCAAGAAACAAAACGAACAGTGTAAAAATTTAAAAACATGCAATAAAAATATATCGTCTAGCTAGACCCTACTATTTTGGATGTGCGAGTAAATAGGAGAACCATCAACTTTCCTGCAGCTCAAATGGAGAGTAATTTTACGTAAAGAGACATCTTTCGGCGTTTTTCGGAACTTATGAACATAGCCCAGAGCGAGCGCTTTTCACGGTGTAGTTAGTTTCTTGACAAAGCAGTATTATAACCACCTCACAGATGGCGCTAGACGTCAGCAGCTACCTTGGCGCATTTATGCAACACCGTTTTTAAATACGTTCACTTGTTTCCTTCAAATTCACGGCTCAGACTCTAAATAAAATAATGAAAGTTCGAGACGTTTGGTTTTACAACAAAAAACAATACAACCCTAAACTGTATTAAATTATAGGTAGGTATGTATTTTTCTCGTCTACCCAATGGTATGGGGTGTTATTGGATAGATATTTCAGAAATATTCCAGGTTTAAGAAAACTATGTATTTTCATCTAAGGATTCAGTTGCGAAATATTAAGCATTAAATTTGAAAAAAAGTATGACTTTCAATGTCTTTTCCGTGGTCATAAGTTGTCTTCATGCCAAATTAATTTAAGTCGGTTCAGCGGTTTAAGCGTGAAGAGGTAACAGACATACAAATAGAATAGACAGACAGTTTCTTTTGCATTAATAATATATTATTAGTTTAGATAATATGGATTTTAAAGGAATACTATTATAGCTAAGTAGGCTTCACAAGTTGGTCTTGACTTGAATATAATGCCGCATGCGTAATGTTGCCGCATCTTTGTATGGAACCCTACACAATGCGCAAGGCCCGACACGCACTTGGCCAGTTCGTAGGGTTCCGTACCTGTATAGGAAAAACCGAATACTTTTAGGATTACTTTGTTGTCTGTCTGTCTGCCAAGACCCTCTTTCTCAAAAACGCGTGGCGGTATCAACTTGAAATTAGCATCAACAAAATTATGCCTGCGGTTCCTTGAAGCTGTCAAAAATCAAGCTTCTAAGTTAACGCAATCCAAAAATACAACCATTTGAGCTTTATTTTCTACTAACTGTTACCCGCAACTCCGTCTGCGAACTCTTTTATCGCTTCCCTGCGGGAACTATTCCATTTTCCGGCATAAAAAGAATGTTATATGTTAATCTAGGTTATAAACTATCTATGTGCCAGATTTAATCAGAATCCGTCAAACCGTTTTAGCGCGAAAGGGTAACAAACATCCACGCGTCCATACATCCATACAAACTTTCAAGTTTACAATTTTTTTCTATCATTTCGCAGGGGAATCAAAACCTATATAGGGTACTGCCCATACAATTTTAGAATCATGAAATTTGGAAAGAAGGAAGGTCTACAGCACAAGTTAAGGGTAAAATCTTAAAATCATTAAAATGTTGTTCTATCACATACATGTTACATTACTGCAGAGGCCGGGACGTAAGGGGTTGCCGGCCGAGTATCTAAGTTGACATGATACGAGGCCGGCAACCCCTGTTCCGGCCGAGGCTTGTATAGTGCTTTTCTCAAACATGCACCATCACCATCACCACCATAATCATCATCATCATCATCATCATCATCATCGTCGGCATCATGATGATGATGATGATGATGATTACGATGATGATAATGATGATGATGATGATGATGATGATGATGATGATGATGATGATGATGATGATGATGATGATGATGATGATGATGATGATGATGATGATGATTATGATGATGATGATGATGATGATGATGATGATGATGATGATGATGACAATGACGATGATGATGATGATGATGATGATGATGATGATGATGATGATGATGATGACGATGCCGATGACGATGACGATGACGATGCCGATAATGATGACGATGACGATGACGATGCCGATAATGATGACGATGATGATGATGATGATGATAACGATGACGACGATGATGATGATGGTGATGATGATGATGATGACGATGCCGATGATGATGACGATGACGATGACGATGATGGTGATGGTGATGATGATGATGGTGGTGACGATGATGATGATGATGGTGATGATGATGGAGACGATGATGATGGTGATGATGATGATGATGGTGATGATGACGATGATGATGATGATGGTGATGGTTATGTTGATGGTGAAGTATTTCTCTGGGCAGATCACCATTACCTTATTATTAAATAAGCGTAACGGCAGAATATCATAATGAACCAAAACGCAAAATTAATGCTGTCTTCGCGGACATAAAGGAGCCTCAATGAAACTCAAAATACTACAAATGGTACTTTAATATAAAAATACTAATATAAATTACAGAGAGTGCTAATCGTGCGAAGGTTATCGAAGGTGTGTCAATTATTAAATACACGGTAGGCGAAAGCTTAAAGCCCACATAAACGCCTATCAAAAGTTCACGAGCAATGTTACATGATCGACTAGTTTCGGACGCGCACTAAGAAGGCTCTGGCACGAGCCTGAACATATTCCCGCCCGTTGAAAGATCTATTCTTTCAACACAGAAATTCTTCTTCGGATGGAAGCGGGCACAGCCGTGTCAGGGGGCGCCGCACGCAGCCTCGTACGGTGACGACATCTGCAACTCTGGAGACGCCATCTGGTCCGGGAAACAAGCGTGAGACACGACCAAGTCTCCAGCTTAACGGGGGCGCGTTGTCCTCGTGCAGTAGGACGAGATCGCCAACAGCTAATTTGGCATAGTTAACGCGCCATTTTGTTCTTTGCTGGAGCTCTGCAATGTACTCCTTTTGCCATCTTCGCCAAAAATGTTGATGGAGTTTCTCAATGCGGGCATATCGCCGCAGGTTGGTTTCCTTGCAGTTTTCCAATGCAGGAGAAGGCAGTGCGGTTAAGGGTCTTCCGATGAGAAAGTGCCCTGGGGAAAGGGAGAGCAGGTCGTTGGGACAGGAGGACAGGGGATACAACGGACGACTATTTAGAATCGCCTCCACTTGAGAAAACAATGTTGAAATTTCTTCGAACGTTAAATGACTGATCCCCATTACTCTTTTAATGTGATATTTTGCCGATTTAATTCCTGATTCCCAAATACCGCCAAAATGAGGAGCATAAGTAGGTGTGAAAGTAAATTTAATGCCTTCCTGGTTTACAGCATCACATAAAGGATCTTTAACCTTTTCTATAAACTTTCCTACTTCTTTGGCAGCGGAGACAAAATTTCGACCGTTGTCGCAAAATATTTCCGCTGGCTTGCCCCTACGGGATATAAATCTGCGAAGTGTCATGACAAATGCGTCTTTTGAAAGATCGCTGACCGCCTCTAAGTGAATGCACTTGTAACGCAAACAGATAAATAAACATAAGTAACATTTTAATAAGGAGGCACCTCGTCCTTTGCGATTTAAAATTTGGAAGGGTCCAGCGAAGTCCAAGCCGACAGACAAAAACGGAAAATCGGGAGTTATTCGCTGTGTTGGAAGGTTACCCATTTTAGGACATAAAGTCGCACCACGCAAGCGCCTACAACGTACGCATTTGTTTGCAGTACGTCTGGCCAGGTACCTACCATTAATAGGCCAGATAACTTCTCGTACTGTAGCCAATAACAATTGAGGGCCAGCGTGTAACAGCCTCAAATGTTCCTTTTCAAAGTATAATTTCGTTAGGTGGTAAGACGAATGTAGCAATATCGGATGTTTTTTTTCGTAATTATAATTAGAGGCATCGATTCGTCCACCCACTCTAATTTGTCCATAAAAGGTGACAGTGACAATATTTTAGACCTAGGACTTAAAGATTTATTTTTTATTAACAGATCGTATTCTATAGGGAACGACTGATGTTGAGCGATAACACATAGCTCATGGAACGAGTCGTTTAGTTCGTCCGTGGTCAAACTTCCCGAACGTTTGTTTTTATTATGTTTAATATTAAATAAAAATCTTTTTACATAAGCAAAGCAGCGTTGAATTTTAGTGAATTTAGAATAATTTTCGAAATTGATCACAGGTTCATAAGTAGTAGTTACTAGCGATTTGATTTCTGGTAAACTGTCAGCGGTTACGTTAATTATTGATTTAGGCCATTCGCGTTCACCTTTTGCCAAAAAGTCAGGTCCTGACCACCACAAGCTCAAAGAGACCAGCTGGCTAGCGTCCACCCCCCTAGAAATCAAATCGGCTGGATTGCAAGATGTAGGTACATAGCGCCAAGAAGTGGGTTCTGTGGTTTCGCATATCTCACTTGTGCGATTGGCCGCGAACGTTTTTAGTTTCCGTAGATCGTTGTTTATCCACGCTAACACTATACTAGAATCGCACCAGTGGACTAAACGATCAGGTTTATACCTTAATGAATTTGTAACGGCCTTACATAATTTAGCAGCTAATAAGGCCGCGCACAACTCCAAGCGCGGAATCGTAGTTGGCTTTAGTGGCGCCACCTTTGACTTAGCGCATAAAAGTTGAACAGTGATGTCATTGTTTACATTAATAGACCGCATATAAATACATGCGCCGTATGCACGTTCTGAAGCGTCACTAAACGAATGCAATTCAATTAACTTAGGGTCGTCACATAAAACATGCCTACTCAGTTGCACATTTAAAATAAAAGGTAAATTATTAGCATATCTTATCCATTCTTTCTCGATATCCTGCGGAACGGGCTGGTCCCACTCCACCTTTTGCTGCCATAAACTTTGTAACATCATTTTAGATTTAATTATTACAGGACTTAAAAGCCCCAAAGGGTCAAAGGTTTTAAACGAGTTGGACATTACTGATCTTTTTGTAATTTTACTATTTTATTCCACATGTTTTATTTGAAAATGCAGGCAATCGTTTGATGGATTCCAACCCAATCCGAGCGTACTTGACGATTCACTTAAGGTCAAGTTTTCTTGTGTATTTAAGTTAGTGTTTTGAAATAATTTAGTAGAATTAGTTTTAAATTTTCTCAAATTAAAACAACTTGATTTTAAAGCCTCAGATACCGAATTTAAAATGTAGTTCAACTCCTCCTCAACGTTGGAGCCCGTAATGAGGTCATCGACGTAAAAATCATTTTTTATGATATTTTTAATGAGCTCATTATCCTGCTCCTCTCCTATTTGCTGTAAGCACCTTGTACTTAGGTAACTCGCGCTAGCTGTACCGTAAGTAAGTGTATTTAGCCGCAATGTTTTGATAGGCTGGGACTCTTCCTCTCTCCATAAAATGAGTTGCAGGTTGCGATCATCACTGTGCACTAAGACCTGCCGGTACATTTTCTCAATGTCGCCAGTTAAAATAAATTTGTACTGTCTGGCTCTCACAAGTATAGAAAAAAGAGAGTCCTGCACATTGGGACCTACCATCAATATATCATTTAATGATAAACCGGAAGAGGAAGGGGCCGAGCCGTCGAAGACCACACGGAGAGATGTCGATTCGCTATTGACTTTAAAGACGGCATGATGACATAAAAAGTAGCTCGGTGAAGGTATGGCAGTAGGTGACTCAGATAGATGCCCTAAGTCCGCATATTCTCGTATAAAATCAGAGTATTTTGTTTTTAAGGTCGGGTTGCGTTTAAATTTTTTCTCTAAATTTAAGAATCTACATTTAGCTAAATAGTAAGAATCGCCAAGATCATCTGGAGATTGAGTTACGGGCAACCTCACCATAAATCTGCCTGAATTTAGTCTAGATAGGTTAGTTAAAAAGTGTTTTTCGCAAAAATTATCTTTTATGTTCAAAATTTTAGTTTCTGGGACTTCCTCTAGTTCCCAAAATTTTGTGAGTAAATCATTAATCGGGTCTTGATTTTTTGTGATCGCGACATGATTACAGTGTATATTTTTGTTTGTCATTTTTGTATTTGTATATGTTTTTGTTGGACCGGAAACCAGCCAACCTAATTTTGAGCATCTTAATTTAGGAAACTCAGGGCCTAAGGAAATTTGTTCATTTCCCAGAATATCCCAAAATATATCAGCGCCGATGAGCATATCGATGGGAGCAGGCTTATAAAAATTGGGATCGGCCAATAATAAATTTTTTGGTATATTTATTTTGTTTATATCGACAGGAGACTTTGGCAGTTCTCCGGTTAGCTCTTTTAGCACCAAACAGGACAATTGAACACTGAACTTGCTGTTAGTTGAATTTAATTGTATGTTACAACTTTCTATTACAGTATTAGTACAACTTTTTCCAATGCCAATGACCTTTAGTGAGTCAATTTGGTTGGATTTTAGTGACAGATTTTCCTGTAGTGATTTTGTAATAAATGTAGACTGGCTACCACAGTCTAATATAGCACGTATCTTTAGTACGTTTTTTGTATATGGGTTCATAACCTCTACCAAAGCTGTAGATAGTAGGATCTGACCTTGAGTACAATTTTGTTCAGAAAGATTGACCACAGACGCTGCGTTAGAGGCAGTTGCGTTTATATTTTCGGGAGTGACTGGGTGAAGCAGGCTGTTGTGTTTCTTTTTGCACTCACGGCAAGGACCCATTCGACACTCGTTCACGGGATGCCCCTGCCGAAGACAATTGGAACACAACTTATAAGTAGCAACATCCGCTAATTTTTCCTTAATATTTTTAGCTTTGAAACTAGGACAATCATAAATTTTGTGATTTTCATTGCATATTACGCAAATATAATTTTTTTGCGGCTGATTTACACTGGCAAATGATTTTGTAAATGAGCCTGAGCCTTTGAAATGTTTACTATAATTATTATTGTATGTATGAGGTTTATTATTAAATTTATTACTTTGAAAAGGTGCAGATGTTGTGGGCTTAGTCTGGAAGTTATCTTGCTTATTACGACTAAGCGACTCGAGGACGTCAGCGCGATCAGTAAGAAATTTCTGAAATTTTTCCAATGATGGAACGTCGTCGTCGAGCGAGTTACGGTGCTCCTCCCACTTAATTAAAGTATTGTTATCCAGTTTAGATGACAGCATAAATATAATGAGAGTATCCCACTTGTCTGTGGGCTGGCCTAAGCTAGACAAAGCGCGCAAATTTTTAGTTACATGGTCGACTAAAAAACGCAGAGACCTATCAGTTTCCCGAGTCAGCGGCTGAATATTAAATAGCGAGCTCAGGTGATGATTTATAAGCAAACGCTTGTTATTGTATCGCTCACCTAGCAACTTCCAGGCCTCATTGTAATTCGCCGAAGACACTTCCAGATTTGAAATTATCCTAGCAGCATCGCCCTCCAAATATGAAATGAGATAATGAAATTTGTGAATGGGCTTAATGCGACTGTTGCTATGTATTAAACTTTCAAAAGTGTCTTTAAATTCAAGCCAGCGGAAATATGAGCCGTCGAACTTGGATATTTGAATTTGAGGTAATTTAAATCCCAATTCTTGATGATCGTGCAAGCATGGATTCTCCAAAGCAAGTGACTCACGTCTTTGTTGATTTTCAATTCTATCGTATTTTTCAATTAATGTTTTTGCCGTTGCTATACAAATAATAATGTCAGTCTCGATGCTTTCACGATTATCAATCTCGGTGCTAATGTCTTCGGAATTTAAAACCTCAATTGCATTTTGTAGATTGTCAAATTTGACAGACAATCCCTCGAATTTTGTCAATTTAAGACTCAATTCAGCCAATTCTATGCTAGTTAACTCTTCCTTGTTGTTTACACAAGTAAGATAATTTTTGAACTTTGTTATTTGACCCTTTATGGAGCTACGCGTTACAATTAAATCTCTTAGCGAGCTCTTAGAAGAACCAGGCTCTGAATCCATCATAGGCATAACAATAACAAATGCAATGCAATATCAAAACAAAACAAAATAATGAAAGAATATCTCACGCTCCTCAATTAGGCTCGAACTCTCGATAAGGAACCGGTTCCACGCGCACAGCTGACTGCTCCGGCGCAGCCGCGGCTCGTTCTTCCTGAGTTATCGTGTTATAACGCAACGGGAGTGCGCTCGCGTCCCTGAAATAGTCGGCAAAATATCTGAATGTCGAGTATTGACACTGTGAGGAACCTTTTTTACGAAGATATTCAAATTAATCGATAGTTAAACAGAATATGTTTTGTTTAAGTAGGTACCCAATTAGAAATAAATACCAGGATATTACCAAAGCAATAAAGTAGGTACAAAACTTCGTTTTATATAATCAAACAATAGATTTATATGATCTAAATATGTAAAAATAACTTTATTCAAAAAAAAATATTTACTAATTTTGATATCGGGTAGATATTTACTTGTACCGTTATGTATTTCGCTTCTAAGTTAGTTAAGTATTTTACTTCTATTTCTTTTAGACTTATATATTACAGTTTTAGGATTATTATTTTCTCAAGTGGAGATTCTAATAATTTAGGAATGTGAAAGGAAATTTGACGAATTTCGGAAAGACAAAGGAAGGGCACTTAACTTTCGTAGGACCCGTCGCGCGGTGCGAGGTTTGGCTCCTGCGCTGGCCGAGCTGGTGACACGATCCCGTAGCTTACTGCTGCTGCTAGTGTTTCTCCTTTGGCTTCGTCTGATCTTCGAACTCGTTAACTCTTTTAGTTCACGCTTGCTGCATGGAGTTCAGGCCGAGTTCAATCCGTATTTTATGGATTATGTTCCCCTCATGGGCCACCAATTTATGTCTTCGCGGACATAAAGGAGCCTCAATGAAACTCAAAATACTACAAATGGTACTTTAATATAAAAATACTAATATAAATTACAGAGAGTGCTAATCGTGCGAAGGTTATCGAAGGTGTGTCAATTATTAAATACACGGTAGGCGAAAGCTTAAAGCCCACATAAACGCCTATCAAAAGTTCACGAGCAATGTTACATGATCGACTAGTTTCGGACGCGCACTAAGAAGGCTCTGGCACGAGCCTGAACAAATGCTTATAGTTTTTTTTAAATGGCTAATTGCTATGATGCCATAGACCTATAAACGTCATGGTGCTGTATCACATAAACAATAGACGATCGCATTGCCGGCCAAGGCCTGCAATTTTGTATGAATATCCATTACATACCAGTTGTCTAACCGCGCCCGCAACGTGATACGTCCCGGCCTATTATTTGGAACAAATAAATAAATAAATAAATAAACACAACGTAAACATTACATAGCATGTTTGAGAAATAGTACATTACTGCAGCGGCCGCGAAATAGGGGATTGCCGGCCGAGTAGTTATAGATGGCCGAGTGTGAACGAGGCCATCTAGAGATACGAGGCCGGCAATCCCTGTTCGTGGCCAAGGCTTGTATAGAGTTTTTCTCAAACATGCATCATCATCATCACCACCATCATCACCGCCATCATCATCACCATCACCATCACCATCACCATCACCATCACCAACAACATCATCAACATCCATCAACATCAAACATTCTTTTTATGCCGGAAAATGGAATAGTTCCCGCAGGGAAGCGATAAAAGAGTTCGCAGACGGAGTTGCGGGTAACAGTTAGTAGAAAATAAAGCTCAAATGGTTGTATTTTTGGATTGCGTTGACTTAGAAGCTTGATTTTTGACAGCTTCAAGGAACCGCAGGCATAATTTTGTTGATGCTAATTTCAAGTTGATACCGCCACGCGTTTTTGAGAAAGAGGGTCTTGGCAGACAGACAGACAACAAAGTAATCCTAAAAGTATTCGGTTTTTCCTATACAGGTACGGAACCCTACGAACTGGCCAAGTGCGTGTCGGGCCTTGCGCATTGTGTAGGGTTCCATACAAAGATGCGGCAACATTACGCATGCGGCATTATATTCAAGTCAAGACCAACTTGTGAAGCCTACTTAGCTATAATAGTATTCCTTTAAAATCCATATTATCTAAACTAATAATATATTATTAATGCAAAAGAAACTGTCTGTCTATTCTATTTGTATGTCTGTTACCTCTTCACGCTTAAACCGCTGAACCGACTTAAATTAATTTGGCATGAAGACAACTTATGACCACGGAAAAGACATTGAAAGTCATACTTTTTTTCAAATTTAATGCTTAATATTTCGCAACTGAATCCTTAGATGAAAATACATAGTTTTCTTAAACCTGGAATATTTCTGAAATATCTATCCAATAACACCCCATACCATTGGGTAGACGAGAAAAATACATACCTACCTATAATTTAATACAGTTTAGGGTTGTATTGTTTTTTGTTGTAAAACCAAACGTCTCGAACTATCATTATTTTATTTAGAGTCTGAGCCGTGAATTTGAAGGAAACAAGTGAACGTATTTAAAAACGGTGTTGCATAAATGCGCCAAGGTAGCTGCTGACGTCTAGCGCCATCTGTGAGGTGGTTATAATACTGCTTTGTCAAGAAACTAACTACACCGTGAAAAGCGCTCGCTCTGGGCTATGTTCATAAGTTCCGAAAAACGCCGAAAGATGTCTCTTTACGTAAAATTACTCTCCATTTGAGCTGCAGGAAAGTTGATGGTTCTCCTATTTACTCGCACATCCAAAATAGTAGGGTCTAGCTAGACGATATATTTTTATTGCATGTTTTTAAATTTTTACACTGTTCGTTTTGTTTCTTGATGATTTCGTTATAGCTAAAACTTATTAGTTTCTATAGTATTATGCATTTGTTACACATTTGTTTATGCAAAAAAATAGATGTATTTAAAAATTATATAGTTAATGATTTCTTTTGCTTTAATAATGAGTGACTCTTTGAACGAATGTGTGCGAACAGGAACGCGTGGTCGTGAAATGCGACGTTGCCATTCTGACTTTTTGTTAAACCCACGATTAGTTAAGTGATACTTAGTTTGCACAGGACCGGCGTGGTGAAACTGGAAAAACATTAGCTGACAGATTTCTCCAGTACTTAGTTTATTCATTGGTTACGTAACCAGCAGTTTGACAATAAGGTGGTGAAACACCCCCTATGTCTGAAAGCATGGGGCCACGCGACTGCGACACGCCCCCGTCCCACGTGTCTTCTGTGCGCTTGTGCGTTACTAACGAACTATTTACGTACATGTTTGTACGGAATCCTCGGTGCGCGTCCGTCTTTTTAGGGTTCCGTAGTCAACTAGAAACCCTTATAGTTTCGCCATGTCTGTCCGTCTATCTGTCTGTCAGTCCGCGGCTAAGCTCAGAGACTGTTCGTACAAGAAAGCTGTAATTTGGCATGAATATACATACCAGTCACGCCGACAAAGTGATTACATAAAAAAAAACTAAAAAAAAATTTTTTACCCCCCCATAGACGTAAAGTGGGCGTGATTTTTTTTCTCGAGTAACCCTATGTGGGGTATCATTGGATAGGTATTTGAAAATAAATAGGGGTTTGCTAAGACCATTTTTTGATAAAGTGAATATTTTAGGAGATATTCACTCCGAAATTTCAAAATAATGTGTCCCCCCTCTAACTTTTGAACCGCACGTCTAAAAAATATGAAAAAAATCACGTAAGTTAAACTTAATACAAACCAGGAAAATTATTTTCAACTTAATCAGTTGAGCAGTTTTTAAGTTTTTATAATAAAATATTTCTAAACTAAGATTGTAATTTAACCGCCATTGCAAGCATTTTTTTTCTTTAAATACCTATAAGATCACGCTAACAGTATCTTCTTTCAAATAAAAAAATATATTACATCTGAAAAACAATCAACATACATACTAGTTTTTAGTTACCCAATTCGTCGATAGATGGCGCTGTACCGCCGACGTTCGTTGGGACAAAAACAACCACATTAATAAAGTACCTATGCAAAGATTTTTTAGTACCTGCTACGGAACCCTATCTTGGGCGTGTCCGACACGCTCTTGGCCGGTTTTAACTTCTTTTTTGTAGGTGCGGGTGTAACTTTAGACCAGAAAGGGCTGCGGTTGCGGTTACGTCGCAGCCGCGCTTTCGTATGTCATCTTGTCACCTCTGTGGCTAAGACAGAGAACAACCAAACTACTGGCTATTTTTAACTAGCCTTTCCCCTCCCTGAGTAAACCATTAGACATTAAACTACCGTGAGACTCACTCATAGTGAAAATAAACGGATCACTCACGTCTTAAAACGTGTTTAACTCGACATGTTTCGGGCTAATCCGTAGGCCTTCCTCTGGAGTCAAACGTCATAGTCTTCCTTTACGTTTATCACGAACACCGGTGCGAAATTTCATGTACCTAAATTTGACGGATAAAGTTATGGGGTTTTACATGGTATCCTGTGGGAATATTGAGGATTTTATAGACGTCCAGCTATCGACACACCAAATTTCATCCAAATACGTTCAGCCGTTTGAGCATGAAGGAACAACAAACACATGCGATTACAAACTTTCGCATTTATTAACATTAGTAGGAAGTAGGATGCGAAAAATCTGTTATTATGAAAATTCTAATTTTAATAATTTGCAAAAATTCTCAGTGACTCAATCAACAACGTTCGATTTGTTTTTAATCCTTTATGGCAACTAAAATCATGATCGGAAACTACCACCAAACGGGCATTGACCCTATCACGAGATCGCACCATTAAGCGGCACGGCCGTGCCCCTGCCAAGTTGAGTTCGGCCGTACCATCCTTTTCTCGAAGCGACTCAAGGCACTTTTGACGTCCCTGTAACTTCGTTGTGGATAAAGCAAGAAGTTTATAATTTTAGTATAGAGGATTCTTAATTTTGTCGTTATACATAAGGTAAACGTCCCTGCGCTCGACACTGACCCGATACACCTTTGGCACCTTTAATATGTCACAGTAAGAGAGGTGACAGATGGGTGTCATCTACTGGGCGTTGAGGTGTCGAGTATTGGTACGTTTACTTTAATAAATAGTATTTTTTTATAGTTATGGCGCCTTGCAACAGACAAGTCATTAGTTCTCTTCTTCTAGATAATATAAAATATAAAAATATCGTGTCACGGTGTTTATTATCGAACTCCTTCGAAACAGCTTGACCGATTTTTATGAAACTTTTTCTCGGTAACTCGGTAGGTATGAGAATAGGTTGTAGGCTATTTTTTATACCCCTAGGTGATATATGGCAAACAACGTTTGCCGGGCCAGCTAGATAGATATAAAGATGTCTAATATTGCTACGGGCATTGTGAATGTTGATACGTAACCTGATTAGATAACAATTTATTACAAAAGTGTTGTAAAATGCTTATACTTAAAAAAAAAATTAATTAAAAAATAGAACCGCCTTCAAAAACGTCCAAAAAATATTAAATAAAAATTTAACCGACTATAATGAGCATTATAATATCTTTCTACCAATCTGTTTGAAGTCGGGCCTCAGCACGAGCTAGCAGGAGTGGTGGAAGCCCAACAGACAGTAGGTATAATAGGGATAATAGGTAGGTAAGATAAATTACTACTATAAAGTTTGAGGTCCCAGGTTCGGTTCCCGCGTCGGGGCAGATATTTGTATGAAAAACAGGAATGTTTGATCTCGGGTCTTGGGTGGATAAATATACTTATATAGGTGGTTTAATATGTATTTAAGTATGTATCATCTATATAAGTATATTTATCCGTTGCCTAGTACCCATAACACAAGCTTTGCTTACTTTGAGACTAGGTCGATTGGTGTGAATTGTCCCGGGATATTTATTTATTAATTTAATTACTAGGTCCACTCCTACTGGCTCGAACTGAGGCCCGACTTCAAACAGATTAGTAGAAAGATATTATAATGCTCATTATAGTCGGTTAAATTTTTATTTAATATTTTTTTGGGCGTTTTTGAAGGCGGTTCTATTTTTTATTTAAATTTTTTTATTTTTGGCTTTTTAGTTGTATTGGTATAAAAAAGATGCGTAGGCGTAGCCAGTAAACGAAGCCCCGCTTCTGTTTACGCTCTGAGGATCGCAAGGTAACTAACGAACTTAACCATGTTAAACGGGGGTAGTTTGAAGGTATTTTTTTAATGCGGGAAGCTCTGCCCCCCGAGCCCCCCGTTCCAGTAGCGAGGCTTCTATTACTACTCTGAGGGACGCTAGATAAACTGACGAATTTAACCAAGTGAAACGGTAGATGGTTTAACAGATTTTTTTATTGCGGGGGGCTCTGCCCCCCGAGCCCCCCTCCCCTCCAAGAGCGGGGCTTTTATTTTCACCCTGAAGGACGCAAGACAGCTAACTAACCTAACCAGGTTAAACGGGAAGTGATTTGAAGGTATTTTTTATTACGGGAGCTCCGCCCCCCAAGCCCCTCTACCGGTAACGAGGTTTCTATTTCGACTCTGAGGGACGCAAGATAACTGACGAATCAAACCAGGTTAAACGGGAGGTGGTTTAAGAGTACTTTTATTGCGGGGGGCTCCGCCCCCCAAGCCTCCCTCCAACAGCGGGGCTTCTATTTCCACTCTGAGGGACGTAAGATAACTAACGAACCTAACTAGGTTAAACAAGGGGTGGTTTGAAGGTGTTTTTTATTACGGGGGGCTCCGCCCCCCGAGCCCTTCTTCCAGTACCAAGGCTTCATTTTCCACTCTGAGGGACGCAAGATAACTAACGAATCTGGTAAGGTAAACGGGACGCGGTTTGACAGTTTATTTATTGCGGGGGGCTCCGCCCCCCGAGCCCCCCTCCCACCTAGTAGCACTTTGAGGAACGCAAGGTAACTAACGAACCTAACCAGGTTTAACGGGGGATGGTTTGAAAGTATTTTTTATTGCGGGGGCTCCGCCCAACGAGTCCCCTTTCCGGTAGCGATGCTTCTATTTCCACTCTGATGGACGCAAGATAACTGACGAATCTAACCAGGTTACACGGGAGGTGGTTTAAGAGTATTTTTATGGCGGGGGGCTCCGCCCCCCGAACCCCCCTCCAAGAGCGAGGCTTCTATTTCCACTCTGAGGGACGTAAGATAACTAATGAACCTAACCAGCTCCGCCCCTAACAGGGTTTAAAACAGGTTTGGTTTTAAACAGAGGGTGGTTTGAAGGTGTTTTTTATTACGGGGGGCTCCGTCCCCCGAGCCCCCCTTCCAGTACCAAGGCTTCATTTTCCACTCTGAGAAACGCAAGATAACTAACGAATTTGGTAAGTTAAACGGGAGGCGGTTTGACAGGTTTTTTATTTCGGGGGGCTCGGCCCCCCGAGCCCCCCCCCCTTTATTATCACTTTGAGGAGCGCAAGGTAACTAACGAACCTAACCAGGTTAAACGGGGGATGGTTTGAAATTTTTTTTATTGCGGGGGGCTTCGCCCCCCGAGCCCCCCTCCGCTGACTGAACTTCCATTCCCACTCTACGGGACGCAAGATAACTAACGAACCTAATAAGGTTAAGCGAGAGGTGGTTTGTAGGTATTTTTTATTGCCATACCTACTTACTATAGTTTAGGTGAATAACTAATACAATTCTTAGGACTGCTTTGGCGAATTAATATTAGTAATAAAACGTAACGTAGGTAATTCGATGTTCTTGTTATCAATATAAGGACGAACAAATATGCTTTAGGACTTTCAACAGTATGCCAAACATTCTTCGCCAGAAAATTTTAGAATGATCAACATTATGCGATACAACAGGCACTCCTTGTTGACTGTACTTTTTGATCCTGGTTACCAAAGTACTCGTCAAGACGAATCAAACGAGCCCAAACTCGATGGGGTTATGTCGTTTTATTACGGAGTTCTTATGGTCACCTTCCAACTCCATCTTCAGACCCTAGTTACCATCTAGGATCAAAGTACTCGTCAAGACAAATCAAATGAGCTCAAACTCAATGCGGTTGTATCGTTTTATTACAGAGTTTCTATGGCCATCTTTCAGCTCCATCATCAGATCAGCTCCATGTCATAATTATTTTGCATTGTCATCCAATTCACGCATGTCTGCAAAATTTCAGCTCAATTGGAAACCGGGAAGTGGGTCAAATTTAACTTGCAAGATTTAACCCGTTGAGGAGTTCCGTTGGCCATCTACGGTCTTCTTCATCAGGTCCAGTTTACCAAATGATACTTTCTGAATGCAAATACTTCATTTGATACTAAAAATGCTAAAATCACTATAAGTTTGCCTGTAAAATTTGAAGGTTGCCCTCGATTTCTCTAGGATCCCATGATCAGATCTTAACTTGGTGCCAATGGGACCACTTCAGGAGTATACTGTTTCAAACAAAAAAAGAATTTTTAAAATCGGTTCACAATTGAGGGAGTAATCGCGTAACAAACATACAAAAAAAAAAAAAAAAACCTACAGACGAATTGATAACCTCCTCTTTTTTTTGAAGTCGGTTAATAACGGCCTTGGTTTTACTACATGAGATCTCACAACTTTTTGTAGTGGAAGAACTGCGTTGCGGGACTTGGCGTATTCTACATTTTATGGTTTTGACGAAATAGTTAACAGCTATATAGAAACCACTACTCGACACAATTGAGCGTCTACCCTACTTTAAAGCGGCCATGCACCCCTGGGACTAATATCCAAGGTATTGTCTAGTTAATTAAATAATGGGGTGTATATGGGAATGTAGAGGACCGTAGTAAAATGAATTTGGTTCTAATTGAGTTCAGGTGAGGTGATGAGAAGGGTTAACTTCAGGGTTACCACCTTTTTTTACAAAAATAGGGTTGTCTTCAAAACTAGAAAAATATAGTAATTTTAAGAGACTTGTGAAATAATAACAAGGACATAAAATATTATGTTTATTAATTATTTATTTTTCCATGTATACATATTTGGCTTAGGTCGTCAAATACCACACGCAGCGTGCGGATGCATTCTATTCACATTTAAAATATATAAATATACTTATATTTTTTGTATATAATTATACAAAAAAGGCGTTCAGTGCCCTGCGCGTCCAGTATAACAATGGCTTTAGGATGCTGTTGGGACTGCCACGTTTCTGCAGTGCGTCAGGTATGTTCGCTGAGGCAGGTGGGCCATTCTAGTTTTCGTTGACCAGTCATTTTTTGTACTGTGCTCTTTAAATATTTTTTTTACAAAAACGGTAAAGTCCTCGGTTTAAATCATTAAAGATTTAAATAGGCACATAATTAAGCTTACATTTAAAATTATCACTACGTATAAAAAGTAATCATTATTATCTATAAAGTAGGTAACGCAGTGGACATGCATGTCCCCGCCATTTGTATGGAAATTGATGTATTTTCCGCTGAGTTACCAATTTTTTCCACAAAAATTCTTTGAATTTAAGTTTTATTGCTTTAAAACATTAAGTTTAGGT
This sequence comes from Archips crataeganus, assembly GCA_947859365.1. Classification (NCBI taxonomy): domain Eukaryota; kingdom Metazoa; phylum Arthropoda; class Insecta; order Lepidoptera; family Tortricidae; genus Archips; species Archips crataeganus. Next base: position 17,498,118 of record OX402055.1, read on the forward strand.
GTTTCGGTTTGTATATAAGTTATTTACACTTGAAACAAATCACCAGGTATGCCTTATATTTCACAAAAGATTAATGGTTACTTAAAAGTAGAATGGCCGAGGTACCGATAGCTTCGGTGCAATAATACGCAATAGAACTGCCTCCTTGATGCGACGCATACGGGACAGTTCCAACAGTCTCCTGCGCCTGGTGTTGGAGTACCCTGCCTGCGCAATGTCGAGACATTAGAATGTTGTACACATGGGCTCGCGGGGAAGTGTGTACAACATATTCTAATGTAATAAACATATTTATTATTATTTCATGACTGTGTATTTATTGTGTCAATTACTAACATAGGATGTAAGAATAGGGATGTTTCCTAGGTAAAAAAATAATAATTCTTATTAGTCCGTATTTTACATTATCAAAAAATATTAGACAAGTAATTTTTCTTTTGTCAATTAAACAAAAAATGACGAAGATATGGCGCGTTGAACTTCCGTGTGACGAGGCGTGACGTCACTTGTTCCTAAAACGCTCATACAAAGTGTAGGAACAAGTGACGTCACGCGAAACTTCAACGCGCCATATCTTCGTAATTTTTTGTTTAATTGACAAAATAAAAAATACGTGTCCAATATTTTTTGATAATCTAAAAGACTGACTAGTTAGGAAAGTAGCCTATTATGTATCTAACAAAATATGGACGTTGTCTGAATTAAACTATTATTATTATTATTATTATTATTATAAATAAAATATATTAATGTACTGTACCTACTTAGTATTTTTTCATACTTTATCATTTTTCAATTTTATAATTAACTAGCGACCCGCCCTGGCTTCGCACGGGCGCAAAAAAATAAAGTACGATACTACAGTATGGGTGACAACCCTACAAGTTGTCAAACGTTGCGTGGCGGATTATTGCCCTCGACGCACGAACCTTTATACAATTTACAACTATAGTATTATGCATAACGTCCACTGTCTAGTATCCATAGTATAAGCTTTGCTCAGTATGAGGAAAGGCCTCAATAGAGAAGTCTCTCTCCAGACAGATGTTATGCCTGGGGACTGAAGCCCGAAGAAAGGGAGTTGTATTTTCAACCCCCGACTAGAAAACAGGGGTGTTATAAGTTTGACCGCTATGTGTGTGTCTGTTTGTGTGGCATCATAGCTCTTAAACGAGTAAACCGATTTGGATGCGGTTTTTTTTTATTAGAAAGCAGGTTTCTTGCGATGGTTCTTAGTTAGATATGTTTCATCAAAATTGGTTCAGCCGTTTCAAAGTTATCAGCACTCTTGTTAGCTGCGGAAGGGATCTTAGACGCATAATGGGCATATTTTCATCCAAAATACCTCAGTGCCTCAAAACAAAAGTCTTCAATCAGTGTGTGTTGCCAGTGATGGCATATGGATCCGAGACGTGGTGCTTCATGATGCATAGGCACAGAGTCGCTTAACGAGCTATGGAGAGGGCTATGCTCGGAGTTTCTCTACGGGATCGAATCAGAAACGAGGAGATCCGTAGAAGAACTGGGGTTACCGACATAGCAAAACGGATTAGCTCGTTGAAATGGCAATGGGCAGGCCATATAGCACGCAGAACAGATGGCCGTTGGGGCCCAAAAGTTCTAGAATGGAGACCACGGACTGGCAAGCGCAGCGTGGGACGTCCACCAACGAGATGGACGGACGATTTGGTGAAGGCCGCAGGTTCAGGGTGGATGCAAATCGCTTCCAATCGTAATGATTGGGCATCAATGAGGGAGGCCTATGTCCAGCAGTGGACGTCCTATGGCTGAAATGATGATGATGATGATGAATGGGCATTTACTTTATGTTCAAACATACGTGTGATATAATTGCTTTGGGGGTTTTTAATTTTTTTAGTTTTACGAGTATGCGTTCGGTTGAGATGATTCGATAGTGTTATGTAGTAGAATGTGGCGGTTTCTCTAATTGATGACTAGATGGCGTTAGAGTTCGCTACATATAGTTAAGGGCTAGAATGGCTAGATCATTTATATCTTCCAGTTTCTTTGGTCCCGTGTTTATATGTGTGTTTGTTTGTTACAGTACCTGGGTTCATTCCCGGTGTGCGGCGGCGAGCAGACGCAACTCTCCGCCCAATTGCTACTTATGAAGGCAAGTACCATGCACAAGAGAAAACTATTATTAAAATAAAGTACATGTGAAATGAAAGGCCTAATTGTCAGGTTCTCAAATATATTTTTCTATAATTTTTCTGTTGACAGTTTTAAAGTTTCTGAATCCACTTACTCCACATTTTGAAATAAATACATAAAATTCCTTTTTACTTTAGAAAATAGGAAAATTTTGTGGATTAAATAATGGGAGCACAATTTCTTATTTCTAAATAATATTATAAACGCGAAAGGTTGTATGAATGTAAGAATGTATTGATGTTTGTTACTCTTTGACGCTATAACGGTTTGAATTTGGCCACGCAGATGATTTATAACCTGGATTAACATATAGGTAGAATACTTGGTATCTCGAAAGATTGCATAGTTTCTTTGGGATAGCGATAAATTAATTCTTTGCAGGCATATTCGCGAGTAAAAGCTAACTAACAAAATACCTGTTTATCGTACGGAACAGTTTCCTCGCGAGTTTGACTCGCACTTGGCCGGTTTTTCATCAAATGATTAGTTACGTGGACAGGTTTATTCGTGACATGCGACCTTTAAACTTTCTGTGAAGGGCTTTTGGGTGGATGGGTGCAGCTAAGTATTGCCATTTAGCTTTAGCAGTTCGCGGGAGTGGTTGATAATGAGAATGGAAGGGTAATTGATTAAATTTGAAGCTGTGTTAGCCTGACCTTCCAAGCAGAAGATTTTGATTTCAAACACGAGCACGCGCTTTTGAGTTTTTCTGAATTTTAAGTTGACCGCGAGAATAAGCAATTTGCAAACACTAACATAGCAATTTAATGGTGTTTAAGGATCTGCACTGCAGTAATAGAATAGTAAGAGGAAAGTCATACAATTTATTAGTTGGCTTAACTACGCCATTTTTGGTATTTTTTGTATGACGTCGACAACATGACCTGTTAAGCCCTCTTCATACTGCAGCGAGGTCAAATGGTGCCTCTTCACATGTAGGCCGGCTCTAATGAATAGAGCTCTTTGCACTGTTTTGTGACCTGAAATCCAAGTCAGACAGTCTCTTTGTGAACCTTGCCTTCGTAACAAGTAGGTAACGGTAAACCTTTATGACATTAAGTTTAAAATAATAAAATATTCAACATCCCAGACTACACCTACACATACGCAGAGCACAGGACTTCTCTCAGAAGAATGAGGGAACTTTGAGCCGTGGTACGTACCCACGCGAACTCTGAGCGAATTGTAAACTTCATACTCAACACTGAGTTTCTTCGCAGGGTGCAGGTAGTCCATCCAAGCAGTAAAAAAAAAATATCTAAATTGGCGCGATCAAAAGATAATATATAACTATCATAAGTGAGTAAATTCTAAAAATTAATCGGAGATGAAGATAGACATTAGATACCTATATATAAAGTAAAATATTCCTTTTATAACCCCCTAATATTTATTTATTTATTTATAAAATACTTAATCAAAATAATGCTGGAGTATTGTTGCACATAACTGCCTAAATATGCCGCTCAATACACAGCGTGCAAATTTTATTCATTGACTTGTGTTTTGCCTTGTCTCCTTTCACACATTGCCATTTGAATGTCACTGACATCGTGGCAAGCTGTTGTTCATCACCATGTAATAATGTTTTTTGCGTATCCTCTAACAAAAACGTACATACAGTGGAACATAGCACTTCAACCTTTTTTGCAGTCTGTTAAAAATAAGAACCAATCGAAAAACAATCAAATATACACGTGGTTACAACATTTTTAACATAATATTGTGAAGATTAAATCAGTTTTTATTATTATCATCATCTTCTTCTGTCTATGTTTGTTTGACTGCTGGGGACAGGTTTCTGTCATAACGGACCCAGTGTGGATTAGGAACTTAACTATTGTAATTCCATTACGTTGTTTCTTAACTCACGATGATTTCTTTCACCTTAACGCTCGTGGTATATTTCTAATGTAACTCGCTCATAAATTCCCTAAGACTTAGAGGTGTAGGCACGAGTTTGAACCTACAATCCACTTCTTGAGAGACCAAGGTAAACCCACTAAGCTAACACAGATTCTAGTTTTAACTGAAAGTCCTCTTTGACAATTTAAAGTTCATGCAACTATTACAGTCAAGCGAAAAGTATGGGGTTTCATACTAACGTACCTCAGACTATATAGGTACAAGCGATTGGATATAAGCAAATAGTTAAATACTAAGCAACCCTTTAAACCCCTTGTTATTCTCTCCCCCTGCGGTGGTCTTTACCACCCGATGTGCAATAAGTACTCAAAGCACTTCTTGTTCAAAAATGCGTGAAAAGACGGGGTAAAAGTTATAAAGTACGATTGTATTCATACGTTGTGAGGGGGGCTTATGTTGCAGTAAAAGAAGGTAAGCCGTGGCAACTGGAGCAAATATAAATCAGCGGGGAGTTAAAAATATAGTAATATCATACAACATCACAATTTAAAAATTCTGAAAATCTTTTAAAAGAATATTCAAACATACTCGCTCAATCATGGACTGAATATATTTAGGCTTAGTTTTAATATCTCTGCTAAATTTCATGTCTCTATATCTAGACACTGGTCGTTGTTTGTCAGTCAACCAGTAATGACTAATGAATTAATGAATTCTACTGTTTTATAGGTACTAAATACCACATGGGCAACAATTAAAAAAAACTAGCTGCATGTTCCATGTTTAGCTTAATTGTACTTCCCGCCAGCTCGGTTAAAGGGTCGCTAGGTGCGCCCCCCGTGCCATTTCACATTTGTATTTGTTCTACCCTTCGCTAAGAAGTCCTCTCCGTGTTCCAAATATTACGCTAGGGGGTAGTTTTCATTGCAACGTTACAAAATTAGAGCGTGAATTTAATTTTATGAAATGTAGTTTCGTGAAACATGTTCGGAAGGGGGTCTGAAACACTTTAACTGGTGCATCCCGTGCGTCACGAAAATCGACTACTAAAAATGTCCGTCAACTAAAAAATGCAATTGGTTTTAGTTTGTGTTTCCTCACGATGTTTTTATTCATCGTAAAGCTCATTGTAAATTACAAATGTAATTTTGCACATAAATTCCAAAAAAATCAGAGGTGCGAGCCCGGGCACGAACCCACGACCTTCTGCTTGAGAGGCCATAGGCCAAACCACTATGCCACCACGGCTATATCATAAAAAAATATATAAATACTAGCTGTTACCCGCGACTTCGTCCGCGAAAAGCCTACGACCTATTCTCAGACCAACCGAATGCAGAGAAAATTTTCATAAAATCGGTCAAGCTGTTTCGGAGGAGTTCGATAACAAACACCGTAACACGAGATTTTTATATACTAGACTAGACTAGATAACATGAATATTGATGATGGCTATATAATAATAATTTATTGAATCAGGCGTTACTTTGCGGAGGTCCATATTAATGAACTAAAGCAAAGTAATTGTTTTAGTTCATTATATAATAATAATTTATTTACATTATGAATTATCTTAACCAACATCCTTGTTAACTACGATAGTTCTTCTTTAATTCTTCATGAACTAAAACAATTACTTTGCTCACCCGCGACCTTACAATAGTTACGTTTATGCAAGAAATGTGCGTTCATGCAGTTCCTCCACCTCCACACTGTACGAACACACACAAATCACATAAACCCAACCATCACCACCACCAAGCTACACTGACGCGTTTCGAACTCAACCAGAGCTTATCTTCAGAGTTACCACAACCGTATGCTATGCTACCAAATGTTAAACTAACAAACCAAAACAAATGTTTTAACTTGTCACTGTAACTTCTCAAGTACCCACTTTATTTTTCTTATTCTCAAACTACCCCACAAAAATTAACTTTTATTGACATATTATAAAACTACCTTGAATTTTTTGTTTATTTATTTATAAGGCATATTTAATTAATACTAACTGTTCAAATTCGACCCAAGCCGCAGTAAAGGAGAAGATACTAAATTTAACTGTTCATTAATAATAGACCCCATAGTGTTGTACCTAATTATTTCCATGTATTCATTGCGGCAAGGGGTTGCGTCTGGATGCTCTGGAATGCATGGAAATAATTAGGTACAACACTATGGGGTCTATTATTAATGAACAGGTAAATTTAGTATCTTCTCCTTTACTGCCGCTTGGGTCGAATTTGAATAGTTAGTATTAATTAAATATGCCTTATAAATAAATAAACAAAAAATTCAAGGTAATTTTATAATATGCCAATAAAAGTTAATTTTTGTGGGGTAGTTTGAGAATAAGAAAAATAAAGTGGGTACTTGAGAAGTTACAGTGACAAGTTAAAACATTTGTTTTGGTTTGTTAGTTTAACATTTGGTAGCATAGCATACGGTTGTGGTAACTCTGAAGATGAGCTCTGGTTGAGTTCGAAACGCGTCAGTGTAGCTTGGCGGTGGTGATGGTTGGGTTTATGTGATTTGTGTGTGTTCGTACAGTGTGGAGGTGGAGGAACTGCATGAACGCACATTTCTTGCATAAACGTAACTATTGTAAGGTCGCGGGTGAGCAAAGTAATTGTTTTAGTTCATTAATATGGACCTCCGCAAAGTAACGCCTGATTCAATAAATTATTTAATTCTTCATTGTTAATACTGTTTTAAAGGCACAAAGCAGTTTGACGAAATGTATCTAATCTATGCTGAGGTTTGACTAGAGCCCGCTAGGTCACCCTGGGGACCTCTTGCTGCTCACTCTGTCACTAGGGCAGAGATTTGTCGATAAAAAACTATGAAAACATCATGGCTGAAAATCGCATGAAATAATAATAATTGGCATAGCCAGTAGATGTAGCAAGTTTCAGTTTTGTGGAATTAAACAATATTATACCAAAACTAGCTGTTGTTTGCAATTCCGTCTGCAAAGAATACGGGTATAAAAATAGTCTACGCCCTAATCTCAGACCTACCAAATATAGACAAAAAAAATTATAAAAATCAGTCAAGCCGTTTCGGAGGAGTTCGATAACAAACACTGTGACACGAGATTTTTATATATTAGAAGAAGATAGTTTCGTAACAATACCTTTAAGCTTTTGTAAGATGTAAAATTAGCGATTGACAGCGATAATTATATTCTGTTGAATTTTTGCCCGGTGTTTTGAATATTTACCGTTGAAATCATAATGTTTATAAATAAATGAAAAATACTTAATAATTATGTATAAACGCTTAAAAACGCGATAAAATTTATCAACGCTCTATTTAATTTAGAAAATCCAACTTATAAAAAAAAAAATAAAAAAAAAATAGAAAAAGATACTTCATACTTAACTTGTAAAATCCAACTTGTTAACTTTTTCGTCATGTCTTTGAATCTCGAATTAAGTTCATCGACGAAGATAGTTAATTTAGTACAGTCAACGTCATAAATAAGTGATCATTTATGTACCTTGTCGCTTTTAGTCGTTACATAATTCCGTATGGCTTTTTAAATATGACGTTAAAGTGACAGGGTACAAAAGTAATCACTTATTTAACCCTACAACCAGATGCCAAATTGTCAAAATCGTAATAGTTCGTTATAATGCGCCGCTAGATACTAGATACGCTGTCAAATTACTCATAGTAATAATATTAAAATTAAAAAGTTGAAACAAACACGTTCGAGATGTTTTTGTTTCAACAACTTAAACTAACAACGCTGGGAGCCACCGATGTAGCTCGATTATGAAAAAATAATGATTCGCCACATTGACATGCAAAGAAGTACAAAATAAATATCGATAAGTTAGAAAGTTTTCCCGCTCTTAACGCGACCTTGCATTGCGTAAGACAAAGTCGAGTTCGCCTTACGTTTGTATTTATTGCTGAGCCTGCTTAACGGTCTCTTAAATTGTACATTAACTCGGCTAGATCTAAATGCAGATTACTTACAGACAGACAGCTGTTTTTTTATGGACTGCTCTGTGACCTTGAGAAGTTTCAGTGTATGTAAGTTGACTTAAAATTATTCCGGAATATTTTTGCAGATGGTTAGGATGATGTGACTGAGCATCCCTTTTTATAGCTTTTTCAAATAATTTTTTGACTCAAATGTATACATTTGACGTGATACACTTTGAACATCGTAATGTTGAAAATGCTTATAGAAATATTCAGTTGAAGTTACCCAACGACTTAGATTATTTATACACTAGATAGAGCTTCGGCGGCATGAAAACGTCCCGAAAAATATAAGCCAACTTGGCTTATATGTCATTTGCCTCCCTTCAGTTTGAATGATGTAACGCGATCGTAATATGAAGCTGTCAAAAGAAATTTGTGGACGTTTTGTATCGCAATGTTTGCTACTGACACTCTATCTAGTGCATAAATAATCTAAGCCCAACGACTATGTAGTTGAAATAATCCGGATTAATTTTACTACACGGCGACGGTTGCTAGGCGACAGAAGGCAGTTGCTAGGTAACGCGAGCGACCCTATGCTGTTCGGATGTTAAACCATTCCATCTCACTATAATATTATAAACTTGAAAGTTTTTATGGATGGATGTCTGGATGTTTGTTACTCTTCCAAGCAAAAACTACGGAATGGATTTTAATTAAATTTTACAAAATCTATCTTGCAAAAACCGTAAGAGTTACATGAATATAAATGAACTAAAACAATTACTTTGCTCACCCGCGACCTTACAATAGTTACGTTTATGCAAGAAATGTGCGTTCATGCAGTTCCTCCACCTCCACACTGTACGAACACACACAAATCACATAAACCCAACCATCACCACCGCCAAGCTACACTGACGCGTTTCGAACTCAACCAGAGCTCATCTTCAGAGTTACCACAACCGTATGCTATGCTACCAAATGTTAAACTAACAAACCAAAACAATTGTTTTAACTTGTCACTGTAACTTCTCAAGTACCCACTTTATTTTTCTTATTCTCAAACTACCCCACAAAAATTAACTTTTATTGACATATTATAAAACTACCTTGAATTTTTGTTTATTAATTTATAAGGCATATTTAATTAATACTAACTGTTCAAATTCGACCCAAGCCGCAGTAAAGGAGAAGATACTACATTTATCTTCTCATTTACTGCGGCTTGGGTCGAATTTGAACAGTTAGTATTAATTAAATATGCCTTATAAATAAATAAACAAAAATTCAAGGTAATTTTATAATATGCCAATAAAAGTTAATTTTTGTGGGGTAGTTTGAGAATAAGAAAAATAAAGTGTGTACTTGAGAAGTTACAGTGACAAGTTAAAACATTTGTTTTGGTTTGTTAGTTTAACATTTGGTAGCATAGCATACGGTTGTGGTAACTCTGAAGATGAGCTCTGGTTGAGTTCGAAACGCGTCAGTGTAGCTTGGCGGTGGTGATGGTTGGGTTTATGTGATTTGTGTGTGTTCGTACAGTGTGGAGGTGGAGGAACTGCATGAACGCACATTTCTTGCATAAACGTATCTATTGTAAGGTCGCGGGTGAGCAAAGTAATTGTTTTAGTTCATTAATATGGACCTCCGCAAAGTAACGCCTGATTCAATAAATGAATATAAATGTATGATGGAAATGTATCCCTTAAATAGTTCTACGAAAAAGTCCACGACGGCATTTCTATCTTTAACGTATAAGCCATCACTAAAATAGTCAATAGAAAATACAATAAATTAAATATTTATTTGAATCATTGCACGGAGGTATGGAACCCTTCATGTACGAGTCCAATTCGCACTCGACCGGTTTTTTTATTTAAAGTTATTGCTTTTAGTTCCACTGTGAACGTGAGTGTGCTAGGCCTCCATTGTGGCTGGGGGAGATATGTTGGCTCACGTCCGTTGATCAGACAGGGTTGTTGATAGATTATCGGCGAATGTTTAACGACATTAAGCACGTTAACGATTGCTTTAACGTTAACTCTTAACGACACGTTACGAGTCGCGTTCCCGAGTGCACTAATTGGGTGCGTGATGGGGTTTCTATCAGAGCTTCCAGTGAAAGCTTTGACACTAAAAACGTCTCTAAAGTAGGTAATATCAACTCTATTCATTATTATTATCTCCAGCGCAGTGTACTGTGGTCGCAGTTATTTTAGATTGAGAATATTTCGGATATAATTCGCATTTGTTATTAATTGATGAGTAAAAAATGCTTGTATTAATTAATGTTGACAACTAGCTGAAATATAGCTTCAACAGTAAACAGCTTCGTAGTAGTACGCATATTTTTACCATTTTCGAGTCATGTGATTCCGAAAATCGGTCCCCTGACTGCGCAAAAGATGCAAACACGTTATTGACTGACCAAAATGAAATGAAATGTTCTTATCGCAATATTTTATTTTGATTCCGAGTAAACGTGAAGCGAGTGGGAAGCGTCGAAAAATGTTTTTGTATGATGACTGTCTTGATGTTCTCTTCTACAGATTCTCGTGATATTTTGTAAGTACCTAGTTCAATAATTGGCTAAGTAAAGTTTTTTGAAGAGATGCTATTTATATTTTTTTTCGACAGTGGTCGACTTCAACACCAAGAAACTGCAGCTGTTTTATTTTTATCTCCTTTTATTTATTGGAAATATTTTTTTAAGTGTTCGAGACGACATTTGTGAGATTTTATGGCTGACAAGCGGTTCGTGCTCAGTACTAAGAAAAAATAGAAAAAAAAAACGAATTCAACTGTCGCTTCTGTCAAAGTCAAATGAAATCTAACCGTTTGCGTTTCGTTTGCTGTGCGTTGTCCAAGAAGCAGTTCCATAATAGTGATCGAAAGTATTCAATCGTGATTCAATTATTGTGCATAGGTCGTGGAAAAATGCGGTAAAATTGAAAGTCCGGATTTTATGCGGAGGTCGATAAAAATAGTCAAAAAATCACACTGAGCACACCAAAACGCAAAGCAAACGAAACGCAAACGATTTGACATTGACAGCAGTGACAGTTCACTTCGGTTTTTTTTCTGTTTCTACTAAGTTCTGAGCACGAACGGCTTGTCAACCATAAAATCTCACAAATGTCATCTCAAACACTCAAAAAATATTTCCAGTAAACAATAGAAGATAGAAATAAAACAGCTGCAGTTTCTCGATCTCCAGAACGCCGACTGTCGAAAAAAAATATAATTAGCACCTCTTCAAAAAAGTTTACTTAGACAGTTATATCGAAAAATTCGCGAGCTCATACAACTAACAGCTCCCTAGTAAATACTGATAGATCATGGATTATTATTTGCAGGATTTGTTACTCAAATCAAGTGGCGATACCTGTAATTTATTGTGTAAGTGTTGGTCTCCAGTTAATTAGATGCAATAAAGAGTTTGAGCTATTAATAGTGCTGTCTTTGAAAAGGAGTAAATATTTCATAATCTTTTAAAAATGCAACGTTCAAAAAGCCTGTTCTTGAATCGGCAAAGAAATTGTCGGTAGCATCGGGGAAACGACAACTCGTGGTATTGACGCTATCTGTTAGATATATCTATTGGCGAGCCATATCTACTTGATTGCGGGCTGTTCCCACAATATATATGACGTAATTGTATGTGGATAGAAACAGTAGACACTGTCTTCGTTTGGAAGATAGAATCAGATTTGAGTTACTGTGGTGGCCTATTCTTGTGTACTCTTGTATGGAAAGATAATTGTTGGGGTTTATTTACAAGCATGTCTCTTTTGTCTTGATCGCAATTGAGATAGGAGGGCAAAATAGTTTTAGCGAACTTCTTTATTAATTACCTATAGATATTGCTTCAGAATACTTAGATTTTTTGCAGTATAATCAGATGAGATAGTAGTCAATCACGGGTCAGTTTTGTGTGAAAAAAAAACTCTTTTGTTGGCCACCCGGCCATGGGCGGTACTCGTTTTCTATAGTATTTTATAAATAACTCATAAAATTTATTGAATCAGGCGTTACTTTGCGGAGGTCCATATTAATGAACTAAAACAATTACTTTGCTGACCCGCGACCTTACAATAGTTACGTTTATGCAAGAAGTTAGTTTAACATTTGGTAGCATAGCATACGGTTGTGGTAACTCTGAAGATGAGCTCTGGTTGAGTTCGAAACGCGTCAGTGTAGCTTGGTGGTGGTGATGGTTGGGTTTATGTGATTTGTGTGTGTTCGTACAGTGTGGAGGTGGAGGAACTGCATGAACGCACATTTCTTGCATAAACGTAACTATTGTAAGGTCGCGGGTGAGCAAAGTAATTGTTTTAGTTCATAAAATTTGTAGTTAAGTTAATAAACAATCAAACTACGTAGCTGGCTTATTGAAAAAGTTTTCTATAACTTAAAGGAATTTTTTTGATTACAAAGTTTCAGTATAATAGTTAAATATACACCGTGAAATTTTAGTGGTTGTTTTCCCAAAACGAGGTGATTTAGTATCGATTGTACAATCGTTATAATTACTATTTTGACTAGAGTCAAAAATCCAATTGTGAAAAACGAAAGTCGAAAATGACCGCAAACCAATAGTAACGCTTCGTTGGTACCTAACCTATCGTACGATCGTACGCTACTTGTACCAACGAAGCGTTACTATTGGTTTGCGGTCATTTTCGACTTTCGTTTTTCTCAATTGGATTTTTGACTCTAGTCAAAATAGTAATTATAAATCGATTGTACAATCGAAACTAAATCACCTCGTTTCGGGAAAACAACCACTAAAATTTCACGGTGTATATTAAAACATATTGTATCATTAGTCTTAAGTTTAATTAATATTGTAAGGTACGTTGGGGTAATACCGGACAGATTTTAGACTAGTTGAGAGAGCCTGGTAAAAACTTTTTTTCCTCGGTATCAGTACGCGTCAGATTGTTGAAATATGGCGTTAATGGTTAATAAATAACCGTCGTTTAGGCTAAAATATCGGTTATTACTATAAAATCAAAGGTTAATATGTTATACCTGTGGAAAGATAGCACAAACTATTTCTAAAGTGTGACGATTAATTGGTCATCAAGGGGTAACACCGGATGTAGATGTAGAGGCGCTTTTAATGCTTAGAGAATAAGGTCTCTAAAGGGAATATATCCGATGTTATCCCTTCTGAAACGTATGTAAATTGGAGTCACTAATAACTACAAACTTAAGTATACCCGTTAGATACTTTTTTTTTAATATTTTGGTATCCGATCTTGCCCCTCATACAAAAATTTGGCATATCTGTGACTCTCAAACTTTTCTATGTCACTAGCAAAGCAAAAGGATTTTTTTTCAAAAGATCCTAATTCGTGTTAAGTACACAATTGTTTTTCCATTACTTTTGGCAAAAAACGTGAATTAATGCGAATGATGTTGACGTCCCTTTCCCTGCCCTATTGAGTTAAACATTAGTCCCGAAATTATTAAAAAGTTAGGTATATGCGGTTGTCCATTTTCGACATTTGTTTTTAATGTGGCTTGTCAAATCAACATCTGTCACTAACCGTCAGTAAAAAAAAATAGCTCTGGGTTCTTGTTGGGAAAATGGCATCATTTTTTACTTACAACTTTTTTTTATTTTCAACGGTTTATTAATACGAAAAATTGAGTTATAAGTAGGTAATGAAAAAGAAAAATTCGGTTATCTTCAAATTTCGCCTACTTTTTGACTAGTACCTACATAAAATAGAGATATAAAATGTTGTAAATTATTAATACATAGCTGTAACTAATCAAAAACTATCTCTTTATCTAAAATTGCAATCATTTACCGATTTAAAAACAATAGGTTAGAATTATGACCCCGATGCCACCCTGTATTATGCTCATAATAGTAATCACATTTTAAAACACCGATAACATTTTATAATCATGAAAATTGAAAGTTTGACAATCACTGCTGTATTTTAAATGGGTAAAGATCGGATAGACCTCTTCCGATGTTTGACCGCGAGGGACAAGATCGGATATCGGCCTACAGCGATCATAGGTCTGTTTGAGTCGGATTTATTTAACTACCATCTTGTGAAACTAATTAGTCTGACAATATAATCACAAAAAAAGCACCAGTTTCATCAAAATACACAAAATAAATTACAGGGGTAAGAACGGATAGACAAAAAATCACGAAAATGGCCTTGCTGTGTTTAACAGCGTGAAGCACACGCCCGACATCACGGAGAGGTTGGCGGAGACTTGCGGCCGAGACGGAATAAAATGGCGTCTTGCGCATTGTTGCCAACATTAAGAAATATAGCCAAATTTGGCGGAAATTTGATTGCTACGTTCTTTCCCCACATCCGTTATTACCCCAACGTACCTTATGCCTTTATGGGCAACTGTTGTTACCTACCTCTATTTTTTTTTCTCATCCTATGTACACAGTTATACAATAAAAAAATTCTGATTCTGATTCTGATTCTGAATAACAAATTGAAGTAAATTCAGCATGAAAATCAAGTGGTAAGTCGTAAATGATGTCACCCCTCCTCCCAAAACGCTCGTAACTTGTGATTAATTTGACAGTTCATCAACGAAACGGAACGGAGGGTCGTAAAAATGACGATCAAACTTTCATACATTATTAACTATCACATTACGCCTGTTATACTCAAAATATCAAAAGTTTCTCGCAGAACCTAAAGTTTTACTTAACCGAAAAGGACATGGGGAATTCAAATTGTAATTTTATACATATTGGTCATAAACACCGTAAGAAATAAAAGTTGTCTTTCCTGTTATTAGCGACTCCGAGTCAGAAAACTTAAGATTCGTTGTAATGGGCTGAAAGTTGGCCTGGCGTTCCACACATCGGAAAGTTTCGTGTGTTAATCATTGCTCGCGCGCATATCGAAAGGGTGAAGTCTAGAGGTGCAGTAATTACGGACCGCCGGATTGAGACGAGTGCGAGACGGTTTGTGGTTCAGAGCACAGAGCTGTGAGAAGGGCGCACTTGATAGAATAAAAGTTTTATGGAAAAAAATCAGGACCTGTTTTACAAGAATTTGATCAGTTGCTGATGTAATAATCTATTCTATGTGAAATAGAATCATCGACCGCTCGATTAAAGTCCCTTTAAAGTTTAGACAGGCCTCGTTGATTTCTTGTTTAGTCACTCTATATTTTGCTGTTACTCTTAACTATTATCAACATACAAGAAATTCGTAATTCGTCTCGTCTAGTTCAACCTACCAAGCTTTGCTTGTAAATATTTTCTGCCACATTAATATATCTGTATAGCCGACCAAGTGACAGTTCCAATATTGACATTACTCGGATATTTATTAATTCGTGCGGTGATTACATACACCGCATTGTCTGTTTCGGTCTAACCAACCCCGTTTTCTTATTGTAACTAAATTAACTATTTTTGTTTGTTTTCGCATTTGTTGTAACTCTAGCTAAGTTTTTGTTTTGAATCTAAGTTTATTTTTAAGTAAAGTATTTGTACCCCGAGTTTTGGTCGCCATGTGATGTGATAGGTATAGTCTAGTGCAGTACTAACGACAAACCTTTTTCTAAACGATACTTTTTCATAAACCATTTTTATTTAATGTTTTATTTCGCTACGTAGTGATTGCGCTGTTTCACAGCTCCCCGTACGTGCCGTACGACCGCAAACGCCTACGTAAATCAGCTGGCACACAAATTAACGCCGGTTTAGCTTAATTTATCGTTAGTGTTCCTGTTTTAACACTGTCTAAGAGAACAACTCGTCACGAAACTTTAAGGGTAAAAATTAATGCCAATGCCAAGTATACACGGTGTCAGCTGAGGTGGTTGTCATCAGGAATATTTGACAAGATGATTAGAGAGGATCACTTAGATAATTTTGAAGTGAACTTGCTTTAGTACAAAAGTTTAGCGTATTCAAAATAATCAGGAATCACCAATTTTTTTGAAAAACTTCTCTTAGACCATGCGACGCCCTAGAAAACATTATTCATATGAAACTTAATACTTTTTTATACTGTCCATCATCATGTGTATTCTGTAAAATGAGACCATTACGTGCCCTGTAATAAACAAAGTCTAAGTAAAAATATCCTTTTTTTTTTATATAAGAGGTGGCAAACGAGCAGACGGGTCACCTGATGGAAAGTGATCACCGTCGCCCATGGACACCCGCAACACGGGGGGCATCACAGGTGCGTTGCCGACCCTTTTGAGAATTGGTAGGCTCGTTTTTTAAAGATCCCTAAGTTGTAACGCTCTGGGAATGCTGCCGCAGAAAGCTGATTCCAGATCTTTGTCGTGCGAGGAAAGAAGTTTCGCTTAAAACGCACGGTACTAGAATGCCAATCATCAAGATGGTGAGGATGGAAAGACAAACGGTTCCTCGAAGTGCGGTAGTGGAATTTAGCCGCAGGCAGCAATTCGAACAGTTCGTCAGAACACTCCCCATGATAGATACGCTATAATATACAGAGAGACGCCACATCCCTCCGCAAAGCCAAAGGATCCTTATTCAGTTTACGGTATAACAAACACTCGAAAGTCGAAGAATCTACCACCGGTTCGGAAAAACCGCGGAAAGACAACTCCACAAGGTATAATTATTGTTTTCAACCAATACACTTATCGCTATCGTATTCACTAGTTCTTTCTGTCAAACGGTATGAGACGGTGACTAAAAGAGATAGTGAAAGAGATGGCAAGCGTCTGCGCGTTAGACAATACGGCCTCTAATCTACATTGTTTTCACATTTGGAATATTTACCACAGCTAAATTTTTTGAAATAGAATTTAAAAAAAAATTGAGACAGCCACCAACTTTTTGGACAAAATTAACTTTGATTGAAAATTATCTAAATGACCTTCTGAATCACCTTAAAAAACATTCGCATCGTTTTAAAGGTCATTCCTTAGACTCTAAATAGAAAATCAGCTTACTCACTTCGAAGTAACATTCTTAGGTGAACAAACAACTTTATCTTGATGGTCTACTTTGGCCCTTGAAATTGAATTGGATTGCGGAACCGAACCGATACGCGGAAAACTATTTCCGCCATGTTTGTTTGTCAACTCGTAACCCGATAACAGCCTAATGGCGATGTGGGCGACACGCCATGGAAAGAGCGAAAAACAGCGACTTTTCCAGATAATAGGAGTGACGGTGTTGCTCTGGTTTTGCGATTATTACTATCGAGCATGGGGCTATAAATAGTTATGGATTTTTATTAGCATCACACACGGTAGGTACCTACTGTGGTGGGGTGTACTCGTAGCTGAAAAAGAACTAACGTGTGGCGTAGCTGAAAATAACTAACTAACTTTAACTATTTAAATGAAAACTTGGACTTCAATTATAATATATGGATTTAATTCACATTATACAAAGAACATTTCACTAGCACGGCTTATCCAAGAATGGCTGCCCAGGCCGTCCGCTGTCCGCTGTTCGTTTGTGGATCCGAATTCTAGAAGACACAAATTCAATTTTACGAAACAGTGACACGGTCTCGGTGTCCAGTTGAGTGTCTACAGTACGTTGCAGATTTTGAACTGTTAAATTAAAAACGAAAATATCGTGATGAATGCTAATAATAATAACATTTGGATTTTTGTATAAGGGACCTAGAAACTTCTTTACAACTTTAATATTCAATATTATCATTTGTAGAGTTTAATAGTAGATTGTACACCAAGGGGATAAAGCACTGCATTATGTCACGGGCGCGATATTGAATCCTGAGCGTATCGAGGGACTCCAGATTTAACTCCCGAGCGTAGGGAGGGGGTTTTTAGTTGATTCCCGAGCGAAGCGAGGGAAATAAAAAGGGAGTCCTGAGAGCAGTGAAGGATTTAAGCGCGCCCAAGGCAAAATCAGTTTTATCCCCGAGGAGTATACTCTACTTTTCTCACCTTTTGCGAGACAATAAAAACCAAGGCTACTAGGAAAATACTCGAAATAGACCCAGAAGCACTGATTCTGACACTGACTTTGCGCCTTTCGCAGTTTTCCATTTGTCGAAATCTTTGTAAGCTTTCAAGTATTTTTCCTTCGACTTCTCTGGGAGTACATTATTATCAATTTCTAAAGCCGGCTTGCGCAGACCTGGGTTAGCTACTTAACTCCGAGCGAGTTAACTGCTAACCCAGGGTTAACAAGTGTCAAAATGTATGGAACTGTCATTCTTAACCCAGGGTTACCGATTTAATTTTTTTACCCTGAACTGTGCAAGTGGTCCTAAGGCGTCTAATTTAATGGAATCAGGAGTCAAATCCCTTTCGTCAGTTGATATTTTCTTAATGTTTTATCTTCTTTTGCAGTTTTGATACTTAAAATTGCAGCGTATTGAAACACTCGCGGCTTTTGTTTTAAGTATTTGACTTTGTTTTCGTTCGGCCGCGGAGTTACAAATAAATGAGGCGCGGCGGCGGCGCGGCCCGCGGGCCCGCGGGGCTGAGCACGTTGAGCACGTGCACGGGCTGCGCGCCGGCCTGCACGCCGAGCGATTTTGAAATTAGACTTTAAGTGCATACCAATAAGAACTACGAGAAGTGAGAATCACATTACTGCCCGGTGGGTTATGATGAAATTCAGTACAACATTACTGCCCGGCGGGTTATAATGAAATTCAGTACAACATTACGCCCCGGCGAAAGCCAAGGGCTATAATGATTTACTTTGAGAGAGGTTTGCATGATATATAATAAGGCATTGTCGAGCAGGTGGTGTGAAAAAATTAATAGACTAAGGGGCTGTTTCACCACCCACTGTGTCAATTTTAACTGACTGATAAATGTGATGCCGTCTCCGTCTATTCGAACCAAACAAACAGAGACGGCATCCATCACATTTATCCGTCAAATAAATTTGATCAATGGATGGTGAAAAAGGGGGTTAATAAAAGTCTTCATGGCCTTTTTCTGATGCAGAAACTGTCAAAAAAGTGGTACAACACTTATTGGTCGACTATACCACCTGCATAAAGTAATATGCCTGAATATTCAACTAAATGGTGACGTAAATACTTGTGAAAAAAAATGTTTCTTCTCAACGCTTTGTTGTAAAAGTTTCTCGTCAAAATGAATACGATGAGTTACAATATCGCTCAATATCAAAGGTAATACTTTATAGATTGTAATTTATTCACAACCATGTTGATTGTACGGAATATTTATAATCTTTTTTTAGGGTTCCGTACCCAAAGGGTAAAAACTCCGTCCGTCCGTCTGTCCGTCTGTCCGTCTGTCCGTCTGTCACCAGGCTGTATCTCGGGAACCGTGATAGCTAGAGAGTTGAAATTTTCACAGATGATGTATTTTGGTAGCCGCTATAACAAAAAATACTAAAAAATGGAATAAAATAAATATTTAAGGGGGCTCCCATACAACAAACGTGATTTTTTTTGTTCGTTTTTGTTCGATATTGATAACGGCATCAGGTAGAAGCTTGAAATATTCACAGAATATTAAATTATGTATTGACTTTAAAATTAAATCATTATCAGTAAATTAAAATAAAAAAATATTTAAGGGGCTCCCATACAACAAACGTGATTTTTATAGATAATTGTACGGAACACTTTGTGCGCGAGTCCGACTTGCACTTGGCCGGTTTTTAAATTATGCTTCATTTGAAAAAATATATTTTGAGGTAAAGTGCATTTGTTTGACTCTTTTATTTTCACGTGTTTTTTTTTAAGGAACTTAACAAAGTTTTAGGTTAGTGCGGGAATTAAAAAGAGTAAACAAGAAAGTAATAGTAAAAAACAAAACATAGTGCAAAGCAAATAGGTTTAAAAAATTCCTGTCATATACATAGGTTCCTTGTATTTGTTTTACTAAGTAGTTAAATTGAAAGTGACGTACATACGAACCTCACCTACGTTTATTAGCATTTCCATAGAAGTTCAACCAATGAGGTGACTTCATAGTTGAACTAGCCAGAACTAAGCAATTAATAACGTAGGCGGGTAATACGAGGAAATTATTAATTAATTCTTCGTAACTGAAACTCTTATATACGTGTAAGGGGGTCCCAAACAACCAATGTAGAGTGTCCCCACTTTGCCTAAATTTGACTTAGAAGCAGGGCTAATAGCGGATTTTTATACATACGGCTATTCATGTTGTTTAAGTAGGTATATTTCTCAAGAGCATCTGGATGGTTGGTTGTCTTCTACTGTGCGTTTTTCCAGGAATTTCCTGCCTCGCACAGCAAAGCTCTGGAATGAGGTTCCTGCTGCGGTATTCCCAGACCGATATGACCTTCAAGCTTTCAAAAAAAGAGCGTACTCCTACCTAAAAGGCCGGCAACGCACTTGTGACTCTTCTGGTGTCGCAGGTGTCCATGGGCGACGGTAATCGTTTACCATCAGGCGATCCGTCTGCTAGTTTGCCCCCTATACCATATAAAAAAAAAAAGAGCAAACGAGTAATACTTTAGAGATCACTTTAAACATGAAACTACCGTGAGACTCACTCGTAGTGAAAATAAACGGATCACTCACGTCTTAAAACGAGTACTGCACGTTTGGCAGCCGCCGTGACGTGCGACTCCGAGAGGAAGGGCTACGGATTAGCCCGAAACATGTCGAGTTAAACTCGTTTTAAGACGTGGGTGATCCGTTTATTTTCACTACTTTAGAGATCAAATTTATTTATCATCAGGCCAAATACAGGATTTCGACATTATTTTATGTGCATACCGTCATAGTCGTTTATTTATTTGTATACCATAGTTCGTTTTAAAATAAAGTATCATGCTTTGATTGTAGGTTTAAAAGCAAGCCAACATAAAATTCAACTTCAACTATTTCCTTCACAGAAAAGTTTATGAACACTAGCTGAGTCTTTTCATAACTACTTACATCGATGAACAAAAGTGGCCAGAAATGATGTTGCCAGAAGTTGGGCAAGTTCTGGCAAGGCCTGGATGGCGCTCTAGTGCTCGTTTCGGCTCGACTTGCTCGAGTTCGAGCGATTTAGAGCACTTTTCACCACGTCCCAACTTTCGCTGGCTTAGCCGGTCGGTGCAAGTTAAAAGCGAGACGCGACAAAAAATACAAGGTCTGTGTTGTTACGTGCGTTAACCGCGGGTATAATTTATGCTCTGAATTATGTAGTATATTTTTATGTTATTTTTCTTTATTGAAGAAAACAAACAGCAAAAATCATACATAAAGGTAATACAAGCAGGTAGAACATAAACCAGCAACGTTTTCACTTGTATATCGATACTTATAAGAAGAATGTAATGCACAAAGTAAAAACAACAAAAGTAATAAAAATAAGACTTTATTCAATGAACACATGCAGACAACGGATTTCCCCTAAGTATATTGCACAATATTTAAACTAGTCCCTATCTTATGTTATTGCGTTATTTATGCATGTAATACATGACTGTAACCTGTTCAACGCCAAGCCTAGTTAATCATAAAGTTACTTTAAACTTTTTCCCATTGCGTGAAAATCGGTTTGACTTTTTAATTTGTGACGCAAATATCTATCGTTGGCGTTAAAAAGGTTAATCGCGCATTTCTTGTTTATTTATTTCGAGGATCTAACCATTTTATTGAAATTTAATATGTGGGGGTTTTCAGGGGCTAACAATTGATCTAGCTTGGTTTTATGACGTGGAAACACGTATTATCGATTATTAGGCCAAGCGAAGCATTTTATACGAGTACTGAGTAGGATCATAACATAAGTAACACTTCCACTCTTCCAAAGTGCCGCCGCCGATACGAGCTTATGCACGCTGTTTATTTGTACTCACAAAAAATGCTTATTTACGGTCGGAGTGTTGCTCTAAGTTTATTGTACGCTTTAAACTTTAATTTTATATGTATTTAAATAAGGCACAGTCAAAGCGCAAATATCGGGCGTTTGAATCTATTCATGTGCAGCTTGGCGTCACACTTACAGGCGTTTACACGTAATATCAATCATGAGGATCACAGGGAAGATGCATACATGCTTTTTTTGTTACTTTGTCCCTGGTAGGAAAGAGATAATCATTTGACTTTTGATTTGCCAAAAGTTGTAGTGAAGCATAAGAGTTTATTTCGTTAATTTCAAATTATTTCCGCTATCCGTCTATACTTGCACCTTCCCAACGACGCCTTTTAAGAACTGTAGAACACTCCCTCAGTCGCTATGTACTCGATAACTTCGATCCTTAACAGTTTCCATTTTTAACGGAAACGTTCTCTTATTACACTATTGCGTTCCACTTTAGTAATATTTTAAGTTCTTTTAGTCTAGTGATAGTGTTATTATAGTTAACGACCATTTTAGCCTAGTTGGTAGCGACCCTGCCTACGAAGCAAGAGGTCCTGGGTGCAAATCCCGGTAAGGGCATTTATTTGTGTGATGAGCACGAATATTTGTTCCTGAGTTATGGATGTTTTCTATGTATTTAAGTATTTATTTATCTATACATATAAGTATGTTTATCGTCGTCTAGTACCCATAGTACAAGCTTTGCTTAGTTTGGGACTAGGTCGATTTGTGTTAGATTGTCCCCTAATATTTATTTATTTAGTTATTAGTCACAATGTTAGTGTATTTATTGAACGTAGTAATAATATACAGAGTAATTTTTTAATCAGTGCACAAATTTTATTATGTAATTCAGTATCGTTGAAATAACAAATTTCATTATAATATTTATTACTTAAATTTTATGTTTTTCATAGTAACTCGACCAAATATTGGATGAATAACTATGAACAACCCAAATTTGAAAATGTAAAAAAAAATCTCAAACAGATAATCGTGATCTATCAACGATACTGAATCACAATATCAAAATTTGTGCACTGATTAAAAAATTACTCTGTATTTAAAACATTATTGTAGTGACGATAATGTAATATCACAATGACGTATTTCCGAAGTTGGTTAATAAGGAGAAGGTGGGGTCAGTCTACAGGGAAATTTAAATTGTAGTGCATAAATCTAAACCTTTAAACTGCAATACCTGCTGTAATCATAGGAACTGCAATCTACTATGAGTAATTTCAGTGATGGTAGTGTTGCAGTATGCAGCACTTTCGCCGGAATTTGTCAAATCTGAACTTATTACCCGACTGCGAGGGTTATGTGTTTGACCCGTATGTATGTTTTTAATTAGTATGTAGGCTGTTTTGGAGACCTCCAGTGGCGAATGAATCTTTCTTAAGTTCAAAGTTACCTAAAACAATTTATGTTTTACTAGGTGTTGCATGCGTAATTAGTTAAATCTGGCAGTTAGACTTAGCGTTTACGATTTTGAATTTTACATTGACTTTTATTTATTGACGAAGCCTACGCTGCGGATCTGATCTTATTGTATCCTTTTCTCTTGGTTTTTCATTAATAAATAATTTGATATGGATAACGTGAGAATATCGGGGTAAGCGGGGGGGGTGGGTTAGCTACTTGAAATGGCAATGGGCAGGCCGCAGGTTCAGGGTGGATGCAAATCGCTTCCAATCGTAATGATTGGGCATCAATGAGGAAGGCCTATGTCCAGCAGTGGACGTCCTACGGCTGAAATGATGATGATGATGATAATAATCGGGTTATAAGTAGACCTTGTGTAATTCCAGACGTCCAGCCGTTTTAGTGCAAAAGAGTAACTACACCCATACATAATTTCGCATGTATTATTTCAGAAGAATATTGACGATATTTTAAGGGACATAGTAAATGATGAATACTTAAGCCAGCAGTACAAGGGTAAATTAACCATTAACTTAAATCCCTACACCACAGTGCTTAATATAAGCCGTCCAGTATATCCCTCGTTGGAGGGAGCCGACCGCAATGGGCACGTCTTATGCTTAGCCAGTACTATATGAGCTGTTACCTAAACAATAGCTTGGATACTATGCCAGCCTACGCTGATCACCCGTCAGCTAGCTTTGTGTTAATCCTAATGGATGTGTATGCATGTATGTATGCATGTTATACATGTTTAGCTTTTAGCCCACGGCATATTCAATTTGAAATTTGATATCATTTCGAGCTTGATTAATGAAAGTACTACTTAACTACTACTACTACTACTACTACTACTACTACTACTACTACTACTACTACTACTACTACTACTACTACTACTACTACTACTACTACTACTACTACTACTACTACCAGGGTGCAGTGACCCAAAGTTGGTCTTGGTCTTTGGTCTTGAAAGTGAGTGTAGCAAATGTTTTTTCATTACTCATGCCCTTAAAATGTTACTTTAGTCTCTGCATATCGGGACTTAGATTGAAATTTATTGTCTATATTTTTTAACTGAAACAATTTATTTTGCTAAAATTCTTGCTTTTTGCTTTGGTTGGGTTCATTAATATGGACCTCCGCAAAGTAACGCCTGATTCAATAAATTACTCTATAATCAACTTAATCGCACAATTATTAAGAGATTTGACTAATATACTGTGACATATTATTCTGAAATATTTCAGCAGAAGACTTGAGTAAATTTGAATGAACAACCCTGTAAATTTCTGTCACTTTTTCTAATTACGGTCGAGAAATGTTTTCATACGTCGACGTTCAAAACCGTCAAAGGCTCGACAACATCTTGAATGAAAACTCACAAAAAAAGCTTGACAAAGATCTGATCAGTTCAGTTATCCCAATTATGGTCTGCAATATTCCGCATTGCTTTTAAAAGATTTTCTATTTTTACCCCCGACACAAAAAGAGGGGTGTTATAAGTTTGACTGCTATGTGTGTGTCTGTCTGTAACATCATAGCCCTTAAACGGGTGAACCGATTCGGATGCGATTTTTTTTATTTGAAAGCAGGTTTTTTTGCAATGGATTCTAAACATGTTTCATCAAAATTGGTTCAGCCGTTTCAAAGTTATCAGCTGAGGAAGGGATCTTAGGCGCATAATGGGCATTTAATTTATTTTCAAATATATAAGTGATCTAATTGCGTTGGGTTTTTAAAATTTATAGTTATCTTGACATGATTACTTTACATATATTATTATTATTTCGTACTCAAATTTTCATTAAATTATCGTTGTCATTTGCGACTTGATTTAACGCTGTTCAAACCATTTTCCGATATAGCAAATTTGTATACTGCATCAGACTCGCTGCACAAATACTTCCTGCAGGCTAATAATACGGTATTAAACCAAAGCGCCTATCGGCAAATGATGTTTGCCGTTGCGCTCAAATATGGCTCGTCCATGCAGCTCGGAACCAAATAGTGTGCAGATTTGTCACTGCATACAGTTGCAATTATTACGTTTGTAAGAAGTAACCATAAATTAAAAAAAAAATTAAACCCCCTACGAAATAAGGTCATGGTCTAAGAGCCGTTGAAGATCGACCTTCACCGATCTGTTAACTCGATGAGACATATATTTTATCAAATATAATTTATAAACAAATATGCCTATGATAACTTGCCTATCGAAAAGTGTTCATAGCTATTTTTTTTTGTTTTATTGTTGAGTGCCTTTAGCCATCTTCCAGCTCCATCATCAGACCCTGGTTACTATCTGGGATCAAAGTACTCGTCAAGACGAATCAAACGAGTCCAAACTCGATGGGGCTGTGTCGTTTTATTGTGGAGTGCCTTTGGCCATATTGAATTAATGAAATTACGAATTACCCCATCGAGTTTGGACTCGTTTGATTCGTCTTGACGAGTACTTTGATCCCAGATGGTAACCAGGGTCTGATGATGGAGCTGGAAGATGGCTAAAGGCACTCCACAATAAAACAAAAAAAAATAATCTATGAACACTTTTCGATAGGCATATTTGTTTATAAATTATATTTGATAAAAAATACGTCTTGTCGAATTAACAGATCGGTGAAGGTCGATCTTCCACGTCTCCTCTACTATCACAAAAGTTTGAAAATAAAGTTAATGCCCATTATGCGTCTTAAGAAAAATACCTTCCGCAGCTTACATAAGAGCTGATAACTTTGAAATGGCTGTTCCAATTTTGATGAAACATATCTAAGAACCATCGCCAAGGAACCTGCTTTCAAATAAAAATTACCGCATCCAAATCGGTTCACCCAGACAGACATACACACACACATAGCGGTCTAACTTATTGTGTCAGGGCTTAAAAAACTTCTGGTCGTGATCTTGGCCTTCCATCAGGCGTACTTGTGGTCAAACGCAAGCTTATATTGTATAAAAAAAAATCGATGAAACTTCCATTTTAAAAGCTATTTATTATTTAACTCGTTTTGTTAGTTCGCGATTACGTAGTTAGTTAAGTAAGTAGAATTCACCCACTTCCAGAAGCAGAAAGATTTAAAAATTGGTATGCGTAAATGTTGTCTTTCTCTCATTTTTTTACAATACAAGTATATTCAGAAAGAAGGCCAGAATGAAAAATTAAAATTTTAACTGAAACTTATTCCTATGTAAGCTATGTTCCTGGCAGCGGACGTTTTTTACACATTTCATGCACTCCACGTCCTGGCTGTAAGCGGGCCTTAAATTTAATATTATTTTCATCTCTACGCTCGCCTTTTGTTTAAAAATGTTCAAAACCATGGATTATAGTTTTCAGTGGTACCATTAAAAGTTATTAAAACTGTAGAGCTTTAATGAATGAATGAATGAACGAATGTATTTATTTACACCAAAATCATTGTGTTAGTTACAAATTAGCCTAATGTTACTTAGATATTAAAAAATTAATAAAACATTAATTAATTAATATTACCTGTTTTTTTTTTGTGTAACAGCATACTAAATAAAAAATAAAATAAAATGCAAAACTTCATAGTATCTTTCACGTAAACTTGGAAACTTTTTTTAGTGAAAACCCTAAAATGTTCCCAGTCCCAACAAGGTAAAAAAAACAAGTACCTACCTACTTAAAAATAAATTCGATAAAAAAATGTACGTAATAGGAAAATTTACGCTAATTCTTCCAGAAATGCAAGTGCTTGTACTGCATAAAACGAGTTGTTTAATTGCATCTTGAGTTCCTCATTTAGACATTTTCAGAGAATGCATCTTGCGAAGCTCTCGAGTTAAGTTGTCTGTAGTCTCGGAGCGTCAACAGTGTAATGTGGTTCTAGACGATTTGAAGTACCTTCTTCTGGGTCCTGCATTGAATAGTCTTCGAAGTATTATAAAAGAAATAATCCGTTTTAACTTTGAATTATTGCAACCTTTATATTGCTATTCGGAAGCTGCATTGCATTATTAACTATATTTATCATCATCATCATCATCATTTCAGCCGCAAGACGTCCACTGCTGGACATAGGCCTCCCTCATTGATACCCAATTATTACCACGGACTGGCAAGCGCAGCATGGGACGTCCACAAAGATTTGGTGAAGGCCGCAGGTTCAAGTTGGATGCAAGTTGCTTCCAACCGTAATGATTGGGTATTAACTGGGTATATTACGCAACCGTAATTATATGGTGGTTGTGAACTTCCGCAAATTGAATGAATCAATTGAAACCAAATTATAACTTGAATTAATCAGAATTTTCCCTTCTCATGCTCTAAACTAAAATGTACGTCAATATATATGTATGTAGCTTCACGAAGCAAGAGTAAGTAAACGTATCATTGTATCACAATGAAGGTAAAAAGTAACTACTTTTTGATTTACTCACAGTGACTTAGGCAAAATAAATACAGCCAAGAATATAATCTGTATTGTGTCACTAAAATTAAATGAAATTGCAAAACACAAAGTGTTTCGGTTAAAAATGAACACGAAATACTTACACAATGTAAGATCGGAATAAACTCTGACTCTACGTCTATTTTCTAAGACAGCTAAGTTTTTAGTTATCATCATCATCCCAGCCCACTGTAGGGCACAGGCCTCCTCTCAGAATGAGAGGGCTGGGGCCGTAGTTCCAACGCGGGCCCAGTGCGGATTGGGAACTTCACACCCACCATTGAATTTCTTAGCAGGTGTAAGCAGGTTTCCTCACGATGTTTTCCTTCACCGTAAAGCTCATGCTAAATTACAAATTTACCATGAGCATGTTTTTTTTAGTAAATATTTATTTTAAATATTATAAGCTGAAACTATCAACTTTTTTATAAATTGTAGATCATAGAGGTATACGTTTGTCCACAATAGCGATCATGGTGTAATGGTATTTTTTAGTAAAAAACTCTTATTTTTGCATGGATTGGATTAAGTTTTATCCTCCGATATACCTTGAACGGTGTCAAATATCCAAAGTGCGTGTATTCGGATACTTAGCGCTTCATGGAATAAAATCCAGCAAGTTACTAGTGACGTCAAACCTTGTTCGTGCAATGTCGAACCATCTACAATTACAATAAATCATACTGTTTATTGAGCGGGTTTCGAAAATATTACTTTTATTTAATAATAGCTTGAAAATAATGTTAAGACCATTACAAAATCAAATGATGCATATAAAGTAGATCGAATTAGAAGTGATGAAATCCGTGCAAGAATTAAACTCACAGAAGTCACGGACATAGCTCGAAGAATCGCCAGTCTCCAGTGGCAGTGGGCAGGGCACATCGCTCGTAGAATTGATGGCCGATGGGGCTGAAAGGTTCTCGAGTGGCGTCCAAAGACCGGAAGACGCAGTATAGGTAGCCCTCCAACAAGATGGAGTTACGACCTGGTTAAAGTTGCGGGAACGTGTTGGATGCGGATGATGATATTTGATGCCTTGGGGGAGGCCTATATTCAGCAGTGGACGTCTTTTGGCTAAAATGATGAATATAAAATAAATTATTCGCCGTTGATAATCTTAAAAGGGTATAATTTGAAAAGGATCCCCACAGGTTGTTCCGAAACTCAAAGATAACGTGGTACAGGGAGACCGATAAAGTTAATATCACTTATAGAAAAATAAGAAAAAAACCAAGCCATTAAGCTATGCAATACGAACAACAAACCTCAGTTAAGGCCGGCGCCCACTGACGGCATGGCACGGCGTGGCATTTTATTACTATCAAGTTATTTTGAATCTTATTTCAATGATTTTAGAATTCACGTTACTTTATTTTGATACCACGATGCCGCGACGTCCTGAGGACCGATGCCACGCGTAACCAATAAAGTAACATGAATTCTAAACTCATTGAAATAAGATTCAAAATAACTTGATAGTAATAACGAGGAAAAAATCCCAAAATGACTTGTCTTATAATATCAAGGTTTTTCATCCGAAACAATGCCGCCGTGAAAATTATGCCATAATTAAAAGTCATAAAAACACCACGACTCTTAAGTTATTTCTTTGGAAAATATTTTGGAAATTTTAATTATGGCTTATGAATAAAACATAAAGGCCTACTTGTTTATATGTAAATAAGTTTTTTCTTTAACGCTTTGAGGCGGACGTTGGTTAAGACTCAAAGACGGGTTTTCGTAGTAGTTAGTATATCACGATGTAGACATCCCGTCCGACAATGTAGGATAAAAAGGAAATTTAATCTTACTCTGACGCTCAATTGTCACACGTATTAACTGAGGCTAGGCCATAAAGTCAGTTACCTCTATGCCGGCTGTTTAACTTCTGTTGAAGAAAACAAATAGGGAAAGGCCCGGGAGGATTTCGAAAAACCTTTAATAATGCATCTTTGCAATCAAATACGTCCCACTGATAGGTACACGCTACCTCCCAAAATAAAAGAGCTTGGGCTTAAACTGAAATTATAAAATTATCTTTCTCTGAAAATTGTCCTAACGAACATTGTGTTTTAAAAATGTTACCGTAACCTTTTTTCAGGCATAACTTTGATAAATAATTTGCAATTTACCATGAGCTTTACGGTGAAGGAAAACATCGTGAGGGAACCTGCATACACCTGAGAAGAAATTCAATGGTGTGTATGTGAAGTTCCCAATCCGCACTGGGTCCACGTGAGAACAACGGCCCAAGCCCTCTCCTTCTGAGAGGAGGCCAGTGCCCTGCAGTGGGACGTATACTAGGGGCGTTCAATAAAAAGTGAGAATGAGTATGTTATAAACAACTTTTACTAAATGTCATTTTATTTTTCGACATAGTCACCTTTTAGCATAATACACATAGTATATCTTTTTTCTAAACTTAAAATTCCATTTTTAAAAAAGGTCTCATCTTGAGCACTTAAAAATCTTGTACTGCAGCGACTACCGCGTCGTCGTCTTCAAATTTCTGGCCTCTCAGGTATTATTTCAATCTCGGAAATAGGTAGAAATCACTGGGAGCGAGATCTGGTGAATACGGAGGATGCTTAAGGATATCGAACCCAGCATCACGTATTGCAGCCATTGCAACGGCGGACTTGTGTGCCGGGGCATTGCCCTGGTGGAACAGCACAACTTTCGAGAGTTTACCTCGCCGTTTTTCGCGGATCTCATTGTGCAATGTTGCTATTTGGTTGGCGTATAAAGTGCCCGTAATAGTGGCTCCATGCTCGAGATACTCAATCATTAATACCCCTTTACCATCCCAAAAAACAGAGCCCATGACCTTACCGGCAGATGGGCTCACCTTGAATTTCTTCGGAGTTGGAGATGATGGCCTTTTCCATGTCATAGACTGCAGTTTCGTTTCAGGGTCGTAATGATGGAGCCATGTTTCGTCCATTGTTATAAATCGCGCCAAAAAAAGTTCCCGGTCTTGCTGCATCAGGTTCAAAGCTTCTTGACAAATCTCTAGTCTAGTTTGTTTTTGCGTGTCAGTAAGCATTCTTGGTACCCAACGCGCAGATACCTTTTTCATACCCAAGCGTTCATGTAAAATATTATGCACGCTCCCCGTTGAATCTTTACATTTTCAGCAATAAAACGAACTGTGACACGACGATCCGCCAAAACTGAGTTTTCGACTTTTTTCACAATTTCTTCAGTTACTGCTGTAGTAGGGCGTCCGGAGCGGGGGTCGTCCATTGTCGATGTTCTTTCACGTCTAAATTCGGCGCACCAACGTGCGACTGTCGAATACGGAGGAGCATTAGACCCTAAAGTGTCCCGCAAATCCAAATTGACTTGGTCCGTAGAAAAATTTTTCAAATACAAGTAGTTGATAACGGCGCGCAGTTCAATTTTCTCCATTTTCGCTAACGCACTCAATAGCACTGCAAAGAAATTACCGTATATTTTTTTAAACAAAAGACAGTTAGTTTTTTTTTTCATAGCAATCAGCTAGATAGATTAGCTTTACCGGCCAGTATTTAATTTCGTAATATTAAAAGAGTTTGCATCTCATTCTCACTTTATATTGAACGCCCCTCGTATAGGCTGGGATGATGACGATGAGATCATGTGTCAAGAAAAGCGCGGGTCAAGGCTAGTTTTTAATATTTAAAATTTTTGCATAATATTTATGAAGTACTTAAATAAAACAAAGTATGTATGTATGTATGTATGTAAAACTCTTTATTGTACGTAAAACATGAAAACTAACAGTTAACAAGAGAAACAGATGTACAAAGGCGAACTTATCCCTTAAAGGGATCTCTTCCAGTTAACCTTTGAACGATTGACAGGACACCAGAGACAAGAGTAGGCATACAATGCAGAGTAAAAAGAGTCGAAATCAAAAGTAAACCCAAACCAATAAACTTAACATAATCAATACATAAACATACAAAGAATACACGCAAGTACACACTAATATAATATATCATGAATACAAAAGACTAATACATATCATATCAACATAAATGGACTAACTACAAAGTAAACGTGTTGTCATTTGTTTACGTGGTAAATTTGAAATTACTTCGGCAGTTTCATCCCCCCATGACGCATGGCTTGTCAAGAATGATGTAGCACAAAACGATCGGTCTTGCAGCTGCGTCTGTTTGTTTGTCTGTCCATCGATTTGTTTACCGCATTGTTTTTCCTTTGTTTTTGAACGTTGTTTATTTATGGCCTGTCATGATTGTGACCAAGTTTATGAAAACAAATGAGTTGCAATTTAATATGACGAAATTTATAACAGTACCTAAGAAATGTGTTGTTGCATCACAAGTGTATGTTTTTTCGTAGTGACAAGTCACGTGAAAATGTGATTGAAAAAATGTTTTAATTTAATTGGTTTAATGAACACCTATATTCAAAAATATATCCATGTGACCATCAAATGGATCTTAAGTGGTAAAAGTGCAACCTTCTGTTCTATATATTATCACAAATATAACTTTTGTAAACAATCTTATAAAAGTTAAGTAATTCAATTAAATTTTAATTACTATCAAACAAACCAAATAAATCATACGGTTGCCAGTAGTGTTTTTTTTGTCTTATTTGTTTGTAGAATTAATAGTTAAAATACATACAATGGTGAGTTAATTAAGTATTTTTAATTTTATTAATTACGCCTTGGGCTTAGAATTCCCTGTAGTAACTAATAAACATGTAAGAAGTGTTTAAGTAACCGTCACTTACATCCTTTACAACGGTTCTTAGATAGGCAATGACTTATGAAATGTCATATTTATTGAGTATGAATTGTCCGTCTCCAGGTTTTGTTTATGTAGGTATACGTAAAAAAAAATTTAAATCCTGAAAAAGCTGTTTACGCTAGAATAAAGATTAAACCAACAAATCTTCACAACTTTCACATTTAAAATATTAGTCGATGAACTAAACTGAGTCTCTTTCAGAATTACTTTAGTTTCACTTCATAATTTATCGTAGGTATACATTGCTGTTTATTCATTTATCTTATCTAACTTAAAAAAAACTAATCGGCGAAAATACCACGCAAACTTTTCCATGAGCTGAAATCATTATTTATGTATTGTTTCAAACCCTTCTTAGCTGGCTAGGGCGGCTAGGGCGGCAGTTGCGTTCCGATCGCCGCCCTAACCGCGTGTGCCTCCGCGCTGTATAACTTTACGTATAGGTATACAAACTTAAGTTGAAACTTAACTCAGACGTGTGTTGACTACGCAGACAGGTTCTAGGTAAGTTAGTTTCAAAGTACTATTCAATAGTTAACTCTTATTTTGTTTCTTACGTGTTGCTGTTAAAGGTTATAGGTACATATATAGTCGACTAAGTTAGCGCTTTAACATTTCTTTATGACAGTTTAGAAAAATTGGGGGAAGGACATTGAATTGTGAGTGACCTTCAATGTTTTGAGTCGTACAACTGGTATTAGGGTGGTAGAACAATTTATTGGCTGACTGTACTATTTCATATATAAGTAAGGTGACTCTATTTATGAACACAAATGATTAAACATAGTTTAGTTTTGGTCACTGAAATTACAGTCAAGCTAGCTGTTACTCGCCACTCTTTCGCGAGAAATGCATTTTCCACGATTGAGAAATAGCCTTTTTTAATCAGGAATATTCCAGCTCACTATTAGAAAAATGTATTTTTAAATCGTTTCGGTAATTTCAAAGAACATTACCAAAGTTTACCTTATTGTATTATTATAGAATCCCGATAACTACTTTCGTTCTTACATTAACCTCATCCTTGCCAGAAATTTCTGGAAAACATATAAATGTAGAAGAAAGTTCTTAAACAAACTCCACATGATATTATTACTATTATTATCTTATCTACAGCGAAATTGGCATAGAATTACCCATAATAATAGTAATAAAACTCCACAAACAAAAAAAAATCCTAACCAGTAAAATAAATCGATAAAATCCTTATAACATTTTAAATATACAAAATTAAAACAGATGCTAATGCTGAAAATATGAGGCTACTTTCGCCAGTCGAAACATCAACATTGAAAAGCGATATCCACTTAAAAACTTCCGCAAGAAACTTATTAACAAACGCCTTATACATCCAGATTAACAAAAGTCCCGTAAAACATGCACGCACATAAATCTACGCAGTTGACGGAAGGATAAAACACGGCGTACTTTGCAAACGCACCTCCGCAGTCTCTGACGACTCTATTATCACGTCCCAAGAGTCACATTTCAGTGTACCAGCTCCCATTATAACGGTGTAGTTAGTGCGTAAAACTTGAAGTCAGTTATTGCGTAACTTTTCCCATTGTAACGTGTCACCTTGCCTCCCCTCTGTCTCACCCCCTCCAGGGCCTAAAGATTAACCCCGTAATGGCTGAGCTTAGATAACTGACAGTTCAGCTAAATGGATGTCAGGGCTGTTGTGGAATATACTATGAAAGTTATAAGAGAGATTGTAGCTAACAAATAATGGATTCGAGTTATCTGAATAAATAAATTTAATTATTATTATTATTATTATTATAAATAAAACTGTGAAAGAAGATCAAATTGGATTCAATATTTTACCAACTTCTACGCGATATGATGAACATAAAAATTGAGGTAAAAATGAGCTAACTAATGTTTTAAAAAAGTCAACAAAGATTTAATCAACACTGATTTATCCTTTGTTTACAAAAACTTTCATAACATATACACAAATTCCACAATTTATTTTACCACACACATTAAATCAAGGTGAAAAATATAGTTGAAAAATGGAAGAGTATGTCCAATAAAGTATCAAAATAGCCTCACTTCATCTTCTGCCGGGCGCAACTATATTTGTGTCAAAATTCAATTGCATACGGAAGTGGGCACTAGAGATGCAATATACAACTGATTGCACTACGCTGGGCCAGTTACGTTAAGTATGAAAGTTTTTTGACGTATCAGATTTTTTAAATCAGCTAAGCCTTTATTGGACTTTCATTTCATTGCACCTACCTATGCTAGTCAATCATCATCATCAGCCTATGTTCGTCCACTGCTGGACATAGGCCTCTCCCATGGCACGCCACTGAGCACGATCCTCGGCCACTCTCATCCAGCTGTTGCCAGCCGCCTTGCGAAGATCATCGCTCCACCGAGTCTGAGGACGTCCCACGCTACGTTTGCCAATCCGTGGTCTCCACTCAAGAACTCGTCTACCCCAACGGCTATCGTTTCTTCGGGTTATATGGCCTGCCCATTGCCACTTCAGCGTGCTGATGCGGTGGGCTATGTCGATAACTTTGGTTCTCTGTCGGATCACTTCGTTACGAATTCGATCTTTTAGAGAAACTCCGAGCATAGCCCTTTCCATAGCACGTTGAGCAACTATGCTAGTACCTAGTATTAAAATCAATCTTGATGTGAAAACACACAATTCTAACTAATAGTGAAAATAAACGGATCACTCACGTCTCAAAACGAGTTTAACTCGACATGTTTCGAGCTAATCCGTAGCCCTTCCTCTCGGAGTCGCACGTCACGCGGCAAATTGCGGCTGTCAGTGCACGTTTGGCAGCCGCCGTGACGTGCGACTCCGAGAGAAAGGGCTACGGATTAGCTCGAAGCATGTCGAGTTAAACTCGTTTTGAGACGTGAGTGATCCGTTTATTTTCACTATGAGTGAGTCTCACGGTAGTTTCATGTTTAAAGTTCCTAACTAATATTATAAATGCGAAAGTAACTCTGTCTGTCTCTGTCTGTCTCTGCCTGTCTCGCTTTCAAACTAAAACTACTGAACCAAATTTAAATGAAATTTGGTACACAGATAGTGTAGAGCCTGAGAAAGGACATAGGCTATATATCATCACGCTAACACCAATAAGAGCGGAGCGGAGCGGAAGAATTTTTCAAAATCGGGGGTTTTTGAAGTAAAACTTCTATAGGCACGCTTGACTTGGGAGTACGGTGGTGAATGTGAACGCGGGTGTGCGGGGGGGGGGGGTTCGGGGGGGTTCTGTGGTGGGGGGGTGCGGGGCGGATATTTTTTTTTATATCGAGGAACTAAGGAGGGCCATAATTGATGAAAAAGCAAATTGGATAAAATAATAAGCTGCCCAAATTACTAATTCCACGCGGACGGAGTCGCAGGCAAAAGCTAGTCTATTCTCAGTTTATTCACCTAATTTATGTATACATTTTTGGCCTTTTGCAAAAAAGTATCCCGTACAAAAGGATTATACTTATAACTTAACCCATCATAGTCCAACCTATCGGCAGCCGTGTCGCAATCTTTCATCAGGATCCGTAGCGTATCGCTGCCGTAGATGGGCCCGGAACTCACTCCAGAGCCTCTAATGGAATCGCACTTAGCGGAGTGAGGGATGAGCGCTAGCGAGCCAACAGACCATTACCACAGATTATATAGTTACTACGCAATAGATTCGACACGCATTTGACAGCCGCTATATTTACCCAATAGCCGGCTTACCACTAACGGCGTTGGTGCCAGTACATTTTCCAGTGACAACTACTAAAGAGGCACCGCAACATGTAAATAAAAAAAAAAGTTTATTTACCAAAAAAACACTAGTTACAAAAAAAAATGCGGTACATCTATCAGACTCCAAACTAGGCTGAGCCTGTATCTTGGTAGCCTGCGAGTGCGATTAACTGATTAACAGAACTAAAGTGTTACAGAAGTTGTTATTAATTACAAAATAAAATAAAAACGGATGACGCGATTACAGTGTGTTCGAATTTGTATGTGTGCATGTGCATACGTGTGTGGTGTGTGTGTGTGTGTGTGTGTGTGTGTGTGTGTGTGTGTGTGTGTGTGTGTGTGTGTGTGTGTGTGTGTGTGTGTGTGTGTGTGTGTGTGTGTGTGTGTGTGTGTGTGTGTGTGTGTGTGTGTGTGTGTGTGTGTGTATGAGTGTGTGTATGGTTGAGTGAGCGCGTGCGTGTGTGTATGCGGTGAAAGTGCGTGGGGGATTTTGAGAATTTATGAGGTAATTTAATAGCTCTTCTAGGTTTTCAGTCTCACAATAAGAATATATCATTGATTTGATAAAAGTAACTACCTACGTTATAGATTGGACATGCGTTTAAAAGCCGTTACGTTCACCTACTAGCTGGCTCACCGCCAACGGTGTTAGTGGCAGTACAATTTCCAGTGACAACTGCTAAAAATTAAATCAAAATCACTACGGGTCAATGATAGCAGAGAGAAATCATTCTGTCACAGATTAGATGATAGTTACTGTGTGTGTGTTTATGTGTTTGACAGACGTTTTATATTATTTACCTACTAGCCAGCTTACCGCGCCGACGGTCTTGTAGTAGCGGTACATTTTAGAGTGACAACTGCTAAAGAGAATCACATCACTAAATAGGAGTCGATAATAGCAGTGAGAAAATACTCTATCACAGATTAGATAAAACATACTTCCTACGTGACATATTTGACATGCGTTTGCATGCCGCTATATTCACCTAATAGACTGTTCACCGCCAACTTATTATAGGACATTTTCCAGTAACAACTGCTAAAAAGAAAATCGAATCACTACGTGTCAATGATAGTAGAGAGAAAATAGGTACTTATTAAAGTGTAGAGAATAGTTACTACGTAATAGATTCGACACGCATTTGACAGCCGCTATGGTCACCACCAAGTCCACCAACCAGCTCACCGCCAAACGCGGTGTTAGTATTAGGTAGTACATTTTCGAGTGACAACTACTAAACAGAATATCGATACCTCCTACGTATACTGGTATAACTGCATAGTGGTGATTTTACAGTAAAGACCGTATTTTTAACGATACGGTCTTTACTGTAAAATCACCATTATGCAGTTATACCAGTATACGTAGGAGGTATATAATCACTAAGTTTTTTTTTCAAGTCGGACACTGTCTGGTCCCTCCATTCCCAGTTCGTCCGAAGGGATTTTTCCCGAGCACAAGTCACCCTGCCTACCCTAAAGTAAAAAACAGCAAAGACTTCGCGTCTTTAGCCCCTCTGGCGACTCATCAAAAAAAAATCACTAAGTTTCGACAATTTCAGTGGAGAAAAACTGTACTACATGTAGTGATGGAACACTGCCATCACTGTATTGGCTTGCAGGATCTATAAGAAAATTTTACAACGTAAGCAATTTTCGATTGCAACCAACAGCAAAGTGCTACGTTTATATTCAAATGCAATGCTTAAAGGCACTTAAGTAAAGGTTACTGAGACTGTCAGGGGAGTGATGCTGTGGTTTGCCCGTACTGTATTTTTCTATCTTAATATTTCGAAAGAGTTAAAAATATTCATTACGGAAAAACTGAAATATAGCGTACTGACAAAAAAAAGTAAATTCTTCTCTTAGAACTAAATAGAATTGCTACTTTACTGGCGGTGATAAAAACGTAAAAAAAAAAAATATTATTACTTCCGCGCTAAGCTTGCACGTTACACATTTTTAATGCAACCCCTATATATAACTCTACGCACACGGCAAAGTGAGCTCCGATGTTGACATCATCAATACCTAGAATGCGAGTACCGAGATACACACATTATTTTCAATCGACTTCAAAAACTTTTTTCTAAAAGGGAGTTCTGTGCCGGTCTCAACTAAACTTTATTTTATCAAAAATAAAATAAAATAATAAACAAATATCACGGGACAATTCACACCAAATTGAGCTAGTCCCAAACTAAGCAAAGCTTGTGCTATGGGTACTAGACAACGGATAAATATAACATACTTATATAGATACTTAAATACATAATATTACACCCAAGAGTCAAGACTCTAGCACAAAAATTCGTATTTTTCACACAAATATCTGCCCCGATCGGGATTCGAATCCAGGACCTCAAGCTTCGTAGTCAGGTTCTCTAACAACTAGGCTATCCGGTCGTCGTCTTATTGGTTCAGCAATTTTCTTTTCATTAAAATTTAAAATAAGCTAATGTTAGTTACAACCTTCTACGTATTCATACGGTTGCATTAATTAAAGAAAAATCAAAAATAAAGAATAGTAAAACATTAATACCTAAAGGTGCCACAGATTAATTTATTATGGTTTTAATTTATGCTAGCTCGCTTAGCCTGCGAGACAGAGTTCTTTAGTAACCCTAGTGCAGGCACACGTGTTATATATTAAGTAGCCTTTTTGTAAGAAATTCTATTTATTGTTAACTTGTACTACAAAAATATTGAATAAATTATCTATCTTATTTTAAATAAAATTCAAGTACACTTAAAATACATTAAATATCTTGTATTTATATTCTATGTATTCTGGCAAATAAATCTAATTCTAATTGTAAACAAGCCAATTCAAGAATTTTGCCATCCTATAACTAAATGACAGCTTGTGACATTGGATGTCATTAACTGAATTATATTTTAGCTATCGCACGAGAGCGTTACGTAAGGTACAAAATTCTCTAGCTATCAACTTGTTTATTTGCATGGTCATGTCATGGTAAAATATCAAAAGCTACCTCTACCAAAACATTAACGAAACACTGTATATAAGCCGCGTGTCACATGGCTCACGCATTGCGGGAATCCACTGCGGGCGAAAAACACCACCGAAATCTAAATGGGAACTGAGAATTCATTATTTTAGCGTTTTCGGCAAGGCTGGGCCAATTCTATCAAATACACGCCAAGTTTGCGCTCGATCGGGTCGCGAATTTACGACTTCAGCTGTAGATGAAATGAAAAAATGTTTTCTAAGAATTTTCGTTTGTTGACGTGAATCGTGAGAATTTAATACAACTCAGTACCTAATCTTTTAAGATCAACTGAACATATTATATTAATATGTCCCAACTCAATGGCTTGGGCCATAATAGCTCCCATGATTAGAAGAAGACACTAACATTTTTGTTAAACACTTGGCATCACGTCAGGTTTTGGCCTCAGGCGACCTCAGGGTTGTCACTTACCTCTCTCATCATCATCATCATCATCATCATCATCAGCCTATGTTTGTCCACTGCTGGACATAGGCCACTTCCATGGCACGCCACTAAGCACGATCCTCGGCCACTCTCATCCAGCTCTTGCCAGCCGCCTTGCGAAGATCATCGCTCCACCGAGTCTGAGGACGTCCCACGCTACGTTTGCCGATCCGTGGTCTCCACTCAAGAACTCGTCTACCCCAACGGTTATCGGTGCTACGGGTTATATGGCCTGCCCATTGCCACTTCAGCGTGCTAATGCGGTGGGCTATGTCGATAACTTTGGTCTTGGTTGGTTTGGTCTTTTGGTCTTACCTCTCTCAAAGACTAGGAATAGCAGTTCAGAGAGGTAATGCGGCCAGTGTCTTCGGGTAAATGTCCGTGGCAGAAAATCTCGACGACGTTTTTACTTTATAGTTTTAGTTTAACTTATATTGTTATCCAGTTTTAGTCTTCTAATTGTATTTTCCTTGTAAGTTATTTTAACATCAACATTGACTATAGGTACAAGTTTTCGGTCAGTCAAAACAGTATTTCGTAATTTCCCAACATTTACCTTTCCTCGGGATCCCCCTGGAGCAATGGACTACGAAAAGGTAATAGTGCAAATTAACCTTGGAGCGTTTTCGTAGAAATTATGAATAATTCAAAGTTTTCCAACTAAAGTAATATAGCTGATGCTGAAGTTTCTTCTAACTTACATTTGGAATGAAAAGTTATGTTATCTAACGCTGCTTTCGTGTCTTTAGCTTCACCGTTTGGGACAGTTATAAGGCAACTTTATCTTGTGAGGAGTTTCATAACTTGCCCAGCAGAAAAATAAAAAGTTGGGTGAGACTTGGCTACATGGATTGTAAACTTTTTTTTCACGGTGAAAGAAACAATAAAATTTTAACCTATTATTTGGCCTCCCTTCTTAACTGTAACAACTACTGGTGTGGCAAAATGTCACAATAAAATAAAAAAATCCTAAAAAACATTTTTACAGCGTTCAGTCAATCTAACATACATATTGTATTATATTAGGCTTATATCAGGCTTGTCACGAGTACATTATTTAATACCACAGCCGCTGATATGCGGTCGAAACGTCGAGGTCATTTAAGAAATACTTTATCGTGATTATGGCCCGAGGGTAGTAATAATGAGTGAAAATCACGAAAGTTTAAAACATTTGCCTATTAGCCTTTACCCGGTGGTTTGCACGCGTAAGGCGATTTAGACTAGCAATCGAATCGAAAGTCCAGAATTTTCAAAAAAATTCCGTGTGAATTACCTAAAATTACATTATACTCTTCAGCAGCGTAGCATAAAATAACACTCGTGACACATTTCATGTGGTTGAGATTTAATTTTAGAGATCTAATATATAAAAATCTCGTGTCACTGTGTTTGTTATCGAACTCCTCCGATTTTTATCAATTTTTTTCTCTATATTTGGTAGGTCTGAGAATAGGTCGTAGGCTATTTTTATACCCCTATTTTTCGCGGACAGAGTTGTAGGCAACAGATAGTTTTTATAATTATTTATTAGAGAAGATAGTAGGAATGGATATTCTTGTAATAGTTCTAATAGTCCCTTAGAAACTGTGTTCAAATATTCTTCGTAAGAACACAAGCTTGAATCTTTGGCCCCAAATCCCGATCCTCGTGTCATGTAGTGAGGATATTGGCTCTTATCTCTCACGCGTCGTTGCTCGCGAGTGAATGAGCGAACGGTTGAGTTAATCAATTACAAGGCAGGATAACATGACATATTTTGATGATAGTTGTGTTCGACAATCCTTTGGCATTTTGAAGTCGTTGATTGCTTGGATTGAGAAAACTACAAATTGAGATTTCCAGTGTGCGTATTAGGAATAGGGTGCAATAGGTTAGGCTATCCATAACCGAATTCCATGGCATGGCAAATTAATAAAATCATAATAGTATTATCATAACAAGCCAGAAGACATTTCCCGCTAGACTTCCAGAGATTTCCAGGTACTGGTTTTTCTCACATACTATGCAGAGCGTCGTAGGTTTTCCGAACCTCTGAGTTTATAGGAAATTTTGTAAATGTGAAATGTGAAATTTTGTACGTAATTTAATTTCAAATTTACCATAACCAAAGGGTATCGAAAACGATACAGGACAATTTTAGAGAAACTTATTATATACACCTGTGAAACGGTTTATCAATGTTTCGCAAGTTACGTTTCCCAAACTGATTCTCTTGGCAAATGTTTCATTTCCCAAATGTTTATTTTTTCTGAAACTTTAAACTTTTCAGGATTGTTATAAAACAACCCTAACCTAACCTAACCTAACCTACAAAATAGTCTTGAAATATATCCTGAATAGTTTACAGTTTCAGAAAAAATAAACATTTGGGAAATGAAACATTTGCCAAATGAATCAGATTGGGAAACGTAATTTTGCCAAACGAAAGTACACCAATTGTACCAATCATCTTCTGTATTTATGTTATCTAAACACAAGAGTTTAAAATTAATATTAAGATGTTATAAAGACATTGTTCGCATTTTTCATACTCCTAAATTCTTGAATTTAAATCGAGCCCAGGAATAAGCTTTGTTATGTACCCTGCACCGCAGTTTCAATAGGTCGGCGTTCAGGCAGTCCCAGCGAGGCTCGTAACATCTTCCATTTTACATTTCCACTGAAAATATCCTCAACTCCGTATCTCGTTTTACTCTTATCGACATTAAGACTTTACGTGCTTGGAACAGAGTCCCTTTTCTACCCAAACACTTTTTCCAGATACAATCTTGTCTAAATTATCAGTCGATTTTGTTTTTCTCTTAGAATTCCGAGGAGAAATGCGAAACCGCGGTGTAATCAAGTGAACGGACGGAGTAAGGAAGTTGTTTTGATAAGGTTCCGAATCCTGCTTAATGTAATGAATCCGATCAAATTTTTGTTCTTCAGTCAACTTTTCCACTGCGTTTTATAAATAATAAACGTATCGGTTACAATATTGTCTTCTTGTTTTTGTAATCCATTTGCATTTAACATTTTCCTGTCAATCAAAAAAATATTGAAACATCTTTAACTTCAATTATGTACTCTTCTTCTTGTCTTGTCACTTCTGAATGTTTATTCACAAGACAAATAAAAGTTTTTGTGCCTTGTAAAGCATCACTGACTAAAATTTGATGTAGGATATTCTTGGTCTACTTCAGTAAGTTCTTCGTGCTTTATTTATGTTAGATTTAGTCCACTGCGGTATCTTCTACGGGTAAAGTCATTTCTACTAAGTACCTTATCCATTTCAGCTCTCGCATCATATCACAAATGATACTCAGCCCCGCGCAAGGTCGCAATATCGCCAGGAACACGCCAAATAATTCACCATTTGCATACAAACTGTCCCGCCGCCCTTCATCACTATACACAGCTGCGATAACTTCCCTCATGATGGTTTACAACGCTGGCTTATCCAGAATTACAATGAGCGCTCTCACGATGTATGCGTCAGTGGACTATGAAGCTCCGCTATCTTTTAAGTGGTCGGGGAAGGTAAAACTCCCATTGTAGCTACACCTTGAGTGATGGAATTTTTATGTTCATTTGCTTTTGAGTTTGTAAACTTAAGGCTTGCGGAAACATTAAGGTTGCAATTCGAGCCAGCTGCGCTAGTAGCCTAAGTGAAACCGGAGTGTTGGCGTCTTTATTAAATATACTCGGATGAGTTTCACTTTGGATAAAAGAAAACTGTCTTATATTTTGGGTCAAAGGAATAAAGTCCTATATTGAATTAGAATACACTTTATTGAGATAAATACGAAACAGCAAAATTATTTTAAGAAAATATATTTTTGAAATGATCTGTTTTCCTAAAAGGAAACAGGATGCTCTGTACTAAAAATAAATAAATAAATAAATAAATAAATATTAGGGGACAATCTTACACAAATCGACCTAGTCCCAAACTAAGCAAAGCTTGTACTATGGGTACTAGACGACGATAAACATACTTATATAGATAAATAAATACTTAAATACATAGAAAACATCCATAACTCAGGAACAAATATTCGTGCTCATCACACAAATAAATGCCCTTACCGGGATTCGAACCCAGGACCTCTTGCTTCGTAGACAGGGTCACTACCAACTAGACTAAGGCGGTCGTTAATATTAAGTTATTTTCACTTTGTTGACTAGGTTTGAGTGGCTAATGAAATACAATCGATTATGAGCGTAAAGACTAGGTATTCTATATTTTTAAACCAAAAGTATATCTTGTAGGTTTTTTTTTTCGGAGATCTTGGAATAGAATGTCGGGGAACTTTGGTTTTGGAAGACAAAGAGTTGATTTAGCTTGATGTTATATTTAGGAAAATAAGTATTTTTTAAGTTAGCTTAGCCTTAGCTCATTCGCCCATGTAATGTTATTTAAAAAACGACGAAAAAAATTCAAGCTAAGACAGAAAGGTGCTTCAGTGATGCGTCAGCGTTTAAAACAACTTACATTAATACGGCAACAGATGCAGTATAAATCAATACCAACGTCCGACGATTAGCAACCAACAGGAAGGTCAACCTATCTGTAATTAAAACCTTCAAGAACCGTTGCTCAATAAGGCTGATTGGCTGTCCTGCCCTCCTAAAGCCATTGTGGTGAAATGGAAGATTCAAAAAGTCCCC
This sequence comes from Archips crataeganus, assembly GCA_947859365.1. Lineage (NCBI taxonomy): Eukaryota > Metazoa > Arthropoda > Insecta > Lepidoptera > Tortricidae > Archips > Archips crataeganus. The sequence goes on from OX402055.1 coordinate 17,542,351, forward strand.
GGGCCGGTAGCAGAGTGGCCATTACTGGCCACAATCTGGCGGGTCTTAATTAAAAGCCTAATGAGGGTAGGAGCACGAAGCCATTGGCTAGGGATTTTTTGTGGGATGGATTAAAGTAAAGGATAAACTCACTGATTTTTTGGTAAAATTTGACTAAGTTTTAAACAGAGTGATTGGTCGACCATCATAGCTATATTGGAACCAATTGCAGTGGTGTACGAGAAAAAACAGATTTAAGAAATTTTCAAAAAACTTTCTTTTTCCAAAACTAAGGAGAACTATGAATGTTTTTGAACAACACATCACACACGCGTGAAACATGTGTGTTTCACATAGATGTGAAATTTCTAATCCGCACTGGTCCCACGTTTTTATTAAGAATAGCAAGCCCTCTCATTATGAGAAGAGCCCTGTGTCCAGAAGTGAGACGTACATGAGTCACGGAGATGATAAACTATAATCATTAAAAACTATTCAAGCAACTTTATAAAGACTTTTACAAATAATTGTTAAAAATTTGCATCATTATACTGAAAATATGGCCATGTTCACGAAATGATCCGCAATATGATTGCACACAATTAAAATCCACAGTGAAATAACGCACCGTACAATAATGCGAAGTGAGCAAAATAATAGGCAACAGGTCGGAATAAAAGAGACAAAGAGGAATATTAAAAGCTTCCTGGCACACGTCGCTTATTTACATTGAAAGCAACACGGTAGCCGCCCACAAATGTAGGAATAAAGTAATAGAAATTTAAACAATTTAACTAAAAAAAATATATGTTTTTCTCCTCGTTGCTACTGAGACTGCTGCTGGTCCTTGCGGTAGAGAGGGTGCGATCCTCGATCCGGCACATACCTGGTACATCAAATTGCCTTAGTGATTCAGCGGGGCAATGTGGCAAGCATACTTGCTACATTTAGGCGATGTCTATCTATTATAAAGTCAAAGGTTTATTTGCTCGAATCATGGTGAGGATCAAACAGTGAGGATCAACACAATTCACCATACATTGGCACACGAAACTTTAAAATTGTATCCTACTTTAAATAATAAAATTCATAATAATAGACATTTCATCATTAATTACACAAAAAATATGCCAAGATAGATGAAAAAATTACAAATTAATCTAATACTATTCATAATTTATCTATCATTATAATAATACTTAAATTCATAAATCCTGCATTTCAAAAAGTTCTGACATGTTGTAAAAACATTTTTCCTTGAGCCAGGATCGTACTTTGGGTAAGAATGTTTTGTAAGTCAGCGCTCTTATATCTACTGGAATTTTGATATAAATTTTTGCTGACATAGGTAATAAAACTATTTTATTATAATTATTATTTTTATATTATCTAGATATCATTAAATATTATGGTATCACATTTTAAGATGAATTGGGCTCGAGTTAGCGTACCTAGGTGTTCAAAAGAAGCAGAGGGGTAATGCAGAACCGATATTAGGATTAGAACGTATAAAAAAATATACTAACTCTACAAGTCTTTCAGATTGCTCCCCTTATGCACATTTATATACAAGCCGAGTTCACACTGCGGCCCATTGTGTCCGCGATGTAAGCATGGTTTAATCATACTGCAGGGACAGGATTACTTTCACAAAGGACCCCATTATGATCCTGATGAAAATGGTAATCCTTCAGTTTTTAGCTGGAGCAAAAGTTTTAATATCACTGCGGCGCCAAAAGTCATTGTTTTTGGAGCTTTCTATTAAAATAACACAGCTCTTGGCGCGTTCAAATTAGGACACAGAGGAGCCGTGACGTGCAAAATCTCATCATCATCATCATCATGCCAGCCTATTCAAGTCCCACTGCAGGGCAAAGGCCTCCTCTCAGGATGAGAGAGGTTGGGCCGTAGTTCCCACGCGGGCCATGTGCATATTTAGAATTTCACACACCATTGAATTTCTTCGCAGGTGTATGCAGGTTTTCTCATAATGTTTTCCTTCAACGTTAAGCTCATGTTAAATTACAAATGTAATTTCGCACATAAATTTCGAAAAATTGAGAGGTGCGAGCCGGGATTTGAAACCACGACCCTCTGCATGAGAGTAGACATAGGTCAAACCATTAGGCTACTATGTCTACGTATCCTTAATTTATAAAAGAAGCTTATTGAGTGATTACGTTACTGGCTATTATCACCTCACAGCCCAAATTACTTGGCCTAGAAACTTAAAAGTTTGCATAGAGCTTTTTTTATCATGTAGACGAGCACTGAACACGAGTTATAATGATAAGGAATTAAGTTTTTTATGGACAATCAAGACCAAGTAGGCTTGGCAAGTGAAATTTTGAGACTTTCATTGATCTTCAAAAATCAACCCCATAAAGGGTAAAATAAGGAATGTCGGTGTAGAAGTTTCAGAAATAATGAAGAAGAGGGTCAGTTTCCATTTAATTCGCACGATGTCATGGGCTTCAGGCTTCAACCAGTTGTCACCAACAATTAATTTCTGTAGGGGAGACCGAGGAGAATGGTGACAGAGAGGAGAGTTGTGACATCATCGATTTTTGGGAACTTATTTACTGCTAGCAGCACGTGTTTGATAGCTCGAGACTTGAACTAAAAACGCGCTCTATTGCGAGGTTGCTAACAGTTAATAAGTTCTAAAAAATCGACGTTGTCACTACTCTCCTCTGTCACAACTGTCCTTTATGGTCTCCCCTAATAATTTTCTTGACTTCTTTTTTGAACTATTATGTATCAAAGTTTGTAGTTATTTTGAAATTGATTATTTCATTGTTGCAGGATAACGAGTGTGCCGTTCCCGTTTTGGTGGTAGTTGCACTATCTGGTGTCAAAGTATGCGACCCCGAAGATCAGGTAACTAAACCCTAATTATTTATTTATTTACACATGTCAACAGTAGGTATATAAACAAAATATTTCCAGTTTCAAAATTACATAATTTGCATAAAATTCTCCTTTGTATTGGTGCACACCAATGACATATCATTATCATCATCATTTCAGCCGAAAGACGTCAGACGGAGATTCTTCGAGCTATGTCGGTAACATTAGTTCTTGCGCGGATTTCATCATTTCTAATGCGATCCCGCAGAGAAACTCCAGCATAGTTCTCTCCATTGCCTTTTGAGTGACTTGAACAGATAATGGGATAGCATTAATCAATATTAATCATGTTCAGGGCAGTAAAGAAAAGAAAGAAAGAAAGAAAGAAAGAAAATAGATTTATTTACAACATCACAACACACAACATCATCAATATTTTTACAAAACAAAAGACAGCACGAAAGCTAAAGCTAAAGATAGATAGTAGGGTCGGTTCCCTAACTTAAGTATCCACTTTTCAATACTAACTGCATAGAAAAGTGGATACTTATGTTAGGGAACCGCTCTATGTCATAACTTACAATTTTATTATTGTACCAACCTACCCTACTCAGGATACCTGCTGTTCATAATTGAAGACGTGAGTGGATGAAGGGGGTATGTCGCATTTTTTTCATTTTCGGTTTTATGCCATAATTGAACGTTCTAAGTCATAATGCAACACCGAAAGCTATCAGTTCTCATGTTTTTAAACTTAACACCTTTAAACCCAGTGTATGAAGGACCTATGTACAAGAATATGTTACGTTTTTCGTGAATGAAGGTGCTAAGGGCACATGACTCTGGAAGTAGTTACCAGTTTGCGAGTTAATGTAACAGAAGAAAGTGTCATGTACGCACTTAGCTCCTTCATCCATGTTATGGCATAAACTTTTATTTTCTCTTATTCTGACATATCCGATATCCCAAAAAAAAAGAAAACATTAGGGATCAGCTGAAATTTATAAACTCTGAATGCAGGTAGGTATTTTTACGAAGAAATTCTACTAAATCAATAAATTTTGTTACAATAAACACTTTCATTTATTTAACTTCTTTTCTTTGCAGAACAGCTCTGCTTAAAAGAGAAAGAAGGGGTTATGTACTTTTTTATATGTATAAAAAAATGTTTTATAAAAGCATTTATTAAAAAAATCAATAGATCAGGCCATTCGGTTGATTTTTATAAAAGTAACAATACCCTATTCAATTTCAAAACAAAATTACAACGTAAAAACCTTTAACTGCGATTTACTCGAAATAATGTTTTTGTGACATACCCCCTTCATCCACTCATGTCTTCAATTTTGTTTTTTATTTTTTATTTTATTTAACAGAGTGTGCGCATGTACCACGCGTTGCGTCGAATATCGTTCGCGACGTGTGAGGGAGCGCGCGCCCTGTTCGCGTTCGTTGCGCGCGAGCCGCGCGGCGAACCGCCGCCCGAACCCGCGCCGCGCCACTACTGCCACGCGTTCAGGACTGATACGCCCAAACAGGTCAGTAATACTAAAGTACATTGACATTGTAGACGACCAGATGGCCTAGTGGTTAGAGAACCTGACTACGAAGCTTGAGGTCCCGGGTTCGATTCCCGTGTCGGGGCAGATGTTTGTATGAAAAATACGAATGTTTGTTCTCGGGTCTTGGGTGTTTAATATGTATTTAAGTATGTATCTATCTATATAAGTATGTTTATCCGTTGCCTAGTACCCATAACACAAGCTTTGCTTAGCTTACTTTGGGACTGGGTCAATTGGTGTGAATTGTTCCGTGATATTTGATATGATATTTATTGTGCGTTAAGGGCCGTAAGAAGGGGATTACTAACGAGGGTCTATTAGAAGCCCGACCGGACTATGTGGTGACATTACGGTATGGAACCCTAAAGATGTAATATCTGAATTTACGTGAGTTTCAGTAATTTAGAAATCCAGAGGTTAAATTACCAATTTTTATTATTTAAATTTTATTATTTGGGTTAAGTAAGTATCTATCAAATTTTGATCATCAAATCTCAGCGATGATGGTTAGGTTAGGTTAGAAATGCGTCTAATTATTATAACCTTTGCCTTAAAAATAATTCTACATTCCACGTCAGACAATGCGACGTTGTCTATATATATTTTAATATTTTCTGTAAAGACTATACAACCTCTATAGTGAGTCAAAACTTAGTTCAGGCGATAATTAGTAGCTTAGTAGATAATTTGAAACACTTTATCATTTTGTGTAAGTAGTGTTGTTGACAGTTGGGTCTGTGTGACATAGTCTACTATTGTATTTTGAAGACAGCGGGTTCTGCTTGGTAACATATCGCACAGACTGCGCGCATTGGCAAGAGAAGAGTAAAATATAGGTAGGTATTTTAATTCATAAATAATTGACCATAAGCCGTAGGTTCTTGCCACACTAATAATCGAGCCAATGTTACAAATGCACTTAACAGCCACTCCCTATTTAACTGGCAAGTGCATACAGCTTAGCTTCCCGTCGGCCACAGCAACTGTACATATTTCACGCGCTATCTGCACCGCACCGTGTTATTCAAATGACCAACGAGTATTAGCTGGCTCTTAACAAATTCTACGCAAAACCTGATTCACGATTTGCAAATAGAATTTACGGAGACTTATTGGTGAGCAAAATCAGTGATCTGAGAACAGGGGGCTAAAGTTTAAAGCCTAATCAAATGTGTATTTTATGAGTACTTAAAAATATATAAAATAATCCTAATTTATTTTATTTCTACTATGCTTAAATGAGAAAGTTCATGAAGATTATTGGATTTTTAGCGGTTTGGATATTCCGTACCTCAAAAGGAAAAAAACCAGAACCCTTGTAGGATCACTTTGTTGTCCGTCCATCCGTTCGTCCGTCCGTCCGTATTAAATGATACCACAATGCGTTTATTTTACTTAAAAGTAGAGCTCTGTTAACACTGGATTATTACGGCTATTTATGACGTATAATTTTGACATACATACAAATTTGTACGGAACCCTCGGTGCGCGACTCCGACTCGGTTGAACGAATTTAGTTGAAACTTGGCAGATCTGATATACAAAGATCTGTATTAGGACAGATAGGATACTTACCAAGTATCTTGACATTGCGATTCAGTGGAATAATATTTTAACTTTGAGCAAGAATATACTAGGTATACATTAAGACGAAGTAAAGTAAATTGACTGCGAACATCTTTCAATGATAAACTCTACGTGCTTAACTTTAAGGTCGAATTTTAATGTGATTCCATTTCAGATTAAATTGGTAACCATTAACCCAGTCGTGTTTCCTGAGCTGAAAGAGATTATTTATTGAATCAGGCGTTACTTTGTTTAGTTTAACATTTGGTAGCATAGCATACGGTTGTGGTAACTCTGAAGATGAGCTCTGGTTGAGTTCGAAACGCGTCAGTGTAGCTTGGTGGTGGTGATGGTTGGGTTTATGTGATTTGTGTGTGTTCGTACAGTGTGGAGGTGGAGGAACTGCATGAACGCACATTTCTTGCATAAACGTAACTATTGTAAGGTCGCGGGTGAGCAAAGTAATTGTTTTAGTTCACTGAAAGAGATTGTTTCAATTCTGTTTAGATAAGCCACACCGTGGGGCATACAATCAGCAGGTAATTCATATAAGACAATGGTAAGCAATCCTTAGCAGTGGTACTGATGACTGCCTGAGACTGTAGCCGCAATTCTGCTGCCACTCGGACATATTGGGAGGGTATTGTAGCACCGCGTGCAGCGGTTTTAAGTGGTCTGAGTCTAAAGCTTACGGCCCGGCCGCGACTTCGTACGATCGGCGGAGCGGCGAGCGTTTTTTCAGTTCATTACGCGGAATTAACTGATAAAACGAATCGAACGAACGAAGGGTTTGAATAACAAGCACGTAAAGATAAGGTTCAAAAAAGAATTGGAGGAAAATTGTTCGTTGAACTTTTTGGATTTAACGATTTCAAAATTAAATGGTAAACATCAATTTAAAATATACCGTAAGCCCACGTACACAGATGCTGTTATACCAGCATCTTCTAATCATCCGTGGCAGCATAAACTGGCTGCTTTCCATTGTTATGTTAATAGATTGTTGACTGTGCCTCTTTCTAAGGAACATTTTGATTTAGAGTTGAGTACTATTTATCAGATAGCGATCTCAAATGGTTATACAAAATCAATGGTAGATAGTTTAGTTCAAAAGAAGCAGGCACGGTTAGTAAATAGCATGCTTTACGCTGCGTTACCTTCTCAGTCTACTAACAAATATAGATCTAGCATCTCTTACGTCGGGGGTTTGTCTGATAAGATTTATGGCATTTTAAAATCAAACAATATTAATGTTGCCTTTAAGACTAACAACTCTTTGTACTCTAGGCTATGTAACCACAAAGAACAGGTAGATAAGGGAACTAGATCGGGGGTATACAAGCTTACTTGTAATGACTGCAATGGGATATACGTAGGACAGACAGGCCGAAGTTTTAATACTAGATTTAAAGAGCATGTTTCGGCATATAGGAATGAGCATCCAGATAGATCGAATTTTGCAAAACATTTGTTGGAATCAAATCATTCATTGTTAGATTCAGATTCTTATGAAGTGTTACATTATTGCGGCAAGGGGTTGCGTCTGGATGCTCTGGAATGCATGGAAATAATTAGGTACAACACTATGGGGTCTATTATTAATGAACAGGTAAATTTAGTATCTTCTCCTTTACTGCGGCTTGGGTCGAATTTGAACAGTTAGTATTAATTAAATATGCCTTATAAATAAATAAACAAAAAATTCAAGGTAGTTTTAAATATGTCAATAAAAGTTAATTTTTGTGGGGTAGTTTGAGAATAAGAAAAATAAAGTGGGTACTTGAGAAGTTACAGTGACAAGTTAAAACATTTGTTTTGGTTTGTTAGTTTAACATTTGGTAACATAGCATACGGTTGTGGTAACTCTGAAGATGAGCTCTGGTTGAGTTCGAAACGCGTCAGTGTAGCTTGGTGGTGGTGATGGTTGGGTTTATGTGATTTGTGTGTGTTCGTACAGTGTGGAGGTGGAGGAACTGCACGAACGCACATTTCTTGCATAAACGTAACTATTGTAAGGTCGCGGGTGAGCAAAGTAATTGTTTTAGTTCATTGATAAAACGCTCGCCACGCCGCCGATTATGAGAAGTCGTGGCAGAAACGTCACAAGGATTGGAATCAGGTACGGTAACGTGCACAAATATATTGTAAACGTTAACAAGGTGCCAAAAATGTTTATACAACTCTATGTCATAAACCATAAGATTGATGTTTACATATTTTGACGCGATGAATGTATACATATTTATGCTTTCGACTGTATATGATAAAACAGGTACACTTGCCGTGCAAATGGTCACGCCTGAGTGACAAATAATTTTCACATTTATATAAATCATACTATCTTATCACGGGACTTCCTCCGTGTTAGAAATACATGAGAAAAAGTTACGGTAATATTTTCAAAGCACAACTCTCTTTCAGATAACGCCACATATAGATTGTAAAAAAAGTTAACACAGATCATCTTTAAATTCAAGGTAAGTACTTCAACATTCTTCGACATCGCCCCTTATTCTTGTCTAGAGTTAAAATATAATCCGAGGGAAACGTATTACTGGGGTATTCTAAGTCTCAATCATTATTTTTGTATACGTGTACGCCAAGTTTCATTCAAATTCGTTCAGCCGTTATTTCGTGATTGACTAACAAAAATCCAAACATCTAAACATCCAAACATCTTCTCAAACTTTCTCATTTATATTTAATTATTTATATTAGCAGAATTGAGAAAGGTATAGTCAAAAGTGCGAGCCTGGCTTTGAACTCACGACCTTTTACATGTGAGGCACAGGTCAAATCATTAGGCTCCGGCTGCTCGAAGATCTTCGTTTATATCTTTTCAATTACGCCACTCTTACTCTGTCGGTTTGCCCGTTCACTTCTCAATGCACTTGCCATGATTACGTCTAAACTTCGTCTAGAGCTTGCAGACGCCGTCTGTCGCCAAGTACTGTTGTTTGTGTTAAGTGCCATATAAAACTAGGAAGGCGGAGTTAAGCTATATGTTAGTGCTAAAAGATGAGGAAAATAGAAATGGAAAAACAGGCGATTTATGAGTGACCACAGTATTAGTAATATTTTAAAGTAGCCGTTGGTTCACATCTTTGCTGCTAATATTTTTCCATGTTAGTTGCTATTACCCACGACTACGTCTGCAAAGAATCCTTTTATCGCTATTTCGTGAGAACTTTACAGAATAAAAAGTAGTGCCCAAATTTTATAAGAATGCGTTAAACCGTTTTACCGTGCGTCAAACGCAAAAGAGTAACAATAATCCATACATCCAACATTTTTGTAGACAAAGTTAAATTTCTGTTCCTGTTGAGCCGTCGTTTGTTTTTTCTTCGAAATTACAGGAAAGAAAATTTTAATAGAACTAGCTATTAAAGATATTTATTGATAACAAATACCTTATCAATCAGACACGAAAACAATCTGACACAGGTTACGTTAACCTAATAATAAAATAAGTCATGCAGATACAAGCAGAACTATAAAACTAAGATAATTTTGTATCAGGTTTAAAATTTAGCCTTGTTTAGATGGTGTTAGGAATGTGTTAATTAGCTATTGCCCGCGACTCCGTATGTGAAGAATTCGTCTACCGCTTTCCTGCGGGAACTCTGTATAATATTTTCTGGGATAAAAAGTATTATTAGTATTATGTTAATCCAGGTTACAAACTATGCCCATAATTGTATGTGCCAAATTTCACTAGAATGTGTCGAGCCGTTTTAGCGTGAAAGAGCAACAAACATATATACAAACTTTCGCATTTATAATTTTAATAAAATTAACGTTTATATTGGCATTTTACTGTGACTCACCGAGTACCTGCGGTTGTTACAGGGTGTAAGACCAAAACGATAACCCATTTTAAAGGAGGACCTAAATCCTAGTCCTGATTAATAGCTGGCAACCCTAATCACGTGAGCTAATTTCGCTAAATTCGGGCGGTTTTGCCGCTAATTAGAGCCAAATTTAAGCGGTTTTAGCGTAATTTGGCGCGGACGGCGATATCCGCCCGTTTCACGTCCACGTCCAATAAATCTGGTCGAAAATCATGTTAAATGCCCGCAACACACGCGAGAGTACCGATAAGTATCCAGTTTAATTTGAATTGGTAACACGTTTAGTATGTTAACGCGTACGCGTTCTGTATTAAAGGTATAGTACGGTGCCCGTACTCTTGGATACTTTAAACTAATTGTTGCCTGCGGCTTCGTCTGCTCAGAATTTAGTAAGTGCTATGCGGTAGGAACCAGTGTGTATTTTTCCGAAAAATAGCATCAAAGTCAAAGTCAAAATTCTTTATTCAAGTTAGGCATCAATTGATGCTCCTATGAACGTCGAAGAATCTACCACCGGTTTGGAAAAACCCTGTTAAGAAGAATCGGACAAGAAATTAAACAAGCAAGGTATATTTTTGACAAACATCCTACGTCATTTCAGTCCGTCTCCGGGTCCATATCGTGGTCAATCCCAAATTCTATCGAAAATTCATTCGAATCAGTATATATTATTTGTTTTTAATTTTTCAATTACATTTTTATTCTTTTGTAGCTTCGTGGGAAAAAACAACTCGCTTAAAAGCTTCAGTACACAAACACTGACGATCGAAGATAATGGGTCACATCCTACACAAAATTGTAACCCGTTACGCGTTATTTTTGCTCGTCAGGCATCTAGGCGTAGGCATAAAACAATCGGACATCTCAAACCTAAGTAAAATCTACGAAAATATACGGAACCTCAAGAGGCAGCATTTGGACAATTACCATCACAGTGTGACGCTATAAATCTCACGAAGATTGGATTGGATTGCAAGAGCGTGTCGTAACTGAGGCCATTAATAATTACGTGTGCATTATCACCGCATCATTAGTTGCTTAAAAATGTATTTTAAGCTTAATTATTTACATGCCCAATGAGATTTTTAAAGTGCCTATCGTGACAATTAGTTTTTTTATGTGCATTTTTAAAGTTGGTTTAGGTTTTGCTTTTCTCACTTATTTAAACGAATTGTTTTCATTCGCGTCTCAAGAATGTATAAGTAAATAATATTCTCAATAACCAGTATAATCTTTGTAGTCTGGACAGAAATCATGGAGACATTGTTAAACCTCTTCAAGATAAATGCGCATAAAGTTTGTACAACTGTTCTACTTGGCTAAATTGTAGGGGCATCAAAACAGTAAATTATTATTTATATCATACTCGTAAAATATTTACTACAAAGCAATTTGAGTTCGAGGTTTCAATGCCGCAAGGGCATTGGCTGATAATGAGTTTAAACTTACAAATTGATGTGTAGTACCTGCTGCGATTGGGCACGTAAGTTTTTGTGTTTGTGGTTTTGTTTGTTTGTTGGCTAACTAGCTCGCAGGTTCCGGCAAATTAACGTGGCATCGGAGATTGAATTATAAATTATTATCAATTAAATTTAAGTACACTTCTCACCTAATTCTGTGTGATTCAAGTAAGAAGTCGTGACTCGTCACTAACGTAAGCGCAGCCAATGGATTGGTCAAGTTCGACATTAAACGGGCAATCATCGTTAGCTCTTATAAATGGATCATTGTGTTTAATGATGTCTTTTGTATTATAAGTGGTTGATGATTCTATTAGGATGTTACTTGAAAAAATTTAGTTAAGTTGAAATTATTTCTACGTTTTAAGTTTATGAAATTATGAGACTCAGTTTGTGTCATATATGGAAGAAGTAAGTAATGTTGTATTTTAAGTAAACGACTTTGACCAACCAAACTAAGGCAAATTAGCTGTTATTAACGAAAAAATACTCTTAGTATGAACATTTCATGGACATTTGTTACAAATTATTTGTAGTTATGTTTTGATAAACTAAGTACCTTCATATTTCCTTTTAAATATGTAATGCTGATTAAATAATATTTTTGGCGTTTGATAACCACTGTAGATACTCAAGACTTTTGCAAGAATCGTCTAGCCTAGTCCTTGTTAGACTCTAGACATTGATAGACATTCCTTTAGTAGATAATCATCAGCGCTCAGACGACCTACTTTTCAAATAGCGTGATAGAATGACAGTTGCCTAGAAAGGCATTTTCCAGATATTTTATTATCTGGTAGGTATTTAAACTTTCTGTAAGCTCTATTAATGTGCTTAGTGTTTTAATTAAGACACTTTATCAGCGCTTGCATTTAAGATCGTTGTGCGTTCTTGTTTCTAATTTAAATCAATATCTAATCCTTCTGATATTATACTCTTTCAGATTAAAATGGCTTGGAAATAACACATTAGCTAGTTTATATTCCGATAATCTCAACCGCTAAGTCTAGACTCAAGTGGCAGTGGGCAGGGCACATCGCTCGTAGAACTGGTGGCTGGTGGGGCTAAAAGGTTCTCGAGTGGCGTCCATGTACCGGAAGGCGCAGTGTAGGTAGGCCTCCAACAAGATAGAGCGACGACCTGGTTAAGGTTGCGGGAACGCGTTGCATGCGGGTGGCGTAGGACCGGTATGTTTGGTAACCCTTGTGGGAGGCCTATGTTCAGCAGTGGACGTATTTCGGCTGAAATGATGAAAGTCTAGAGACATGAAATGCTGCATGGGCGTTCATCATACAACGTAAAAAACATCTACGATGTAATTTCTGGGAATTCTCGTGAGAATTTAGTAAAATTACAAAAATTCAGGGCTAGAAATAATCATCATCTCAGCATACGTTCCATTGCAGGGCACAGGCCCTCTCTCAGAATGAGAGAGTTTAGGGCGGAGTTCCCACGCGAGCCCAGTGCAGATTGGGTTTGTACACACCATTGAATTTGTGCACAGGTTCTATTTTTTTACTAAGTAATAGTTCACGAGAACGAAGACACGGTTTAAGGCTACTAATACAATAGTTACTCTCTAAACAGCTTGTTAAATAAAAAGCTCATTAATTGACACAAAAAGACGATTAAAACTGAATCGACTAACTACTCTTCTACTATACTCTGTGGATTTTTTCCTAAGTGGAGGACAGTGGAGCAGCGGCATGCAGAATCCTTCACAGAATGCGACACAATGTCTCTATACAAGAAAAGCGAGGCGAACGTGAGTTTCAATTAATGCCATTATTCCTTAATTTCGGGGAATTTAGCACTCCGATTCGCTTTTGCCAAAACTCTTAAGCTTGCCTAGCTGATTACCTATTTAATCGTAAAACGTCAAGACAGTACAGTCAAGTTCTTAAACTATACCATAATGTCTCCTAGAACAATGTTCTTCATTTATTTTTTAATATTCCTTCGTAATCCAACGAGCTTTCTCAACCTATTGCAGTTGCGCTCTCCTTGCTCAAAAAGACGTAACCACCAAGGATTTTTTGTGAATATACGTCTTTTTGTATTAGCGGGGTGGAGTTTGTACCGGCACGCGGCGACTTTCTTGCACGGCCTGCGCATGACCTTGCGTGGTGGGGGGACATTCCAAGGCTCGCAGACTGTAATAAGACTCGGCATTGGCGTATTTGAACCTATAACCTAATGTATACTAAACTGGGTCCTTAGGATATAATTGCTTTGAAGCAGCGTTTAACTAATTTGAAATTTCTGACTCGAATCCTGATCTGATGATTGGAACTAGCAGCTAAAGAATCACAAAATTGAACTTGTTTTTAAAAAATAGAGCAATGATTGATAAGTAGTTCACTAATGTAATTTATCTAGGAACTAAATATTGCTTTAAATTGCCTCTTTTACCACTGAAGATACATATAAACTTGGATGACGGGAGGTTGTAGTCGTAGAAAGTTTAAATGCAGCTGCATATTTTTTTGTTTATTTCTCTATCATTATTACTCACATGCTATTAGACAGCTAAAACTATACCTTGATTACGATAGCGAGTTAGTAGATTGGTCGGCTGGATCTCTGAAATAACACATTATACCTACTTATTACTTTTCCCCGACATATATACAGGATTGAGATTCACACATTTAAAACCCTGAAATTTCAATAGCTAAATATAGAGTCATGCAATGCAATTGGGCATAAGTGTTTTTTACGCAATGCAAATAAAGACTACAACATATAATTCACTAGTCATTTCTAGTCATTTTCATGGTTTTTTTCTTAACAACTTATTATCAGTTAGTGACTTCTATCTCACCTGATGATAAGTGCAGATAATGCCGAAGATGTAGCTCACTGGTTCAGTAACAGCTTATTCACTTTGACCTCTGAATAGTCCTAATTATACTTATCCGGAAGAACAAATGACAGAAGCGTATTCCATTCCGTGGCAGCCCACATTATAAAATCTCGTGGGAAGTAAATAAATTCCAAAATTTTTAATTCAATTGTCAGGCTTCATGGTTTATAAGCGAAGCAGTAGACAGAGACTAGTTATGCATTATTAAATTTAAAATCAAAAAGTATTAAAAAGGGCTGCTGTCTTTTTTTTTCAAATTCGTCAGTTATATTTACAAGCCGGATCGGCATTCAGTCACTTTGAATAATGACAATGTTTCTTGCAGCATCATAAATATTGTTAGACCACTGACCTCATTGACCAAAGGTTATTATATCATCTGTGTATTCGCCAAGTTCATCAACCTCATAAAATATAAAAAAATAGCAATACCCGACACAGGTGCGCTCGTGTTTCCATTGTGCGCCAGCGCAACCATGAAGGCTTCGCTAGGGAACGAGTTCTCAGACGCCTTGCATGTACTCAGTTGGAAACCAATGCTTGGCGAGGAAGGACGTGACGCGCGCGACAAAAATTCGTCAAAAATTAACGCGTGTTCTATCAGTGATACCAGTTATAGTGATAGCATTTTGTTTTCGGTGATAAATATAAAAGTGTTTGCGTAGTGTTGGTGCTTGTGTAACGTGGGAGCTTACATTGGAATGCGAGCTTTTGTGTGAGTTGAGTGATGTCGAGAAATTCTTGCCGTTCCCGGACTAATAAGACCAGTGATGTATAATTTAAATGATTGTCAGGCTTTGCGTGATGCGATCGGTTTTTGTTGTTCATTCATGAATAAACTGGCTGATATTAAAACTTGTTCTGGATGATAGAATGCTTTTGGCAAACGCGCCGCTCTTGTGCCGGTTCTTGGAGAAGAGTTGGCACCAGTGAGAGTAAAAGCAAGTTTTGTCCGAAATTTAATTGATTGAGTTTTCCTCTATGAAGAATAGGGTAAGGCTCGGCTCTTTTTTATAAAATGGTTTTAATAACTCGTGCCAGCCGTTAAATTTAATATAACCCTTGTGCAGTTTTTCACAATTATAGACCTTAAACAAAAATTTACACATTATCTGAATGTTTTGTTATTCATTTAGGTATAATCTACTGTTCGTTTGATCATAGAAGAATGCAGTAGGAAGTAATGACAATAGATCGTGATGAGCATGACCCCCTTGCATGTGAACTTTATAACAAACGGGTGCATTCTTGGATGTAGGAAAAGCGCCCCTATTTGCTTCGGTAGAAGGATCTTTGATGTTATTGTCATTAAAGATGCAATGCCTGAAATAGGGGAACTAATATAGTAACATTTTAATTAACAATAAGTTTTAATTTTTACGGCTTTGTATTTTGTTTTGGTATTGAACAGAAAATTTCTTATGAGTTTTAGGAACATCAAAAGCAGTTGTGCAAATTACATTTTGCTTTGCTATCTTCTTCTTCATGATACTATTAATTGTTGTTTCAATCATGCGAGTAGCTGACTTTATTTTAAATCTTCTATAACTACAGTACAGGGTGGTCTCCAGCTACCTGATCCCTGTTCGCCACGTTGGTTTTTGCCCAATGGTTTTTGTTTACATTTCGGCTTTATTTTTGTTTTTTATCGACAAGAAGTTAACAATAGTGTGTATTTGTGAATTTGAGTGTTGTTATTTTTTAAAATACACATCTCAAATATTTTTATGAAATCATGGTAATCATGGTGAATGTTAGCAAAACATTAAAAGGATTGAAATGAAAGAAAAGGATAGGTACTAAACATAGACAAACATAAAATATATACACAATTTCTCTCGCTAGATACACAGATATTAAGTTATCATCATGCTGATTTATTATTTAGGGTTTCTAAAACTAAAACTAAATTTTTATTGAAAAAATTGTAAGTACTCAAGCTTCTTTTTAGTTAATAATTTGCGTTTACTTTGCTTCCATGCTCATATTTTTATCATGTAACATTTTGCTAATGGATTTACATTCAATTACAGATGTTAAATATGTATGTACCTATAAGTACTCGTACCTATTATCCGACACCATTAAAACTGGCTATGATTCCACTTGCAAGATACGACCAAACAACAACAAACGAACCGCATCAGAGTTTTAGTAAAAATCATCTTGAAAAAGGTTGGCAATGATGACCTGTTGATGTTCTAAGAATTATCAATATTACTATAGAAAATAATAAAAGTGCAATCTAAGCTGCTCTTAGCTAAACGCAGTACGGTTCCAGCACGTGTCATCAACAAGACAAAGAACTGATTGAAGTCTCCGTGTTCCTCCTCTGGTGCATTGTCTCTACACAATAACATATCTTCAGTCCGTCTGTATTGTTGATGCCGTGGCCAGAAACTTCATTCATACCTAGTCATTGTTAAAGGGTTTCGCATTATTATTGTTTCATTGATGTTTGAAACTGTGCGTAAAATCACAGATTAACAAAAGTCTATACAGTTGGGAAACGAATGTACTTGCGTAGAGCAACGGAGGGGAACTCGCGGGGAGGTGGGCGGCGCGGATCGTGGCCCCCGATCGCGCTTAGTTTGCGCACTCGACGCTGAGGGCAGACGCGACCGTGTAAAGTGAGAGCGAGTTTTACGAGAATCTTTTTTTTATATTAACGAGAGTTTTACATTAATTATAATGGTGCATACTTGTTCTGTGTACGGATGTGCCTCGACAGCTAAATACAACAAGGATATAAGATTTCATAGATTTCCCCGTGACGCGAGGTAAGTTTATTATTCCTATAATTTCGTATTGCCTAACCAAATATCATCAAGTACTATTATTTATTTTGTATAAAATACTCGTCGTGTACATAGTTATATAGTAAATTTGAGTTGAGAGTTGAGACTCAAGAAAAATTACAATCGGCATCATTTATATTTGGTACTAGCTGTGCCCGCGACTCCCGTCCGCGTGGACTGCGAGATCGTGCCCTCCAGATGGGACTATGGGACCGCGTTCGGGGAAGTCCGGCGAGCGATTGTCAGTCATTTCTTCTAAAAACAGTTCGATAAATTCTTAAAATAGACGTATCTTTATTATTTGTGAACCGATTCAAATGAAAAAAACACTAAATGTTAATCCAGGAAAATACCAACATATCCGTGAAAACCGCATCCTTCTAGGTTAAGCCGTTTCTGAGATTTAAAATAAAGTATCAAGAAAATATTTGGCAGTGCAACATATGTAAGTGTAGTTAGGTACTTTACATAGGTACTTGTAAATAAATGATTAAATAATAATCACATTTATTTTATTTTTCTTTTTTGACAACCCTTGCACATTTGCGACTGACAGCGTAAGTACGTGCGGCGGTGTCGTTCGACATCAAAGGCGATTCCCAACTGTATAGACTTTTGTTAAACTGTGGTAAAATGTTAGGTTTACAGTCTTTAAAAGAAGGCTCGTATGACAAGCTGATAGAATTTTATCTGGTTACTATTTTCTTCACAATCATTCATCTCATAAGCATTGTCTTAATAATGCATGAAATGTATTCTGTAATATATAATGATGAAATTGTAATCTGTTTTTAGAAAGAAAAAAAACTTAGTGCCAAGTTCTTTGTGGCAATCATGGTCTTTCCGAAAGCGCTGGTAGACTCAAAAAAGACACGTAAAAGAACTTTAACGGCCTTTTTCCGCAATTAAATTTTTTGATTTTGATTTCATCATCTGATCAGCCAGAAGACGTTCACTGTTGAACAAAAGCGAAGTCCCCTTAGAACGCCACAGTGAATGACAACTCGGTACCTCCATCAACCAGTTGCCAGCAACTCTTGCGATGTCGTCCCCTTAGTGGGAGGCCTGCTCAGCCTCGTCTTCTGGTGCGTGGTCGCCACTCGAGAACCTTTCTCTCCCAACGGTTATCTATTCTTCGAGCGATGTGGTCCACCCATTGCCACTTCGACCGATAAGATTTTTAATTAGTCTAATGGATATCTCACTGCTGAGCAAAGGCCACCTTTTTATTTCCACTCGTCTCTGTCCCTCGCAAAATCCCGCCAAAATGGGGCAAAACGGTCCAAGTCATCCCGCCATCTCCGTTTTGGTCTGACCCTGTTCCGGCGCCGGTCGTTTGGAATCCAATCGGTGAGGATTTTTGTCCAGTTGAGTTTGGCGGTATTTGTCCCCACATCGATCTGAGTTCAAATAAAAATAATTATGTAGTAATTTTTATACTTGTCTAGAATAGGTATACATCAATGAATGATTTATAGTTGTAACTAAGAAAATCATAACTAGATAGCCTTGTGTAAAATATGCCTAATAAATCTTTAGTTTAGTTAAGGAGATACACTTTTGGCCTCATTAGCACTTTTCATCAGGTTGAAATAGCCCGGTTAATTTAAGTAAAGAAAAAATATATTAAGTAGTGGCATGCTGTTTAGGAAAACATTAGTAAGATTTTCAGGAAAGAAAGCTATATTACAATTATTAAGGAAGCAAAGTTGGGTCATCCAGGTACTTAATATTAAATACGCAAGTAATCTGAACAACATCCACGAAGGGCTTGTTGGAAGCAATCAGCTTAAGTGTTATTCGATCTCCTACCAACCATAAAACTTCTGTTTTACTCTAATCTTAAAAGCTCTTACTGGCCAATACATCACTCGTTATTTATGTTTGCCTACAGACAGGTATTTAAATTGTACTTTAAATAAATAATGCTGGTGATAGAGTACTCAAAAAGTTTTCCATGAAAAGTAAAAAATGAATGAGGTTGTCGCTTTTAATTAATGTCACAATAAATAATGAGTCATGAAGAAATAGTGTGTGCAAAGTGCTTGATCTCTCTCATAAAGAGAAGATACCTGGACTCAGTAGTTGCGCACGAGTACAACACAGGTTGTCCTAAACTCGTCGATAACCCGGTACCAGGCGAGAGGGGAAGCTATAACAGTCCCTGAAAAAAATATAAAAAATGTCACTTATAGCTAGACCGTTTAAATGAGTTTTTGCCCGCGCGGTACAGGGGCTGGGAGATATAATATCTCCCAGCCCCTGTACCGCGCGGGCGAACTCATTTAAACGGTTTAGCTATAGTCAAGCGGTTATAGACATTTTTTCGAAAATATCTAATACTAAGGAACATGGATTTTTTAACATATTTTTTCCGGTACTGTTATAACTGGCCTTTTAGCCGGTACCAGGTTATTGTTAAGTTTTTGTATAACCTGTATGATAAGTTGTAAATAATGAAGACTGTAAGTATGGAATCACCAGTTAAATAGTAAAACAGTCGCCCTACCCAAATGGGTGGGTGGGTATGGGTATGGGTGTACGAATAAATATTCGTATTTATTAGTACTAATAAAATGATGTTCAAAGGAACTTAAAATACTTTCAATGACCTTGTTTCAATTAAAATCTTGTTTTAAATTTCAACTTTAATAGCAATAAAATAAAGGCCGCAAAGGATTTTATGCGTGATCAGATTATAACGCTTACAAATTTGCCATAGCGGTAAAATTGTAGTTAATTATCCGAGTAAAGTTACACCGAAATGTGATAATCGGTTGGTTTGGGAACAGGATAATTTCTGAGAAACCATGAAACCAATCTGTTGGCAATTAATGTGGAAAAAGTTATTTCGAATATTCGAAAATGAGTCGGTAAAATTCGTGCGGTGATTGTATCGGGTGAAACTTTCCGGACAGTCACCTTTGCGAGCAATTTGGGCGATCGACATTTGTATGAATGAATTAGCAGATTTTTTGGCATTTGGTTTGCATAATGGCCTCTGGTTTTCCATATTTTTTACTTAGTTCAGCAGAAAATAGGAAAAACCTAGAAATGGAAAACGTTACTTCTTTTTTTAGTATGTTTTTTGGTGGTTATGCGTGAAAGACCGTAAGTTTTATTAAATAAAACCGGCCAAGAGCGTGTCGGACACGCCCAAGATAGGGTTCCGTAGCCATTACGAAAAAAAACAAGTAATATTTTTCAAAGGATTCCGTATGTGTACGGAATCTTCCAAGTTTAGGTATGTTTTATACCTTTGGCTACTATTTACTCTTAAACTACAAATAATTCCTAAGCAATTTTAGCCGCTATAATTTTCCTTGTAATTATAATATATTTACTACCATTCTGAATTTTTCAAATTTTTCCACCCAACAGTTTAGATTTTAGAGAGGGGGGGGACGGTCGATTTTATTGAAAATTTTCACTTTAAAGTTGAATATTTCGCAAATATAGATCACAGAATAGAAAAATCATGTTAGCAACCCCGCAATGGTTTTAAAAGACCTATCCAACACACACTATCCTGTCCCACACTATAGGGTTAGTCAAAAAAAAAATCACCCCCACTTTACGTCTATGGGAGGTACACTAAAAAAAAATTTTTAGTTTTTTTATTTTATCACTTTGTCGGCGTGACTGATATATATGTTCATGCCAAATTACAGCTTTCTAGTACTAACAGTCTCTGAGCTTAGCCGCGGACGGACAGACAGACAGACAGACAGACAGACGGACAGACATGGCGAAACTATAAGGGTTCCTAGTTGACTACGGAACCCTAAAAATGGCTTTAAGCAACAAAAAACGTGCACAATTCTTGACACCAACCAAAAAACTACGAGACAAAACCCGCGAGTATGGAACTGTGTTTTTCCCTTCATCTATTATTCCACCTGATACCGATGCGACCTCAAAACTACCGTTTACAAAAACCGTCCTTTGCAAGCCACGCCTGCTGACAGATAGTTCCCATTTCTCTCCAGACCCCGACCAGATTGAATAATGGCGCCGCGGGGATCGAACGCCTGCTAATTGTGACCCTGGTGGCCGATTGCAGGTCTAAAAAGGTGAGCAATCACCACGCGTGGATACCAACTATGTTAGTGCAGCACAACGTGTACATATTTAGAGTAAAAATGTATGAAGCCATTCTTTTTTCAAAAAAATCCGTAGTTAACCATCCAGATGATACATTTAGTTGCTGTAGTTTAATAGTGTCTTGAGCTCACTGAGTGGGGCTTGAGTCTTTTTATATTACGCCGCTACAACAAAAATTAGGCCCTCATCCCTTTCATTATCTCCTGTTATTTGAAAGTATGTAGTTGGTATTATTCTTTTTAAAAATAGTTGGTAGGTATATAATATCATACAGCAGAATAATCTGATTTATTTATAACAATAAAAGCAGATCCGGTCTTTCGGCTGTGGGGAAACAGATATTATTGTCATAGTCATGGAACAACAAAATTGTTAATACCATCTTATTCTATTTTTATTTATTAATCAACAAAGTGTGTTGCTTGTTTCATGTTATAACGAACACAACTAAAAGTGTCCACAAACAAAAAGCTAACAAGAAAGAGATGAATGAATTAAAATTATTTATCGCCTCAATCTAAACTGGCTTGGACAAGTTAAAAATACAAGAACAGAAAACCATGTGATATCTATCAACACGGCTAATGATCATAAACCGGTGTATCCAGAGTTTAATTGCTAGAGGAAGATATCAATAAACCGGGTGAACCGGGATCAAAGACGGTAAAAATACCTTTTACGGCCGTGTAAGTATCCGGTTTAGATGCTCGGTTTACGCACAAATAAACACAATTTTGTAACACTTACACCGTAAAATGTTTGGAGCAGAACTTAAAAGGTGCGGTGGAATATTTTAACGAGTCTTGCAGCTTTTACTTAACGTTGTTTGAGGAAATGGATAAAAATTCAATACTTTTAATTGAACTTTTACAGCGATTTAAGTAGATTTAAGTAGAACATGGTCGAAGTCCACGTGGTTAACGCCGACCTTTTTACTAACGATATAGAAGCGCGTAAAATCTGAACAATTATACTAGTTAAAAGCTATGTTTCCCTTGTAATATTGTAACGTTGATTTCAACTTATTTCTACATGTTTCTCTTCCTTGGAAGCACAAGTAAACATGGACTTTAAATTTTTATGTTTTTCCAGTATTAAATTTAAACTTTGTTTAGATTTCGAAAGAAATTACGAGATCCTTTATCTCCATAAAACTTTTTCTTCGTAATAAGTATATTGCAAATTCAAAATAACCGTACTGACTAAACATTCCCACACTCTACCTATACTTGGTGTATAGGCATACCAAATGTTCCCAAATTTGATTCCCAATTCCCCAGACATCCCGTCCAGGATAGTTTTACGAGCGTGCAGACCCTTGGGTTCCGAATGTGGGCCATCAAAATCGACGCCATTTTCTCCACTTCCATTGAGATTCAAATAGGACGATGCGTTTACCGGAACGGTTGGACCTTGCAGGCAATGTCTGATAAAGATTGGCAGAATTGGAGCAGTTTTTCTTAAGGTTTGGGTTTCGCAGGTCAACTGGAATTGAGTTAAAAATGATAGTCGGTTTGGATTCAGCCTAAAAAACAGATTTCGATTTAGAACTTGAGCGCCTTCCCTTCGAACTGGAGTATTTTTTTGCCATACAAGTAATCGTCACACAGTCTTCGGGAAATGATAATTATGGTTTCGTTGAAAAGAATAGTCAACTTTCGAACAATTTTTGATTTTAATTTGGCTTTGCTTTGCAAAGATGTCAATGAAAACAAAACGTTGACAATGGCTTTAATTATCTTTTGAAAAGATGCAAAAGTCAAATAAAAATTGAGGCCCGTCCACTCTTAACAACAAAAGCGCTTTCCATTTATATGGACAAGACGTCCCTTTATTGAAAACCCATCTTACTGCATTGACTTTGTCCCACGGCCGTAGCGCCGAATGACACAGTATGAACCAGTGAATAATCTACAAACAAAATATCAAATCTGTACTCAGTCTGTTCGAGTCTCTGGCTCAGATGAGCAGAGGAGAGACGTGTTGTAAATAACCCGTTTAAAAGAAATAAATTATGAATAATAATATGATATTTTATTATTTTTAGGACATTTTTTCCGTTGTCTTTAGGCCAAATTTTATAAAGCGTGGGTGCAACTACACCCCTATAGCTAACGCTCATCCTACTAAATAACACAAATAAATCATGAATACGATTGTGATTCCGAGAGCGTTAAATTATAGTTATATTCCCAATTCAAAACAGAGGTTCTCGCTCTGACCATTGTCTACCTACTAGGCATTTGTTACGAATTCCTCTTCATTTCAAAAACGATTTACGTGGTTCTGCTGGACGTTCTCTTGAAATGAAAACGCTTGGGCCGCAGTTTCCATAGGTTAAACCACTATTACCTTGGCTTTTTGTTACGGATTACTTCCTCCGTTTATACTGTGCTCGCTGGGTAGGCAGCGGCTCTCAAATATTTTATTATCTCCGATCGCGACCCGCTCGGCATTCCGGTCGGCACCAGATATAAATTTCGCTCGTGCCGCGCCGCGGTCTGCCACGAGAAATGTGGAAAGAGTTGGACTTTTGGTTAAGCGATTAATAATGTTAATTTGTTTTTTAAACTCGAGAACATTTTGTATTTTTATTTGTTAAGACTACCGCTAGTGTCCTAACATAAATAAACTAGGATGAACCACGTCGAAAAGAGTTTTTTGGACAAATTTAGCTTCATAAATAATTATAAGACACTAATTCGTCGTTATCATCAGCCGGAAGTCGTCCGCTGTTGAACAAAGTTTACATCCCTTACAACGGCATAAAAAACGACTACTTTGTCATCTGAATCTACCGATTGCCCGCACTCTCGCGATGTCTTCAATCCAATTAGTGGTAGACCTGCCATCACAGAGCGTCATCCAATTCATGACCCTAATTAAATTATATTTTTACTGAACCTGGAAAACGCAACCTTCAAAGTAACAATTCGCTTCATGTACATCCATAGGCATTGTTACTAAAGATTAAATCTTAAAAGAACCCAAATCAAACTGTAAATTCTTTTCTTTGATTATGTATATCGGTCAAAGCTTCACAAAAAAAAAAAAAAATCACATTCACTCGCAACGTCTCTGGCGCACGTCGCGAACCCTTTCTTTATTTATGTGACTTTCTCTGTCATGTATGTTAATCGAGAAATGATTCATTTATTACAAACAGGTACTCCTTCCTTGCCCATGTGACAATGCGGCTCATTTAATAGTGAAGAGCAATCCGATTTTAAAATTTAATGATGGCAATGTGACCCAGTTTAACAATTTCTGTAATGTTTCTTACGGTTCAGGCTTGTTTGTTTTCGGATTGCTCATTAAAATAACTACACTTTCATGTTCATGCCCATTTGTGCAATTATTTTAATTTATTGTATCTGTACGGCCTACATAATTGTGTTAAGAAAACTACCGCTCTGACAGTGCGATCTTTGACACCTCTAACTAATTTACTTACAGGCAGATTGTGCATAAATAAACATATATTTACCTGCAACAATTTATAAAAAATTGTGTTTTCAAAATCAATATTATGTACATGTTTGTTTTGCTCCTTTAGTTCATTGCATACTTGCAACGTTTCCGTAAGGAGAAAACGTTCTAGGATCATTACCCTTTTTCGTGCGAGGGTTCGACTTGCTTTTTAGTGATTTTTTTATTAGCATCTAGGAGTTGCTAGTTGAATACCTTTTTATATTTTCGTGCATGTTTTTTACTAAGAAGAACTTATATTGTATTTCTACTACTAACTACCAGGGTCACATGAAACAAAGCAGATGGCTGGGGATGGCGATGGCCACTTTACGACCCATTTGTTCCGGCTGCAGGCTGCGTTGACTCAATTACGTTGTTTTGATTTCCATCCATTTAGAAAGGTTTTTTTAGGATAAACGCAAACTAAACTTGTTTTTATTACATTCGAATCCACTATATCGCTGTCTTATTCGCAGAAGCGGGACGAGTTTTTCTGCACCTATGCATTTGATTCTCCTATTCATGCATAAAAATATAGATGATATCATTGACATCCAATGATAATAATATTAATATGAGTTATTTATTCTCAATTTTGTGTGTGTAAGTAAAAGATATGTCAAGAGATGCTAAATTAATATCCATTTTTTTCAATCTTGCATTGTCAGGGTCAATGATGCGATCATCAAAGGATAAGCTGGTCATTACAATGGTACAATCACCTACATCCAACACCTAGTCATAAATCTAGAAATGTAAATAATGTGCCTAGACAACTGCGTTTATATTAGAGATAGCATTGGGAGAATATAATTATGTTGTAGGTATGAGATGCATGCACTAACAATATGGTAAGAGAACGGGCGGCGGTGTGAATTTTACTAAATTGCAATTGTAGGAATCGAAATGATTAAAAGCGTTTATACTAACTTGTCTAGGCCCATAGAACATTTTGGGTGATTATTAAGCATCTGAGCTTATTTTAACTCTACTCTTAATAATCTTGTAAAAATTAATAGGTACAGAACTTTAATAATCTAGTTACTAATGATGAAAAGATCGCACGCCGTAGCTACCAAACTACATGTAACCAAAACCGATAGTATCGATAGTATATTTTTCAACCTTGACATTAGCAGAATCTTCGCTATGATCGATGAAACTATTTGATAAATTGTAACTGACAACTAATTAAATGACAAATGGCCACACGAAATGTGGAATCTTAATCTAGAGTTTAGGAAGAGTTAGTACTCTTATCCTATATTTCTAGTTTTTCCTCCCACCCTCGCTTTAATCTTCTAGCGACCAGGGGAACATGACACACAACAGATGACAGGACGTGGCGATAGCAGCTTTACGAGCCATTCGTTCGCTGCAGGCAGTCCGGGCGGATAAAGCCTTCATCTAAGGATCGTAACGCGCGATGCATGGAGATTGCTATAATACGGTAGTAAATTTCTAGCGACAATATTGCATGGTTTTATGGAGATAAGATGCAAAAATGTAATGAAATTTATCGATTCTGAGATCTAATTGTATGTCCAAATATTTGGTCACAAAAATAGTTGAGTAAATTTGACACAGCTTAAGTGTCCTAAAAATTCATGCCATCAACAAGAAATAAGTACCAATCCTTGCAATTTTTTATCACGTTTGTCTTCCAGTATAAATTTATGTTTAGCAGCTTGAATTCAATAAAAGTTAGTTTCAATACGCACAGATTTCTTTATGTTTTCATTAATTTTAGTAGATTACAGTACTCGCCAATGAGATGTATGAACACTAAATCAAAATCTAAATTAAAATCTGATCTTTTTGAACCGGAATCTCTGCAATAGCTCATATTTTGAGCAATGAATTTCATAAAAGACTGTGTTGGGAAATTAAGTCAATTTCTAGCTGTGATTGGGCACCTTTCGTTTTTAACTTACACGATATTATCTATTCCTTAGTATTAGTTGTGGTTGTATCGCTCGGAGTTGGATACATCGCACATGCTCTGTTTAGGTTTTCACAAAACATTTCCCTCGTATTTCATTTCCGCGTTGCACCACCTCCATTTCCGTTGTGAGATGCCCTATTTGAATACCCCCTTCCCCCCAGTTGTAAACAAACATGAGCAAAGACAATGTAGCGATACATCATGTACATACGTTCGTGTTTATTAATATTGCTCAGGATAGATGACTTATTTGTTGCTCGACATTTTTCGGTTACTCGCAAGACTACAACACGAATTTCTTTAAAATTACTTTTTATCTATTTTGACCCGTGATTTCATATGTACCACATAAAAAGATTCACTAATCGTGGAGAAACTATAAAATTTTACGATAAAGAAAGTGCCTATCTTTATGTTTGGAAATACAAAATGGAACTATCTTCTTGTAAAATCTTAAGCAATTTTTATTATTTAGTGATTTTTTTTTGGGAGGGGTGAGTACCTTAGGTACGATGGGCTGCAAAAGTTCATGGACACTTCGGGGCGATAATCGCGTGAGCAGTGTTTGATCGTTTGATGTTTGATGAACACAAACGATAAACACTGCTCACGCGATTATCGCCCCGAGGTGTCCATGCACTTTTACAGCCCATCGTACATTTTTACACGCTTTATATTAGCTTCACCTGTATGTTTGTATGTATGTATGTTTGTTTGTAACCGACTCCTTAGGGCGCGATTTTGACCCACTTCCCGGTTTCCGATTGAGATGAAATTTTGCACATATGTGTAAATTGGATGACAATGCAATATTATTGTAACATGGAGCTGATCTGATGATGGAGCTGGATGGTGGCCATAGGAACTATGTAATAAAACAACACAATCCCGTCGAGTTTGGGCTCGTTTGATTCGTCTTGACGAGCACTTTGATCCCAGATGGTAACCAGGGTCTGATGATGGAGCTGGAAGATGGCCAAAGGCACTCCACAATAAAACGACACAACCCCATCGAGTTTGGGCTCGTTTGATTCGTCTTGACGAGCACTTTGATCCCATATGGTAACCAGGGTCTGATGATGGAGCTGGAAGATGGCCAAAGGCACTCCACAATAAAACGAAACAACCCCATCGAGTTTGGGCTCGTTTGATTCGTTTTGACGAGTACTTTGGTCCTAGATGGTAACAAGAGTCTGATGATGAAGCTGGAAGGGGGGTAGGTGGCGGGTTGGGGGGGGAATGGGGTATGGGGTAAGGGGGTCGGGGGTTTAGAGGGTTGGGGGTTAGGGTGTGGCGGTTGGGGTTAGGGGATGGGGGGGGGGTTTACGGGAAATAGGGTGGGGGTGTTGGGGGCTTCGGGGGTAAGTGATTTTGGGGGGTTGTGGGAAATGGGGAGAGGGTAAGAGGCCTAGATGGTAACAAGGGTTTGATGATGGAACTGGAAGGGGGGCGGTAGGTGGCGGGGTGGGGGGAGGGGTGGGGGGAGTGGGGGTGGGGGGGAGCGGGGGTTCGGTGTTAGGGGGGTTGGGTTTAGGTGGTTCGGGGGTTTGTAAAATGAGGAGGGGGTAAGGGGGGTTTAGAGGATTGGGGGTAAGGGTGTAGGGTTTGGGGGGGTTTGGGGAAATGGGGTGGGGTATGTTGGGGGGTTGGGTTTAGGGGGTTTTGGGGTTGCAGGTGAGGGGGTAAAGTTAGAAAGAAAAAAAATGCAACTAAAAAATAGAAAATAAATAATAGTTTAAAAAAACTAAAAAACACGCTTTAAAAAATAAAAAATAAATTTTAATAAATTTCAATTCACTATTCTTATAGTGCAGTAAAAAATCTTAATAAGCAATTATTATATTGTTATATCCAGATCAAAATTTGTAAACAATTCTAAATATTGATAAAATAAATAATAATAGTTTAAAATATTTTATTGTAAAAAAAGCGTGGGGTGCTTTTTAAGATGTTATCAAAATGATAATCCTTGACAATTGACACCATGCACCCCACGCTTTTTTACAATAAAATATTTTAAACTATTATTATTTATTTTATCAATATTTAGAATTGTTTACAAATTTTGATCTGGATATAACAATATAATAATTGCTTATTAAGATTTTTTACTGCACTATAAGAATAGTGAATTGAAATTTATTAAAATTTATTTTTTATTTTTTAAAGCGTGTTTTTTAGTTTTTTTAAACTATTATTTTTTTACCTAAATTGGATCTTGCCAAATCTATGTTACTTGCCACCGCTTTGACCGTAACTCTGGCAGAACCGAATGAATGAATATCAGAGCGTTTGCATCTTGAATAAAATGTAACCGAATCGATCGCAATGCTATTATATAGAAACCGAGGCCCTTTTACCTAACACGCGACGTTCGCAATGGCATTCACCATCCTTTTCTGCTCTCACCCAATACTGTTTAACAAAAAGAAATGATAAATATGATTGTGATTCTGAGCGGATAAGATACCTATTGCCTCAAGACTTGGATCTGTCTCAACTTTAATTTGAAAAAAAATACAATTTGTAATTGTTTAACCACAAATCTTAAAGAAATAAATTAAAGTGTCCCAGTTTGCATGAAATCAGTCACTCATGCTATTCTTATTTAGATTTGAACATACCAAACAATAATCCTATGCCTAATTTTCTTAATTACTATAAAATGTAAAACAAATGTTTCGTTCTAAAGTTAAATAAAGTTTTTGCGCTCTAATAATATGCTATTTTATAACCAAGCAAACTAGCGTGCGTAAGGACCACGTTTGGTAAAAAAAAAACATTTACAAACAATCGTTTAAGTGCTAATTTTTCAATCCCCAGATAAAAGTATCCGTCAGTTAAACCAATCGCTTTCCTTTTCTTAAGTCATAGGAAAAAAAAGGAGAGAGCTTACATTTATCCGACACATACTTATCTGTGCATTGAAAAATTGGCCCTTAGTAATTTATTATTTTTAAACTGTACAGGAAATTCAAAATCTCTTTTTGTAAATGTATGTTGCCGATGTGATGGTTCCACTGGTATGTATAGTACGGCCGATATTTTTAACTTAAAGTAAAAATATTAGTGTTTCATAATGTGGGTCGTTCTTAAATATAAATCATGCTGCGTATGGTTATGATACCTCTTAATGCGAGAGATATTTATGGGATGCAAGGCGAGGCATGGCTCATGTTAAATGCAACTGCTATGGGCGTTCTTCGAGGAAGTTTATTACAAGGAAGCCATAATAGGAACCATGATGTTTTGATTTGTTATAATTTAAAGAATTAACTGCACAAGCATTATTACCTTGCTTCTCCGCTACAAACCTTTCCCCACAGCTACATCTTCGATACATAACTCGCCCTTTTCGTGTACATATTTCACACAGGTCCAATATGCTAACACGTTTCAAACTTTACACTAGTTAATTTTTAAAACTCCAAGCAACCGAGCACACATCCTGTTGCCAACACCGTTATCAAAAGAAAATCGGTATACTAATCAGTAAAAATTTTAAGATACCGAACGAATAAGTAATAATAAGTAAATAAATAAAAATGGTGAACTATATTAAATGTAGCGTAATGTCTACTTGAAACATTGTTAAGGCGCCTCAATCGTTTTACCAAATTCATTTACTTTAATAATAAATTTACAATTTATTTCTCATTTGCATGAATGAATAAATTAGATTTACGCAATTTTCATCGATATTTGACAGTGAACAAACAATAACAAGCGATGACTACTTTTCAGCAACTTATCCAATAATAAAAACTACAAATTACAGACGTATAGGTCATAAAAGCAAATTCTTAGGAAAAGATGACCTTAATCATGTTGATTTAACACCTAATGTTGACAAATTACTTATGAAATTATCTAATTTTATGACGACGACTGTATTCCCGTTGGTTGTCTTTTGTTTGTCTAACATCGTACAGTCGACTTTCACAATGATACTTAATTACCCACCAACATTATTTCCATTTAGCACAGGGAATGCATGAATGACATTTATAGTTCACGACTTAATCAGAGCGTAAGTAAGATACAGATGAAGTGCAAAATGATTTTCCATCGGGAAAACTCGGATCTCAATCGAAATAAGATCGCACCCGAACTGTCAATCAATGATTGTATTAAATGAGTCACATTTTCATATCCGTTAATATGGAACTTTATTGTTTAGTGTCAAATGTGAAAAATGTAAGATGGCTACGCGGCTTTAAGATGGGTACTGAAGCTAATTGAGAGAGCACGATAAAAACGAACTTTTTCGATAAAGTACGAAGGAAAATCATTTTGTACTACATCTGTAGGGACATGATTTTGTTCGTGACGGGTAGCGTTACAACTAACACTGCTGCTGGTGGTGGTGGTGGTGGTAACGTTGGTGCCTTATCTAGATTATAGAGGAAAATAAAAACAATAACAATAATACTATAATATTAGACCCGGGACTTTTACTTTGTCATCGATAGTCTACTCATGACCACCATCATCATTAAATACTTTAGATGTAGGTATGTAATTTAATAACAATGTATGTAGATCTGGTTGAAAAAATATACCTTTTTGAGTTTCTTGCCGGATTCTTCTCAACAGGATTTTTCCGAACCGGCGGTGGTAGATTCTTCAACTTTCATAGGAGCACATTCGAGCCGAAAGACGTTCACTGCTGAACATGGTCTCCCCAAAGTTTGCCAAACATATCAGTCTGTGCCATCCGCAACCAACGCAACGCAACTCATCATCACGGCTGCTGCAAGCTGGTCAAATCGTTGTGGTAATTTTAGCGGTAAATTTTCGTGTTAAATCTCTGGTGCATAATAACTATGAATGAAAACTGCGACCGTTTAAAATGAGCATAATCATTATTGTTAGACACACATTTTGTACTCTTTCCATGTCACTTTGAGTTTAATATGGTCACAGGTTCTCAATTACATACAACCTTTATTATCTTTCAACTTCAATTCGGGGAAGTAATTTCTCACTATCTCGCGGGAAGTATCCTTTATTCAGAAATAAAAAATATTCTATATTATGTTAATCCAGGTTGTAAATTATCTATGTGCCAAATTGCATCAGAATCCATCAAACCGTTTTAGTTTAAAGGGTAACAAATATCCACACATAGGTAGTACATTATCCATCCAAAATTTCAGGTGAAATATTAATGGGATATTAGTACGATTTAGATAACCTTGTTCTTGTAATACAATTTTATATGACAATGCAATGTGAAATGACAGTGAAAAATTTGTGTATGTTTAGTTTAAACTCTCTTGTCAATGTGGTTCCATTATCAATTTTAATTTTAATTTCCTGTTTTGTTTGTTATTTGAATTCCACGGTGTGACATCTTCTATAATTTTAATAGAAATGATAATGATTTTAGATTTAAGATTTTTTTAATAGTTGCAATGCCCTTACAGGGTTCACGTCTAACTTTGATTAATGTAAGACCTTTACACTACGTGTGAGCAATAAAGATTATGATTATGATTATGATCGCACATTCACACATGGAATTTTATCATATGAATCGTAGTCGTATCGTGTCCGTTACATGTCAACATCAAGTTCCGTCTGCCAGCTCGTTTCATTACCATACATATTATGTACATTCACATTGTGTTCCTAATCAAAGTTAGACGATGCCTTATTGTGAGTTTAAACGGCATTTGCTAGATTAACACATTAACTTTTCGGAATTTCATATCATTTCTAACTGACATTCATATGAATTGATCATCGTTTTAGATTAGCGAGACAAGTTTATAACATTAGCTTGGTGATGTCATTGGTGTCATCGGTCGGCTTTTAACGGTAAAAGTAGAAGACATTCGTTCAGTTTGGAAACTAATGTGGTTACTATAATTCAATTTGTTCCTAATCTCAAATTGGCAATAGCCTTTTACAAAGAAACTCACTGTTTGTTAGATTATCCAAAAAACAGGTTTATTGGGCGATAGTTAAAAAAAAAAAGATTATTTAGAAGAAAATTCACCTTATACATACATACGTATAAATAAATTGCATTGAACAAATTTATGTTGTTCCTGCTTTTAGTTTATATCGGTTAATTGAACAAGTAGTAACGAATAGTGAAAATATACGGATCACTCAAGTCTTACGACGAGTTTAGCTCGACATATTTTGGGCTAATCCGTAGCCCTTCTTCCCCGAGCCACACGCCACGGAAAACGCGAGTAGTTGTAAGCCGGTATCAGTGTCGTCAAGCAGCCGCGCGAGCAGAGCGGCAGCGCGTAGTGCACGTTTGGCAGCCGCTGTGACGTGTGCCTCCGGGAAGAAAGGCTACGGATTAGCCCGGTACATGTCGAGTTAAACTCGTTTTATGAAGTCAGTAATCCGTATATTTTCACTATGAGTGAGTCTCACGGTAGTTTAATGTTTAAAACCTTGTAACGAACCTCACAAAAAAATAATGTTAAACAAAGCACTATTAAAAGGAGCTGTATGTGCATGTATACGTGTCGTTCGGAAATATTCGTGCCCCGATGTTGCCCGAACGTGCTCAATCCGTTGCCCGTTTGTGGGATAAATGCGTGGCGCGCGGGCCGCATGCCTAATACCACTAATTACGAGATCACATGGCCATTTTGTGGCTGAATGTTTATAAATCGCGCAAATCTGGCTAGGAGGGCCACAAAATGTGTTTGCCCTGAGCAGGAGCGTACCTAATTTGAGTAAACTCGCCAATGACGTTAAAATGTTTTTCAATTTTCAAAGTATAGTAATAGTTAGATGAATGTAGGCTGCATAAAATGACTTTTTGATAAAATCTTGTTTTTATTTTAATTATAATTAAATGAATATTTTTTACAAAGATTTTCTCGCAATCGAAGAGAAAATCAGTGTTTAACCGTTCGGCATTCATGAAACCCATTTTACCCTCACTTAACTATCCATTATCGCCCGCGGCTTGGGCAGCGGGGAAAATGGCGAATTTTTTGCGCTTGTAGCACAACCTAATACTGTTGCATTCGTCACATGCTGGCATATTCCTGATCTTGACGAATTTAATGATTTCGGTAAGAGGCTTAGAAAATAACTTCTAAATCTTGAAATTTTGTCAAACAGCTGAATTTTCTCTATCCAGTCGTTCCCTCATGGTCATGACTGAGGATCATGGCCATGTAGGGATGGTGTTGTAACCAAATTTTTTCGTGTAATTATGATTTTACACTTGACAAAATAGTAGACAATATAGATAGTTTTCAGCGAAGTAATTTTACTAAATACTTGATTTAGGGAGGTACAGGTATTCTAAATTTAGAGTGAGTTATTTGTTTCCATCAGATCTTAGCTGAGCGAAACCTTGCTAAATCAACTAATTCAATTTGTTGAATCATAGACTGTTTTATTACTTAAATTTAAAACGTTGCCCTCGAAGTTGCCTTTCTCTTCTAAAAGTACTAATTACACTGCTGCAAATAGCAACAGCCTCCTGATATCCATTTGACACAATTGCCTGCGGCTCCTCAGACTCGAACTAGCAATCCTTCTAATTGCAACCTGACAACCGCCCATAGGCAAGCCACCGAGTTAATGCTGATTGATTAAACCTAATTACAAAGAAGCAGGTCTCAATATATCTTGTCACGACTGCACGGAAGTTTTGCATTACTACCATTTTATGAAAACAGGCGCGTTTTGTTTTATTATGTTAGTACCAGGGTTGAGTTTGTCGTGTTTTTGAGATATTCGCGTGCATCAAGTTTCTTTAGTGTGTGATTAAATAAATAAAGTCTTGGTGGCTAAATAAATCTTTACAACTGAAAAGCCATTTTTCTAGTTACAAAACACATACCTAGTTGTGTTCCATGCCAGTGTAGCTAAGGATAAATTATAAATAAATAATATCTAAAGACACAGAGAAAAAAAAAAATTTAAATAAAAAATAAAACCTCCTTCAAAAAACCCCCAAAAAAACATAAAATAATAATTGATTGAACCGACCACAATAAGCATGAAAATATCTTTCTACTAATCTGTTTGAAGTTGGTGCCTCAGCACGAGCCAGCAGGAGTGTAGAAGCCCTATAATAGGTATGTAGGTAAGTTAGATTACTAGGTCCACTCCTGCTGGCTCGTGCTGAGGCACCAACTTCAAACAGATTAGTAGAAAGATATTTTCATGCTTATTGTGGTCGGTTCAATCAATTATTATTTTATGTTTTTTTGGGGGTTTTTTGAAGGAGGTTTTATTTTTTATTTAAATTTTTTTTATTTCCAATTTTTTTTTGGGTGTTTTTTGAAGGCGGTTTTATTTTTTATTTAAAATTTTTTATTTTTTTCTTTTTAGTTGTTGCTAATGGCCTGGACTGGCACTCTTTACTGACTGTACTTTTTGCCTCTGGTTACCAAAGTACTTATCAAGACGAATCAAACGAGACCAAACTTGATGGGGTTATGTCGTTTTACTACGGAGTTCTTATGGTCACCATCCAACTTCATTGTCAGACCCTGGTTACCATCTAGGACCAAAGTACTCGTTGAGACGAGTCAAATGAGTTCGTACTCGATGGGGTAAGTGCCGTTACTTTATGGAGTAACTTTGGCCACCTTCCAGCTCCATCATCAGACCCTGGTTACCATCTGGGATCAAAGTGCTCGTCAAGACGTTTCAAATGAACCCAAACTCGACGGGGTTGTCTTGTTTTATTACAGAGTTTCTATGGCCACCTTCCAACTCCATCATCAGATTAGCTCCATGTCACAATAATATTGCATTGTCACCTGATTTACACATGCATGTAAAATATGAAATCAATCAAAAACCGGGAAGTGAGTCAAATTCAACTTGCAAGATTTGACCCGTTGAGGAGTTCCGTTGGCCATCTGCGGTCTTCTTCATCAGATCTAGTTTACCAAATGACACTTTATGAATGCAAATGCTCGATTTGTCACTGAAAATACTAAAATCGCTTTACATTTCCCTTGAACTTTTGAAGAGTTCCTTCAATTCCTCATGGATCCCATCATCAGAACTGGATTCCGGTAACAACGGGACCAACCTTGAAGCATATGCTTTCAAACAACGAAAGAATTTTCCAAATCGGTTCATAAATGACGGAGTTCAGAGGTAACACACGTTAAAAAAAAAAAAAAAAGAACATACAACCGAATTGAGAACCTCCTCCTTTTTTTGAAGTCGGTTAAAAATAGAGACGATAGAGATAGAATGTAGATAAAAATTGTAGATTAGATTCTATGTCTAGCTATAGACTGAAATAAGGGTCTGTACACCCTGGGACCATGTCATAGTAGACCCTGACTTAAACTGGATTCTGATAAGCAATAACATGTCAAACCACACGAATATCATTTTGAGAAAATAGCCGCTAAAGATGTTTTTACAGGTTAATTAATGCATTTGTGTCAACTATTTTTGTCGATTTTCGATATTGTAAACATGTCACATAACTTGTTTTTATAAAATGCAGAGGAGACAATAATTAAATATACAATTTCGTATTTAAATCTCAATTTTGGAGTTTTTGTGGGTTAATACGTTATTACTTATCCGAATCCCTAAGGGTTCATGTAATTCCGACGTAATCCAAGAGTAAAACAATTATACTGCTAATACGTGACTAATTACGCAAAGTAACTAATTTCTCCCAAAAGGGTACCGTGTGTTAAAAACGATTAGCTGGCCCTCGATACTTGGGCTTGCGGATATTCCTTTATTGAAATGAATACTTTTAATGTACCGTTAGTAATCTACTTTCATAAGTTTTTCTCACTAGTTGTTTAATTTAACATACAAAAAATAACACAAATTATACACGGCTGAATTTAAATTCGGACAAAGAAAATTTTAGACTCTCAGAATTTAATTTTTTTTTTGATTTGGTTTAAAATTCGAAGCGTACAACACAAACAAAATAACAATGTCGGTATTCTTTTTGTTTAGTTGTATTCATTAGGCAGACGATATCGCAGTTCACATGACGGAAAATGGAAACTGAGACACATTGACATGAGGCAACGAAGTAGATGGACTATGCGCTGCTTAGTTGCTTACTCCTGAGGAATGCTTCCATGCTAGTAATTTTATCGACTATATTACCAGGCCTCCTGCATGCCATGTACTTACGCGCGATATTTACCTACCGAGGGGTCGAACGGCGTCAGATCTACTAAAATCTAAATTTCAGTAGCCGACGCACGTTCATTCGTGTTCCACGGAAAAAATATGTCTCCTGATAATCCAGTAAGAGTCGAAATAAAAACCTGTATTTTTTCCACTTACCTATGACGAAGAAAGGTAAGTGGAAAAAAGGGTGGTTTATCCAAACTGCCAACTCTGTCACCACTGTCGGCACACACACCATTCTTAAGGA
Organism: Archips crataeganus; assembly: GCA_947859365.1. NCBI lineage: Eukaryota > Metazoa > Arthropoda > Insecta > Lepidoptera > Tortricidae > Archips > Archips crataeganus. The sequence continues at coordinate 17,579,169 of OX402055.1, forward strand.
GACGGAGAAGGCTATAATCGCGGTCGGTATTCAAGATTCGGTCTCATGTACTGGATGCGGTATCTGTTACAAAGTAACTATCAACTAATCTGTGATATTACACTCAAACTGAAACACAACAGTTGGAACACTGCTAGTTGCACGTAAACGGGTAACATTACATAGCATGAGGTGAGATAATTCGGAATTTATTTGTTTTCTCTACTAAATCACACTTTTTTCGTGACATTTGTACCTACAGGTATCGTTAGAACTTTAAGTCACATAAAAACTTGCGTCTTTATAGCTTCATGAAATGAAAGCAAGATTAGCATTTGCCAATAAGATCTCTGCTATTTGGCGTCTTCTCAGGTATAAGTAGAGATTGTGCTGATCTGGTAGGCACGTGCGGAAATGACGGTCTTACTTGATTTTCCAAAAGGTCCCGTACTCATTTAACTGGGATGCAAGTTAGAATGTCTCACGTTTTTAATAAACTTTCTTAGAAAAATTTCTGCTCGACAATTTAATAAAAACCGACTCAAAATAACAAAGTATAAAGCGATGACTGTAAAGGTGTTGTTATTAAACATGAAACTACCGTGAGACTCACTCATAGTGAAAATAAACGGATCACTCACGTCTTAAAATATGTTTAACTCGACAAAAAAACAAGAAGAAGAACAAGAACAAGAAGGAGAAGGGCTACGGATTAGCCCGAAACATGTGGAGTTAAACTCGTTTTAATACGTGAGTAATCCGTTTATTTTCACTATATAGGTGTGGTTTTTATAGTAAGTTAAAATTTAGTAATAATAAAAATAAACTGAATAAAAAATATCATATTAGGTTATTAACTCATATCACTACAAGTTAAATTGAATTAAAAATAATAAAATTTAATTAAATTGAATTTGACATGGTTAAACTAAATTAAGTTCAATTTAATTTATTAATTATTGTGATTGTGATTATTTTGATCATAGTCTGTCGAAGTTACTGTGCGACTGTGGGTAAAAATCATCACTTTATTTGGCCAGTGATAATCTCTACCCAGTGCCATAGGGCAGTCCGGTCAGAAATGCTGCGCACTCAGATCAACAGAGACGAAAGTTAAACAAATAAATTAATTCCTCTATTAATACTGTCGTTGCTTATAATTGATTCCTACTGCTTAACTGAACAAAACATCAAAAGTGTATAATTTTATAAAATAGACGGTGTTTAAATCTTCTAAATTACAGTAATTTATCTGAAACTTTCGTGATTAACATCGAACCTACTTCAAACTACACTTCAGGGAAATACAGAATGGGGGTTTATTGCTGTAGATTCATACACACTTATAATGCATACCTTTAGTTTAATAGGGCTATTTATGTCAGTAAGTAAGTTTCTGAGCTAAAATAATTATGTAAATCTAACTCTAACTTACCTAATGAAAAGTGCAGAGTTGAGGCCAAAGGTGCATCTCATTCATGGTTTAGTAACATTCACTGTAGCCTTGAAGAGCCCTAGGTTGTATCTATCTGGAGGTATATATTAGTATTATAGTTTCATAAAAAAATCGCCCACGATAACCGTCATAATAATAATATTATGACTTCTCGCTGTATCGTCGAACTTTCCTTTTACCCTCATGCATCAAGATCTACGTGGGCGGCCGTGAAATATCTCACACCTACCACAGCATGTCATTTGATACGCATCTAGGCCAATACATATAAAGCCTACAATCGATTAAAGTAGCTGTATACGGTTTTGTAGATACAATGCTTCGGTTTGCAACACAAAAAGCCTTAAAATTTAACGCATAAGAATGCATAGATGAGAATTTAAATGTAACTGGAAAATGGTTTCATGAGTTTTATTTGTGCGTTCAAAATGTCATTGTATTCTAAGAATTTAGGTTGGATGTTGTATGTTTTGAGTGGAATACAGTTTGGTTGAAGAGATGCCTTAATATTAGTCTCTGTGTCATGTTTATTGTACTATCGTTTGTCTTTGACGTTAGTAACACATTCCTGAGTCGAAAAATGTAGTGGTTTGTTTGTATATAGTAGTAGTTTGTAGTAAATTTTGGTGAAAAAGAAATAAAGCGATGCACGATTTTGACTGTTTGAAGTCAAATTTACGACTAAGGTATTAAAACTTTATGTGGACAGTATTGTTTTGTTTTGAAAGTTTTAGTTTTATGCATTGACACACGAAGATAGCGTGAGACATGGATGAAAGGCGTTCAAATTGCTGCAAAAACAATATTTATTAGAACGTTCACATTAATTTCTGTAACTCAGACTCTGGAAATAATCTTGAAAAGCTCAGCGTAAAAAATTTAAGGACATAATATAATAATAGTAAAGATTCTAATAGCGTTTAACTCAGCAGTGCATCCATACCGTTTTAGTAACAATAAACCTTATTGACTATGTTAGTAACAATATATAAACAAATAGATTTAAATACTAGAAGGCAGATGCCTGGCACTCCGTCCCTGATCGAATGAGCCATCGACTCTATTACCGACGATTGCCAGGATGGTGTTAGCGCTGCCACGCTCTCTCTTTGATCTCAACAGACGTCAACTTCTCTTCTCTTGATTGAGATTTAGTATCAAATCCTCATATTTATAGTTCCTTTTGTTTTGCTACTCAAAAATGCCATATCGATTTCCTACCAAGCTTTATGCGGATTTTACAGTCGCAAAACCGACATTTTTTAGGCAGTATCACATTATAATATTTCCCATATTGTTGTTGTAAAATATACCGAAAACCAATTAACCGGTCCGCAAACCGACTGCATCCAACTCCCTTCAGCCTTTTACTAGTACAGCACTTAGCATTGTAGAAATACGGTAAATACCGCAACCGTTGGGTGCCTCAACGACGTTTTGTGCTGGCAAATAATGCTTTTAAATGAACGGCGAGGCAGAAAATTTTGTAGAAACGATGACATTCTTAATGCATCCAGCTGCGTTCTTTAAACAACTAATTATGTGCCATTTTAAGAAAGCTGGCGCTGGTGGTAGGCGTATAGCAGTAGTTCTGTAGCAGAAATGCTTTTATTTTAAAAACTGGGTACAAAAAAATTGTGCTAAATTAAATAATGGAAATGGTGTCTTATTTTATAGGTACAAAAAAAACTCAATTAGATTTTTTTAAATACTCAATTAAATCACTTTCCCATTGATAATAGCTTTTGATAGGCAAGAGTTGATCATAAGAGTAGAGGCATCTTCCCAACACCGAGACACAAAAACACGCCAATTAAAAACTGATCGAAACTTTTTGGGGTTACTTGTTTGGTTGGGTATTCATAATATATACGACCAGATGGCCTAGTGGTTAGAGTACCTGACTACGAAGCTTGAGGTCCCGGGTTCGATTCCCGTGTCGGGGCAGATATTTATATGAAAAATACGAATGTTTGTTCTCGGGTCTTGGGTGTTTAATATGTATTTTAGTATGTATCTATCTATATAAGTATGTTTATCCGTTGCCTAGTACCCATAACACAACACAAGCATACCATAGCATAACACAAGCTAGTTCAATTGGTGTGAATTGTCCCGTGATATTTATTTATTTATTTATATCACAGATACCAGTTATAAACCCTCTTTCATTGTATGATTACATTTTGAGCATAGGCATACGTAAAGGAGTACTATTCAGTCAATTAATCTCGTCGCCAATGACTAACGTTTCTGTTTGTTTGTCTGTCAGGCGGAGGAACTGAACACGCTGGTAGGAGATGCGTTCCGAATGGCGTTCGCGTCGCAGCTACAGCCCTCCGCACCGCTTTGGGTAAGTTATGTATATAATAGGTACCTATAGCTAAGCCGTTTCAATAAGTCCTCGCCCGCGCAGTTCAGGGGCTGGGGGGAGTGACGAAAACGGAGCCCAGAGAGGTGCGGGCGGCGAGCGCGCCTCGTGTGCCTGCCGCCCGGCCCCCTATGTCGTCATACCCCCACCCCCTGTACTGCGCACATACATATTATATTTAAGTATTTAGGTATACAGGGGTGAAAGAACGAACGCCACGTGGAGGGCAACTACTTTATATATTGCAAATAGCACATTTCGTGTTTACGAGACTGCTTTATTTTTAAAAACAAAAAATACTGCATTTTTTTTTTTTTTTTTCCAAATAGTAATATCACAATTTTAATTTAATTTAATATATACAAAACATTTATTGAAACTAAGAATACAAATATGAAGAAAAAATAACAATGAATAAAACTTAATTATAAACTAAATATCTAACTTAGAACCTACCTAAGTAAAATTTTGGATTTTTGAAAAATCGATTGTCTTAGTCGGGACTCGAATCCGGTCAAATGTAAAATGCCGTGTTTTTTGATGCAACTCGAAAGGGTTACTGATAAGGACTATTTATCTCTAAGTAACATTCACAATTAAAATAACTGAAGGCCATGAAAACCAACAGTTAAATTGTATTGTAGTATTTGATACGTAGTGCAATCCTATTAACTGGCATTGAATAATTCTGCATATCTAACAAATTTGCCAATTTCCAATTTTTACTCCGAATTCGTTAAAATAAATAAATCTGAAGTTAAAACCATCTCCTGTAAAACTACATGTAGTGCAGATACGCGGTATTTACGTATGGTAGATAAGCGGATTTGTACTATCCCTAACATTACGTAAAAATATTAATTTAACGATGATAAGAAAACCTGTAAATAAGGTCTCTACATTTCTAAGAGCATGTATAGAAGTATCATTTGCTCGTCATAAAAACAATGTACATGTAGTTATATTGACATGAGTTATTATTCAGCTATTCTTTTAGTTTACGATTGCAGTTGACACTCCCTTTAACTCATGCTTAATGCCTGCTAAAGCATTCAACATTCCCAATATCCCTTTACACAACCCGACCAACAAATAACTTTATAACGATCAAGTAAGCTATAATTTAATCTACATACAAAACAAACAATCCTTAAACAACTTCACCAGCTATTACTTTAATCTGCGCCTGCCCAGCTCCCGGTAAATGCGTCGTAATGATACGTGTTCCTGGACCACTTACTGTAATTATAAGGGCCCGGCCTCGATTACAAGCGATTGGTCGCGCGGCGAGTGAATTCTCTGTTCATTGCCCAATCGAGTCGCTCACTGCAGAAGGTTTTATTAGTAAAAAACGCAATGTATTACAAAGTTGTGCGCCGCGTCGTTGGTCGCGGATTATCATGCTATAGGAGTCTTAATGCACTCCAGTGTAGAGGTAATGGCAGGGTTGGGTGTGAAAATTGAGCGTGGTTTTGAAATATGGACGATGATTTAGGATCAATAATGAAATTCGGTTGATAATGAAATTTAAGATCTTTGAACAGAAAAACCTAGAATGATTAATTCGGTTGGATGCGACGTGGTTAAATTGGTAGAACACCCGTTGGGGCGCATACCCAGGAGACGTGAGTTCGAATCCCACCGGCGCACCCGAAAAACTTTTTCGCTTTTAAATAATCTTAGATTCGGTGAGCAGCCGTACTGCTAATAAAATAAATAATATTTGATAATTAGGGTTGATTGACAGTTTATGTAAAAAAAAAAATGATAGAAGTTCACATCTAAGAGATCTGATTAAGGTTGCTGAAACGCGTTGTATCTTTGACGAGCCTTTGAAATGTTGATGATGACATCTAAGAGATGTCTGATTCAGAAAACTTTGATTAATGGACTTGTTAAACAAACAAAACAAAGCGTAAGAACTTGAGATTTCAAAAGATTGGAAATTCATTTTTTTGTCATATTTGTGAATTTTAAATCATCATCATCATCATCATCATCAGCCTATGTTCGTCCACTGCTGGACATAGGCTTCTCCCATGGCACGCCACTGAGCACGATCCTCGGCCACTCTCTTGCCAGCCGCCCTGCGAAGATCATCGCTCCACCGAGTCTGAGGACATCCCACGCTACGTTTGCTACGTTTGAATTTTAAATAATCTTTGCATAATACTTATATACATAGTTATAAAGCCTCTTTCACTCTCTGATTACATTTTTGAGCATAGGTATTGCTCCCTACTAATTTCAGTATATTTTACAATCTTTATACATTATAATGTGTTATTATTATACAAGGTCTATTAAAATCTCACTGCTGGACATAGGCCTCCCTCATTGATACCCAATCACCATGGTTGGAAGCGGCTTGCATCCACCTTGAACCTGCGGCCTTTACCAAATCGTCCGTCCGGGACGTCCCACGCTGCGCTTTGTATTCCGTGGTCTCCATTCGAGAACTTTTCAGCCCCAACGGCTATCTGTTCTGCGTGCTATATGGCTTGCCCATTGCCACTTTAACGAGCTAATCCGTTCGCTAATATCACAGGACAATTCACACCAATTGACCTAGTCCCAAAGTAAGCTAAGCATAGCTTGTGTTATGGGTACAAGGCAACGGATAAACATACTTATATAGATAGATACATACTTAAAACACATATTAAACACCCAAGACCCGAGAACAAATATTCGTATTATTCATACAAACATCTGCCCCGACGCGGGAATCGAACCCGGGACCTCAAGCTTCGTAGTCAGGTTCTCTACCTACTAGGCCATCTGGTCGTCAATGTCGGTGACCCTCGTACTTCTACGGATCTCCTCATTCCTGTATCGATTCCGTAGAGAAACTCCGAGCCGAGCATAGCCCTCTCCTTAGCTCGTTGAGCGACTTTGAGCCTATTCATCAGGGCTATAGTGGTGCCAAACCCCGAACCAAGCATAGCCCTCTCCTTAGCTCGTTGAGCGACTTTGAGCCTATTCATCAGGGCTATAGTGGTGCCAAACCCCGAGCCGAGCATAGTTCTCTCCTTAGCTCGTTGAGCGACTTTGAGCCTATTCATCAGGGCTATAGTGGTGCCAATACTGGTGGACTTATTTTCTATTTATTCAGTCCATATATTTTATTACTTTAGCGAAGGCTTCCCCTAATAGCTCGACTGCCTAAATCTGATTTATGACCCCGAACATAGCAAACATCACTAACCAATAATCTAAATCACTTATACCCTTTTGATTTATAGATTTTGCCGCCTCCACTAGGGCTATTATCCACGTGTATGATTATTAGTTATTAGTTTAGTTTAATGTTGTAGGTTTTGAGAAGTTTGTCTTTGTAAATTCAATGCGATTACTCGGCATTTTTAGTTATAAATGAGAATCAGCTTTTTACTGAAGCAGAAAAAAACTGATTTCATAAATTTAGTTTTCTTTCACAACCTAATAAACCTGTACACACCTGCGAAGAAATTCAATGGTGTTTGTGCAGTTCCCAATGCGCACTGGGCCCGCGTGGGAACTACAGCCCAAGCCCTGTCATACTGAGAGGAAGCCTGTGCCCTACAGTGGGACATATATAGGCTGGCATGTTGATGATGATTGTGATATAAAGCTGTAGAAACCTTGTAACAGCCCAGAAAACTGTTTATTGCCTACATTAAAAGCTATGCTTAGCTTACTTTGGGACTGGGTCAATTGGTGTGAATTGTCCCATGATATTTATTATTATTTATTATTATTATTATTATTTCAGAGAAAGCTGAAGAAAGTTCTTCAAAATTATCCTTTTGTAAATATAATGAGTTTAAAGGCAACCCAAACAATTTTATTCCCAAAATAACCTCTTGGTCTACTTTTGAACAGCTGTTAGAATAATCAAGTAATTAGGGCGGGGCCCTACTGCGCGCGGGGCCGATAACCAACGAAATTTACTGGGCGACTCGTCCCTTTTCATTGTCCGCGATAAGGAAAACTGAGTTTAACTACAATAAAAGTTTATAGACGCTTTGTTTTTAGAACTCTTGTTCTAAAACTGCCTTTTTTGAGCGGACCGGATTTGTGAATGAGCCTGTTTGAAGATGACGCTCCCTTGGGTTTTATAGCTGTTTTTTTTTTACTGTGTGACCTACACATTTACAAAATAAGGATAGGTATTGACTTGTGTTTGTTTTGCTTTTTGCTAAAGGACCTTAGTTATATTTTAGTACTGCCAACTACTAAAATATAGCAACCATTAATCAAAATACAATACATATGTGCTTAGTAATAATAAGATAGACATAGATATTTTTGGTGAACTAGATAGATGATAAGCCGCGCAAGAACTAAAGTCACGGACATAGCTCGAAGAAACGCCAGACACAAGTGACAGTGGGCAGGTCTCATCGCTCGTAGAATTGACCGAGTGGCCGAAAGGTTGTCGAGTAGCGTCCACGGACCAGAAGACGCAGTGTAGGTAGGTAGGCCTCCAACAAGATAGGGCGACGTCCTGGTTAAGGTTGCGGGAACGCGTTGGATACGGATGGCGCAGAACCGACCTGTTTGGCGAGCCTTGGGATAAGTCTATGTTCAGCAGTGGACGTATTTCGGCTGAAATGATGATTTTGATGAATGATGAGATCGATGATAAAAATCGCGGAAAGCTATTGACTGCGAGTAGCCTAAAATCGATTGTTGTGAAGAACCTTGGAGAATCTTTTCAGCACTGGAAATTATTCAGCTAAAATATGATTAGGTATGTTCATATTTAATCACAAGTCAATTGTTATCGACATCAGTTGTACCATTTATCTTAGGCAACAAAGCAACAAAACTACATTTTATTTTCTATATAATTCCGTTTTAAAAACACAACACGCCAATACGCATTATAATTCCCAAACAAAAACCGCATTTGTTTCAAAAACAGTGCATGCTCCTTCGTAATACCGGTTGGAATGGGAATTCCTTCCGAACTCACTCTCGCTTAGACAAGGACGCGTATATGGGGAAATAGTTAGTTCGAAAGAGAGGAATGCAGGGACTGTCGTGCGAAGAAGCAATAACGCGTAACTTAGGGTCCGGATTTAATTACGGCAAGGTTTAGAAAGTGTTGCGTTTTGTGCTGTCCACTTGGGGACGGGTTCGTGATATTAAAAGTGAATGTTGAAATGTAGAGCAAATTTGAGACTTTGTGGAAACCGCTGTTCTTAGTTCGCGATAAAAATAGAAGAACTCTGTGGTTACGTAGATTAACTTTCTCCAATTTTGGAATTGAATGGTGTGACCTTTTTTGTTTTTGCGTAGGTCACCATACTTTCTTTTTAAAACTTATGGGTTTCATTTCATTTGGCGCGATTCTGCTAAAAGGTCTATGATAGACAGATAGATATATTTAAGTACCTATTTACTACCTTCTGAAGGAAAACCTTTAATAAACCCACGTTAATAAATTCAAAAAAGGATTGTCAAGTGTATACGTATTTGACAATAGAATTAAAGAATGATAAACTGGTGGAATAAGGAAATGTCAATGCAATAATATAAATTCACAAAATGTGAAAAATATCCTGTCTGAAAACAGAATCAAATGAAAAATCCGAATTTAAATCTTCTTAGTGAAAATATCTTTTCAGAACCCTCCTATAAATACTATTACAGCTCAAATTATAGTTTGTTGTATTGTGCGCTGTTTAACCTTTTTTTAACGTTTGGTTCTTAACAACATTATACCTGTAATAGCATCTTTGTATACCATTACGAGTTACCAGTAAGTCGGAATGTCACTCGTGAATAAGTTGTAAAACAATTTGTGGTTTAATAACGATTTTTTCAATTTTTTCATATTTAATTTTCCAGCAAATTACATTCTCATCTCCGTTCGATCATCTCCAGAATCAATACTACTCACGCGATACTTGACACCAATTAACTTAATCCCAAAATAAGCAAAGCGTTATGAATACTAGGCAACGCGTAATTGGGAATCACCGCTCCCTATATGAAAAAAGAACCCATCATCACCAACTTCCACCAAAAGAAGGTGAAATTGACTTTTATTTTAAAGTATTTACTATCTAATATCTTATAGATATCAAAGCGGCTAAATATTGAAAAATATGTATACACGACCTTAAATAAGCAAATAAAAACGTTTAACGACCGCTTTAGCCTAGTTGGTAGTGACCCTGCCTACGAAGCAAGAGGTCCTGGGTTCGAATCCCGGTAAGGGCATTTATTTGTGTGATGAGCACGAATATTTGTTCCTGAGTTATGGATGTTTTCTATGTATTTAAGTATTTATTTATCTATATAAGTATGTTTATCGTCGTCTAGTACCCATAGTACAAGCTTTGCTTAGTTTGGGACTAGGTCGATTTGTGTAAGATTGTCCCCTAATATTTTTTTATTTTTTTTTATTTTATAAATATTTTTGTATCTTTGGCCGCATAGATAATAATATCCTTGTTGCTGACTGTAAAATTACCTATACAGTTGTCTCCCATAAAGTATTTATTGAACTTTTTGCTATGTTCACACATTTTTTTCCACTACCATTATCTTAAATGTCAAAGTAACCTTTATTGCAAAAATATCGTAGCATTAAAGTCACACGTATTTCAGCAGCAGTTGTAACACGGGCCATAAACGTCTTTCGTCTTACGCATGGCCCTGTAAATCATAAATAATGGTACCATTCAAGCTAAAACCTCGTTTTGTGAAGTCGGACTTACCTTGTCGCTGTTAGCACGCTTGTCGTGGTTCACATGTGGCCTATCAAGTAGTTTTTAATATGACTTATACTTAATTTAATTTAGAATTGAAAACCACAATATCATTATATTGCGGCTTGTCAACTATTTCCTACCTAGCAAATAGTACAGTACAATAGTCTGGGAGCCGCAAAATAAAATTGTTTTAATGTCACTTTATTTGCGTGTCGTCAATTGTTGCTCTAGTACAAATTGTAAAGAGATTACAGTTCACGAGCCGCAATATATTGTTGTTGTGGTTTATAATTCCAAATTAAATGAAGTATAGAATGGCAAAAGTGTAAACGATGCGCTGTCAGCCTAGTGGGGTAGTAGTAGGGTAATATCTATGAATCCTTTTACATTATGAATAAGAAAATTTGTGAAATGTTTGCATGTTTAGATGCTGCTGGATGGAGCTGCTGTAAGAGCATGAAACTAATTATGAACTTTTGGGTGAAACAGAATCCTGCATAACATTAAGCAAAATAGCGCGATGATGTGTATTCTCAATCCGCACTAGGCCTGCATAGGAATTAGTCTTATATCCCAAGAGGCGGCAACAAGAGGTGTAGGTAGGTTACGGGAACGCGTTGGATGCCGATGGCGCAGGATCATGATCATCATCATTATCATGATCATGTTTGGCAAACCTTGGAGGAGGCCTATGTTCAGCAGTAGACATCTTTTGGCTAAAATGATGATCCCAAGAGGCGGCCTGTGCTCCACACTAGGATGTATGTACTCGTATAGTGTACCTCTATAGGCTGTAAGCGACGAGATTTATGGCTATGGGTTTTGGGCGGAAAACAAAATAGCATATTTTTGCTATTCAAATTCGATGGACGTATAATAACGGTGTCGATGTCGCGGCGACTTTATTTGGTTAAACAATCGTTTTACATTTATATAAATTCTAATACAACGTTGGTCCAGTAAAGTTAAACTACAAGCATATTTTAAGCAATAAAGTTCTCTGGATAAGTTGTAAAGTCGTATAATTTACGAGCAACGTGGAAAGCCGACAAGGCCGCAGTAAACATTTCGTGTTGCTAAAATATAAAAACGTCAAAAGACTTTTATTATTCGGCCCAATTCTCAATTAACATGTCAGTACTCACGTTCCTGTTGCCTATTGTGGAAAACGAGCTAACAGGGCTGGATCCCAGGGCACCTAAAGGCTGCTTGTCCACTGGAATGGAACTGAGCGAGGCAGCGGAGCGGAGTGCTCATTTCTTCACTTCCTTGCTCCGCTTACCAGTTTTGTAGGAATATAAAAAACAATACCGAAAAACAGCTACATGGAGAAAATATATTAAGTAAGACATTGGTAGCCATATTGCGATCTATTCCAGGCAACCTTTTACAATGGAAAGAAAAGTAAGAGTCAAATTTCAGCAGATGATGCAATTAAAACAAATGGCACCATATTAGATATCTTTAGGTGGCAACATTTGATTTCACTGAAATACACCAAATCACATTTTCTAGACTCTCTCAGAATTTACGTATAAACCAACGATTGCGTCTGTTTAATCAAGTTTATCCTTTCGCTTGATTGCACTACTCACATCCCTCGCAGATCTAGGAACATGTCCAAACTAAATCCTACATCCAATTACATGTACCACAGTCATAAACCTTCAGACGTGGCCAATCAGCACGAAGGTCAACCAGGCAAAGGGTGTAACAGACGGTAAATCGTTGCGTTGCACGATTAGAGCATTAAACCAAATGGAGGCGTCAATACATCTGTGAGTGAGTCAGTCAATCAGTAAGGACTTTTTTTATATGTATACTCGTATAGATGTCCCAAAACAACGATAACCTGATACCGAGCAAGTCAAGAGACCGAACGTTTGTTTTGGTTTGTTACATCGGGTAGCATAGTGAACGGCACTCTGAGGATAAGCTCTGGTTGAGTTGGAAACGCGTCAATGTAGTTTGGTGGTGGTGATAGTTGGGTTTGCGTGTGTTCGTGCAGTGTGAAGGTGGAGGAACTGCACAAACACACATTTCTTGCATCATCATAAGCATAAGGTCATGGGTGAGCAAAGTAGTTGTTTCAGTACATTGGTATAATTTGGTTAATGTTGACTTTTGGGACACCTGTGTAGATGTATGGGGTAGCGTACCCGTACGAGATGACAATACAAATGCATTTCTCAATCACGTCGGCACAAAGACATTAAACATTATTATATTAAACACTAACATGAGTTTTTTAATGCATAAAGGATTGCGTTTAACCACAGCTACGCTTGGTATAAAGCGAGGATGTGGTCTTAGATGGAGCACGATTGGCTAGTAAAAAATGTTCACTTGACCTTAGATTTGAAAACTGCTTGTAACGTTCCAAAAAACGACGCTGGCATTGAATTTCACTGTTAGTTGTCCAGATAGTAAAAGAAACGAGAAAACGCTTTGTCTGTATTAAATTGTAGCTTTACGCACATCATAAAAATCACACATGAAACAGTGGGTATGAGCGCTGATCTTGTAGTATTTACAGAGAGGTAAGGCTGCCTTTGACGTCTCCGGATCGGTTCATACCCTGGGTTGCACGTGTCGCCGGCATGTCGTGTGAAGCGGCACTAAACGCACAAAAAGAACAGTTCGACGCGAGCGATAACCGACAGCTTTTGGGGGTTGGAGGACGGTGGTCTTAGGTGAAAGAGGCGAGCGGTGATTAAAATAGGAAAAGTTTATTAGGTTAAGTAACAGTGCTAAGCCAAAAAGCAGTATTTCAATGAAAGCTAGTTTTGAGAATATCGAAGTTTTATAAAAATAGTTTTCCTCTTACTTTACAGATAGTTTTTTTACGGCAGTGTACATGTCTTTGAGTGTATACCTTGTTGAGTTTCTTGCCAGTTTCTTCTCAACAGGGTTTTTCCGAACCGGTGGTAGATTCTTTGAGTTTTATAACTGCTTGTTGTGATTTAAATTAAATAAAGATGTGTCGACTTGACTAGCTGTCGGCCACGACTTCGTTTACGAAGAATTAGTTTAATGCTATCTCTCAAGAATTGTTTTACTTTTCAATAAATCCTATTTCCTTTGCCGGGACTTCAAGCCATGTTCATACCAAATTTCATCTAAATTGCTTCAGATGTTAGCCTAGTTGGCGGCCTCAGCCTAGTTGGTAGTGACCCTGCCTACGAAGCAAGAGGTCCTGGGTACAAATCCCGGTAAAGGCATTTATTTTGTGATGAGCAAGAATATTTGTTCCTGAGTTATGGATGTTTTCTATGTATTTAAGTATTTATTTGTCTATATAAGTATGTTTATCGTCGTCTAGTACCCATAGTACAAGCTTTGCTTAGTTTGGGACTAGGTCGATTTGTGTAAGATTGTCCCCTAATATTTATTTATTTAGGTATTTATTTATTTATGATTGAGTAACAAACATCGTCACAAACTTTCTCATTTGTAATATTGGTGTACTACAGTTTTATCACTCAGTGTTGTGGAGATCAGAATCTATGTAATTGATGAGAGTAGACTCAAAATATCACCTAACAAAATTAGCAACTACAAAGTCATATTATTATTTCAACGCTAGCTTTTTCAAACTAGCTGTAACGTTTTAACTTCATAATTTGTGCATTCAATTCAATTTCACTAAATTTCATTCGATACTGAAGAATTTTATTTACTTTTCAACTGACGAAAACAAAAGGAGGAGGTTCTCAAGTCGAACTGTATATTTTTTTTATGTATGATCACGCATAACTTTTTACAGAGTAGTCCGATTTTGATGATTTTTTTTTATTGGAAAGCGTATACCCCGAAGGTGGTCCCATTTAAATTTGGAAATAATATTCTTACTCTAAGGGTAGGAAAACAGGGGATGATTGTCTATCTTTTTACAGAGTAGTCTGATTACCCCAACGATGGGAAAAAAGTATAGAAAAAAACTTTTTAACAAAAAAATTAAACCGCCGAAAAAACTGAAAAGCAAAAAATAATACCTTTTTTGTTTGACCTTAATCTAGGTACCAGTTTGAAGTCGGTGCCTCAGCACTAGCCAGGAGGAGTGGACCTATAATCGTCTACCTGATTGGCTTCTACCACTCCTCCTGGCTCGTGCTGAGGCACCGACTTCAAACTGGTACCTAGATTAAGGTCAAACAAAAAAGGTATTATTTTTTGATTTTCAGTTTTTTCGGCGGTTTAATTTTTTTGCGTCTTATTTTTTTATACGTCTTTTCGGTCCCAGGCGTAACATCTGCCTAGAGAAATATTTCTCTATTGTAGTTGGCAAAGTAAAGAACTTCTTATCCCAACTGAAAATCTGCTTAACCCAACTGAAAATCAGCAATCGCGACTTCTTACTACTCACGCCAAATCCGATCGTTCAAGACTTGCTTGGATGGAGCCTCGCGAAATGAAATCACAGACCTGATAGAAAACGTGCAGATTGCCCGGACCCAATAGGCCTGGCTAGACCTATTGGGACCTGCGACGATGAAGATTGTAAGACGTAAGCGTAATTTAGTTGCCTTAAAATGAAAGAGAAAAGTTTTGTTTATTTTTTAGATTTTAGGGTTCAGTAGCCAAAATGTTTTAACGAACCCTTGTAAGTGACGTAAAGTGGAGAAGTTTTTTTCTAGTTTATGGCATAGTGTGGAGTGCTGTTGTTTGGACACTGGTTAGGAAAAAAATTTTTTTGGTTTTCGGATTTGTTTGCGAAATAGCTTTAAAGCGCTAATTTTTGTTAGTGGTAAGTGTCCTACTCCTGCCATGATAAGTGGAAAATTCACATCAGATACGGGTATGTATCAAATCATATAAAGTTTGAAAAGAGTTATGGACAAAATACAAAACGGTAATTTGATATAATAAAATTTTCTTGGAATTTATTAACTTCTTGTTATCAAATCGTTATTATCAAATGAACCTGACCTAAACTAAACCAATCTGTAGAATACACGATCTACAAAATATTGGTTAAATAAATACTTTCATCGAAAATGACATTATATCAAATGACCATTATACATTATTATTTCATCCATTATTCTTTTTAAAATTTATGTATTTTGATACATTCCCACTGTCTCAAAATTAATTCAAAACATTTCATCAGGTGGTTGGGTTATTGAACACTCCTGTTTATCAGGATTTGTAATTGTGATTGACAAAAATGTCCATACATTGGTCAATGTTCTAATTGTATCGTGTCCAGCAAGCTTATTGTCTAACGCTTCTGACGCTTGCCTTCGCAATCACTATTTCTTTCTATCAAACGGTTTATGATGATGACAGAAAGAGATAGATGGTGAAAGCGAAGGCAAGCGACAGAAACGTTAGACAATACGGCGTACGCGTACGCGTGATATTTTTTGAAACAAAAAATCCAATGAAAAAATTAAAACTCAACAACCTAGTGCAACATTCCGGATTCATTTTTAGACACTTTGTATTATGTAGAACTAGTTTAAAATTAAAACTACAACTAACAGCTAAGTATCAATATTGAATATTTGTCACTTTTTATATCGGGCAACTACAGAACCCTTCACTTGGCGTGACCGACACGCACGACCAGTTTTTTTTAAACTGATCCAAATTACTGATCGTGACCATTACTTACAAGTGCTTTTAATATCCTGATTTCAAAGCACCAAGTTGAAAATAATTTTGAAATTTGATCGTGCATTGTAGATGATATAAATAACAGATACGGATCGGGTGGTGCGTGATAGATGCGTTCCAGTCTGTAACTGCGGCGCGGCACGCGAGGCTACGAAAATTCATCTAATTTAAGAATACAATGTTCCACTGTAACTTTTATTTATGACTAGACGACGGCAGTACAGACTAGAGTAACTAATTTAAGGGCTTATGTCTACGGAGGCAGAGCAAGCGACCCGTAGAATAAACCAATAACCAATTAAATAATAAAGAAATAATTTTTATATACCTACTGTAATATATTTTGTATAACTGTTAATTGAACGAACTTTTTTAATCGTGTAATTTACAGATTGTTCTAGGTTAGAATTAAAATTATAAAATGTACCTACTTAGTGATAAAAATTCTGCCGTTTCATATTTTGGGAAACGAATTAAAATAATGAACGTTACCGGGCATAATTACAAAAAACTGCAAGTAATCGTGAATTCACAGAAAAAAAGTAATTTAGAAAAATTAAATTTGATTAAAATATTCTCTCATGATTAATGCATTTTTGCTAATTAACACAAGTTCCGTCATTTTATAAAGCTCTTGCGTTTATTTATGTCTGGATTGTAGAGTTAAAATCCATGTCTTTATTCACAAAGTGACGTGAGTTTGTAGTAGTCTTGCTATCGCTCGCGCATAATCACGCGACCGTCAATTAGGAATTTAGGAATTAGGAAGATTATTAGCAGTGATCCGAATAAAAAGTGCAATTTCGCGAGACTTCGGTGCGTAAGCTAAGTATGGATGTGGATTATAACCCCGAGATTTCATTATAAAAGTTTTATATTTTTAGTTTATTTTTTTTTAATTTTTGATAAGTTTATTTTCGTGTTTTATTTTTTAATTGTTTGAGTGGTAAACATTTGCAACTGCAACGAAATATACTGTAATGTTAAATGAACGATGTCATGACAAAAAAAAATATTTTTCGCGTTTTCCAATATAACTTAACATATTAATAATTGTCATGTCAAGAAATTATTCCGTAAAAATATACGAGTCCCGGAATCCCAAGTCTTATCCATATTAAGTATTATTTTAAAGGTTATACACTCGAAATTGCACTACCTATTCCGATCACTGATTATTAAGTAGTATGTAATGTATGTAACGCAGCGGGGACGTCCACCAATGATATGGATGGATGATTTGGTAAAGGACCCAGGTTAACGGTGGATGCAATCCACTTCGAACCGTAATGATTGGGTATCAATGAGGGAGGCCTGTGCAGTGTCCAGCAGTAGCCGTTCAACGCCTGAAATGATGATGATAATGATTAGTATGTTTACTCTGACCAAGCTGTCGCTGGAACAATTAGGTACATCTTACGGTGGTCATCGACTCGTTTGCTTATTACTAGCTGTTGGTACTAAGCTAATACAGTGGACAACGTCAGGCCTCAAGGGAAGCATGCGCATACAGGGTGGTACATTTAGATCGGTCAGTATGGCCAAGTTTGTAATTATAGGACATATAAAGAGCATTGTTAGGAGCCATGTTATCGATTTTAGGGACAAGAAAATCTGCATACTTAGATTTTATTTTAAAAAAAAACTTACTCAGTTTGGGAATTGAACCGGGTCGTTTTGAAAAATAAAACTGAAATTATTTTATTTGGATATTGATTGTATTCCATATTCTTTAATTTATTTAAGTAGATTTTCGAAACATTCCCGTGTTGTAAACGTTGCATTGAAAAAAATAGTTGTCATTTCAAAAATCTACTTAATTAAATCTTTCTAATTTATAACAATCTCGTGTCACGGTGTTTGTTATCAAACTCCTCGGAAACGGCTCGACCGATCTTTGTGAATTTTTTTCTATATATTTGGTAGGTCTGAGAACAGATCGTAGGCTATTTTTATACCCCTATTCTCCGCAGACGGAGTCACGGGCAACAGCTAGTTAAAGAATGTGTGATAGCGAAGTAACAAGTTTGTAATCCGTCAGTGAATTTTGGCAAAATTGACAGATTTGTGTCACACGTTGCCTGCACAATAATGAAAGAAGAGCCCCAAACGTCAAACTAGGCCAACACTCGTTCCCATTTCGAAATGAAGCTGTCACATTTTCAAAAAGGCGAACGAGGGCAAAGCAAAGTGCCGTGCGACACCTAAGCGACTCAGCATATTGCGCTGGGACCGAAGCATATGTGGCATGGCGTGTAAATGAGATTTGGGAGCTAAGAACGCAATGGAATTATCTTGTCGGTTTTTGTTTTAGACACTTTGATTCGCCTTATTACTAAATGCTGGGCTGGAAAAAAATACGCACTGTAGAACACGACTATGTTTAATAATAATTAGTTATGTCAAAATGAGCATTTAGGGTTTTCAAGTATAATTTAAACAAAGTAATTTAAAAAAATATTTTGTAGAACACCCTTCTTGCTAACGGTGCGTGATTGATTCATTCTAGAAATTGTGATTGATAAATGAATAAATTATTATTATTAGCCTATTCTGTCCCACTGCTGAGCAACGGCCTCGCCCAATATTTCCTGCATACGAGGGCTAGTCCTCCAAGAAGAAATCCAGTTCATCCCGCTATCGCCGTCTGGGTCTGCCAGGTCGCCTTTTCGAGTTGTTGAGGCTTCACACAGGGTGTCCCAAAACTTAACGATAAACCAAAAGGCAAGTTATACCAGTTTTGGAAAAAAAAGAAAAAAAGGGACTTTCTCATTTTCCGTTCAATTCATTAACATAATAAAAAATAATAAATAATAAATATCACGGGACAATTCACACCAATTGACCTAGTCCCAAAGTAAGCTAAGGAAAGCTTGTGTTATGGGTACTAGGCAACGGATAAACATACTTATATAGATAGATACATACTTAAATACATATTAAACACCCAAGACCCGAGAACAAACATTCGTATTTTTTATACAAATATCTGCCCCGACGCGGGAATCGAACCCGGGACCTCAAGCTTCGTAGTCAGGTTCTCTAACCACTAGGCCATCTGGTCGTCTAAAAATACATAAATAAGTAAATATCAAACTGCACTCGACACTAATTTACCTAGTCTCAAAGTAAGCAAATCTTATAATAAACTAGCTTTTGCCCGCGACTCCGTCCGCGTGGAATTAGTAATTTGGGCAACTTATTTTTTTTATCCAATTTGCTTTTTCATCAATTATGGCTCTCCTTAGTTCCTCTATATAAAAACAGTGCGTGGAGTCCCTCCGCGCGGAAGAAGTGAAACTTCATAATAAACCAACCCGCTCCCAATCCGCCCCCAACCCGCTCCCAACCCGCCCCCAACTCGCTCTCAACCCGCCCCCAACCCGTTCTCAACCCGCTCCCAACCCGCCCCCAACCCGCTCCCAACCCGCTCCCTCGATAAATGGGCTATCTAACACTGAAATAATTTTTCAAATCGGAGCAGTAGTTCCTGAGATTAGCGCGTTCAAACAAACAAACAAACAAACAAACTCTTCAGCTTTATAATATTAGTATAGATAAACAATAAACATACTTAAGTACATAGATACATACTCAAACACACAATTAAAATCCCGAGAGCCGAAAAAAAACATATTTTTCATACTTACATAAAATTTACCCCGACCGGGGATTGAACTCGGGACCGCAACCTTCGTAGTCAATCAAACCACTGGGTTATCCAGTCGTCAAAAATACTATGGTTCATATAAAAAAAATAAAAAAAACATTGAATAACGAGTAAAAACACTGTAGGTATGGCGACAATGATGTCATTAGTTGTAAGTTCCAAAGTCGATGCCACTGTTTTTAAAAAAAAAACACGTATGCTTAAACATATCCTGTGCTGGATACCGACACACGCAACTTCCGGTCCTTCCCATTTGTCGACTAAAATTAAACAGAACAATAAAATAACGCCGTTTCGGAAGACTTGTATTCCCAAATGGAGAGGAAGCGGTGCGATACTTAATTGGTCTTTTAACATTCTTGGTTTAATATCGCTGAGGCAATGCGTATGAGTTTTAAAATAGTTTAAAGTGCTCTGTCAAAACAGTGTAACGTACACATCGTAAAAATGTGTTAGTGCAATACACAACCAAAATCGTGGTCAGAAATTTAGATTCGGGGTTTTAACTTAAATAAAAATAGTGCTATATTACTTACTAGGTAGTAATACACTTAATAGTGTTATATTGCCTAGTGTGGGACCAACAATAAAGGTTTTGTAAAAGATACCGTCTTTTAATAAACTATTTTTTTTTTACATGTTGTAAGTATTGAGTTACCACCACAGACATAAATAGTTCAAATTTAATTTAGCGAAACTTCATTTTAGAAGTTTATTGCTTACAAGCTTTAACAAGCTATATTATATTTGGTAGAATCTAAATCCACTTGACACTAAATGATCTAGTTCCAAAGTAAGCAAATCTTGTGTTTTACGTGCTAGGCAACGGATAAACATACATCCAAGACTCTGAAACAAATTTTTCAGACATAATATTTGCCCAGACCAGGAATCAAACACGGGACCTCTCGCTTCGTACCTAATCAATATCTTTAACCAGTGGGCTATCCACTTGTCGAACTTTATGCCGGTAATATTATGTATACTTGTCGATTATGTAACAAAGCAATCTTTCGAATTATTATTTCCTCCAACAAGAGATGGCAGACCGTTTTTACGACGGTCTGAGCTTATTAATGCGCGTCTAAATCACAATTAAAGCGCTTTTACTGGCTCGTTAAATTACAGAATAATAATGCCCCTGTTATTGCTCGGGTAGCATTGTTTACCGGGTAGGTAATGGAATCCGTAATGTTGGGACGCCGATGCTTTACTTCCGTACTTTACAAAGCGAATATTAAACCAGTTAATGAATTGCAATATTTCTCCGGAACCTACCGCGCACCACATTTACGTCACGTCGTATAGATATACAGGGTGTCTCAATACTCAATGATAACCGGTACCGGGCCAAAGGTCAAGTTATACTAGTTCTGAAATAAAACAAGGAAAATAATTTATGTTACTTAGTTACGCGATAATAGAGTCACATAAACATTATAAAAGCGAAAATAAGCTGTCTGTCTACATACTTAAGCCGCTTATTCAAAAACATTTTGTTACCGCTTTTTGTTTTTTGTTTTTTGTTTTGTTTATCTTATATCACAACTTGTGCTATGGAGGAGCGGGGCTTCCTGATACAAGTATATTGCTTACTTAATAGGAAGCTCCAGCCCTTAATTTTTGTAACAATGTTATTTTTTAGTGAAATAAATATTATTATTATGTTGGTACGGATTTCCGATCACGGGCCCATGGGGACCCGGTCATTTGAAAGGCATTCATGGGGCCAAAGCCAACATGAAGAGGCCTTTGGTACCATATAATATAAATGAGATGGGCGCAACTATGGAGGTCTATCCCCTAATACACCATGAGGATGTGCTAGCGGACAGTCCTCCACAGTTGCGAATCTATTGCCAGGCAGGAATCGACATGGAATTGGCTATGGGGTTGGGATGTTATGGACAGGATTACCGGGCTATGGAGTGAGATAACGGACACCTACCATTTCTATATCTCATAAACTGAACTTTTGGTAGGCGGTGACTCGCCATTCACTAAGTGGGCCCCTCAAACTATTGCCCACTCGGGGCAACGAGGCGGCAACATTGGTGTGAACGGCTAAGGATGGAGAGGTGTTCCTGGACTTTAAACTTCAAAATGCCAACTCGCCACATACGGAAACACATCCATCCTTCGAGCATTTAGCTCTTGCGCTCCACTCTAGGCGACCAACAAAGGCAAACTAGAGGCGGTGTGGGTGTGTAACTGTGTGTGAGTGTGTGTATAAGCGCATGTGTGTATGTGTACCCCTGGAGGTCTGAGGGTAGGCGACTAGACCGTCCGCACTATGTGAGCTGAAAAATTGTTTCTGCAAACAGCTGCATAGTGTTTCAGAAACAGTGTACCTAATCCCAAACATTGTTTATAGTGATTACGTGGATTTAAGCCCCTGTACTAATTTTAATGAATATTATGTTTGGTTCTAATGTGTGACGTCGAAGAAAAGTTCGAATTATTAAATTATATTTTACAATCGTGATTTACAACTAGTTTCATAAAAAAAAAACGTTACAAGGGCTGGGGAACAACTAGCGTTGCATGAGCTTCGTCCCGCCTCCCGAAACTGGCATAGGAATGCAAATGCACTGTGATATGAAGGCGTAGTATGTCCCTACAGTATATCTATTTATACGTTGGTTTGTTTGTCTTCAGAGCGCGGAGCTGAGCGGCGGCGAGTGCGCGCGCGCACCCGACTCGCTGCCCGGCCTCACGCACCACTACCCGCGCTCCAGAGACAGGTCTTTATTTATTTAACCTACGGTCTGAGAGCTGATGGACATTTTTGGGTAGGTATTTGAGGCACGCTATAAACTTGTCTAATACTTCCCCTACAATACCCAAGCGCAGATCCACAGACCTGGCTGACGGGAAGCGGGGCTAAATCAACCCTCATGTTTCTAAAGATGCAAACTTTTTTTTTTTGCAAATAATGCCATTGAGGCATTTCGAAATCTTTATACCTATAAATTTGTCATTTAAATTAATAAGCCAGATAATGATTTGGCCGACTAAATGTAGACGGAATAAAATTTTGCTAGATGCTTACAAAACAGCTTTGCAAAAAGTTTTAGAAGTAAGTATAGCTTGTCTAATTTAAAATGACGCGCCCCACCACCGCATTTGACATACAGGATTTCAAATCCTCTACGCTGAAATTTCAACAGAATATGTATTATTTATAATTAAAAACAAATATCCAAAAAAGAGGGTTTACTTAACGGTCTTTGCTTAGGTATTATAGAGGAAGTATAAAATTTTCAGCGTGCTTCAAATATACCTACCCATAAAATGTCCATTAGCTTTACTACTACTATCTCTATTAGTCAACAGCAATAAACTAAGACCGACCAAGAGCATGGCGGAACATGCTCATGTGAAATAAATTTATTCCAGTTAACTAGAAGTCCATAACTCCAGTGTGCTTCCGTAGTCGTTATTACAAAGAAATGCACTATAGATGAAAAAACCCACGTTGCCACACTTTTCTTAGGCTAACAGCAAAAGAGCGTATATTCTATTCATGCCACTTGCGTCCTTTTGTTAAGAAACGCAGTTTTTCAGCAATACCTCATTAACGGTGTATTCGATTATGTTGAACAAGTTTTTTGAAAGTATTGTACATAATTTGATAGGCGTTAATTTTTTTTATTTCAATTCAATGCCATTGTTTCCAGAAACATTCACCTTCTTCAAAAAATGGCTTGAAACATTAGAAGTGTTTTAAAAGAACTGCCAAAATTTTGCCACACGTTAATCTTTACGAATGAAAAAAAACAGCTTAGTTGACATGTTGTACGAAAGCTTCCCCTAGAGAATATTTATTTATGTTTTAATAACTACCAAGTTATATAGTGCCTTGAACAATAAATATACATTTCAAACTAAATACAAACTGAAATATAGATGCACAGAAAAAACCCCAGAAAAAAGACCAATGCTGGGAATCGAACCCAGGTCCTCAGCGTTCCGTGCTGCGTGCTTACCCCTACACCATCACTGGTCTAGAAGTTAGCGACGAATCTTTCCCATACATCGTACACTTCAGTCTGTTATAATCACATTAGACAGTGATAAAGCGCATCTATGTTAATGCCCTCTACCGAGAGACTTCAACACTCCTTCGCTTGCGCTTTATCACTGCCTAATGTGATTATAACAGACTGAAGTGTACGATGTATGGGAAAGATTCGTCGCTAACTTCTAGACCAGTGATGGTGTAGGGGTAAGCACGCAGCACGGAACGCTGAGGACCTGGGTTGGATTCCCAGCATTGGTCTTTTTTCTGGGGTTTTTTTCTGTGCATCTATATTTCAGTTTGTATTTAGTTTGAAATATATGGTTTCACGGGATGACCGTAAAAGTAATAAAAAAATGAAGTTGAAGAAAATAAAAAATAAATAGAAAAAGATACTTCATACTTAACTTGTAATAAATATACAATTTTTGAGTAAAATAAGCGGAGTGTCCTATTCAAACCATTATTGCTTTTCAGTACGTATATTTTAAAGGCTTTGACTGGACTTATTATAACATTCTCTAAGACATTTTAATTGGACTAAGGTGTATTTACGGAGGTGCAATATTGTACTTAAACATTTATGGTCTGAGGTGTCAGGCAAGATGTTAAATTAAGTAAATAGTGAGGGCTAAAAGGGAAAAAGTAGACGTGCAAAATCTGACGAAGATAAAAACCCACTCCCACTCTTCTTCACTCCACGCAGCTTTTATTGAGGTTTACCCTTACCGTTACACTGTTAGGTATCTTGCATAATTATGGGTATTAGTCATTGATTTTGTTTGTGTTCTGTGATGTGTGTGTTTGTTTGTGATGTCAGAGCATACTTTTTTTAAAGGACCTGCAAGGATCCTTAATTATACACATGTTATGGGCGTCCATGGGCGACGGTGATGATTTTACAGCAGGCGACCCGCCTGCTTGTTTCACTCTATATTATAAAAAAATAGAAAAAAAAATACATTAGTACAAACCGGTTACTGGTAAGTATATTGGTAGTAACGGTCTCAAAATATAACTCTTGCTGCACTAGCATTCTAATTGATTAGCATTGGTCTGATCTGAACAGATTGCTTAAAAGTTACCAGTAAGCAAAGCTCTGAATTTATAAATCCTTCTCACGCCTCTCCCTTGTCTATTCCAGATCTCCATCGAAATGCGACATAATGGGTATGTCACAGCACGAAGCAAGTCCAAGTTCTTCAGAAGAGTCAAACTCGCCTACGGAACTGAACTGCTACCGACGGTTGGGCGAGCGAGCACCCCTAATGAAGCGACTAGCCATGGGTTTCAGTGGCGCGCTTCTTCAGCCATCGGATGATGACTCAACGCCTCTGGTTGCTGATACACCGACAACGTGAGTTGACATCCCAATAGGCAGAAATTCAACTAAAAAGACAGCATGCACCTCTTATAAGAATACTAAAAGGGTTCCTAGCGTTAAATGGTGGGTGGATGTTTCAAGAAGAATATTGCTGGGAGCACCGATTTTTTTCCAAACAGTCACAGTAAGACAGTGATGCTTTTACACGAAAAAAAAAACTCCTGGACTGAGATAGGGCTTTCATAATTTAACGTCCAGAGAAATGGTTAGAATTGACCGAATATATTATAAGCTATAAGCGAAATATGATTATAGAAACGTTTTGATTGACTTAAGTTGTTTATTGATGTGCTGCTTTTTCAGTTTGCGAATATTGTTAGTAAAAATTCTATAATATGAATAACTACTCATATCATACTCATATATATAATTATTAAATGGAATATGATTAAAGGATGCTTGGTATGCTTGGTGGTGGTACTTTTATGCAGCTAGAATGGTTAGTGATGTTGGTAGAATGTAAGAAAAGCCTCCGTCAAAGTATCTGTTAGCTGCACAATACATTTGCTTTGGTCCTGCTGAAACCTTCTGTAGTTCCCTAACTCTCTTTCTATCCTTTTGTGGGAAATTGGCTTGTCGAAGATATTTTCTCAACGCCTTTAGTTACTTTGGCCTAAAATGTGGAATTACTGTTACTTAAAAACTCTAGGTGTGATGGGATATAACCTCTCTGCTTGCCCATTCTCATCGCTTTTGGGTGCTTCTGCTTGCAGCCCTACGAACCTGCCGCTCTGTATGAATGGTGGCTACATCAACGAGGCTTCGGAAGCCGAGGCTCGTACTCGCGAGTCCAACCGAGAGCTTACACCGCGCCATGATAGTCTACAGAACGATCTAGAAGAGTTCACTAAGTGTAGCAATATTAAAAATGGGTGAGTAGCTTGAGATGCAGATACTGAAGAAGCTTTTATTTTATTAAAGTTGGTGCTCTTTATTGGTGGTAGGAAGCTTTTGGGGATGGATTTGGCGGACTTCATAATGTTGTAAATATTAAAATAGTTACAGATGAAGAAGTTTATTAGCGTAAGAAAACTAACATTTTGTATTAAAATTACCTAGAACTTGATTTACCTACCGCGTAAACTGAATCTGCCAATTGGATTGTATGATATTATTGAAAGGACGTTATCAGAACTGGTAAGTCTTTTTTTGGACGGGTTTTTTTATAGGCATGGCATTATTGGTGAATGAAACGGATTTAAGTATCTTAGAAATGGAATATTGTTTACTAACAAATCTGAAAGCTATAATATCATATTTTTAGAGAGTTGATCAGTAGCTTGCGCGCCGTTACAGTTATTTGATAGAAGGGCAGATTACCGCAATTGTTATGGCCATCAAAGTATCCATTTAAACCTCTTTTCACTTTTTTACAGAAGCGGATCGGCTGGTTGCAGTGCAGCGACATCTTCATCATCAGGAGCGTCATCGTGCGGCGGCTCCCATGGTTCTGGCAACAACAACGTACCTCGAGCGGAGCCTGAGCTGCGCTTGGCGCCGTGGTTCCAAGCTGGGATCCCGAGAGAGGTGTGTTATTATGCTAGCTTGTCACTATTTTAATTTAGTACTGCCACAAGAGACATTCCGATCGAGTCCTTATAAGAGACAACAGAAGCGTTTAACAGAAGCCCTTTTTACTTTGCAAAAGTGTATTTTTAATTATCACAGCAGTCACAAAAGGGTCCTAAATATTTTTATAACTTAATCAATCGGAGCGTTGTGCCGAATATTTACCATGAAATGGGTCATAAGCGATAAATAGCGAATTAGAGGCAGACTGAAGTGAAAACAGGATGACCTAGACGTAAGAGTAGAGAGATATAGATTTTATGTCTTTCTTGGTTAAGAACCTGAAGGTTTTCATGAGTTTGTATTGCTTTATTGTACTATCGAAAAGATTAAAATATTATTATTCCATAACGACCACTTTAGCCTAGTTGGTAGTGACCCTGCCTACGAAGCAAGAGGTCCTGGGTTCAAATCCCGGTAAGGGCATTTATTTGTGTGATGAGCACGAATATTTTGTTCCTGAGTTATGGATGTTTTCTATGTATTTAAGTATTTATTTATCTATATAAGTATGTTTATTGTCGTCTAGTACCCATAGTACAAGCTTTGCTTAGTTTGGGCCTAGGTCAATTTGTGTAAGATTGTCCCCTAATATTTATTTATTATTTTATTTATTAATTTGTTCAGGTTGCGTCAGCTTAAAATGAAGAAAGAAATGTGTAAATTTGCCGTTCCCTGTGCAATATAATATAGACAATATAATCGAGTGCATTTTAGGTGGTTATGAAATTGCCTCTTATGTCTTTGAATAACGATTATCTTCACTGGTATTTACAGATAGCACTAGAAGTACTGAGCAATCAACCAGTGGGCGCGTTCATGGTGCGCTGTAGCACAACGCAGACGGGATGCTTTGCGCTATCAGTGCGCGTGCCGCGGGACTTTCAACCCGCTGGCATTGCTCACTACCTGATACTAAGGACGCCGAAGGGCTACAAAATAAAGGTAGCTTACCTTTGGATAATTTATTGAATCTGGCGTTACTTTTCGGAGCTCCACATCAATGAACTGAAACAATTACTTGCTCACCCGCGACCTTGTGAGTTAAGATTATGCAAGAAATGTGTGTAACACAACGAAACGCATCAATGTAGTTTGGTGGTGGTGATAGTTGGGTTTGTGTGATTTGTGTGTGTTCGTACAGTGTGGAGGTGGAGGAACTACATGAACACACATTTCTTGCATAAGCGTAACTATCATAAGGTTGCGGGTGAGCAAAGTAATTGTTTCAGTTCATTGGTAAGCTTTGTTCACGTAGTCATTGATAGGGATGGTCTTAGTTACATAGTTACCGCGATAGCAATAAATGAATTCGGAATGCGGGCATCAGATAAGTTAGTGACATTATAAATGCTTGAGATCCATCTTCTTAATGGAAAATTTATGGAAAATGCGTGTAAAATCGCCTAATCCTGTTAGTATAATCACACCACACATCACAGTATTAGATATTTACCTATGTTTAATTTACGCTACGCCTTACGATGTACGAAATGCATACAAAAATCTCTTATATTTGACAAGCTAAACGTATCATCTCATGATTACAGGGTTTCACAAAGGAGTTCACGTCCCTCTCAGCGCTAGTAACCCACCATAGCGTGATGCCAGAGCTACTGCCGTGTCCACTGCGGCTGGCCCGACGCCCACCGGCCCCACGGCCTCACCACGCCGACTTGGACTCGCCACATCCACCTCACACGCCGCAACAGACGCCCGCGCGGCGGCATCTACCGTTCCGACCGCAACTAGACGTCTAGTACCTACTGCAGTAAAAGCATTTCCTGTAAAGCCACACGTAGCACTTCATGCTAGTTTGGGCTTCTATAACTACAGTCTAGACACTTGGTCTTGCTATGATTGGTTTTGCCTGCCCTCACCCCTCGGGTGGCTTGTGTCCAGGCATTAGTTACGGCAACGCACAAAAATATAAACTCTCGAAGCAATCGTTAGTCGCATCAGTGTCAGTATGACAAAGACGCTACTGTAGGAATTTACGTATATGGCATCCTAAAATCTAAACCACTGATAGAAATGAAATTTCGCACGAAGATTCTTCGTAGCTGTAACGTAATGGAAGACCTCTAAGTAATTTTCGAGAATTTTGTGGGTAAAAGCTGGTATGCTATGAAAATTGTATAAAAGGCTTTTCGAGTAAAATTGACGCCGCGTCAGTATAATTAACTATCTGCGCCACTCTGTCACTCACATCACAGACGCTTGCTTCGAAAGTATCTTCAGCGAAAACTCAGTAGGCCACATTTAAATTGCTGCTGGCTTATAGCAGGAGTGCTTTTACTCAAAGATAGTATTGTGCAAGCATTGGATTTTTAATGAATTGTTATCGCTATGACAGGAGATTGGAACGAGCGTTTTATCCTCCAAAATATGCGACAGACAGTGACAAACTAAGTACTATTTTACGTGTTTGTATAAGGATTTTGTTAAGCATGATTTGTAGGAACGTAGAAACTCTTGACATGAGTATGAGTGCAGCCGTATACTTTAAGGGTGCACCTCGTTCCCCGCTAAAAGTGACAGATTTTTTTAGGCACAAAGATAAATTGAAGGCCCGTTGTAAGTGCGTCGTGATCAGAACAAAACGAACTCTCTTTACATGGAGCAGATTATCACCTTAGTCTAACTTCTTCACGTCTAGCGCTGCTTGGATAAATAAATAAAAATAAAAAGGTGTTTCGAAATTGATCTGTGAATAATTCTGCTAATGGTAAGGTTACTTTGACTGACACCCCTGTATAGATTTATTTATTAACATTTGTCAGCTTCAATTAATAAAGTTCTGAAAGCGTTTACAGTGTGTTCAGTCAAATATGCTCAATATTCCTGCTTAATTTTTAAACACCTTCTAAATATTGATATAATGCTCAAAAGCAATAGAAACAAGTCGAAATGTAAGCAGTTTGGTTAGAAAACTTGACTATTTTTATTGCTCTTGAGTATATTTACTCGTCTGTAACTTCCTTATGGTGGCACTTTACTTGGCGTATTTTACAAAATAGTTGCGTGTGCGAGAGAGGAGCACTTTACTCGTCTGTAACTTCCTTATGGTGGCATTTTACTTGGCGTATTTTACAAAATAGTTGCGTGTGCGAGAGAGGAGCACTATGCCGATTCTAGCGTGAAAGACGGAGATGGCAATAGCGCAACGCGAAGACGCAACGCCAAGTGAAGTGCCACCATTAGAGACGCATATCAAACGTCCCTTTGGTCTACCAGAGAGGCCTAAGTACTACAAACAATTATTGGTTTTAAAGTCACATCTTATAATGCATTGCGTGTGTTACTAGTTAACTACTAAACAGTGAGCGTTTTGGCCGAGCAATGGACAAGGAAATCGCTCACCGCACCATCATGGTTATTGGTCGTAAGAATAGAAAGGTAAATGGCGTCAAAAAAATGAAGTTAATTAATAAATTAGAATCAAAATATTATTGGCTCGTATTGTATTTTTATACATTAGGCGAAAAATATAGTTTGGTTATTGGTCAACAGACACATTTTAACCGAGTTTCTGGGGATCCCAAACTGAAAGCAGAAACTATGACATCCAGTCATAATTTTTAGACTTTTCCTTTGTACAGGTACGTGTTTTTATAATGACGGCTTCAAAATTTTAAATATGTAGTCATCTAAAAGTCATTAAATTATAATGTGCTCTAGTAGCCGTTGGAAGTTTGAGGTAAATGGTAAATTCGTGTTATATTTCAATTTACGAGTTCAAGCCTGTTTCGTTGAGAAGAACTAGAATTTTTTTTTTTAAGTTTAACAACATCATATTTTACAGTATTGATTTTAAACTTTATATCACTTACTTAGGAGCGAGTTAGATGCACTATTTATATTGCATACGTCCTATATAGGAAGCTGGGCCGTAGGACGATTGACGATACTCTTATAAGAGTTTTAAGCCAGTTAACTTTACATTCATTTGTCTTTGGAAGACACAGACGAAAAATACGTTTTGATGTGTTACATCAAGATGTTAGGTATGTAACTTTTTATGGAAAAGTGGCTTAGCTTAAATGAAGAAGTTCAAAGCACTACGGAAAGAAAGAACTTTTATTACTTCGCTTTTGATATCATTATAATAATATCTGATATTTAAACATTAGTCTTCTGTTTTAGCACAACAATTCAAAGGAAAATGTAGATTATTCATTAAATTAATATTTTTTCTTTGCCGTCTTTTATTACGTGGGTAATTTTTGGGTTATTTTAATCATTGATTGTTTGAATGATGGTTTTGAACTTTTGAATTGAATTATACGATAGCAGAAATATGTGATAAATTAACACAATGTGTGTAAAAATATTGTAAAATAGTGTGTATATGGAATGTAATTAAACGATAATGTGTCATATCTTATAGTTAAAATAACATAGTAAAAGGAATTGCGTAAGTTTTTAATTTTACGCTTTTATAATTTCTTTAAACATAGGTATTCTAGTCTTGTAAAATGTGAAACCGTGCTGATTTTAACGATCACGCTTTGAAATTTTAAATACAGATTTTTGCAAATAAATGTATTAGTTCATTTCGTCTGTTAATTTTCATAAAGTACCTAGCAAATATATGTGAATAATTTGTCAGTTCTTAATTCTCATACATTTATTGTTATGAATAAAAACATTCTGCATTAGTTGATCCCGAAAGTTTCACGACATTGTGTTGTTTTTGTAATTAAGAAACAGAACATAATATTGAAATTTGCAATGTGACATTAATTAGAGTTATGTCTTTAAAACTATGTTGTCATATAAAGTGACAGAATCTTTGTAAAATGTTAATAATTGTAAACAAGATGCCTTTTAGTCAGTACCTTATGTATAAACACCGCTTGGCATTCATGACAGATGGACAAAAATAAAAATACCAAATAAATTTGAAGGGGAATCAAGTAAGTTTATAGATTTTGAGGTCGGCAAAGTAACTCCATTAAAAATATACTTCTAAGCAAATGATAACTTTGTTATTCATTCACAAGAACAGCTAAATCTAAGTTAAGTAATATTATTTAATTTGCTACAGCTACCTAGCTATCATATAAAGTACTTACACATTAGTTACTATTATAACATGAACCAATGTTGTGATTGAGTGAATATTTTTATTTACGTCTCGATTTTTACAATCAGGTGTGTTTGTCTATCTGTCATGCTTATAATTGTTACATAATTGCCTTGCAGAGCGCATTGTATATTAATATATGTGACGTTATGATGCTATCGGTAGATAAAGTATCTGTTGATGTTTATCAGTATGTTTATCGTCAGCTACATGAAGTAAAATTTGAAATAATGCGAACATTAAAAAATAGCAGTTTTTTACACCTTTAAGACACAATCATAATAAGTATAGTAATCTGAAATTATTTATTTATATTTTGTAATAACATATTTTACCGATCATACTTTCTACATTTTCAGTAAATTTACTATACTATTATGAGCTGAAATCAGAATGCTTCTTTGTGGGATTTTGTAATCATATATATCACACCAATTAATATACTCTAAAACTGTGTAATTTTCATTAATTTATCCGTTGATTCCACGGCAAAAAAGTGTGCCCATTTAAAAATACTTTTGTAGACTTCATACATTTTAAAAATATATGTTAAAATGGTATGGGAATAATCTCGCATTAAAATTCATGAAACTTTTTTGTTTATAAATATACTATAAGAATATGTATTTGACTATCATGTTTTGTACTCACATTGTATCTGTAGCATCCTACAATACAGCATAAAACAATTTATTTATTCACTTATAAAATACAACATAAGAAATAAAAAATATTTGTTGCTGAATCTTATTAATTCCTTCCATTCATCCTTTACATGTTTTAAGTAATGTTCATGCCCAAATGACGCCAACAAGTCTGTCACTGGACTATAATTAACAACCATAATACAGAGGATTTTTTTTTACAAACTTGGTATATAATATTTTTGGGGACTTATAGTCTTTTCACTGTAGCATGGTGCGGGTGGCAGGTGTCAAAACCACAGACTAGAGAAGTGAAAGCTTTAAAACTCGAATCTATAAAACTATAAATTTATGACTTCAGTTATATGTAATTAATAATATAAATTTACGATTATTTCATGAAATCACATAAAGTAAACTAAGTACCGGGGTTCTGTTATAATGCAAAATCCGTAGTTCCGTACAAATTTTTAGGTAGGTTTTGATAATAATGACCTACTTGTATCTTTTACTTTAATAGAACCTTATCTAATAAAATAAGTCGTTAAATAACGAATAATAATAATATTATAGAAGCATTTTATCACATGGATAAGTGTCTCTCATAAAGTTACGTATTTGTCGGACATACCAATCTGTTACCACGCCATGGAATACATTTTTCAAAGCAGATCGTTATTTACTTATTTACACTGCAAATTAATAAGTATCGAGAAACTCGTGGTAGATTGTGTACCATCATTAAATGACCCACTACACGCATCTTGCGTTTCTTAACCTAATTGTATTTTAATTTTTACACTGATAATAAAAATTAATTAAGCTAAATTTATTTCTTGTATGATAGTTTTTGAATTTTAGATGTTTAACGCCAGACATATTTGGACTGGAATTTATATAGTTCGCCATGTATAAACACCGCAACAATTTTTTCAAAGTGTAACGAAACGGTGTGTCAATTGTCACCCGCACCATGCTACAGTGAAAAGAGTATAATCACGAATTTTTATTGCTAAAATTACCTCGACGAAAATTATCGGTCAGTGTAGGTGGGCCTCCGACAAAATGAAGCGACGACCTGGTTAAGGTTGCTGGATACGGATGGCGCGGGGGCGATCTGTTTGGCGAGCCTATGTTCAGCCAGTAGACGTCTTTCGGCTTAAATGATGATGATGATCGGTCACATGTCACAGTGGCTGTGGTTATGAGTCCGTTTAGGCACAAGAGATCCGTTTCTTAAAATATCCATTTCCTACAATATTCAAATCCTAGAAGATCCGTTTCCTAAGATATCCAAATCCGAGAAGATACGTTTCCATAGCATCCAAATTCTAGAAGATCCATTTCCTAATATGAATATTATTTGTTGCTATTGATTAACTTAAATTAACGGACGTTTTGGGAAGTTTAGTTTATATGGTAACGGGAGTTTTGGGAAATTAATGTTCCGGGAAAAAGGTCTTTAGTTTAATTGACGTTTTGGCATAATCTAATAGGGAAATAGACGTTTTAATCAAACACAGAATTAATTTAGTATTCATAATATTTATATGGATATGGAGGTATGGATTTAGTCTGCGGGTTTTGTGCTAGTATGAAAGATTACCTGTGAATCCCTGCCTTCCTCCCTATACATCACCAGCAAACACTTTCTCCAATTTTGAAATAGCCGTCTCTGCTCGACTACTTTGCCACTCTAAAGTACAATTTCAGTTGTGCGCTTGAAACATTAAAGAATATTATTTTTGTTCTGATATCGAAACCGACAAAACAATCATAAAGCTCTTACTTTGTCGACTACTCATGAAGGCTTCCCTGCCTTAACAACTTCTTACAAAAAAATACAAAATTATAATTTTAAGCTTTCGCGATATAATTTTAATATTAGGTACTCGTGCACCTAAAAAAACGTGATACCCTACACCTCAGTCGACTCGTGGGTTAAGACACGAGAGATCCGTTTCCTAAAATATCCGTTGCGTTTAAAACATTTCTTTCCTAAGACACTCATGAATTTCCAAAACATCCATATTCTATAACATTTATTACCTACTTCCCAAAAAATCTCACGTGCCCGTTGTGTGCGCGAACGTTTTTGAAAAAAGTTGGCTTTGCGAGCCATATGAGGGCGCACAAGCGGAGATGAAGCAGTCGCCGTAGCCGAAATCGGCCAGGAGGAGGTTTAATATACCTACTTCCCAAAAAATAATATATCTGAAACTTTTGCTTCCCAGAACATTCTTATACCTGTTCATTCCTAAACCATAACACCGATTCGGATGATATTTGGGGACCCTAGAAAAGACATGGGATAGGGCGCAAATAAAGGAGTGAAATTTTGTACGGAAACTAAGTCACGTAAAAAAGAATTACGTGTGTCAGCGATTTTGTAAAATCACCCAAAAATTAGTGAAGTAGGCGGCGAAAGTTTTGAATATTAGCTACAGTCAAGGTCATAATTATATGTACGCTACCAGGCGTCAAAAATATCTATACAACTAACCATAAGGTTGCTGCCTGCATATATTTAACCCGATGGCTGTATAGTTATTTATGCCTTTATTTTTATTACAGAGATGAAAAAGCTCACCACAAATTTAAATTGCACACAAAAGGCAAAAATTAGTGAAAAATAAAGACAAATTTTGCGAACGGCAAAATGAGCTCAGCAAAATTGCGCTTTGCCATGTGAATAAAGTTAATCGCTCACAACTAGTTAAGCTACGCACACGCGCAAGAAGCGAGGCGTAGTTTTTACAACACTTGTCGTAACAATTTATGCAACTCAATAGATGAAAGGAGAAGAGATGTCTTACCCACCAGCATACCACTACCCGGGTTAGCCTAATAATGCCATCGTACTTCTGGCTACGTACCTTGTTTTCATTTTAATTGTTGATATATAAATTAATTTCCTTTATTTTGATTGTAAAATCGCCGAGAATAACACAAAAATACACCTATTCTGAAATAAACTTTTAGTTTGCCCTTGTCCCTACTAAACCGTTTTGCCCTAATACTATAATGACGCCACTCCGCGCCATCTATCGAGACGTCAGTGCACTAATGAAAGTTTCAGCGAACTTTCTCTTTTCAGGCTAGGTAAATACATAGAAAGAGGAAAGTTCAGTCACCGTTTGCTTAAAGTTATTACAGATGGCGCCACCCGTAAGATTCTTTGATGTAGCAATGAAGAACGATACAATGATTGTGATGAGTGTGAGTGAGCTTGACGGTAAATCTTGCATTGAACTCAACTTTATTAAAAAAAAAGATTAGACTATTAATCCAAACTAATCCTTTAATACTAATATTATACATGCTATGAATAGGTTGAGCATTGGGTACTACTCACTCCCTACTACTCCCTACTACTCAATTGCTCAACTAACAATTTAAAGGTATTAGTTTGGTTATTACATAGTTACAACAAATCTTGTAATGCGAGTATCATACAGGCAATAACGTTATACGGTATTACTAAGTTTGAATGCTGGCTATTAAGTTTCATATCTCTCGAATAAGCCGCTGTACTTTAACTTTGATGTGAATATTATGATTGTATTGCCATCTAGCAATGTAGTATTAATGTTAGTTATGATACGTAATTGAGTGAACCAAATTTTTCTTGACACAGAAAATTCGCCAGCTTATGAGATATTTAAAATATGCTATTAAAAGTTCACTGGCCTCCTCCAGGATTATTACGAAAATACATCTAAATTATATTCATACGAAATACATCTAAAGTATTTAACATAAGTATTTAACTTATCCTAAATACTTTAGAATCTACTGCGTATACGTATTTGCAATTTTGTGCTTGAATAATCCGATCCACATTGGCGATCCTAACTAACTAAGCTAGGGATCGCCGGTCGCCAATGTGGATCGGAATTATTTCCAAATATGTATCCCTGTATAATGATTACACTCATTAATTGGGCCATTCTACTTTTAAGTAACCATTAATCTTTCGTGAAATATAAGGCATACCTGGTGATTTTTTTCAAGTGTAAATAACTTATATGAAAACTGAAATAACTAAATTTTAATATTTTAAAGCAAAAAAACTTTAAATTCAAAGAAATTTTGTGGAAAAAATTGGTAACTCAGCGGAAAATACACCAATTTCCATACAAATGGCGGGGACACGCATGTCCACTGCGTTACCTACTTTATAGATAATAATGATTACTTTTTATGCGTAGTGATAATTTTAAATATAAGCTTAATTATGTGCCTATTTAAATCTTTAATGATAAAACCGAGCACTTTACCGTTTTTGTAAAAAAAATATTTGAAGAGCACATTACTAAAAATGACTGGTCAACGAAAAGTAGAATGGCCCAATTTTATTTTGTTAAGTGTACGCTTGTTAACAATTTCTTAGGTCTAGTCGTGTATTCAAAGATACTAGGATTATACTAGGTTCTCTATTTTCAAAAATTACGTGGTCTACTACTACGTATTATAAAGAACATCCGTGTAAACTCTATGGATCCTAAATCCTATCTGATAATAATTTGTTTTTGGGGATGCATTTATATTAGTTTGAACAAGTTAAACATAAATGAATGCATGATTCATTATTTTTATCCTTAACAGCTTCTTTGGATTAAGTAATTACTTAGCCGATTCGTACCAGCCGTTCTTAGGATTTGCGGTTACCAACACATTTAGCCATATTTCAATAGAAGATGACAGAGACAAAGCTAATGGTAGGTCTTGTCATCAGGTAGAGAATAAAAAATGCAGCTAAAACTTCACAGGTAGACTTAATAAAATATTTTTGCAAACTGAAGTTGCACAATATTATATTTTAAATGCACTTTTCTCGGAAAGTACAGCTACAAACTATCGTTGCAGCGTGCAGCGGGTACACTTCCTGAGGCTAATGATGTCGTCAACCTCTACTGCCTCCTGAAATTACTACTTCTGTATAGGTACTTTTTATATTTGAGCTATGGTACCTTTAAAATTCCAAGATGGTGGCCAAAATCTGTAACATCATTCTAAAATAATAAAATTGTTTTAATCAATGGTTTCGCCCACGTTAGAAAGTCAGAAACATTTTTCGTCACTACTTTTAAAAAAGCTCGTATCTAAACATGGATAATCATACGAAATTAACTTTACACCGTCAGCTTAAGGTTTAGTTCAGTTTGCACATTAATTTGAGGTACAAGGTTTTTTAAAAGTAGTGACGATTTACAATCTTAGAATTTAGCTTGAAAAGAAGTTACGGTCACATTTTTAAAGCACAACGTTCGCTCGGACAAATCCATTTATTGATTGCAGACGAAGTGCTTCATCTTTCCATTTTGCATTTTTTTACGAGCAAAAGCACACAACTTTGGAACTGTTTGCTTAAGGGCACCAGAGATGTGCGAGGATGCGTTGCGAGGGATGTGTTTGTCATGAACTAATAGAAACACTTCATTCACTTAGAACCTTTTAAATGAAGTGTTTCCATTGGTTCATGACAGACACATCCCTCGCAACGCATCCTCGCACAGCTCCGGTTGATACGCAGCCTACGGCAATCTGTGAACATCGATACCGCTGATTCGTATCACCGAAGAAACTGAGTCGCGTTACAAGTGGAACCTTTTCCCTGCTAATAATTATAATTTTGACATTCCATACATAATCAAAGAAATCGTCGTGAAATTGATTATGAAATTTTTTGACCCTGGTACGTGATTTCAAATTCCTTGACTGTACATTATTTCACCAACTGGTTACGTAGCAATCATGATTAGGAATGCAGAATACTGAACTTGTCAAAGGGAGTTTAAGTAGCCTATGTCTTCTCCGGGAACATTTTGAATATAAACTCTAAATGTATACGTATAAAGCTTATTTTTGAATTGTAATCAAGTGGACCTAATTCGTTTCGAGAACTCATTTTCCATTTGTGTTTCGAGGTCTCTGGCTCTAAATGTTGCATTTGATACGTTTGGAAAGCAATTAGCGAAGCCAAATAAGAGCAGGTAGCGAACAGCAACGCAGGGAGATGAAATCTGTGGTAACGTTGCCAGCGCGGAATTTACAAATATCGACACACACACACGATGTAGTTCCTTTAATAAGTTAGTTCCTCTATGCCGATTTCTTTTTCTTTTGGTTTTTCTTTACAACTTCCTTCTTTTCTCACGTGTACCTATCGGTGCTAGTGTGAAAAAA
The DNA here is from genome assembly GCA_947859365.1 of Archips crataeganus. Taxonomy (NCBI): domain Eukaryota; kingdom Metazoa; phylum Arthropoda; class Insecta; order Lepidoptera; family Tortricidae; genus Archips; species Archips crataeganus. The sequence goes on from OX402055.1 coordinate 17,617,870, forward strand.
ACGTCGAAAAAACGACATCTTGTTGAATGCGTACCTACACTACCGCACCACAGTGCAACAGTCTTTGATCAGTGTGTGTTTTCAGTGATGATTTAATTTGACTGCAGCAATTAACATTGGCGTAACTATGTGAAAAATGTTTACTTTCGTTAAAATTTGAACTGAAAAAATAATCAGCCCGTGTGTTTTATAAGTTATCAGTTCGAATTCACATTTTCCTAAAAAAAGCACTGATGAGAAATATAAAAAACTTTGAAGGGTGATTTTTTTTAGGATAACACGTGATCATTATTTTTTTATGATCTCAACCATATAATCAAACCACTCTAATAACGTGCAATTACCTTAAAATTTTTCTAAAGAAGTTAAGGGTTTAGTACCTAACTTTACAGGACTTTGGAGGACAATTTCTCCAAATAAGTTGAGATTGGGCAGCTAAAAAAAATATGTGTTATTTTAGACTACTACTACTACTCTCTAACGTACATCAAAATCAATCAAACTGGAGGATTGTAAAGCTGGTTTATTATTTAGAACTTAAAGGCGCCGCTTTAGTGTAATAAAATAAGTTTTTGGCTTCAGCTCTTAGCGTAAAGAATTTATATGAATACCTACTACAATTTTTCATTATGGCAATAATGTTGATAGGTACTGTAGATTATGCCGTAAAACGCGGCAAATGCCATAGCAATGGGAACACCGTGGCGCGAGGGCATTACCGATTATAATAAACCTATTAAATTTGTATAGAGGAGTAGAGTATTACCTACCTGTGTGTATATACGAGCTGTAAATTCGATTATTTTACCTTCCATCGACAAGAGAGCCCCAGACGCCTAATATCAGAAACTGACAACAATCTGAACAACAATGACAATCTGGCAACAATCTAAGACAGGGCAGTTCATGCATCGACAAGGTGACCTCTAGCCGCTTAATAATATATTTGTTGCAAGGAATTCGTTCTAGCAACTACTTGAAGTAGTGCACTGATGACTAAGATTCATGGAAGTGGTCAATACTGACCGTTTATCTGATCAATGACCCAGATGTGTTGATTGATACCGTTAGTGTGATATAAGGTATCTATGTAGAGCTGTCTGTCGATGTCTATGGCAAATGCTTAGTAATTTTGCGGGTATTGAGGGTCAATAATACATGAATAATAAAAGTCCGACTTTGATAGTAAACTTAACACTCATTTTCTTTTCACTTTGACATTAGCCTTTAGAAGTCACAGACAAAGCATTTTTCTTGTAACAGGCCTGCTCTAACTCCGTAAAGTTACACCTGATTATTTTGTAGTAAAAAGCTCCTAAATGATGCTAAAGCAGAGCCATATTTCATTAAAATGTTTCTATGTTTTTTTTTTATTAAAATAAGATTAAATTAAACCAAATTCAAACATTCCCGGCAAGAACACATTAACAATCAGTCCAAAACTCAATTACCAAGAGTGGAGTGTGGAAATCTAAAATGGATTAATGTTTTAATCTCGAAGTTTAAACACATCTGCTTAAAGACTTAACAATCTCTTTATTACCTCATTACAAAGTAAGTTCACTTTATTGCTCGAATTCGCAATCCGGGCTGTATCCAGAAGCAAAGCAATAACAATTATAATAATGCGTTAATAAAATAATAATCACCTAACGGCTTAGTTAATGGGGGGAAGATTATGAGATCGGCTATTCAGTTATACTGGGGACGAGGCTGAGCTAAACGTCAATAGCCAACGCGTCGATTGACCTCAATGCCAATTGTATACGTTAAATGGTCATTTGATGATTTTACGATAGAGGAAACGTTACTGGTTTTTTGCATCTATCAAAATCAGACAAATTATAAAGTGAGATTGTTTAAACTCTCGGTGTTTTGTGAACTTTCCGCTGTTTGGGGTTGTTTTTAGTCAGGGCGCAATCGACGCAAAAATCACATCTCATTTCGTCGATGAAACTATAATACCGCGTAACCAACAATTGCTAATGCCGCATAACTGACTTGTGGCAATATTTACAGGACAGCATTAAAATTGATCATCCTTGTGTTTATTGATGCCAGACTTACCTAAATTACAATTTGACACATTTTGTTAGTTACGCGGCATTAGCCAATGCCGGTTACGCGGTATTGCATATTTATAGACGATTTGAACTATTTTTTCAATTCTACATTTTGTGAATTAAAACGTATTTGAGCCAACCCAAAGGTAACCCAATCCTGTACTTCTACCAAATAACTGGAAACTATTATATCAGAATCTTCTTCGTTATGTACAAAAACGTGTCCACAGAGATAATTTGGATCAAACACTTAAATATAACTTTTATCTAGGCATTGGAAAATCGACTCTAAAAAGAACTTCTTTGTGATTTTTTGTGAAATTATAATTCACAGATAAAAATGCATCAGAAGAAAAAAATAATTACGAACCCAACTTTGTTAAAACGAGCAAAGCATTTAGGTGTATCAAATCTTACATCACGTATAATATATCATGTAATTCATATAAGTATATTGACGGAGTAAGACAAAAACGACATAGGGTATAGTGTCAGTATTGCACGTATTCAATCGAAGAGAAGTACAGTCAAAATGATAATTTAGGGTCGAGCGACGGTGGCGATGCGGCGCGGCGAATAAATAAACTACCCGCTGGCGGAACGCCAGTAATACAGTTGCTTAAGTAAACAAAAGCTTGCGAAAGCAATGTTGGTTGCGTGAACTAATATTGTTTAGAAGTTGATGGCAAAAACTAGTCGCTTCCTCTTTATTTATGTGTTTCTCAAGGCGTATCGCTTCCTTGTAGTAGGTACATGAATTGTTTTGTACTGCACTTGTAACTGACAAAGGAATGTAAATATATCTGCCAAGAGCCAAGACCGTTAAGCTTAAAAATGATAGACCATTAAAATATTTAAGTGATTTAACTGTCATCCTAATAGATAACAAAAGAAATTCTACATTTCAATAGCATAACTTCTTAGAACGCAATTGAAAAAAAAGATTGGTAGTACGATTTTTTTTAGGTTTTTTTTTATTCCTTGTAATAATATCGCGACCAACTGTACCAGTGGTCTGAAACAGAGCAAGTTAGGGTTGTCCCCAAACTGAATAAACACAGCTTTACCAACAGGATGTACCTACTATTTATTTGGAAGTTCCGCAACGTTCACTGCAAACGTTTGTCAGAGGTTTTATTTAATTACTTAATGTAATAGCCACAAAACACTTAAAACGAGAACTCCCGGTATTTTATGTTTGTTACGGGATGTAGACCGTGATTGCCTTTTATGATTATCATCCCAGCGTATTTACACATACGACACACTGCAGGGGACAGGCCTCTCCTAAGAGTAAGAGGGCTTGGGCCGTGGTTCCCACGCGGTCTCCGTGCAGATATAACTAAATGTATACACGGAACGTAATAAATAGTATTAGATAGGTGTATTGATATCATTAACGTCTTGGTAGCATACATATATTTACGATATTGACTGTACTTCAACGACATAGTGGTAAATTAAAAATCGTTGATTTTTCGGCAAATAATAAATAAATATCACGGGACAAATGATATCTATTGACCCAGTCCAAAACTAAGCAACGATAGGATAAATAAAGTATTCGTATTTTTCAAACAAATATCTCTGTCCTGACCGGAATTGAACCCGGGACCTCATTATTTGAAGACAGGTTCTCTGACCACTAAGCTATTCGGTCAAATGGACCAATTGTTGTAAGTACTTTGCAATTTAGTTTTAAATCCCCTACTATATTATTCATCTTTGTAGGGATTAAGGACACTTTACAAAAATAAACGCGAGCAATAAGCAGTAGTACATTTAAATAATGCAAGTAGGTACTTATATTGTAAGACAGGGAGTCTCACGAGGCAGCGTGAGCGATGAAGCCTACGCAATACATCAAGCTACGCCAATTTTCGTAGGCAAATTGGACATTCATTGCCCAAAATGTGAAAGGTAAACACGACTTGATTTCAATTAGGAGTCTCTGAAACGTAATGTGGCCTTAATAAAACGAGTTGTTTATTTCAAAACCTTTAACGTGGAATTTTTGTTAGGATTGCCTTACGGAGAGACGCGGAACTGCATTACGAGTGTTATTTACGGCACATGTTTTTGGAAAAATATCGCTGAAACCTTGAACACCCACCTGCCTTTGGGCCAGTAATTTGTTTTTGTTTCCCAAGCCTTGTTTTTGATCTTTTTTTGTAAAAATATGGACAAGAATCTCTTTCCAAACAATTCGCAATATTACGCAATATAATTGACCGTTTGGAGGCCGCCTTAGTGCACTTTTATGATACTTAATAAATTAGTCAGTAAAGTTACTCTTTTATAGGTACAGTCAACCGATTTGATACCTAGGCCACTATAGAACCATTTTTTAATGAATATTGATTGTTTAGCTCCTACAACAGTGATTATTGCGTGATGTATATCATGACGACATCTCAATCTTTGCGAACATGGGCCAACGATTATGAATAGGAAAGGAGTATGCTAGTGTATTAATAACTTAAATTGTCACTGTCCGTCTGTCAAAACTTCTTTTTCTTCTCAGGTCATGGAGCGAAAACGTTTGTAAACTCTTTACGTTTATTGCATGTTGTGTTCGGAAAGTTGATAATCCTTTGACCCGCACTGAGGTTGTAATTGTCTAGTACCTAATGCGGCAAGGTTCTATAGGCTTAGCAATCAATTGGTTGACTGTACAGATACATAGAAATTTTGAGCCTCATTTTAGTCGTGCACGTAAACAAGTTAATTAACAAAAAAAAAAACAAAAAAATATCCTTTCAACAGCCTGTCACCTTACCGTAAAGATTTAATAACGTGGAACAATAAAACCTCCCGGAAAGACTCAAAGGAAGGGAAAACAAAATGTCTTCTCTACTTCCGGCCCGACGCTACAAACAATTTGGAACACGGCATTGTTTTTGTGGTGAAACTATGTCACTGTTAAATAAAGTCAGATAAGTACCGTATTGGTGCTGTTATTTTTTTTTTAATAAAACTCACTGCATCTCTGTGATCCTAAAAGATGACATCTATTCTGGCAAGTATCAACACTCTAAAACAGCAATAGTTACAGTTACAGAGATAAGGTTACTTTTTATCGAATATTATATCCCGTTTATTCCTTATTCCGTTGTTTTTTTCTGTAAGAACCTGCTACAAAGTATTAGGAATAAAAAAAAATCAATGTAACCGGTAAAGTCGTTCTGGAGTTTTGCACTCAGCAAAATATTTGGCGATTTATTTATATTTAAATATACTTACTTAGTTAGAAATCACGTAGACAAAATGTCAAGAATTTTATGTTTTTAGTATTTATTTCGTACCACAAAAAAACTTAGTGTCGTCTATTTGTTTGTCTAACCCTATTACTCAGAAACGAATTGAGGTATCAAATTAAAAGTAATATGATACAAAGTAAAAGAGAAAATCTTTTGAAAATGTGTTGTCACCTTGGGAATCAAAACCTAAATAAATAATTTCAGAACCAAAAAGTAAACGCTAACACAAATGTAGTGTACCCTATGATAAAAACTAATAACTAACTTAAACCAAACCTAAATCTAAGAAACAGTTATTTGAAAACCTAAAACTAAACCTTAGTTCTAAAACTAAACTTAATTCTAAAACTTATTGTTATATAAATAAAATTATAATTAAGTCAATCAAAATTGTAATTAATCAAAACTAAAAACAATTACAATTCCATCATTAATTAAGTTAATATTTTGTACGTACCGCGGACAAGCGAACCCTGTTTTCGTATTAGATATCGCGCATCAAGCAATCGGTACGTGTGAGGTAGTTGCATCGCCTAGCGACACGAACCGAGCGCCTGCACCAGTACTTATGACCTTTCGCCGCGGAGTGCATGTCGCCCGTGTACGTTTATTATAGCAACGGTTAACGCGTTATTGTTTCTGTTCCAAAAACTTTATATTGTGTTTGTGTTTGTCGGATTTTCATAGTTGTGTATCTGGACTGCAGTGGCTAAATTAAAAACTTTCTCCTTCTAATATTGTACCGTGTTTCGTGTACTGATTAAATTGTTGTGTGTTCGTTATCCGGTATTTTATTGATGTCCACATCGGATGAACAAAATAAGCCCAACAACAACAACAAGATAAAAACTCGAAAATGAGTGGTAGGGCCAAAAATAAATTTAACAATTATTTATATAGAAACATTACGAAGTACCTACCTACAAACTTTTTTTTTGTTGTCTTACTAACTCGTACAGAACCTTCAGTGGTTTTAGTAGCTGATGTAGTATTTTAAACATACTATTACATTATTATGGTATTGCAACCATCTTACTTAACCAAACTTTAGATACATTTTATCGCAGTGTTTTTCAATCTTTTTGAATACGCGACCCCTTTACGAGTTAAAATGTTTTAGCGACCCCCTAATATCAAAATCGAAACCAAATGTTAGTTATTCTAATATCCAAAGCTAGCAAGCCAGGCTATAATTATTATTTTAGTGCCATTCGTCACTTCTTACCTGTGTGAACTGACATTATCTTCAATGACCTACGTTAAACCTAAATAGAGAAATAGCCTGCAACTTAATTTCTCTGACGTCTTGTTTTGAAAAATATCTAATTATTGTAGTGTAGGACTAAGATATATATTATACGCTTTCTTACTTTTAACCATGCCCACAGTTTGAAAAACACTGTTTTAACGTAATGGGCAGTATTACTGTAAACTTAACCGCGTGTACGGTTAAGTTAGCACTCAGCCCAAATGTGAGGTGTTAGTTGAGTTATTCACATAGCCCCCAGAGACACTAAGTTGGCTAATTCACTTGCCTATAATTTGATAAAGCATCCAACGCCAGTACGAGAGGTTCGAAGGAGCATTTTCCCACAGTGCAGTGTCCAGAGCAAACGTAAATGTCCTTTTCATGAACATAATCCAGATTTTAAATTCTTACCTATACGAACACCAATATATTTTTAAGATCCTTGTCTGTAATGTGACTTGCAATAAAGAAACTATAACTATAACTATAACTATAACTAGAACTATAACTATAACATTTTGAGGCTTATATTGTCAAAATTGAAATTAGTATAAAGTTTACTATCGTTGACGCTCTGGGTTCATTGATAACAACTCTTACTTTATTATTTACTAGCTTTTGCCCGCGACTCCGTCCGCGTGGAATTAGTAATTTGGGCAGCTTATTTTTTTATCCAATTTGCTTTTTCATCAATTATAGCTCTCCTTAGATCCTTCCGGAAGAAGTGAAACTTCATAATAAACCAACCCGCTCCCAATCCGCCCCAACCCGCTCTCAACCCGCCCCCAACCCGCTCCCAACCCGCTCTCAACTCGCCCCCCACCCGCCCCCAACCCGCTCTCAACCCGCCCCCAACTCGCTCCCAACCCGCTCCCAACCCACCCCCAACCCGCTCCTAACCCGCCCCCAACCCAATCCCAACCCGCCCCCAACTCGCTCTCAACCCGCCCCCAACCCGCTCCTAACCCGCCCCCAACCCGCTCCCAACTCGCCACCAACCCGCTCCCAACCCGCTCCTAACCCGCCCCAACCCACTCCCAACCCGCCCCCAACCCGCTACCAACCCGTCCCAAACCCGCTCCCTACTCACCCCCCCACCCGCTCCCAACCCGCCCCCAACCCGCTCTCAAGCCGCCGCCAACCCGCTCTCAACCCGCCCCCCCAACCGCTCCCAACCCGCCCTATCTAACTGGGCTATCTAACACTGAAAGAATTTTCCAAATCGGAGCAGCAGTTCCCGAGATATAGACGTTTTTCTTCCAAAACCCCCGATTTGGAAACATTCTTCCGCTCCGCTCCGCTCCTATTGCTGTTAGCATGATAATATATAACCTATAGCCTTCCTCGATAAATGTGCTATCTAACACTGAAAGAATTATTCAAATCGGAGCAGTAGTTCCTGAGATTAGCGCGTTCAAACAAAAAACCTGTTCGATAAATTCTTAAAATAGACGTATCTTTCTTATTTGTGAACCGATTCAAATGAAACAAACACTAAATGTTAATCCAAGAAAATACCAACATATCAGTGAAAACCACATCCTTCTAGGTTAAGCCGTTTCTGAGATTAGCGCGCACAAACGCACAGACAAACAGACAAACAGACAAACAGACAATAATTCTAAAAATCATTGTTTTGGGTTCTATTGCGCTAATAAATAGCCCTAGTGACAGTTTTTCTCAAATATCTTCAATGTACAGACACCGACTTGTTACAGATTTATTATATGTATAGATATCTAATCACGAAAGTAATTCTGTCCGTCTCTCCGTTCCCCCTTCACGCTTGAATCGTTGAACTGATTTAAATAAAATTTGGTACCGAGATAATTTGCGAACCTGAAAAGGACAAATAGGATAGTTTTTATCTCAGAAATATGCATTGTTCTCATTATACATGATTTTTTCACAGCCGGAGTCGCAGGCAGCAGCTAGTGGGTTATAAAAGTAACTAAACGATATTTGCGACTTCGTCTACGAATAATTGTTTATGGGTATCTCGTGGCAACTATGCTATTTTATGGAATAAGAAGTACCTATTCTGTGTTAATCTAGACTCTATATAATTAAATTACGTAATTACGTAATTTTTGCGTTAAAGTAAATTGTTTACATAGTAAGCCACGACTTAGTATAAAATACGTTAAACACAACCCTTTTTCCAATTGGAAGTTATGACATGAAGCTGCTGTTACAAAAGCTACGACACTGCGTAAATTTAATTCGTAGCATATTGGAAACAATATTATTTTTCCATCACAAATCAAAACCAATACGTTTGGACGGACTCGAGCCACTAATAAAAGATTTTCAGAGTTTTGTGAATACGAATGGACATTCAACAACCAAACTGTTTTTCATTTTTATTTTGACAAGTTATTAAGGGGCTGTTTCACCACCCATTGATTAATTTTAACTGACGGATAAATGTGATGCCGTCTCCATCTACTCGAAAAAAAAAACAAACACAGACGGCATCATATTTATCCGTCAAATAAATTTGATCAATGGATGGTGAAACAGGGTGTAGTCTACTATTTTTCGTTATAGGTAATCAAACAACTTAACCACTTAACGGAAATATTTATCCGCCTTTTAATTAGTAACCACCATCCTGAGTGATTGGTGTATACTGTTTTTTTGTTGCTGTTCTCCGCTACTCAACTTGCACCACAACTGTATCTATGCGACACATATACTATGCTTTCATTCAGAACTCGCTCTCCTCCCCTTTTCAATAAAACAGTATATTACATATGTCTCCTCCTATTGATATTCTTATTCAGGTATTTTATAAGTAACTGCGGCAAATAAGTATTTATTAAATAATATTTAATTTGACGCCAACGATATTTTGTGGAAATCTATCGTTTCTGATGATTGATTATGCCTGTACGACGAAACATGCTGTTTATATTTCGTAATAAAACTTTGACCGATATTTTTGAGCCTACTTGGATTTTTTTGATACCTAATCTTTTTAACAAAATGAAGTATGAAGTCGTGCATATTTTTACAAACAACATTTTTGCTGGACTAAATTAAAAATTATGCGGTGCGCAATGGTCTAATTGTCAGGCATGATTTACACTAACACCAGAAAAACTTTCCTGCTTTTGTATAAGAAAACCTTCAAAACCGAGCAAGAAATCAAATTGTGTTTTATAATTTCCACATTCGCTATAAGTTAATTTAACTGTAAGTCTACTGAGAGAGGTGAGTTGTAGCGACAGAGACGTGGAGTTACTTAGATTGTGCTTTAACTTAGATGACGTGTGGGCTCGCGGGGTGTAGGAGTGGTGGCACATGGCGAGCGGAAGAGATCGCCATTTTGTTTTTATTAACTCAGAAACTAATAACCCGAATATTTCATACTAAATACAAACTGAAACATAGATGCACATAAAAAACCCCAGAAAAAAGACCAATGCTGGGAATCGAACCCAGGTCCTCGGCATTCCGTGCCACGTGCTTACCCCCTACACCACCACTGGACAGGAGTTTACACGCAAATTTTCCCTATGCATCATACTTTCCAGCCTGCCATCATCACTTATGCAGTGATACAGCGCCATCTATGTTCAGTTCTCATCGAGAAACATCAACACTCCATCGGAACTAACCGCTCACCCGAACAAGAGATGTCGCTACAAGGCCATACTTTTAACAAGTTTGGTTCGTAGTATCTTTTTGTATTTTTTATTTTTTCGACTTCAATTTTTTACTATTACGGTCATCCCGTGAAGTCCATGTATTTAAAAAATACAAAAAGATACTTCAAACCAAATTTGTTAATAACACGAAGTTGCCCAGCGGTTAGACTTAAGGCCTCTTAGTCAGAGGGTCGTGGATTATTGTGAATTTTTCGGAAATTATTTAGAAATTACATTTTAAATTTACCACGAGCTTTTCAGTGAAGGAAAACATTATAGAGGAAGTCTGCAGTTCATTAGAGTTTAACAACCGCTTTAGCCTAGTTGGTAGTGACCCTGCCTACGAAGCAAGAGGTCCTGGGTTCAAATCCCGGTAAGGGCATTTATTTGTGTGATGAGCACGAATATTTGTTCCTGAGTTATGGATGTTTTCTATGTATTTAAGTATTTATTTATATATATAAGTATGTTTATCGTCGTCTAGTACCCATAGTACAAGCTTTGCTTAGTTTGGGACTAGGTCGATTTGTGTAAGATTGTCCCCTAGTATTTATTTATTTAAGTTCTGCAGAAGAACTACAGCCACAAGCCTTCTTATTCTTAGAGGTAGCCTGTTCCCTGTAGTGGGTGTACCCTGTACACATGTACAGCGTGGAAAAATCGATCGCCACATGGATGCCAACTACCTTTTGAAAATAGCTTATCCAAAGTAAATAAGACTTTTCTTTGTTTTTAAAAACAACAATTACTGCACTTATGGTGTCTTAGTCGGAATTCGAGCCGGTCAAACGCGACAAAAAAAAACATGACTTTTTTATAATTATAATGCAGATCAAAAGGGTTACTGTTAAAGGGTTTGACCCAACTAAGACAACCGATTTTTTTTATAATCCCTAATTCCTGTATTTATTGTTTAAAAAAAAAATAAGGAAAGTCTCCCATACATAGAATGTGCTATTTTCAATATTTAAGTAGTTTCCTTCCATGTAGCATTCGTTTTTTTAATCCTGTATTAGGTCGCAGATCATGATGATGAAATTAGAAACGTGTAAAAATTTGCTAAAGGCTAAAGGTGAAGGTTGTTGGCATATTAATTGTACCCTTTAAATATCCATGAAAGACACAAAATTAATCGAATTTCATAAAAGCAAATTTTAGAAGGATGTAACTTATTTTATTCTGTAGCACTTAGTTAGACCTCGGAGTTTCCGAGAATCTTACCAGTTTACGGTTATATTGTTTTTCAGACAAACAATAGAATTAGATTGTGGCTAGGGTCGAGCTAAGCTTCGATTTCGGTTTCAGTTTCGACCATTTTTAGCCAACAATCAAATTTCGGCCATTATTTTCAGCCATAAATGAGATGTTCGATAATTGGCGCGAGTTATTCGATACATTTCGTAAAGTTCAAAGTTATAGGTCTTATTCTGCGAAATTCTATTTTCGAAGTTCGTATGTACCTACCGTGTCCGATCACGGTAATAGTATTTTAAAAAGACGAATGAAAAGGAAAGGACGATACGGAGTTCGAGTTTCGACCCCAAGGCGACTTTCGACTAACTCCGGAATGTTTCTAGTCCGCTCGTGGTTTTGCTCAGCTGTATTTTTAAATACGCCGACATTTTGTCTGTCTTTTTGCGAAGTGAAGGTATGTTGACATTTTACAATTTAATATCAGGGGCCTGTTGCATAACAAAGTACAACTAATATTACAAGCGGAACTCTTGCTTCAGTTATATTTACTAGAAAGGGAGTTCCGCTTGTAATATAAGTTGTACTTTGTTATGCAACAGGCCCGTGGCCGGTTATTTTTTGGTTTTCGACTTCGGTTTTGAGCGAAACTAAAACTGTAGCCGAAGGTTTTTACCTGTTTCGTTTTTCGTGGGAATACCATTTTAGGTTGAAAACTAATGTGACCTTTCTTTTATGGTTTGTTTCCGTGAGGATGTTTGTAAGTCATGCGTACGTGTAATATATATGATTACACGAATATTTATGTATTAAGTAAGGTCAACCTAGTCTTTAAATGTCATCAAAATGAAGATGCCAATTACTAGGACAGTGACCAGCGCTCGGACGTCTACCTTAGGTGAATTTGCTTCAATATTTTATTGTAAGCCGAAAATCCACAGAGATCAAAATGAAACAAAACATCCAATAAACAATTCGGAAAAATTCAATATAATTTTATAAGCTTTTGTTCCAATCGAATTTTATAGACTAATGGATTGGCAACCATTACATACTATGAGTACTCATGGGGCATCCAAAACAAGGTTAAAAACGCAGCTTTGCACGTGTCAGAAATACCTTCACTTTACGATAAACATGTACAATTTTAGCGATTGGCCTGAAAAAAGTTTTATCTATCTACAGCCATTATCTGTCCACTGCTGGATGTACGCCTGCTTCATATTGCGCCAACACTCGCGATCCAGGCCCTATACTACGAAGCGCGAAATTCGAACTTCGTTTCATGCCGTTCCGCTCACGCTAATGGTATTTATTACGAGAGTGAGAGGGACCGCACAATCCGAAATTCGAACTTCGAATTTCGTAGTAACCCCCTGTGCTTCCCTCATCCAGCCGCTGCCAGCTGTCATCCTAAGGTAAGGAATGACGGAGCTACCGGGAATACGCTATCCATATTTAGGGTATATGCCCATAATCTCCACGCGAAAGGAGGTTATGGTAATCTCTTTGAAGCACAACGTTCGCTCAAACAACGCCATCTAATGATTGTAAAGAAAGTTAACGCGTCATCTTGGAAGTTGTGGTATCCACCTTTATGTTCTGCAACACCACCGTTTATTTAAAGTTAAAAAATTATCCCAGGGAATGTAGATACTTGTCTACCTATTTAGGTACCTGGGATAATTTTTATTAAAATCATTTTGGCATTTGCCAAGTTTTATTAAAATCCTGTAAGCTGTTTTTACATGATTGACTAACAATCATTTAAATAAATAAATAAATATCAGCACCGCTCGCAAGAGCAGCAGTTTGCTGTTTTGGGACCATTTTGTGGCATTCCCATTTTCACCTGACTGTCGATTGAGGGTTATTTATTTCATTCTTGTTTTTTTTTCTCCGTGTTACCATAAATTAAATGTTTTCTTTCTTTCAAAAATACAAACATCCGAACATGTTCACAAACTTTTTCATTTATAACATTAGTAGGATAAAAACCTGTTTGGTATGCCCTAGTAGAGTGTGGCATACGAGTACGTCTGTGAGATTTGCAGTGAGAATGAAAATGCGCTGGCTATTCCAATTAGCAAATTGATTCTCTTGTTTGCGCGTTCATTGTGCAAACAGTCTTGTTAACGCGTGGCTGCTTGCTTTGATGACGGATGTTAATCCCAAAGCTTCTGCCGGGGTATATTAAACCTTTTTAGAATTCCGTGTGCCAAAGTTCTCAGTGTAGGTAGGCCTTGAAGAAGATGGAGCGACGACTGGTTAAGGTTACTGAAACGCGTTGGATTATAACTAATAATGGAACATAAAAAAAACGGAAAAGAAATACTGGGGCCGAAGATCGAACCCAAGTCTTCGTTAATCCGGGACATGTGTTAAACCACTAAACCTACCGCTTAAGCTTAATCTCGGGTTTTCTCAAGTGTTTTAGTTACAGAACTTTTTTTTCGAAAACATTAAAACAAATATTTAATTTCAATGAACAATGCGCCTTATCCGAAGTCTCCCAGTAACCGAGTGCTATAAATGAAGTTGGAAACCTCATCGCCGTAGTGAGCACTTTTATGGTCGGGAATACAATACTTTTAAAACTTCCCCTTACAGCGCTTTAAGAAGTACAATACAAATATGCTTTCTGTCTCATACAGTTTCACACGGAATTTGTACTGAGCCGCATTCTATGGACAGCTTTAAAAGTTTCTGGGCGTGAGAAAGAATTTTATGGATCGCAATTTTTACCCGATTACAGTGGAGTCTGAGAAGTATAAGTAATAATAACAAAATTTTCTGGTTCGACCGTTTTTGTGCGAAAGAATCCAACGCAAACTCATAAACTTTCGTATTAGTAATAAATAATAAATAAATCATGAAACGATTGACACCAATATGGGACTTCTTCGATTGTGGAACGTTAACACTACTACAACATACAAGAGAGGCTTTTCTAAAGTTTTTACCTACAGTGAATTGTGAACGCATTGTGAGGTACACAATACGAGAATACGAGAAATGCTCCATATGAGGCAGAGTCCGTTGTATTGCGTACCTACTTGCACCTGCCAGGTTTATTCCAGTATTTTGTATCCTAATAGCATTATTGTAAGTACTTGAAACTTAGATTGCACTATTCAAAATCACTTTGGCAAGCAAAACTATATTTATAAAAATTTAGTTAACATTAAACTACAAACAATTTTATTCGTTTATAAAAAGGGGGTTATCAAATTTTGAAAAACTTACAAACAACATTGCGTTAAAATTTTACACAGTTTAGAATTAAATTGATATCAAAATCAACACGTTACTGCATATTTTAGAAATATTGGTTAGATGAATGCCCTGAATCGTATTAATACAATTATACAGGATGTTACAAAATTACCCGTAATAACTGAAGGGTATGGAAGTACTCCAGTAAAGAATTAAATTAGTATATATTTTTTTTATTCCATAGGTATGTTTTCAATGTCGAAAAAATAAGTGTTTTTAATAGTAAATTAAAATATCGACAGAGATTACGCACATCACTATTTAAGTTCATGACCTTACATAACTTACTACCTCCTACGTACTACTACTACGTATCGTAAGCGCGTAGGCAGATTCAAATGAGCCAATGAGGTTAAAGGGGCATTTTTCTCTTTCCTGAGACAGAAAGGGACAAATTTATTATGAATGACGATGAGCGGGGCGTGACGTAACTTGCAGTGAACAATTATTATTATGACTAGGTAGTCATGAGGATTAAAGAGTAATTAGTATGATTTTAAAATCTTATACCTGATTTACACTCTCGCCTCGTCACCTCGCATCGCGCCTCGCCTCGTCGTCTCGCTCCGGACGCGAGCCTAATCAAGGCAAATCACGAGACGAGGCGCGAGGCGCTCGTCGTCACGCTCCGGACGCGAGCCTAATCAAGGCAAATCACGAGACGAGGCGCGAGGCGCGCCTGTTCACACTCTCGTCTCGTGGCTCGTCCCGCAGTTCGTCTCGCCACTCGTACGCGAGTGTAAATCAGGTATTAGAACTTGCCACGCGGGAGCGCGTTGCACGACGCGGGGCTAAACTCTCCATGTGTTCAGTTCAAAACTTTAGTAACAGCTTAGCAAAAACTACTTACATTGTGCCCCTGACCAGATACACGTACACACGCCATTAAAACACGCTTACTTTTCACATTTCCAATAGCTTGCTTAGTATGGCACCCACAAGCACAGTCCAGATGTGATCCTGAACTGATTGATACACAAACGCCACTAAAAACACGCTCACATTTACATCTTCGACAGTTTGCTTAGTATGGTACAAGCACAGTCCAGCCCGTAATCAAAAAGGTACCTAGGAATCTTCTCTAGGGACGTATTTACAGTAGAGGTTCGAAATGCCGTCCTCCTTCTTGAAGGCACAGGGAAGTTTCTTCTTTGGACGAAATCGGTAGGTATCAACTCCTGTGTACAGCGGTAGTGATACGGATGTTGATGGTCAGCTCGAAGAATGCGCCAAACTGAGACGTGGTTCATGTCGAGTCTTGCCGCGGCACGCCTGGTACTGACAGTTGGTTCCTCTTCAAAAAGTTTCAGTACTTCTTCCATTCGCCTGGCATCGACAGCTCTCGGTCGTCCACTGCCACGTGAACGATGAAAGGAGCCCGTGGAATGAAGCCGTGTTACCATATCGTGGAAACATTGGTAAGATGGTAATTGCCGTTGCCGCTGCTCAGCGGCTGGTCTGCCATCAATGAAACGGTCGCGATACAGCTCACGAGCTTGAGCTAAATTACCATCAGCTCGCCCTACACACAAAATCATTTCGTAGTATTCGGCATTCGAGAACTGCATGGTTACAACGATTTTAATAATTTGACTTTGCACGTACCTATGTCCGTTCGAATCAGATGACCGCGAAATACTGGCTATTTTTTACTAAATTTAAATTTATTTAGTGGTCAACAAAGTACTTGCCGCTTGCGGCGGCTTTCTTTCAAAGAAATGCCGCCTTCGCCTTCGTCTCTTTCCTACTGGGTAGGTCAGAAAGAGACGGCACTAGAAAATATGACACAAACTGCGCTCCGGGTAGGGTGCGTAAAGCTTCGTTTAGCTAGGAAAATAGTCAAGTGATTAGTTATGTTTCTTTTACTTAAGTACTTATGTTTAGTTAAGTAATTAGTCAATGGAAGCGGGAACGGAATTATTTGCAGTTTTTAATTTGTGTTCACATTTTTAATGATATTATTATGATATTTCAGAGTGTATTAAGTTCCAATAAAACTGGAAAAACTGTTTTTTTTAAACATGCTCGGAGATGTGTACGTTAATGTCACGAAATGAAGACATGAAGTTTCTTGTTTATGGCTCCCTACATTACTTCTTGGCCTAGGCAATGCAATAGAGCAATGAAAATCCTAAGAAAAACCATTATTTATTGAATCAGGCGTTACTTTGCGGAGGTCCATATTAATGAACTAAAACAATTACTTTGCTCACCCGCGACCTTACAATAGTTACGTTTATGCAAGAAATGTGCGTTCATGCAGTTCCTCCACCTCCACACTGTACGAACACACACAAATCACATAAACCCAACCATCACCACCACCAAGCTACACTGACGCGTTTCGAACTCAACCAGAGCTCATCTTCAGAGTTACCACAACCGTATGCTATGCTACCAAACGTTAAACTAACAAACCAAAACAAATGTTTTAACTTGTCACTGTAACTTCTCAAGTACCCACTTTATTTTTCTTATTCTCAAACTACCCCACAAAAATTAACTTTTATTGACATATTTAAAACTACCTTGAATTTTTTTGTTTATTTATTTATAAGGCATATTTAATTAATACTAACTGTTCAAATTCGACCCAAGCCGCAGTAAAGGAGAAGATACTAAATTTACCTGTTCATTAATAATAGACCCCATAGTGTTGTACCTAATTATTTCCATGCATTCCAGAGCATCCAGACGCAACCCCTTGCCGCAATAATGTAACACTTCATAAGAATCTGAATCTAACAATGAATGATTTGATTCCAACAAATGTTTTGCAAAATTCGATCTATCTGGATGCTCATTCCTATATGCCGAAACATGCTCTTTAAATCTAGTATTAAAACTTCGGCCTGTCTGTCCTACGTATATCCCATTGCAGTCATTACAAGTAAGCTTGTATACCCCCGATCTAGTTCCCTTATCTACCTGTTCTTTGTGGTTACATAGCCTAGAGTACAAAGAGTTGTTAGTCTTAAAGGCAACATTAATATTGTTTGATTTTAAAATGCCATAAATCTTATCAGACAAACCCCCGACGTAAGAGATGCTAGATCTATATTTGTTAGTAGACTGAGAAGGTAACGCAGCGTAAAGCATGCTATTTACTAACCGTGCCTGCTTCTTTTGAACTAAACTATCTACCATTGATTTTGTATAACCATTTGAGATCGCTATCTGATAAATAGTACTCAACTCTAAATCATAATCATTTTAGGTTTGTTGATGATTTGATCCTATGCTGGAGAGGGAGTATGAGACAGCTTGACGTGTTTATTAATGGTTTGAATAACAAGCACGTAAAGATAAGGTTCAAAAAAGAATTGGAGGAAAATTGTTCGTTGAACTTTTTGGATTTAACGATTTCAAAATTAAATGGTAAACATCAATTTAAAATATACCGTAAGCCCACGTACACAGATGCTGTTATACCAGCATCTTCTAATCATCCGTGGCAGCATAAACTGGCTGCTTTCCATTGTTATGTTAATAGATTGTTGACTGTGCCTCTTTCTAAGGAACATTATGATTTAGAGTTGAGTACTATTTATCAGATAGCGATCTCAAATGGTTATACAAAATCAATGGTAGATAGTTTAGTTCAAAAGAAGCAGGCACGGTTAGTAAATAGCATGCTTTACGCTGCGTTACCTTCTCAGTCTACTAACAAATATAGATCTAGCATCTCTTACGTCGGGGGTTTGTCTGATAAGATTTATGGCATTTTAAAATCAAACAATATTAATGTTGCCTTTAAGACTAACAACTCTTTGTACTCTAGGCTATGTAACCACAAAGAACAGGTAGATAAGGGAACTAGATCGGGGGTATACAAGCTTACTTGTAATGACTGCAATGGGATATACGTAGGACAGACAGGCCGAAGTTTTAATACTAGATTTAAAGAGCATGTTTCGGCATATAGGAATGAGCATCCAGATAGATCGAATTTTGCAAAACATTTGTTGGAATCAAATCATTCATTGTTAGATTCAGATTCTTATGAAGTGTTACATTATTGCGGCAAGGGGTTGCGTCTGGATGCTCTGGAATGCATGGAAATAATTAGGTACAACACTATGGGGTCTATTATTAATGAACAGGTAAATTTAGTATCTTCTCCTTTACTGCGGCTTGGGTCGAATTTGAACAGTTAGTATTAATTAAATATGCCTTATAAATAAATAAACAAAAAAATTCAAGGTAGTTTTAAATATGTCAATAAAAGTTAATTTTTGTGGGGTAGTTTGAGAATAAGAAAAATAAAGTGGGTACTTGAGAAGTTACAGTGACAAGTTAAAACATTTGTTTTGGTTTGTTAGTTTAACGTTTGGTAGCATAGCATACGGTTGTGGTAACTCTGAAGATGAGCTCTGGTTGAGTTCGAAACGCATCAGTGTAGCTTGGTGGTGGTGATGGTTGGGTTTATGTGATTTGTGTGTGTTCGTACGCTGCTAAATGCAGCGCTGATAAAAAGCGGATGGCCATCTTATTCGCCTATCATGCTGCTAAGCTACTTGCTAGCACCGTTGAGTCTTGCTTGGGACTCGGCTCTCTCACTATCCACTTTGAAACACAAGCACTGTTGCTTAGTGCCAGTATTAGTTAAAAAAGTGGATGCGGTAGGACCCTACACAAGTTGTTAACATAAATAACCTAACCAACAAAAAGTTGGAAACCACCGAAATTGACATTTAAAAGTTCAATATCTCAAAAACGGCTAAACCGATTTTGATAAAACATATCTAAGGACCATCGCTAGAAACCCTGCTTTTAAATAAAAAAAACCGCATTCAAATCGGTTTACCCGTTTAGGAGCTACGTTTCCAAACTTACACCCCTCTTTTTTCGTCGGGGGTTAAAAAAACACATGGAAAAGGGTGTGACGTCATTTATGGATGACCGCTACGGGTTATTTAAAGAAAAATAGTTATTAATTACGTCACAAAACTGAAACGTCCCACTAAGGTAAAATTGCTGACAAATTAACATTCTGATAAATAGTTAGTCTATGATTTAAAAGCCAATGACCAGAACAGCTGATCGCTAGTGTTAGGAATCTTCTAAAAAACATGACGATATTTTCAAAAAGTTTCGATATCGGTTTTTTCTATAACCATTATAGCTAGAAAAAAAAGAACAGCGCGCAAAATTACAGTTTTATTTACTGTTCATGGGGTTTCAGGCTTTAGGGGTTATTTTGTAACACCCTGTATAATAAGACACGCCAAACAGATGGAACAGATGGAAATATTTTTCGTAAACTGTTAACCACCATCCTAGCCTATATACGTCCCACTGCAGGGCACAGGCTTCTTCTCAGAACGAGAGGACTTGGCGCGTAGTTCCCACACGGGCCCAGTGGGGATTCGGAACTTCACACACACCATTGAATTTCTTCGCATCGAGTGCAAATTGTCAATGTAACGAAATTAGTGTACCTATAAAGCAAAAAGTGCGGATTGGGAACTTTAAACTGTTCTAGACTGTTTGCACTGTGGAATGAACGCTCCTAAATAGTTTTCTGTAGCTTCACTAGAACCCCACGTACAAACAAGTTTAGTGGAGAACTACTACCCCAGAAAACCACAATTAGTTTACTTAAGAAAATCTTTTACCGATCAATTAAACCGCACTTGCGCAAAGTTATCTTTACATTTGGCGAAATGAAACAAATACGAAAACTGTGCCAAAGTTTTGAGAATAGCGAATAAGAAAAAGTATTTACGATTATACCTGCCGCAAATATAAGTTTGTAATGTCTGCGATCCATTTGCGTCTAGAATGCCAAGGGAGTATTACTTTGTACGAAAAGCTGACTCCATTTGGAGTCATTGGCATTGAAGCATTAAGCAAGGCAGGAATTTTTCGTACGAGGCTTTCAGGTGTAATCTGTCGGTAAGATTTGTTTTAACTTGAGCGCTTGTCGGACCAAAATGTTTTATAAATGGTATTATTCGGATAAGTGTTTCATGGAAAAGTTTTCTTGATGTGTTTTATTGTTTTAAATCATTATTATTGTTACTATTTGTAGGTCACGACCAAAAATAATGGATGTTAAGAGCAGCGGCAGTGATTTTTGTTTAGTTGTCATTTTGTTCAGTGTTTCATAAAAAAGTTAACATTTGGCAAGCCCACTAATTATTCAATATCTATAGGTATTATAATTTTATATAAAGTTAAAGCTATTTTCTCTACTCAACTGCTAACATATCGGGAATATCAAAAATATATAATACTAGCCTTCCGTCCGCAGCTTCGCCCGCGATAATTTAATTTTCCCGTAGGAAAAGGTATTTTCCCGCGGTAAAAAGTAGCCTATATCACTCAGTGATAATGTAGCTTATTAACGGAAAAAGAATTTTTGAAATTGGTCCAGTAGTTTCGGAGCCTATTCAATGCAAAAAACAAACAAACAAACAATTAAATAATAAATAAAAAAATAAATAAAAAATAAATATCACGGGACAATTCACACCAATTGACCCAGACCCAAAGTAAGCTAGGAAAGCTTGTGTTATGGGTACTAGGCAACGGATAAACATACTTATATAGATAGATACATACTTAAATACATATGAAACACCCAAGACCCGAGAACAAACATTCGTATTTTTCATACAAATATCTGCCCCGACACGGGAATCGAACCCGGGACCTCAAGCTTCATAGTCAGGTTCTCTAACCACTAGGCCATCTGGTCGTCTAAAATATAATATTAGTATAGGTAATCTACAAACAAATCTAATATTTTTGTATGAACACACTTCAAATGATATTAATTTACTGCCACGTAATGACATTTAACGAAGTATATTTTATCCTATTCAACTATTATAATATAGTAAGTATTAGGTATAAATGAGAAAGGTTTTGAAGATGTTGGAATGTTTGGATATTTCAATGTTTCAATGTTTGAATATCAATCACGCTATAACGGCTAAACGGATTCAGATGAAAGTTGGCGTACATGAGTTATAATTATCTCAGTAATATCCCTGCAAAAAAAACATTGAGGTAGATCCTCAGCTTTCCAGGTCACGCGTTAACTTCGCCTGGAATCAAAAATCAAAACATGGTGCCATTCGAGCGAAAGTACTGTTTTGAAAATGTTCCCTGTGAATATATTTATAACACGGGTGAAACCAGGGGTTAAAGCTAGTTAATTGATAAATTTCTGAGAAGAAAAAACAAAAACATCATTGTTTTCGTTGTTTTATTCCTTACCGGTTATTTTTTCCTTTAAAGTTGACATAATCTGCTGAATCATGAAAAGTGCCATCAACTTATTACACTGTACTGTTTGTATCATCTGGCTTGCGGTCTGCCGTGTCGCAGAGTTATCCCACCCATAGATAATATTTTCAGATTGCAAGCGTAAATCAAGTTTATAAATAAACTAGTTATGATTATAGTTGTTTTAGTAGTGGTAGAGCCATGTTGTAGCTAGCCGCTGCATCACGAATGGGCCGGCTCGTCCGGGGCAGTACCACCCTCTCACAGAACACCGGCGTGAAGCAGCAGTACTCCTGCTGCGTTTCGTACGATCAATGAGAGCGCCGTGGGCTCAATCCCTTTCCCCCTCCCTCTCCCCTATTCCCTTTTTTTTTTAAAGGTCAGCAACAGATCAGTGACTCTCTTTGAGTTGTTGATATTTATGGGCGGTGGTGATCATTTTCCATCAGATGACCCGCTTTCTCGTTTGCGTCCCTCTCATCATAAAAAAAATATAATCCGTGGCGTTTCCCGCGTTAGAAATATCTCCTCGTTCACATGTTTTAACTTTAAATTTTCGATAACATTTTAACACAACGTTCGCTCGAACAACGCCATGTATTTATTGCAGACGAAATTAAGGCATCATCTTGAAAGCCGAGATACCTACCTCAACGTTCTTGGACAGCGCCTTCTATTCTTGTTTAAATTTAAAATGTTCTCATGGAAACGTATAACCGGGATATTAAATATGCTACGTCTTGATCCAGATTTTCTTCTATCTGTACACCGGTTTCACTCAAGTTGATTGCATGATTGACTAACAAATACAAAAAAACAAAAAATATCCCAACATCTTCACAAAATTTCTCGTCTTCAATATTAGTAGGACAGAATTTTCACTAGCTTTTGACATCAGTGCAATGTCTAATCTCATACATGCACCATCAACCAAAATCGCCTTGAAAAGATAATAAATTACATTTTTCCCAAAACATCACTAGAGTGGCAGCGTTATTTATGAATTCTCAAACAAACCCAATAAAACTGGGGGCGATGAATTTTTATAACTGTCAACAAGATTTGTTGCCGAAAGAAATTGTTAAGGCCGGGGTCCATATTGAATCTGAAGCTGATATTAATTTACGCTTTGTTCCATAAAACGCGGGTTGAATAATTTGTTTGACCATTGAAAGCGTTTCGATAAAAAAATTAAAGTTAAAAAGAAACTATTATTATTATTACTAGCCTATTCTGTCCCACTGCTGAGCAAAGGCCTCCCCCCAACATTTCCACTGCTCTCTGTCCGCTGCATACGAGGGCCAGTCCTCCGTGAAGAAGTCCAGTTCATCTCGCCATCGCCGTCTGGGTCTGCCAGGTCGCCTTTTCGCGTTTTTGGGTTTCCACTCGGTGGTTATCTTGGCCCACAACTCGTCTGGCATGCGGCAAACATGGCCAGCCCAGTCCCACTTCAGCTTACACGCCGTTCGACCTGCATCAGTGATCTGAGTCATGGAGCGCAGGTCGGTGTTCCGGATCCGATCCATTAATTTTGCACCTAGCATGCTGCGCTCCATGGCCCGCTGGCAAACCCCGATTTTGGACTTCAGAGCTTCCGTCAAAGACCAAGTTTGAGCACCGTAGGTGAGAACTGGTAGTACGCACATGTCCATGAGTTTCTTTTTTAAGGAAATTGGTATGTTGGGATTGGAAAAAAGAAACTAGATCTCCAATTTCTTTTGAGCGAGCGCAACGGTGCTCGAAGTGTTGAAAGCTTAAAGAATTGGTGAGTGTTGGATTTGATTTATTTATGAGTTAATGCTTAGTTCGCCACAGTTTTCAATTATTATGACAACTCTTTGTACTCTAGGCTATGTAACCACAAAGAACAGGTAGATAAGGGAACTAGATCGGGGGTATACAAGCTTACTTGTAATGACTGCAATGGGATATACGTAGGACAGACAGGCCGAAGTTTTAATACTAGATTTAAAGAGCATGTATCGGCATATAGGAATGAGCATCCAGATAGATCGAATTTTGCAAAACATTTGTTGGAATCAAATCATTCATTGTTAGATTCAGATTCTTATGAAGTGTTACATTATTGCGGCAAGGGGTTGCGTCTGGATGCTCTGGAATGCATGGAAATAATTAGGTACAACACTATGGGGTCTATTATGAATGAACAGGTAAATTTAGTATCTTCTCCTTTACTGCGGCTTGGGTCGAATTTGAACAGTTAGTATTAATTAAATATGCCTTATAAATAAATAAACAAAAAATTCAAGGTAGTTTTATAATATGTCAATAAAAGTTAATTTTGTGGGGTAGTTTGAGAATAAGAAAAATAAAGTGGGTACTTGAGAAGTTACAGTGACAAGTTAAAACATTTGTTTTGGTTTGTTAGTTTAACATTTGGTAGCATAGCATACGGTTGTGATAACTCTGAAGATGAGCTCTGGTTGAGTTCGAAACGCGTCAGTGTAGCTTGGTGGTGGTGATGGTTGGGTTTATGTGATTTGTGTGTGTTCGTACAGTGTGGAGGTGGAGGAACTGCATGAACGCACATTTCTTGCATAAACGTAACTATTGTAAGGTCGCGGGTGAGCAAAGTAATTGTTTTAGTTCATTAATATGGACCTCCGCAAAGTAACGCCTGATTCAATAAATTATGATAGATTGATTGATTGATTCCCTTCCAATTACAACTTCGAACCATGCATGTTTTAACGGGCTCTCGATGATATTAATCGACTCGCTTTTTGAGCAGCATTTCGACATTTTTATTACCTTCGCCATGCACGCACAGGCAACGTAATTTATGTTTTAATAGATCTGCAACAAGTCTAGGGTGAATGAGCATTTTCTAGGGAAGCGTTCTCCACCGTAGACCTTTCCATCAGGCATGATTGGGATTAAAACATGACTAGATATCTACGTATAGGTACATATAAAACAAAGTAGCGTTAGTTACACAACTTATAACTCAAGAATGGCTGGACCGATTTCAATGATTTTTAGTTTGTTGGATTTTTCTCCACTCGGAATAACAGAAAAACTATTAAAATTTGAAAATAAAAAAATTTGAAAATTTAAAGCATTTAAAGAGGGAAGGGAGGGAGGCTACGGCAATATGTATGAGAAGGCGACAGACGGACGGACGGACAGCGAAGTCTCAGTAGTAGGGTCCCGTTTTTACCCTTTGGGTACGGAACCCTAAAAATGTACCAACTCAAGTAATTACAAGTACCTACCTAATTAATTGAATTAGGTAAGAACAAATGAGCTCCGCGGTAGGGCCCATTGTTCGGAGTTATAAACAGCACCGCGAGGAGAATAAATTTTAATTAAAAGTGAAAATTTGCGGTACAAACGCTTATTTTGGGAGCAACATTTTGTCGCCCAGAACTGGTTGGAACTTAGGTAATGCCTTGTGCCCGATTAACCTAAAGCTCGTAGCGTTATTAAAAAATGTCGGAGCAAAATGGAAATGATAACTAAAACTAAATACGCTATTCAGTAGTGGCGTGCAGTGTACATTCTCGTTAGGTTAAGCTGCGTACGGACTGCGCCCACATTACGCGTACCCTACGCGTACCCGGGCTCGCGCGCCTGTCCGCACTTGCAGCTACGCGTACACGTAGGGGAACGCGTGCCGCGCGAGCTCGCCTGGCACTGGCTCGCAGCGAGCCGCCGTTTGTCGGTTTTTGGTCGCGCGTCAAAGCTACGGGTACGCTGTATTTAGACGATCTGTTTCGATGCATGGCGAATGACTGAGGCTCGGCTCGCAGTGGATCGATTGAACTCGCGTTCAGGTTCGCAGCGGTCCGTACAGGAGCTGTACGTACGCGTATCCAATGTACGCGTACCCTACGCGAGCCCGTGTACGCGTATATGCGCGCAGTCCGTACGCAGCTTTAGGTTAACTTACTTGAAGAGTGAGAGAAGAGTCAGATACTTCGTATAATTTCGAATGCGACAGTTTGCTGTCATTGTACCATTGTACACCAAGTTTTGCCATCATCATCCCAGGCTATATTATGTATACGTCCCACTGCGCACAGCACTGGCCTTCTCTCAGAATGAGAGGATTTGCGCTTCTCACGCGGCCACAGTGCGGATTAGGAACTTCATACACGACACACCATGAAATTTCTACACAGTTTATTTCTTCACAATCAAGGTCGTCGGTTCGAGTCCGGACTCTAATGCGCTTTAAGGTGACATAAAATATCACGAGAAAACCACTGCACAGAACTGCGAAGAAATTCAATGGTGCGGCCCAAACCCTTTTATTCTAAAAGGATGCCTGTGCCCTCAGATGGTCGTCCATTGGCTGGGATAATGATAATGGTAAGAGACTAAACAAATGAGTATCTTGCCATCCACTGTGTCGAATAAAACCCAACTTCCTACTTAACAACCATAGATCGTCAAAGATTCCAGCCGATTCCCTTTCAACCCTTCCACTCAAAGGTTGTCGTATTCAATAATGCACATGTGTCATAAGGCTTAAGTCACAATGCGGGTCAAGCTAAGAGCTTGCTGGGGTAATATTTTTAGTGAAGAAAAACTAACTGCCTCTTCACAATAATATTTTCACCTCAGCACCTCAAACAGGCAGGTTTTGCTACTAAAAAACAGTGAGCAAAATCCAATTTTGCTCACTGCGTGAGACAAAGTAGCTTTTTAATTATTTTTTTTTAAAAGTCAAAGACAATGATGGGTCTGCTTACTGAATTCGAAAGATTTGAACTTCAGTTTGATCTGTCACTTTAATTTCGATACGAAAAGAGCGAGAGATAAGATCAAATCGATTCGAATTTCGATTTCAAATTCTATCCTAGTAGACCTAAAAATAAACGAACGATTGAACGTTCGGATACTCATAATAAGTTCTTAACCTTAAAATTGTAATTCGTCTGTTAAGGTTTTAAATTAAATTATTGTAGGTACTTTTTTAATAATTGGATTATATTTTTATATAATCAAATTAATAGTAAAAATGTTGTTGAAAACAAAGTTTAAACATGTATCTATATAATTATTAATAATTTTAACAATCTTGAACATCTTGGTAAATACAGCGGATGCAGCATCGGAACGCAGCGGGTGTAGTACCGGAACGCATCTTTAAAAAAATAGCGGGATTCAAATTTTAATTATTTTCTTCTGTTTCTCTAGCTACAGAGTTCGATATCTATGAGTTTGGTACACGATCAGAGGCAATTTGGAAATTATTAGAATAGTAATAAGTACTTATTTAATACATTTTTGAATATGATATGAGTGAATTGAGTGAGTCCAGCGACGAAGTCAACAATTGAACACCAGACGAATTAATGGAGTAATACATAATGCAGAGTAAGTTTCTTACTTGAAAAAACTCGCGAAAAATATTTAAAGCTTATGATATTTTTAAACAATGCAAACACTTTTTCGGAGACTGTACCTATTGTTATATATATAATATGAAGTATTTACTCAATGTTGAAAACCACAACAAAGACAAAAAGACGACGTTCATATAGGTACCTTTAATAATTTATTATGTTCTCGCTGCTGAGGTGAAAAGTTGTATGTGTCACACGAGACCAAAGTTTTTTTGCATCTCGTGTATTTGAATCACTCGCGCACTCAGGATTCTAACTTAGAATCACTCGCTAAACGCTCGTGATTCAATTATAGAATCCTTCGCTAACTCGTGATTCAAAATCAGCACTCGCAGTAAAAAACAACTTTGCTCTCTTGTTGCACAAATAACTATTTTACATTTCACTATACAGACCGATTTTGGAGATGCCTTATTTTTAACGAACTTGGAATCACAATCGTTTTGACGATTTCTTTGTATCACATGGCTTACACTAGGGGAGAAAGAGGTGGAGAATGCGATCTTAAGCTCTGAGCGTTAGGCACTTCGGTCTCAGGACCAATATTTAAGAACTCGGTTAAGTATTTACTTATAAGCAGAAATTAATTTTCTTTTGTCTTTAGTTTTTTTGTCGTAAAGGATGTGGGTTAGTAGAAGTCGCTAAAGTAGATTAAAACGCGTTTTCCGTAAAAATCCGTAAATAGTCAATGCGTTTGTTTTATTTCGGTTTTCTTGTCTTTTTATTTGTATTTTTGAATTTTACAGCGCATTTGTTATATACTGTAATGCTGTAATTTTTAATGATGAATAAATAAATAAATGTTATATATTTTGAAAAGGAAAATGCATTTTACCTCATCAGGGCGTTAATTAAAAAGACGAAGTGCCTAAAGCGCTTGCATCTAAGCGCGCCTTGTGTGTCTAGCCTTAGGCCCACCCGGGGCGTCGCGGCATGCGAGGCACGATCGTGCGATATGCGATCACGTAGCGACACTCGACCCGGCTGATCAGCCAACGCTTATTACTGGGCATTGCGGGACAAGAAAAGACCTATGTTTAACCCCCGACACAAAAAGAGGAGTGTTGTAAGTTTGACCGCTATGTGTGTGTGTGTGTGTGTGTCTGTCTGTGACATCATACCTCTTAAATGTGTAAACTGGTTTGGTTAGGTTTTTTTTTATCGAAAGCAGGTATCTTGGCGATGGTTCTTAGACATAAATAATAATAATAAATAATAAATTTATTGAAACATGTTTCATTATAATTGATTTAGCCGTTGCAAAGTTATCAGCTCTTTTGTTAGCTGCGGAAGTGATCTTAGACGCATAGTGGTCATTCACTTCATTTTCAAACATATGTGTGACCTAATTGCGTTGGGGGTTGTAATTTATTTTTTAATTTATCCCATAGTTACTTCTAGTTCTATCAACCGATACAACGTAGGGATCTTAAAATAACCATTTTTTAAAGCTCCAAATGCACAGACAGCGGAGGTGTGGCGGTAAGGTGGCAGTCACCGTTGTATTATTCTAATTTGTATGAACGGTTGTGCGGTACCGTACTACGAACGCGTTAATACAAGTCACCGCCGCCGCACCGCACGCCTCCGCTGTCTGTGGGTGACACCCGTCTGTCACCTCTCTTACTATAATATAAAATATAACATAAGATTGAAGGTGCCATGTATTGGGTCAGTATCGAGCACAGGGACATTTACCTTATTTGGGATTAATAATTAAAGTGGAACCTCATTTATTTCGTATATTTTGTTTGTTGAACTCGTCAATTCGTTGATTCCATTGGCGAACGGTAAACTTTAAACAAAATAATTCCCCGGCTGTTTATTTTGTCCGCCAGTGCTCGGGGCCGGGGACAGGTGCTTGTATTTAATTACCTCCGCTACTATCTGCTGATGAATCCTGATAATTAACTTAGTGAAAAGTTTCACTTGTGAAAAGTGTGGATGAAAGGGGGGTGTCAAAGTTTTTTGAAGTGAAACTTCTAGTGCGACTTCCAACAAGCGTTGCGTTAAATACGCAACGCAACGCAAAGCAAGTTGACGTTTATGAGACGTTCGCATTGTATATATACTCACGGATATTAAAAACTTCGCCAGTGCCATCCAGAACAATTGCGTGGTTTAGTATGAAAACTTGTAAAAATCAAAACTATTTTGATATGGTAGATTGTAGAATAAAGTATTATAAACGTGTTTAGTAAAAAAAAGTATTGAATATCATTGAGAATTACGAAAAATCTAGAAAAATTATTGAAAATAACGTACGCACGAGAAGCAACGCCATCTAGCGACGAGTTATGTTACTTGTTTCGCTAGCGCTGTAGTTGGTTGCTTGCTAGCCACTTCTTTGCTTTGGGTTATTGCAATAAGGTATATTGATGTATAAGTGCCTTTTTCATTTCCACATTACGAAGTTTCACTTCTTCCGCGCAGAGAAACTGCACGCACGATTTTTTTAAGTAAGAACAAACGATTGGACGGGTCAATAGTGGAGAGTAACTTTGATTACAGACCTTGCGCGATAGGTACCTACATAGTATTTTGTACAGATATTTATTATGCCACCAGGTGAATTATTTTGACCGCTTAGTTATTTATCACTAGCTGTTGCCCGCGACTCCGTCTGCGAGGAATTCGTTTATTGCTATCCCGTGGGAAATATCCAATTTTCCGGGGTAAAAACTATCCTATTTATGTTATTTTTAGGGTCTCAAACTAACTCCATACCAAATTTCATGTAAATCCGTTCAGCTGTTATTGCGTGATTGAGTAACAAACATCCAAATTCCAAATCCAAATTTCAAATCTCAAATTCCGGGTGTCACCGACGGTGCTGGCTGAAAATCACCGCTGGGGTGCTATAAACGCCTCAGCATTATGCTGAGCCAGTGACCGATTTGCAACCGCAATGACGCATTCTATCTTTAGCTTTCGTGTTGTCTTTTGTTTTGTAAAATATTGATGATGTGTCATGTGTCATATTGTGTTGTTGTAAATAAATTTATTTTCTTTCTTTCTTTCTTTTTCACAAACTTTCACATTTATTATCTGAATATATAAAAATCTCGTGTCACGGTGTTTGTTACCGAACTCCTCCGAAACGGCTTAGCCGATTTTTAGACATAGACATAGCTTTATTCGACATCAAAAAAAGAAAAATACACTGACTAATACAGGAGAAAAATAATAATAATAAAGAAAACAATAATAATAATTAAAACAAAAAACATAATTGAGATGTCGAAAAGGAATTTGACTCAGCATTAAGCTGCAGTAGGTGCCTGCTGCAGCGCTGATTTTCAGTCAAACCCTTCATATTTATCATTGCATCAAACTTCATTTTATGGAACTTTTTTCTCTACACTCGGTAGGTCTGAGAATAGGTCGTAGGCTACAAGTTGTAAGATGTTTGATGAAACTAGATTTAAATCGATACTGTTTAGTTTTCATAAAAGGTCATCATCATTTTTCATCAGTCGTGGTAGCCTGGTGGTTTGACCTATAATATTGCCTCCCAAGCAGAGGGTTGTGGGTTCGAATTCGGGCTCGCTCCTCTAAGTTTTTCAGAATTTATGTGCGAAAATATATTTGAAATTCACCATGAGGTTTACGGTGAAGGAAAACATCGTGAGGAAACCTGCACACACCTGAGAAGAAATTCAATGGTGTGTGTGAAGCTCCCATTCCACATTGGGCTCGCGGCCCAAGCCCTTTCATTCTGAAAGGAGGCCTGTGCCCTACAGTGGGACATAATAATATGGACTGGGATGATGATAATATGAATTAATAGTAAGTGACTAAAATTGTAACATAACATGACCTAAAAAAAGCGGCCAAGTGCGAGTTGGACTCGCGCATGAAGGGTTCCGTACCATTATCTATAAAAACACGTTCGTTGTATGGGAGCCCCCCTTAAATATTTGTTTTATTTTAATTTAATTATTTATTTTTGAAGTGAATATAATAACTAAACATTCTGTGAATATTCCAAGCGTCTACTTGTTGCCGTTATCAATATCGAGCAAAAACGAGCAAAAAAATCACTTTTTTTGTATGGGAGCCCCCCCTAAATATTTAATTAATTCTGTTTTTTTAGTAATTGTTGTTATAGCGGCCACCGAAATACATCATCTGTGAAAATTTGTTCATAAGATACAGCCGGAATATAAGGACGGACGGACGGACAGCGGAGCCTCAGTAATACGGTCCCATTTTTACTCTTTGGTGACGGAACCCTAAAAACAGCCAAAACAGCTAAGGAAAGTGAATCATAGCGCTATTAACTGGGTGGAAACCAACGTAACGCTGGACTATTCGCAACTTTATCAATTACCGTGTTTGGTTCAGACACAAAGGCGTGCGCTCTATTGAAAAACTTGCCGGCGAGGATATAAAATTGCAGTAGTTTAGTTCACTACGGTGCAGCCGCGAGTGGAGGGAGTTAAAAAACACCGGCTACGTCGTGTGTAAAGCACACAGGGGTAAATATTCAGCGTTTTTACGGCGGTTTTTTTTGTCATTACCATTTGAGCAGAAATTATTAAAATGGATGATGCTTAGGGTTAACTTTTATGAAAACTTAAGACGGTACCGATGCTGAATCTAGTTTGATGAAATTTCGCGCGATTCGTCCTTCGTTTGTGGTAATAATCGTCGAATGGTAATGTCGTTTAACCGCGCGGTCAAAGCGCTCGAATATTCACCCACAGGGTAATTTTTTAATAAGTGCACAGACGCTAATACGCGATTCAGCATCGTTAAAATAACAAATTTCGGCATTTTTCATTATAATATTTTTATTACTTCAATTTTTTGTTTTTCATAGTAACTCGACGAATTATTGGATGAATCACTATGAACAACCCAAATTTCAAAACGTAAAAAATCCCGAGCAGATAATCGTGAGATCACGATAATGTGATATCAAAATTTGTGCACTGATTAAAAAAATTACCCTGTTTAATTTTATAGCTTTTACCAGCGACTTAGCTTGCATGAACATTCGGACTGGCAGTCGATTGAATTCCTGGTTTTTATATAATTCACACGGAAATCCTTAAAAACTACGTTGTAAACGTACCAATGCTCGACACCTCAACGTCCAGTAGATGACACCTATCTGTCACCTCTCTTACCTATGGCATAAGATTGAAGGTGCCATGTATTGGGGTCAGTATCGAGCACAGGGACGTTTAGCTTACGTGCAAAATTTGTGTCTGGACTTAACGTTTCAGATTTAGATTAATACTTTTTAATACTGTTTGATAAAAATATAATATTATGGTAGATTTTTGACTTAATACATGTTTGTTAGGCTCATCTGATATTCCTGATGATATCCAACTCTTACAACTAAATCTCACCCAAAGAAATCATAAGTCATAGTGTGAAAAAGTAACAATCACACAAAAAGACACACACGCACGCACACACGCACGTACGCACAAAAGTTTGCGCATGTACCCTATTAGCGTTAAAAACAATTTTTTTAGCAAAAAATATGATGATAGTTTAGTGTACCTACTGCCAGTACGTATTCTTGTGGACCCAAGTTTCGCGGGTCAGTACGCGGGTCATTAATCATTGAGAAAAACTATTTCAGAATGGGTTAAAAATGGCTGTTTGTTGAGGGCGGTCGAGACAGGTTTCAGTTAACGAAAACGCGTTATTTTCTGTTATCGTTGTAGGTACAAACGTTTGTTTTTCTGGTGAATCTTTGTGTTATTACATAGAGCTATTATTGATCATATGAATAGGAGTGATAATCGTATGTAGTTTCTTCCACAATAGATGACACCACTTTTGCGCCTCCTCCATTGTCAATAAGTACAGTTTCTTTTTTTGTTTTCATAGGGTTTAGTAGATTATTTAACTCACCAATGAAATATACTTAATTAATCCTTTTGAAGCATCATCTAAGCATTAAATTCTTTACAGGCTGAGTTGGAGAAATATGATGGTTTTTAGCCACATGCGTGGTTACGTTTTTAGGTCGAGGGGTATTTCTATTCTTCTTATAATTTGTTCTGTATGTATTGTGACTATTAGGTTTATTATCAGGTGTTTTGTTTAAACAAGGTATTGATGAAGATATTCCTACAGAATTAAGTGGAAAGGACAGACAAGGAACGACAGAGATGACTGGCAAAGCGGGAGGGAACACGGAAAACTTGAATATTTATATGAAGCCATTTAAAAAACAATCATTTTTCATAATATTTTATTTTTAAAAATTTAATAAATTTAACTCTAAAAAATAAATCATGGTAATACGTTTGAAATCGCAAAGCCGAGAAAATTTGTTTTGAAAGCTAATTAGTTAGTAAAAAACATTAATTTTATAGTTTCGTTAAAAATAAACAAAAATATGATTGCTTTTTTAGGGTTCCGTACCCAAAGGGTAAAAACGGAACCCTATTTCTGAGACTTCGATGTCCGTCCGTCCGTCTGTCCATCTTTCACCAGGCTGTATCTCAGGCACCGTAATAGCTAGACAGTTGAAATTTTCACAGATGATGTATTTCGGTTGCCGCTACACACACATTTATTTTGTATCAGGTTTAAGACTTCGCCATGTATGTGTGTGGTGTTGGGTATGGCTACAATTGCGAAATCATGGTATAACAACAAATACTAAAAAACAGAATAAATTAAATATTTAAGGAGGCTCCTATACATCAAACGTGATTTTTTTGCCGTTTTAATGTTTTAATAGATAATGGTACGGAACCCTTCGCGCGCGAGTCCGACTCGCACTTGGCCTGTTTTTTACTAATATATTTTTGTGCCTAAGAAATTGAATGTCTAAGAAATTCCAACGAAACTGATAAGTATTTCACTTCTGCAAAATTCCTTCCAAATTAATTTAAAATTAAACTTTGGCCCATAAAAAGCGAAAATTTATTCTTTCCTCACTTCTCTTAGCCCTCCAAAGACCTGGAATTCGATTAAGCATTGTCACAGCCAAGTTCACGATTAACGAGACAAGTTTAATGAACTTGGCCCTCTTACGCGGCGGAAAGTTTACGCAGTACACGCGGAGTTATGCTCTCTGTGGCAATAATGAACATAATTATAATAAAACGCAACAATGTTAACTACCGTGATGAACGTCAGTTAGTTGCTTTTCGAGTTTGTGTACTTGCGGTTTATGTGGGGTTGTTAAATATGACTAATAGTAATTTTAGTAGCATTTTGTTGTGGCAAGCGTAAATGGAATGCCAATGGAATAAATAAATAAATAAATAAATATTAGGGGACAATCTTACACAAATCGACCTAGTCCCAAACTAAGCAAAGCTTGTACTATGGGTACCTACTAGACGACGATAAACATACTTGTATAGATAAATAAATACTTTAATACATAGAAAACATCCATAACTCAGGAACAAATATTCGTGCTCATCACACAAATAAACGCCTTTACCGGGATTCGAACCCAGGACCTCATGCTTCGTAGGCAGGGTCACTACCAACTAGGCTAAGGCGGTCGTCTTAAACCCCAAAAGAAAGGCAGTAATTAGCCCGCGAAATTAATGCAAGAGATGGCGACATCAATACCAGTATAATTTAGACAGGACATTGACGAAAACTTCAACAAGAATCGCTTTGGGGTTTGAAGACAAAAGACTTTGTCGTTTTTTTATAACATAAAACTAAGTAGAATTACTTGAAAAAAAAACCACAAAATTTACGTAATTTTATATATTTATTTAAGTTTAGTTTAATTATTTCTATTGTTTACTTATGTGCCGAGTAATAAAATTATTTTCCTATCTTGCTTTTATTTTTATTCAGTTTAGTTTTAGTTTTAGAAGGGACGCAGGGTATTTTTTTTGGTCTTATATTATATTTTATATTATATATTATATATCAGGAGATGGCGGGACGACTTGGACGTGTATGAAAAGGACTGGCCTGATATTGCGCCAGAAAGGGAGTTGTGGAAGTCAAGAGGAGAGGCCTTTGCCCAGCAGTGGGACACTATGCCAGGCTAATAAAAAAAAAATTATATTGCCAATATTTCCTTGATTGCCATTATGCTCACCGTCAAAATGTAACACAATATTGATCTTTTTGATCTTTTACTTGACAGATGGATTGGTATGGCAGCGCCGTTAAAAATAATAAGCAAATTGCAAGGATGATATAGACTGGATTGGCAGTCGCCATAGTTCGGATCGGCCGCGGTTTATGTAGTTCGATTATTAAATCTAGATGGCGCTGAAATATAGCCAGAGGCTTTGAAGGCAAAACAACAAGACTACAGATATTTCATATCACTGCAAATGTATTGATATGCAATATTTTTGAAAAATAATACAATACAATACAATACAATACAATACAATGACTCTTTATTGTACACCAGGAATAGTAAGCAATACAGAAAACAGGTACACAGAGAGTAAGTTACAAGGTAAGCAATAGGCGGCCTTATCGCTTAAGAGCGATCTCTTCCAGACAACCCTTTACCAGAAAGAAGGAAGGACTAGTTTACAGCAGGTGGTGCATCAACAGTGGATCAGAAAATTAAAACGCAACAAAAAATAGTACATCTACTCATATATATATCGTACATATAATAAGTAAAGAAAGAAAGAAAGAAAGAAAATACATTTATTTACAACATCACAAGACACAATATTTTACAAAACAAAAAGGCAATACTAAAGCTAAAGATAGAATGTGTCATTGCGGTTGCAAATCGGACACTGGCTCAGCATAATGCTGAGGCGTTTAAAGCACCCCAGCGCTGATTTTCAGCCAGTACCGTTGGTGGCACCCGGATCGCTGCTTAGATAGATAAATAAATAAATAAACTGCACACTAATAGCTACATACATAAGACTAGGTACATGCGTAAATAAATAATTTGTAAATTGTAAAAGTAAATAATAATAACAAAATTTCTTGAACATAACTACACTTGCCAAGTATACAACCCTGCGCGGACTAAAACGAAAAATGAAATAACCAAGACAATAAAAATCAAAGAAGTTTTGTGAAATAGTGCTGGAAAGGAGAGGAAATTAAGGATTTTGCAATGACAACAAATAGCCTTTAAGCTTTCGCCCAAAGGTGTACCTGCTAGTCACACTTAGGATGGGAGGGGCGATGTCATTCCAGCACTTAGACGCCGCAAACCTAAAACTCCCTCGAAACGCCGCCGTCCGGTGCGGCGGCACAATAGCCTTAAGTCTGCGCAAACTTTTCAACCATGAGATTTTTTTAAAAAGGTAGGAAGGCGTCTTGTGTCGCACTACACCGAACAAAAGGGTTGCAAGGTGCAAGCGCCTGCGATTGTGCATCTTAAGCAGATCAGCAGCGTTCAAGTACGGAGTGACATGGGACCGAGGAGGGACTTTGAAGCAAAAACGAGCACATGCGTTTTGAACTCGTTGGAGCAAT
This sequence comes from Archips crataeganus, assembly GCA_947859365.1. Classification (NCBI taxonomy): domain Eukaryota; kingdom Metazoa; phylum Arthropoda; class Insecta; order Lepidoptera; family Tortricidae; genus Archips; species Archips crataeganus. The sequence continues at coordinate 17,654,587 of OX402055.1, forward strand.
CTCCCAGAACGACCAAGTAAGCAACCATCATAAACGACGTCACAATAGTTCATCCTAGACAATACGAGTGATTCACACAATCGGACACGCAAATCCACACTGAGGTAATCACGAATATTGTAAAGAATCCGAAGGCGATAGAAGCAGCTGCTAACTAACTCGCCATCCATAATTAGCCTAAGATTTCTTGCTACGTCTACCCTCTCTACTGGTTCACCCATGATAGCAACATCCTCGGAAGCCAGGTATTTCAGAGTATTACGAATTTGATGCCTGGATCCAAATATAAGATACTTGGACTTTCCAGGATTAAGAGCCAGACAGCACCTCCCCGACCAAGAGAAAACCCGATCAAGGTCCGCGTTAATGTTCTTCACGACGGTGACTGCATCTGAAGGCACACTGGATGCATACAGTTGCAAGTCATCGGCGTAAAGATGGTATCTACTGTTCTTTATACAAGAAACGATATCAGCGCTGTAAAGTATAAAGAGCAGCGGACCCAAGATCGAACCCTGCGGCACTCCTCTGTTCACAGAACTAAGGGAAGACCGCAAAACACCATCATTCATTCCACGTAACTCAACCGCCTGTGCCCGGCCGGACAAGTAACTGTCAAACCACCTAATCGCCATAGCATCAAATCCGTAATATGACATCTTAGATAATAGCAAGGAAAAATTGATGCAATCAAAAGCCCAAGAGAAATCCAAAAGAACCAAAATGGTACTTCTGCCAGCATCCCTTGCCTGTAAGATGTTATCGACTACATCGAGTAGTGCAGTAGTAGTCGATCGACCCTTGCGAAAACCCGACTGTAGTTCAGGCAGGATGCTATTTTTCTCCAGGTATTCCGACAGCTGATCACAAATTACCCTCTCTAATATCTTCGATGTGCAAGGAAGAATACTTACAGGACGAAGGTCGGATAGGTCAGCTGGATTCGGTTTCTAACAAGTACACGTCTAAAACAAGTATAAGCATTGGGATAAACAGCCACATATAAATAAATAAACAATAACAAAGCCAATAATTACAAGAAGACAGATAGTACACCTTAAGCATACAATACATTTATAATACATTTATAATACATTACAATACATTAATACAAATGCTTATATACATTTGTAGTAATATGAAACATCTGTAGTCTTATTGTTTTGCCTTCAAAGCCTCTGGCTATTTTTCAGCGCCATCTAGATTTAATAATTGAACTACAAAAACCGCGGCCGATCCGTACTATGACGACTGCCAATCCAGTCTATATCATCCTTGCAAATAGTAAGAATGATAGTAATGTTTGTATTAGTAAAATAAGATAAACCTGTTTCTTCATGAACTAAAACAATTACCTTGCTCACCCGCGACCGAGGTCGCGGGTGAGCAAAGTAATTGTTTTAGTTCATTAATATGGACCTCCGCAAAGTAACGCCTGATTCAATAAACTGTTTCTTCAGTCACTTAGTTTACATATTTTATGTTTATTGATTAATTTCATACTTTTGGGCCTTATGTGTGAGTGCTGGAATATTTTTGAGTAGGCACTCAAGTTTTAAGACTGTAATTCGCTATATTGCTCAAACTTTATTCTAGAATTTTGAATTTCTACCCTGTGGCAGCAGTCTAGACTACAACCTATTGCATTTGTAACTAATGTAATGCTATTAAAAATGTGACTACAACATGTTCAAACAGATTATCCCTCAAAGATAAGTAGATTGATAGAAGTGGTCTGGGATAAAAACGTCTACGGCATTTTTTGTTGGAAATAAACTGAATCTCTTCAGCCTTTTAGGTATACCTACCTAACATTTTTCTAAGAATTATAAGGAGAAATAAAAAAGTCATGTAAATTGTATACCTATTTCATTTTATCGAAGTAGCCTGCGGTATTTTTGTATTACGAGATAATTAGGAAACGGTTTGACTTTATTCAAATTATCTTAATCATGTTAGCTATGAAGTATCTTTTTTTTTTTGTACTTATTTTTTCAACTTCATTTTTTTATTACTTTCCCAGCATTGGTCTTTTTTCTGGGGTTTTTTCTGTGCATCTATATTTCAGTTTGTATTTAGTACGAAATATATGATTTCACGGGATGACCGTAAAAGTAATAAAAAAATGAAGTTGAAAAAATAAGTACAAAAAAAAAAAAAAAAGATACTTCATAGCTAACTTGTTTAAAGTTGCACAGTAGCGCCATCTCTTGTCCAGGTGAGCGGTTAGTTCCGAAGGAGTGTTAAAATCTCTCGATGAGGGTGTAACATAGATGTGCGCTTGTCACTGCATAAGGTGATGATTTAGCAGATTGAAATGTATGATGTATAGGAAAGATTCGTGTCTAATCTCTAGACCAGTGGTGGTGTAGGGGTATGGCACGCGGCACGGAATGCTGAGGACCTGGGTTCGATTCCCAGCATTGGTCTTTTTTCTGGGGTTTTTTCTGTGCATCTATATTTCAGTTTGTATTTAGTACGAAATATATCTTAATCATCTATTTGCTGCTCCTACTTAATGACAAAAACATTCGGTTTTTGTGATAATTTGCAAGAAAGGTAGACTCCTTTCGACAATGAAAACATAACTTTAGTCAAGTTTTTAGCGTTCTTACTTTAATACTCTACAACACAATACGTAATCATGAAAGGTGCATATTGAAAAAAAAAACAAAAACAAAGCGAAACCGATACACCAGTTTAAAGGTTTTTTAAAAAAAAAAGTTATATTTTCACACAAAAATAGACCCAAATATAGGCAAAGGCCACACTCTACCCATTCGAATCATAATTAACATAAGGAATTAAAAAGTAAAAATTAAAATACATGTTTTTTATTTTGCTTATTATAAGCCGTGGCCGCCGTGCCGTGTAAGCCGTGGTGGTGGTGGCCTAGTGGTTTGACCTATGGCCTTTCAAGCAGATCGTCGTGGGTTCAAATCCCGGCTCGCACCTCTGAGTTTTTCGGAATTTATGTGCGAAGTTACATTAGTAATTTACCATGAGCTCTACGGCGAAGGAAAACATCGTGATGAAACCTGCATACACATGCATAGAAATTCAATGGTGTGTGTGAAGTTCCCAATCCGCACTGGTCCTGCGTGGGAAGTAAGACCCAAGCTCTCTCATTCTGAGAGGAGGCCTGTGCCTTGCAGTGGGACGAATATAGGCTGGGATGATGGGATGATGATATTTTGTTTGTTTTTAAGCGTCCGGAGCCCTTACTGTGCCAGTCTGACTTCAACTTGGCTGATTTTTTTTATTAAGTTTTTTTAATTCGCACTAATTTTCACTGTTCTAATACCGTCTTAATCACGTCGTTTGTCCTCATTATTTAGGCTGATCGTAGCTTTTAACGCAAGCCAACGTACCTCCGTCGGGGTTATACGCCATGTTCATACGTGATCTTTACGACAACGTGCGAGCACGGCCGTAAAGGAGCGTGGAATAAAGTTAGCCGTCCCATAGAAAGGGTTGAGGTACAGCGAGTGATGGTTTACCTACGCAAAACAGTTGAAGATTTTGAATCACCGCTGTAACCAAAAAGGGACATCCGTCATCCGTCAGAGGGGGTATGTATTACAATACCGAAGTACGAAAGACCGAATGTATTAAAACATCGAATGGGTCAAAAGACCGACACGATTTTTTTCTGAAACCGTAAACTTTTCAGAATTTATTAAAACGGCATCATACAGAACCCATTAGGTTAGGTTAGGTTTGTTTTATAACAATCTTAAAAAGTTAACGGTTTCAGAAAAAAATCGTGTCGGTCTTTTGACCCATTCGATGTTTTAATAGATTCGGTCTTTCGTACTTCGGTATTGTAATACATATACGTCACAGGACACCTACCTAAAAAAAATCGTGCGTGCAGTTCCTCCGCGCGGAAGAAGTGAAACTTCGTAATGTGGAAACGAAAAAGGCACTTATACATCAATATGAACCTTATTGCAATAACTTAAATAACTAAATTTACTTATGCATCTATGTTTTTAAATTACTCACTAGATGGCGCTTTTATCAAGTCTCATACAAATTTGCATAGACAGTATGAGTTCTGCATAGCACTGTCGAAGTTTTTAGCATCATCCGTTAGTATACATATACAATGCGAGATTACTTGCGTCGGCAGTAAATATACTAATGCTTTCATACCCCCTCCATGGTAGCGTTAAACGTTTAACGCGACCTTGTTGGAAGTCGCATTAGAAGTTTCCTTCAATAAGGTTTTTTTTTTAATATACAACTAGAGACTGTAAGACTCACTCACAGTGAAAAAACGAGTGTGCTTAGACCACACGACTGCAGTAACCCAAAACACGACAAACATTGCATTGCATTTTGGCTGGTTGACTCGACGCCATAACTTTTGGTCGTGTTGTCAGCTGATGTTTGTTTACATTTAAGTTAAGTACACCTAAATCTCTTTATAGGTATATTTAGGAAAAAGAAAAAGTGAGGCGGTTGAAATGCTCGAATAACGACCTATAGTGAAAGTTCATCCCCATTATTATCATCTTAACCTATATACGTCCCACTCTCCCACTGCAGGGCACAGGCCTCCTCTCAGAATGAGAGGGCTTGGGCCGTAGTTCCCACGCGGGTACAGTGCGGATTGGGAACTTCACACATACCATTGAATTTCCTCACGATGTTTTTCTTCACCGTAAAGCTCATAGTAAATTACAAATGTAATGTCGCACATAAATTCCGAAAAACTCAGAGGTGAAAGCCGGAATTTGAACCCACGACGATCTGCTTGAGAGGCCATAGGTCCAACCGCAAGGCTACCAAGGCTTCCCCAGTATACAGCCACCCTAACCAGCGTCCTGAACACGACATTTTCATATTTCGCAGCGCCGATAACGCCCCCGTCGCGCTGAGAGAGAACTTTACGACAATGTCTTTCCAAAGGCTTTTTAACTTGCATTCCGTATTGAGATAAGTATTGAAGGTTTTAGAGGTACAATGCTTGTTAATAATGTAACCTTACAGACGTCAATCTGTAATGTTCCACCTTATGTGAACATAGTTTAACTTATTTTTTTATATCAAATTAAATTATTTCATTCTCAAAGTAGACTATTGAATTATTAATTTATTAAAAATAAGCTTTTCATTACTAAAGTATCCGAATGCGAAAGTATTCGAACGACAAGTCAATAATTACGATACACGTACGGCCTTCGAGCTGAAGAAAGAGTACCCAACGTAAACCTTGAAGTTACGCATGTCAGCGCGAGTATCAAAGGAAGGGTGACCAGCATCTCGTATAAATACCGAAAGGTTGGGCGATTTTGGCCTTGTAAGATAACAATGGCCACTGAGAATATTGAGATTACCTTGTTCCAGGTTTTACTACTGCACTGAAATTATGGTACGTTGCCACATGGCTGGTTTTAGCTGACCAATCACGTTCTATGTTTTCATTAGAATCCATCTATATTTGATTTTTAGAAAGGCCAAAGTTATTCCCCATTAGATCGGAATACTCTGACTTTATGGTATAGTTAAATATGAAAATTAAAAATAACTTATTTTACAAAATAAGATTATTTCATACACAAATAGGGCAAATTAACTATTAATTTTGTCAATAACGAACTTATCATATCCATTTCGACTCTTTCATTGTGAGAGGAGACCTGTGTAAGGCGTGTATGGGGTTCATTCTGAGGAGAGGCCTGTGTCCTGATGATGATGATGATGATAAAACATTTTATTACTAAGAAAATTAAAATTAGATCACTGGCAACACTTACTGACTCCGACAAGAATATAATTTACGATACACGTGCTGAAGGGAATGTAACCAATGTAACCAATGTAACCAATGTAGCCAATGTAAACTTGGAAGCTAGAGTAGCCAGCGTAACTTTTGACGCCAACGAAGCTAGGATTTTAGTATAAAAGGGTAGCGAGACGTGGGAAGAGGATCACTTTATTTTGCTACGAGTTCGGGAAAGGTTCTCTCTGAATTATTAGGTATTAATTGGTGTCGTAATTGTGTTGTGGGGTTTAAATATTTCTTGTGTTAATTATAAGGGGTATTTCTGTGTGAATTTCGGCTTTGTATATTTTATCATCAGAAATACCTGTGATTCGATATTCATTGCCAGAAATTTGTATATTTGTTTAGTTAATATATAAATTGGGGTTTAATGGGATTTTGTGGGTTTAATATAAAATTTTGTTTAAACTGTGTTAGTGTATGAGAACCTATTCGAGCATCAGCTGAAGTAATAGCTGGACTCTGAGAAGAGATAGACGGTCAACCTGACGGTGCTAACTGTAGTTTAGCTCTTCTCGGAGGCGTTTAAAGGTAGAATACCATCTATTGGAGAAGGATGGGGGTCTGTATTATAACTCAAGAGTCGGACCTAATTTCTCCCTGGGTGTTGAAGGGTTTGGGGCGCCACAACCGGTGTTTCAAGCTCATCAATGTCTAGTCCGCTTATCTATTTATATATATATTACACTCTGGTATTCATCTAACCCAATCCCCTCAGATGGATACCAGAAGCACACAGGTATAGAGGATAGAAGCTGAGTTAACCTGCTCAAACGTAGGCATTAGTTTAGGATAGGCCCTCTCTTATCAGTTGGAGAGGGACCCCGCGGTAATTGTAAATGTGGAATCCGGATTCCTAGCTTGCTAATTTCGTGTAGAATAGATGGATAGTTTAGCTGCTAGGAAAGGATTATAGGGAGTAGGTATAGTCGCCATTAACTAATATCATCGTTCTGCATTATACTATTTGATGTTGGAGGGCATTGTTATGCTATCTGACTTATTTAATATCATTACCATTAACTATTACAAGTTCTTCATTAAGCTATTTTATGTTGTGGGAAAGGGTTACATTTGTTGACCCAATTATCGAAGCTGAGACCTTATTGACTGACTTTTGACTTAGACTTTCTTGTACTTACCGACGGATGGAAGATTTCAGGGTTTGCTTTCATCCATATGTCCTACATTACAAACGCTGGTAGCTGCTATTGAGTGAGTCAAAATAAAACTCAACAAACTCACTATGAATATTTATTTGCTGAAAAATAGAATCTCCTTTGAAGCCGGCGGTCGTCCCTGGTGAAATAACCTTGGATTGCCTGGTCCTGTGATGGCTAGTTATACTTACTACATCTAAAATGGTAAAAGTCTTACCAAACATTTACATTTACAAACCGTCATTCTGACTATAACTGAGGCAGATGCAAGTTAGTGGCTTACTGGTACCATAGGATCTGGTAGCTACTCAATAGTCATTATGATAAACCATCGAGATTACGCTTACTACCAAAGTGCAGCTAGCTATTGCAGAAGCAATGTGATCACAGGTTGGATCCAAGAACGGCCATAGGCTGTAACTGATTTCCCTTTGAATTGTCCTCTCATTTACTTAATGTAATGCATTTATTACCTAAACAAGGAAAAGGTATATGCTTCTTCAAAGCCAGTGGGGGGAGCCCTACCCAAGTCTGGAGTCGCGGGGCTACCTTTTGGGGCGGTGGAGGAGCCTCAGAACTCTGCCACGTAATATAATACCTTTTCCATACAAATCTATCATAGACTATGGACAGACGACTCTTATGAAACTGTAGGCAATTTATCATCTCCATTTATTCATCATTAACATATCTTCATTATAAACTTTAATTATATAACTATAGGCAACCGTCATCCTCAGTTATTCATCACTAACATATCTTTATTATAAACTTAAATTATATGACTATAGGAAATTATATTATAAACTTAAAATTAGATGACAATGAACTCTTTTCCCATATCATACTAAAAGTTCCAAAGGGTTATTTGACGGACACAACGTGGGTTCCTTATCTTAGACCGCTAACGATCACTTGGCCAATTTTGTGACGTAAACAAGGTAAATCAGCTTAAGTTAGGCGCTAGGTATTTTGAGGACCCATATATATAGGCATACATAAGTACTATAAGTAGATAGGTTTCATACAAGGGTAGGTATACATAAGCGTATACATAAGTTTTAAATACATAGGTAACGGTAGGATGTTTAGTTAACGTAGAAAGATTAAAAAAGGGAGGGGGGGTGTTACAACAGGAGCCGACGTGACCAGGATGTATGTTTTCAATAATTATTACTATTTGGTTATTTCATTTTAGTATGCTAATATAGGTATCTTTATTTTTCCACTATTGTTTTATTGAGCCCTCAAATAAACATAGCTTCTTTGATACTTTATGTGATTAGAGTCAAATTCATTCATATTGCTTGTAAGAATAGTATAAAGTTGATTTTGCCTTGTTTACAATTGTTGCGGTGAGGTGGAAGTATATACGAGAGATGAGTTCATAGTCATTATATTATTCTAAAGCAGTAGTTTGAAATCTTCGCTTATCAGTGCGCCATCCTTTATACATGTGTTTCTGAAAAATAAAATAAGAAAAGAGTTAGTTTAGCAATTATAGACTATAGGTAAAGACAGTGATTGACTAAAAGGTGAAGTGGGAATAAAAACAATATTATATTAAATACAGAGATTTTTTGAGTTATTAAATTAAAGATGAATAAAGTGGGTCCTGTTGCGAGAGTTTGGTCTAATCAATTTAGCAGATCTAGGAAGTTATTCAATGTTAGACAGACAGAGGGGGCACAAAGTAGCAAAATAAATGCCTTAATAAAGTGAAGAGAGAGTTCCTCAACTCTAAAAATTAACACATCAGTGTCCAATACTTGGTTTTGGTTAATTAAATAGAATTCTCCCTTGGAAATAGTTAATTCCAACCATAGCAACAGGCTGGTGAGATGATGATGATGATGATTGGAAATAGAGCATAGAATATTCTGATTGACACAATAGAGTAATTATTGTTCAGCAGTGGACGTTTTTAGGCTGAGATGATGATGATGATGTATATAAGAAAGGGGGCAAACAAGCATGTGGTCGCCTGATGGGGGGGGCAATAGCCGCCACCTATGAGCACCGGCAACACTTAGGGTGTTGCAGGTGCGTTGCCGACCTTTTAGAAAAATAGGTAGGCTTATTTTAGCTCATGTCATCATAGGTTTTGTTAGGTAGGCAATGCAGTTCTTCTCATTTTCATGTTATACAACTGTTGCCTGCGACTCTGCCTGTAAGGAATTCGTTTATCGCTGGTTAGTGGAAGTTTGTGCCCTTCCCCGGGCCACATGACTCATAAGCTGTCTGTATATGCCAGGTTTCATCCAGATCGGTTTAGCCAGTTCAGCGTGAGGGGGTAGCGGACAGGCGGACAGATAGACAGACGGACACACTTCCATTTATGTTATTGATATTATTTTGTTAATTTAATTAAATTACATTTTACAACAGAACAGTTAGACCAGAGCGCTGCGAAATTCGGATACATTATGGTACATACACAGTATGGTTATTTAGGTAAAATAGAGTATAAAGTAATAATATAGAGTAGGATAGGTTGTTAAGCCACTTCTTACCTTAGTGAGACAATGGTCAGCTATATTCAAAACATCAGCGCAGGATAGTGTGTAAACAACAGGATAAAATCAGGATATCGAATGGCCCCAGGTTATCTGTAATTAATGTTAGTATGGTTATTGCAACACTGGATTAATTTCATTAATTAATAAGTAAATACCACGTCCCAAACATACATTTATCTAAATCTCATTTGAACATAGCGACCAGAAATTACCCTATCAGTACAATACAATACAAATATTCTTTATTGATCGCCAAAAGCAGTACAGTGACATTATAGAGATGGGGATTCGGGTAGACAATGGACAATCATATCGGTAAAAATACTTCTACTCTTATCTATTTACTGATTAGAATAATTGTTCATCAAATTGAGGTATGTTAGCTAATTTTGTGGTTATTAAAATTATTGGAACAATGGCACAGAAGAGATTAGGCTATGGGCTTTATTAACAATAAAATAACAGCTAATACAGGTTGGCAGGATGATAAGCGATAATGATGAAATCTTAGGTAGAATCAGGGTATAGCAGTACAGAGGACTGGTAATATTATGTCATACGAAACAGACTACATACTAAGAAAATTAGTAGTTAATTAATATTTGGTCATTGTTAACTTCATAACCTACGTACTACACAAAACTAGTCCAAACTTGGTTAGACACATGATTTAATCAGAACTCTTTCGACTCACCAGGGTATAAACATAACGTTGTAATGTGTTAATATTACGTTAAGGCAATTGCAATACTATCATTAATTAGTAGGGGAGAGTTACTTTTGATGAATTCACTTTGTATGCGATAGTAAAACATTTCTTCACCCGTTAATAATCCTATTAAATCGCATTTCAAACCAGTTCGGAACGGTAGCGTTTTCGTGGCGGAGTCAAACAGCTGTCTATTTATACTTACGTTGTTAATCGGATGATGTTATGCATGAGATTGTACTAAACGGACAGCATTGTGCAGTAAAAATAAACAAAAATAGGTACTTACTTGGATAACGTGTTAATAAGCATCTTTGACGTCACAGCTTTTACGAAGTAAACGTTGTCGATTGAGAGTCGGTGTTGAGACTTTAACGGTTTCTTGAGAAAATAGTTTGAATCTTTGGTACACTTTGCACTTAAATTATTATTATAACTTAAGTAAAAATAAATAATTTAACACAAGACCTAGGAAATACAGTGGCGTCATAAACAGGTTCTATTTTTAACTGACGAGTGTTGCCAGAGCAATAAAATTCAGTTCTTATAAAGTTAGCTACACACTGTCAAACAAACAGCCGCGATGTTATGTAGGAGGTTTATCCAATATCGAAGTATTATAAAATCTCGCTGTATGATAATAAATAAATGGTAGGGGGTTTGAAAAAAATAATGGGAAGAGATGTAAAGGTCTAGGAACGGCGTTGTTACTTAAAATCATAGTAAAGGGTCAAATGGATTAATGCTTTGTTTTGCTTAAGTAGGGCAGTTGACTTTACCTGATAAAAAAATATAAATATAAGGGGGCAAATGTCCTGCGTAACCAAGAAATAGTTCGGTGCGCGCATACCCTTATAGATTAATAGTTTTTTGAAAGTAGATTATAGTAGATAAAGGTAGTGTTGCCAACCGTGCAAGACAGGCCTTTACCGGTTTATAATTACCTTGGCCGAAAACAAAATTATACGACGAATTATTACGACTTTAGGCCGTCGTTAAATTAAATCAGTCATTCGTATTACAATAAATAAAATTTATAAAGTTGTCGTAAAAATAATGATGTAATATGCGAAAGTGTGTGTGACGTTTTGTTAGGCGGGAAAGCATTTCCAGTAGCGTCAAACTGTCAAAACAACGAATTGGATTCTGACAGTTCGTGTCAAAGCAATAGGACGGTGGATTGTTTGTTGATGAAGTATTTGTATTTAGTTGAAAAGTTTAGTGATTTTGAAACGAATGTGCTTACGTAAAGTTAAAAGTGTGATTGGCGATCAAAGTTATAAATAGATTTGTGCCGCAAATAGTCCAGATTGCTCAGTGGAAACTTTAAAATCGACGATTGAGTTTGATCAAGCAAAGTACTATAAGTGAAACCAAATCTCATTGACGAGTATGTGTTTGAATTAATACATAATGAGCCTAGGACCTTGGTTCGATTCCCAGCATTGGTCTTTTTCTGTCCATCTATGGTTCGGTTTGTGTTTAGTATGAAATATAATAAAATGCGCATCAATTCTTGGTTAAAACACTTATAATTCCATTGGTGGCGTTTAGAAATTGTAAATTATAGGTCCGTTGTTTATACTATACGTCTGGTTAACATTAGCTTCAATTTTATTATACGACATAGAATTTGTAGCGAAAATAAGACTGATAAATGGATGATCAATGAAAGTCGCTCGTTACTACGTTAGTTGCGAAATAATAAAATGAATGACCGCAAGTAACGAGCTTACTAAGTACATAGCGTGTAAATTTAAGTTCATTATTATGCTATATACTTAAAATGGGCTGTTACCATGAAATTGACAGTTGGTTGTTTACATTTTAACCTCTATTGACATATGAAACTTTGTTGTAGGGAAATAGTTAAGTTAATGTATAATGTAGGCTAGAATAGGTAACTTAAACATCACATTTGATTAAAGTTTTATGATAGGAATGTTATTTGAATGAAAATAGAATGACAATTTATAGAAATAAGAAATTAACACGGGGTTTTGCTGTCTGGTTTCTTGTTGGGCATGCTTGCTTTGTCCAACCAACATGTGTGTGTGTATTTTAAATCTCTCAATTTATTAAGCAATAAACTAACACAGTGGGTAAAATATGAGTTGTAGTAATTATACATAAAAATTAAACGGGGCTGCGTAGGTGAGAGTAATGAGGCACGGATATATTACATAATATTCTGATAAAATTTAGTTTTCCTTTAGGCAGCTCTTGTGGATTTGTGGTTGACATCGGAAGTACATGTGCGAGAGACAGTGTTGTTCAACATCAAAGCTGTTAGATAGTTTAAATGATATTTAGTCAACTATATGGAGTATGGAGAGGTTAGGAATATAAAAGTTTGCGAGGTTATATTCTGGTTTTAAGAAGCTGTTTTCTATGTGTTCTGAACTCGAGTATGTATGTATGGTTGCCTTGGTATCTGGGGGCACGGTAGTGCGACCACCAAGCCGAGTAAATCATTTAATAGTTAAGTAAGTATCCATAGGAATAGGAAACACAATCATTATAGTGACATTGAGTAGTTTACATTTGCGGTATAATTTTACCTAAGTAAGTCTTGGTATATGAGAGGCGTTAGATTAGAGATAATAGTTACCTTATTCGGATAAATTTTAACAAGCTTACTTATTGCCTTATTTTCAGTTGTATGTACGAGTACTTACGAGGTGCTTACTGTATTTACTACTTTCCCATTGTATGTTCATGCGGGGCTTATTATTCAATAAAAATTAATATTATAACTATTATAAGTTGGTTAGGGTAGAGTTGGGAATAGTCACTTCAGGAAGTTCCATGTACTTGGATAGAAATTATGGTTAAGAAAAGTAAGTGGAGCCAGTAAGGTGGCCTAAATGGTTCACCTTCATTAGGCCTAAATTCATAAAAACTAATTTCACTAGGCATACCAACATTTGATATAATTTTCATCAGCCCTAGTGTCATGACAGCTACATTGTGTGTCCTAATTTAATATTATATCTAAAATTATATATCCTGATGTTTTATATACTAAACAAATGCTCTAATATTACTAAAATTACTAATATTATTCCTAATTGCTAATAGACTAATAGCCATAAGTACTAATCGTTGTTTAGACAATAAATACATAAAAACCAATACTCAGTTAGGTAAATTATACTCACATGGGTTAGGCAAGAGTTGTGAAAAGGTGCGACGTGCCTTATCTATGCGAAATAGGAGCTCCGCACAGCGATAGTAAGTGCGGATGTTTATAGAGTAATTATATTTGGTGTTCAAGGGTACTGGATAAGTGAAAATAGGGCTATTAAAAAGAAAAAAAAGAAATTGGACTTAAGGAAGTAGGTTTAACGTAGATTCCGGATGCTAGAGTTGGGGTTAATGAATGATTACAAAAGTTTATATTTTGGTTTTATATATTTTTTTTTTATGTTAAGGCTAGTGAACGTGGTGTGGTGAAAGTAAGATTAATGTTTTCATGCTACAATAGGAGAACCGACTTAAATGTATTCTCAGGTGATTCAGTTTGCGAAATTTAGTAGGAAAGGCTTGATGTTAGTAATAGTTGTTATAGAAATAGTGATATTTAACTTTAGTCATTTTATTCTTGGGTGCAACAATTTAAAATTGACTAGAAATTATGAAAATAAGAAGTAATTATTATTGAATATAAAAAAATATATATATATAATGGAACATGTGCTTTGCTGAGGGAATTGTAATATTCATATTGTTTCTAAAATAATAATAATAATAATAAAAAAATATATTTATAATTAAAGAAAAAAAAAATGTGTTTCAAAATAGAATACAAATATTATTCCAATGTCAGGGTGGTATGTAAGGAATGTAAGAGGATGTATGGTTATGGTTATGGATTATGGGGTAGACGATTAATAATTAGAGTATGAATGATGATGAATGTAAGAGTGGGTGTGTGAAAGAGATGAATGAACAAGTTGAGAGTCTTGTTTGAATGTGGCCTTGATGTTGAAATTTTATTTAACTTATTAATATTTGGACTGGAACATACACTCCACAAAGAAAGAACATGGGTGTAGGAGTTAGGAGTAAGCCATAGAAAAAAAAAATATGGCATCATGCAGTTAAGCGCCACCTATGAAACTTTCTCACTTCAACACAACATAAGACTAAAACGTACACGTGACAATTTCGAAGCGTGATATTGTATTATCTCTATAAATAATGGAAATATAACTCACACCATTGTAATGATTCATATCATTGCTCAATAGCACTTGAATTAATGAATATACGCCAGTATATTTTTACGGAAGGTAACAGTGCCTACGTAGAAGATGGAATTTATCAAATTCTTATTGAAAAATTTATCGGATATAATCCGAATTAATAGACAAAACATTACTTTGATATCACAACAAATCAAAAACTGGGAGTAAGGTGAAACAGGGTCAGGGACTAGAGTACATTGCTAAAATTGACCTCTTTGAACGTCGGTGTGGAGCTTTGTTTTACGGGGGGCACATTTGTGAATGATTATGATCGTTATAGGCAGATGCAAGATCTGGTCACAAGCTTTTGTGTATGAACCTAGGAGGTCTCATTTCCCTTGCTGCGACAATAGTTCCTCGTGGAGCCTTTTCATCATTATTCTGGTCATCGAGATCTAGTCGTTGGTCTTTAAGTAACTTTATTCTTGGTTGAATGTATACGAATTAAATACAATATGACGTTACGTTGTTGTTGCAACATGCACCAAGCTAGAAGTGATGTTTCAGGGGGGGAAGGTTGAATTACGCTGCTGGGATTGGCTGTCAAAGCAATGGTTATGGGCGTCGACGTCTGGCATTGTCTTTAGAAGGGACACATAGGTGACCGACTTCAGTCGACAGAGGCAGATGCAAGATTGTGTCCGTCACGAAAATGTGTGGTACCAGTATGGGCGGGGTGGAACTAGCACACCCACCTTCCCTGTTGAGATAAGAGTCATTCGTGTAGCCCTTTGAACGTCATACTGGCATGTGAGACTTGACCATTTGCTCCTTGAGTGATGTCACTCTTACGTTTGGTTTAAAAACACACCTCACACAAGTTTTGCCTGAAGAAAGAAGGAGAGGCAATCATAGAAGGGAAAAATGTTAATAAGTTTAAGGATAGATGATGTTTTAATTTAATTTCAAATTCTACTTCAGCTAAATACATGTCCGCTTTCATAGAATTTGGGGGGCAAATTGTAACCTTACAGACGTCAATCTGTAATGTTCCACCTTATGTGAACATAGTTTAACTTATTTTTTTATATCAAATTAAATTATTTCATTCTCAAAGTAGACTATTGAATTATTAATTTATTAAAAATAAGCTTTTCATTACTAAAGTATCCGAATGCGAAAGTATTCGAACGACAAGTCAATAATTACGATACACGTACGGCCTTCGAGCTGAAGAAAGAGTACCCAACGTAAACCTTGAAGTTACGCATGTCAGCGCGAGTATCAAAGGAAGGGTGACCAGCATCTCGTATAAATACCGAAAGGTTGGGCGATTTTGGCCTTGTAAGATAACAATGGCCACTGAGAATATTGAGATTACCTTGTTCCAGGTTTTACTACTGCACTGAAATTATGGTACGTTGCCACATGGCTGGTTTTAGCTGACCAATCACGTTCTATGTTTTCATTAGAATCCATCTATATTTGATTTTTAGAAAGGCCAAAGTTATTCCCCATTAGATCGGAATACTCTGACTTTATGGTATAGTTAAATATGAAAATTAAAAATAACTTATTTTACAAAATAAGATTATTTCATACACAAATAGGGCAAATTAACTATTAATTTTGTCAATAACGAACTTATCATATCCATTTCGACTCTTTCATTGTGAGAGGAGACCTGTGTAAGGCGTGTATGGGGTTCATTCTGAGGAGAGGCCTGTGTCCTGATGATGATGATGATGATAAAACATTTTATTACTAAGAAAATTAAAATTAGATCACTGGCAACACTTACTGACTCCGACAAGAATATAATTTACGATACACGTGCTGAAGGGAATGTAACCAATGTAACCAATGTAACCAATGTAGCCAATGTAAACTTGGAAGCTAGAGTAGCCAGCGTAACTTTTGACGCCAACGAAGCTAGGATTTTAGTATAAAAGGGTAGCGAGACGTGGGAAGAGGATCACTTTATTTTGCTACGAGTTCGGGAAAGGTTCTCTCTGAATTATTAGGTATTAATTGGTGTCGTAATTGTGTTGTGGGGTTTAAATATTTCTTGTGTTAATTATAAGGGGTATTTCTGTGTGAATTTCGGCTTTGTATATTTTATCATCAGAAATACCTGTGATTCGATATTCATTGCCAGAAATTTGTATATTTGTTTAGTTAATATATAAATTGGGGTTTAATGGGATTTTGTGGGTTTAATATAAAATTTTGTTTAAACTGTGTTAGTGTATGAGAACCTATTCGAGCATCAGCTGAAGTAATAGCTGGACTCTGAGAAGAGATAGACGGTCAACCTGACGGTGCTAACTGTAGTTTAGCTCTTCTCGGAGGCGTTTAAAGGTAGAATACCATCTATTGGAGAAGGATGGGGGTCTGTATTATAACTCAAGAGTCGGACCTAATTTCTCCCTGGGTGTTGAAGGGTTTGGGGCGCCACAACCGGTGTTTCAAGCTCATCAATGTCTAGTCCGCTTATCTATTTATATATATATTACACTCTGGTATTCATCTAACCCAATCCCCTCAGATGGATACCAGAAGCACACAGGTATAGAGGATAGAAGCTGAGTTAACCTGCTCAAACGTAGGCATTAGTTTAGGATAGGCCCTCTCTTATCAGTTGGAGAGGGACCCCGCGGTAATTGTAAATGTGGAATCCGGATTCCTAGCTTGCTAATTTCGTGTAGAATAGATGGATAGTTTAGCTGCTAGGAAAGGATTATAGGGAGTAGGTATAGTCGCCATTAACTAATATCATCGTTCTGCATTATACTATTTGATGTTGGAGGGCATTGTTATGCTATCTGACTTATTTAATATCATTACCATTAACTATTACAAGTTCTTCATTAAGCTATTTTATGTTGTGGGAAAGGGTTACATTTGTTGACCCAATTATCGAAGCTGAGACCTTATTGACTGACTTTTGACTTAGACTTTCTTGTACTTACCGACGGATGGAAGATTTCAGGGTTTGCTTTCATCCATATGTCCTACATTACAAACGCTGGTAGCTGCTATTGAGTGAGTCAAAATAAAACTCAACAAACTCACTATGAATATTTATTTGCTGAAAAATAGAATCTCCTTTGAAGCCGGCGGTCGTCCCTGGTGAAATAACCTTGGATTGCCTGGTCCTGTGATGGCTAGTTATACTTACTACATCTAAAATGGTAAAAGTCTTACCAAACATTTACATTTACAAACCGTCATTCTGACTATAACTGAGGCAGATGCAAGTTAGTGGCTTACTGGTACCATAGGATCTGGTAGCTACTCAATAGTCATTATGATAAACCATCGAGATTACGCTTACTACCAAAGTGCAGCTAGCTATTGCAGAAGCAATGTGATCACAGGTTGGATCCAAGAACGGCCATAGGCTGTAACTGATTTCCCTTTGAATTGTCCTCTCATTTACTTAATGTAATGCATTTATTACCTAAACAAGGAAAAGGTATATGCTTCTTCAAAGCCAGTGGGGGGAGCCCTACCCAAGTCTGGAGTCGCGGGGCTACCTTTTGGGGCGGTGGAGGAGCCTCAGAACTCTGCCACGTAATATAATACCTTTTCCATACAAATCTATCATAGACTATGGACAGACGACTCTTATGAAACTGTAGGCAATTTATCATCTCCATTTATTCATCATTAACATATCTTCATTATAAACTTTAATTATATAACTATAGGCAACCGTCATCCTCAGTTATTCATCACTAACATATCTTTATTATAAACTTAAATTATATGACTATAGGAAATTATATTATAAACTTAAAATTAGATGACAATGAACTCTTTTCCCATATCATACTAAAAGTTCCAAAGGGTTATTTGACGGACACAACGTGGGTTCCTTATCTTAGACCGCTAACGATCACTTGGCCAATTTTGTGACGTAAACAAGGTAAATCAGCTTAAGTTAGGCGCTAGGTATTTTGAGGACCCATATATATAGGCATACATAAGTACTATAAGTAGATAGGTTTCATACAAGGGTAGGTATACATAAGCGTATACATAAGTTTTAAATACATAGGTAACGGTAGGATGTTTAGTTAACGTAGAAAGATTAAAAAAGGGAGGGGGGGTGTTACAATAAGGAATGGATGGTTTGGTATTTTCTATGGGAATAAGACGTAATAAGATCTCAAAATAACTCACCATTATTTAAGATAGGGTTAATCGGGGTGTTACTAACAGTGGACTACTAAATTGAATAGGTCTGACAATATGGATGTTGATGCCATTAAAAATAGTTCGAAGACACGACTCCAGTAAGACACGCTTAATTTTAGCCCTGAAAACCAGATTCATTTTTGATTAACTGCAAAATTTGAATTTCTGTTGCTTTAAAACCAATAAAATTAGTTAGTTGATTGAGTTGGCGAATAAATGACGTCATAAGTTTGCTATTGCCATTCAAACTCTATGGCAGAATTGTGGTTTAACAGCTCATAAAAAGTACTTCAGTTAATTGGTATTTGGTGGTGTAAACATCCCTATTTTGACGATAAGATAAGATGAATATAGTAAGTGGATGATATAGGGTAGAAAAATATGTAGAGAGATTGCGAGCGCCCGCTTTATTAATTATGATCAAAATTGAGTCCCCTGGTCATGGTATGTACATAACGAGAGTTCGTTAAACTTAATGGTTGAGTAAATTACTTATTTAATTAATACCAATAGTGTAAGTAGTAATTTACTTTAATATAAGCTACAATACTTTCATCATTATTATCCCCGACCTATTATAATTATGTAGGTACTGTAAACTCTACAGACGTTTGTTTGATACTGGCACTCTAGTGCTATATTTGAATTAAAAATAAGAACGGATCGAATGTCTGTATTGGAAATTATGCATGAGAGTTGTAATTGAGCTGCAAGTCAATGAACGTCTTAAATACTAATCCTCTAGTTTATATTTAAATATTGTGAAGCTACACCCCTAAGACCTTTAGCAAGGTCTAACAGTACCTACTTACGCCTCATTGCAGGGCACACATCTCCTTTCAGAATAAGAGGGCTTGGGTGGTAGCTCCCACGTGGGCTCAGTGCGGACTGGAAATTTCACACACACACACACATTGAATTTCTTCGCAGATGTGTGAGGAAAGCTCACTGTGTTTTGCACCATAGAGCATAAAATACGGTACAAAAGTAATTTCGCATCAAAATTCGGAAAAACACGGTGCGAGCCCGGACTCAAACTTGCGACGTTTTTTCTGATGTAGGAACTGTCATAAAAAAGGTAAAGCACTTCTAATTCAAATTGTTTATTAAAATAAATAATTATTTACACGAAAAGTCGTTAGTAAGCGCTGAAAAAGTTGACTTTACTAAGCTATTGTTTGACGACTAAGTAATTATTATTATTGTTTGGTTCTAATTTTGAAAGAAAGAAAAATTTATTCGCCACATTAAAAATCCAAAATACACAAAACAGAAAATAAAAAACACAATAGTAAAAAAATAATTGCTTTTACAAGTAAGTATAAGGATTTCTGTCCTGTGGCAAAAGGAGCAGACTCGGCTAAATGCTGCGCTTACGTGGAAGCTGGTTTTCAGCCTGCCCCTGTTGACACATGCTAGAATAGCGTCTGTAGCGGGTTTGATGGCGGACAACAAAAGAAAATTTAACAATTTTATTGTAGGTAAAAACAAACCAAATGTACTTATACTTAATATTAAAATGAAAACAATGTACTTATACAATTTACAAATTATTTATTTACGCATGTACCTAGTCTTATGTATGTAGCTATTAGTGTGCAGTTTATTTATTTATTTATCTATCTAAACAGCGATCCGGGTGTCACCAACGGTACTGGCTGAAAATCAGCGCTGGGGTACTTTAAACGCCTCAGCATTATGCTGAGCCAGTGTCCGATTTGCAACCGCAATGACACATTCTATCTTTAGCTTTAGTATTGCCTTTTTGTTTTGTATAATATTGTGTCTTGTGATGTTGTAAATAAATGTATTTTCTTTCTTTCTTTCTTTCTTTCAAAACCAGAACCCGGAAAAAAAGAAGCCAAAATTTTGATTTTGATTCTGGTTCTGTACGTATTTTTTGAAGTTGAGAGAAACAACATACCTAACTGCGTAAAATAACTAGGCAAATTCAATAATTGAGACGTGTAATTAGTGCGAGTACGGTCTGAATAAGCTAGATAGGCTCGCAAGATACGACAGTGATACGCTCATTTAATTTAATTACACGTTCCAGTAATGATGTTTGCGTTAATGACTTGGTTAAGTAATCAGGCTAATCGAATGTTTTAGTCGAGTTTTATGACAATGCTTGTAAGGAGATTGATCGTGTCGTCGCTTGATTATTAGAGCCACATGAACGTGATTATGTTTGCGGTTGAATTCAAAGTTAAAATCGATTGACATAATTAACACTTTGAAGGACACTACCTACGCCAAAAAGGCGTCCAAATATACATTATAGCTTAACAACTCTTAACCCCTCCAATGCAGGAAGTGGAGATAACGTACATTCCTAGTCTCAATTGTATCATATAAAAATAATTTGAATTTAATGCCTTAAATTTGACAACGATCCATGTCTATGTGTTAAAATGTATTCAATGTTTTCATGTGTTCTATGTATTAAAATTAGTTCATAATAACTTTATTTTAAAAATTAAAAAAAAACCCCAACGCAATTATTGTCACTCGTACGTGTCCCATTCTGCGTCTAAGATCCCTTCCGCAGCTAACAAAAGAACTGATAACTTTGAAACGGCTGAATCGATTTTGATGAAACATATCTAAGAACCATTGCCAAGAAACTTGCTTTCTATTAAAAAAAAATCACATACAAATCGGTTCACCTGTTTAAGAGCTATGATGCCAAAGACAGACACACACACATAGCGGTCAAACTTATAACAGCTTTTTGTGTCGGGGGTTAAAAAGGAAAGCTAACACCAAAAAGTTTTTTCTGGGAAATTACGTACGCTTTTATAACAAAATCCCAAAAACTATTATCAGGGTCAAACAGATGCAAAATTAAAATCTATTGTCTAGAAGGCCTAAGGCAAGGTTCTGTTGATACTGGAAGCGTTCCTTCCACGTTCCTCCCATGAACAACAAATATGTATAGAAGTATAATAAACACTAATATTTAATCTCCTGAGGCCCAAAGTCCTATTTTAAGGACTGTAAAATGTAATCCTTTCAGCCCAAGTAAATGTTAAAATTCATCAAAAAGCATCCCAATGTCCCAAAATAAGGACACACGCTAATTAGAAATTACATTATTGTCTAAAATATATTAAAGTACCTATATAATGATTTTGTAATTATTGAAGTCCTGGGCTACCAGTATAAGTGCCTTTAAACAGGACACTGGGTCGTTATTACAAACGTCCTAAAAATAGTTTGGGCCTCAGGAGGATAAAGGGTATTAAGATCGGATTAATTTAAAATATATACCTATGTACAGACTGCTTGCAGTTATAAAGTATGGATTACAACGCGAGTAGTGTTAGCTATATAACTGCCTTAAGAGCGTTTATACCTGTTTGCTCGTTTGCCCCCTATACCATTTTTTTTTTTTTTTTTAATAGCCTATACAGTGTCCCACTGCTGGGCAAAGGCCTCCCCTTTCTCCTTCCACTCGTCCCTGGCTTCGGCAAAGTGTTGCCAGTCCGGCTGGAATCGCTCCAAATCGTCCCGCCACCTTCTTTTAGGCCTACCTCTGCTCCGGTGCCCGTCGCTTGGAACTCAATCAGTAGTGATTTTTGCCCAGCGATCCGGGTGCATCCGGCAGACATGACCTGCCCAGTCCCACTTGAGTTTGGCGGTCTTTGTCCCCACATCAACAATTCGGGTTTTGGAGCGCAGTTCAGTGTTTCTGATTCTATCAGCTCTTCGAACACCTAGGATACTGCGTTCCATAGCCCGCTGGCAAACCTTGAGTTTGGACTTCTGGGCCTCAGTCAAAGACCAGGTCTGAGCACCGTAGGTTAGGATGGCCAGAATACACATGTCAACGAGCTTGCGTTTTAAGGCTAGGGGAAGTTCACCCTTCATTAGTGCTTTCATGGACCAGTAGCTCCTCCAGGCATTTTCGATTACCCTATACCATAAAAAAATGTATTATTTGTGGTGTACAATAAAGAGTCATTTTGTTTTGTAAATACATCAAAAATGTTATCTTGTTATAAGTAAACAAATTTGATTGAACATAATGTTGAAACAAAGTACCAAGCTGAACCCTTTTGTCGGCCTTGGCCCTGAGCCTTGTCGATTGCATTAGGTAATTGGCTTGAACAAGGGGCTGCTAATTGGTCCGGCAGCCCTACCTGGAATACATACGTATTAATGAAACATGGAGTGGACATGTCTGTGCTCATTAGCAAAGTTATCTACACGTGACTCGGACGGGTAACCATGGACTTTGTGCTCTTGTTCATAGAGTCGCGGATTCTTGTCTGTTACTAAGAAGAAGGTCACTGGTGACTTTTGTTCTTCTCGGGGACTTATACGGAAGGTTTTTTGCAATAGAAAAAATAAATGTCAACATTTTTTCTTGAACTATTTCGCAGCCATAACCAAGGAGCGTAAAATGCGAGAAAAATCGATTGAAATGAAGTATGACAACCAGTTCAGTAGTTAGCACTTCAATGAAGTTTGCTCCCATTTTACGTTTCAGGTGATAGGTAACTCAAAGCCCTAAAAACCTTTACATTCAATGAATATTTACATCGAGATTTGGTCGCCCATTAGTCGGAGACGTTTTTTCAGATTCGTATTATTGTGTTTACTGTACATTGCTGGTTCAAATATAATTTTTATTGTATACCCTATTGTGTAGGCATCTTCATTTTCACCTTAAGCCCCATGAATGTCTTTCAAATGACCAGGGCTAGGAATGAATTCTTAACAATCAATAACATTCAGCCTATTTACTTGCTATTGCTTGGCACTGATTGGCAAGTCGTGGTAGGCTAGCGATTTGACGTACTATGAGTTTTCCGTTTAGGGAAAAAAATCGTGAGGAAACCTGCACACTGGTGAGCACACCATCGAATAAATTTAATGGTGTGTGCAAAGTTACCCATACGCACTTGGCCCCTGTGGTAACTATGGCCCGTGTCCTCTCATTCATAGAGGAGGCCTATGCCCTGCAGAGAGACGTATTTAAAGTAAGATGTGCTTGGCACAGTCGTTTCAGGAGTAGTTGCCGCGCGAGCAGATTGAAAACTGTTACTTATCACACACCATTGGATTGCTTGGCTATTGTCCCAACTGAAAACTACACCCAAACGTCACAAAATAGGGACCATGATATGTCTCTAAATATTAGGTTTATATTGCCTAAGATTATATTTTTAACTCTTCAGACTCTTCTTCTTCCTTTACCGAAAAGTTCACGGTAAATTTTACATGGTAACAAAAAGACAAATATATCTTCTAATATTACTCCTCACGAGTACAATTAATGTAATCACCCTCTTCAAACAAAACCCGTTATCGTGTTACACCAGCTAATGTGTTCAAGGTGATGAATGGCGACGATTCAAGTTTGCTGTAACAAATGCCGCATCTATTGTGACGCACAGTAAATAATTGTTACGCAAAGTAAACCCTTTAAAATAGCATCTTAGATTAATGGTGTAGATGTGGCACTTTGTTTTCTTCTGCCATATTCGAATAGAAGCCAGGCAAGCGAGAATATATAACGAGACTAATAAAGACTCGTTAGCCTTCAACCTACATTTTCCAATTTTATGCTGTTTTCTTTTAAAAAAAGATTGAATATTCTAAGAAATTTTGTTTTAAGTATATTTTTCACAATTTGTTGATGACGCCAATCAATTGACGTTCTTTTTAAAAGCTTGAGAGCAGAGAACATGACTCACGGATTTTGTATGGCAATTTCATTACTTGTTATGACGTCACTAGTATACCAGTTTAATTCATCTAAATCCGTTTAGCCGTTATTGCGTGATTGACTAAACAAACATCCAAATATTCGAACATCCCAACATCTCCACAGACTTTCTCATTTATGATATTAGTAGGATAAGATATAGCTCCCGCCACGAGAGTTGAAGTCACGCACACAACAACAAGTCGTGTTATGACAGCGGGATTTTCACATTTATTTGTACCGATAGCAAGTTCAACAGACTCAACAGTGAATTGCAAGATTGACTACAAATTCAACCTATTTCGTAAAGAATTATTTAGAAAAATAGATCTAGTTAAAACAAAACAGAAAATAAAATATATTAATGTATTTTATTTAAATCAGATAAGCATATTTTTTACTAAGTATTTAAAAAATACCGATGTTTTTGTTGCGAATATTTCTTATCAGTTCCAAATTGTTTTATTTCATAATAGGTTAAGTATGTATATGAAAAAAGAAAGGTTATAATATGCATAATATTGCGTAGGTATTTCATCATGAGATCATAACTCACATTTTTATTCGCTCACTATTTTCTTCATTTTTTTTGCAATATTTACTTATGTACCTGTGTTTGTAATCATGCAACTCAACTCTCGTGGCGATTCCTATAGGATATGTTGGTTTAATTTGACTGAACACTGCAAAGATTTTATCACCAGAATCTATGATTTTAAAAATGCAGTCACACCTTTGTGATGGACCATGGTACACTCTGAAAATAAATCAAAGTATGGAAACATCTATCAACTATCTTAGCTATCCTATTCTATTTAATATAAGGCCCTGTTTACATTGTTCAAGTTAAACCATTCCAGTAGCATGACGCTGCGGTGCGCGATTGACCTCATCTAACTCTTTAGCATCGCGGCCCCGCAATGTCACGCTACTGGAATTATTTTACTGGAATAATGTGAACAGGGCCTTATAAACATGGATGTTGGATAGATGAATGGATAGATATATGTGTGGATTACTATACTAAACGGGACTTATCACGCAAAATAATATTTACCTCGACGTTTCGGCCACATTGCAGCAGCCGTGGTCACGAGTGGTGTGGCCGAAACTTCGAGGTAAATATTATTTTGCGGTGATAAGTCCCATTTAGTCTACTAATTATGAGTGAACATCACGAAAGTTTAAAACAGTATAGATGTATGGATGTTCGTTACTCTGTCACGATAAAACGGTTCGGTAGATTCTAATGAAATTTGGCACACAGATAGTTTTTAACCTACATTAACACAGAGGATATTTTTCATCCCTGAAAATTGTACAGTTACCACGGGATAGCGACAAACGAATACTTTGCAGGTGAAATCGCGGGCAAGAACTGGTAATTAAAAAAAATATATAATAACATTTACACGGGTGCTCAACCAAACTAAACTAACCACAACATTAATTAACGAATAATCATCCAAAAACTTCGTTAAGTAACAAATCCTTAGTTTTCATTTGATAGCGTTCGCAAATACCGCGTTGATGAATTAACAGTTGTTTACGTAATTACTCTGTATAAATGTTGCTGAGGTTCCTGTTAACCGATAGATTGCTACGGAGCTGTTAAGGGTGAGCTGAATAGAAGTGCGGCTTAAATCCTCTGGGTTTTGAGGGTTATGGTTGATGAGACAATTAAACTAGATTTCACCGAGTTCATGCGAAGTTACTGGCCAAAACCACCACTCAAAGCTCTTCTCTATCACTCAAAGGTTGACTGGCAGAGATCCCTTCAGGGATAAGTCCGCCTTTGTACTTATCATTTTTTTTTCTTTAACCTTTTTGTTTTCCTTTTGAAAAATGAATGATAAAGAGTATAAACAAACAAACAAACAAACAAAACCAAAAAGTCGTTTCTGGGAAATCGCATCCTCCCTCTCTTCCAAATTTCTTCGCCCCATAAACTTAGATACATTCCTTCCTGCACTAGCATACACCCGCCTTATAAATGTATTATGTGTGTTTATAAAAATTAACAAATTATGTTTGTAGGTAATTTAACAATATTTATGTTTGTGTTGTCTATTTTAGGTTCTCAGCTGAGTAGGTACCCCACACCAAAGCTACCGTACAACGATTAACCGATAATGTCTTGCTCAACATTGACATGGCAGAATCATCGATCTATCGATGTATGTATATGTGTATAAAACTACGACCCAATGCCCATCTTTCCGAGAGGAGATCTGTGCCCTGCAGTGGGACGTACCTAATATAGGTTGGTATCATGATGATGATAAAATTACTGACTTAGTATATTATCTATACATATAATAAATCTGTAACAAGTCGGTGTCTGTACATTGAAGATATTTGAGAAAAACTGTCACTAGGGCTATTTATTAGCACAATAAAACCCAAAGCAATTATTTTTAGAATTATTGTCTGTTTGTCTGTTTGTCTGTGCGTTTGTGCGCGCTAATCTCAGAAACGGCTTAACCTAGAAGGATGCGCTTTTCACTGATATGTTGGTATTTTCTTGGATTAACATTTAGTGTTTGTTTCATTTGAATCGGTTCACAAATAAGAAAGATACGTCTATTTTAAGAATTTATCGAACAGGTTTTTTTGTTTGAACGCGCTAATCTCAGGAACTACTGCTCCGATTTGAAAAATTATTTTAGTGTTAGATAGCACATTTATCGAGGAAGGCTATAGGCTACATATCATCACGCTTACACCAATAGGAGCGGAGCGGAGCGGAAGAATGTTTCAAAATCGGGGGTTTTTGAAGTAAAACTTCTATAGGCACGCTTGACTTGGGAGTACGGTGTTGAATGTGAACTCGGGTGTGCGGGGGGGGGGGTGCGGGGGGGGCTATTTTTTTTTATATCGATTAACTAAGGAGAGCCATAATTGATGAAAAAGCAAGTTAGATAAAAAAAAATAAGCTGCCCAAATTACTAATTCCACGCGGACGGAGTCGCGGGCAAAAGCTAGTCATGTATATGTTTGGAAATAATTCCGATCCGCATTGGCGTTCCTAGTCTGGTTATCTACTGTGTTAAAAATTTAACTATAATTTAGATCAAGTGAAACAAATACTTTGTTCACCCGCGACCTTATGATGACCTCTTGACCGCCACAAAACAAACGAAGTGTCGTGCTCTGTGTACGCCATGGAACAAACCGTCTAGTCGATAAATATAGATTTATTTACATTGCAGAAGGATTTATTTCGAGTTTAACGTTGGTCATGTATTGATGTTGTTATCGTGTTCACTGGCTCACACGATAACAACATCGCTGTGGCGATGGCGTTCAAGAGGTTAATAACATTGTACTCGTAGATCGTAGATCTAAATAAATGATCGTAAATAATCTTGTTGAGTTTCTTGCCAGATTCTTCTCAACAGGGTTTTCCCGAACCGGTGGTAGATTCTTTGACATGTGCTCAATTGAAGTCGTAACTTAGTAAAAATATTTTGTCTTTGACTTTGAAGTTCAATTCAGGTAAATTCTCTTTAACTGTACTGGCGAGCAAAAATACGGTCACTTTGCATGCAAACGTTGAATGGAAATGGCTTTTTCCCCGTAAAAAAATAAAATAAAAGCCAGTTATCTATCCTGCGGAAAAATCGAAATATCTATTCTCAGTGCAATTTTATGATACTCAGGGAATATGTTTGCCAATTTTCAGGTCCTTAGCTCCAGTGGTTTAGTTTTATAGTTCTATTATTGTGTCCCATTGCTGATATAGAAACTCTTTTAAATTTGAATCCTCGGCTTCATCTGAATAAAAAAATGTTATTTTTATTGTTAGTACTATATCACTTTTTGTCTGAATTGGTTTAGGTGCTAACAAAAATCTTAATTGTAATACACAATGTTATGAACCAAAAATAATATTAAAATAACAGAAGAAATAACTATTCAAAGACTACTATTATACAGGAAGATACAAAATAAGTATTTTGTTGTTAAAATTATTCTGACTAAATTAAGGATGTTCATGATCAGTTGAAATGAAATCACGAACTCAATTTGGACACCTCAAATTTAGTAAGACTATTTAAAACAAATGAGTTAGTGCATTATATTGTCCAGCATTAACTGAGTAAGAAAGCATTTTGTATCACCATTTTGGTTTAAATAAAATAAAAGAATATTTACTAAAATTTTAATATGCTAAGTACCTATCAAAAGAATTTGTCTCCTTAGGCGTGATTCCAAAGACGTTGGCAACGTATCCTCTTTGAATAACCATGCATATTCTTTGTCCGAGAAAGCTGCCAGCTCGTCCCATGTGATGTCGACTAGCCTCTTTGTAATGTTTTTAAAAAGCTTCGAAGCAAATAATAAATTAAAAACAAAGTCAAAACAGTGTAACGCTTATGAATTTTCGCAATTTTCACTCATAGTAATCACTCATAGTAATTATTACTTTATCAAATTCCAGTACATCTTCTAATATATAAAAATTTCGTGTCACGGTGTTTGCTATCGAACTCCTCCAAAACGGCTTGACCGATTCTTATGAAACTTTCTTATCTGTATTCAGTAGGGCTGAGAATAGGTCGTAGGCTACTTTTATACCCCCATTATTCTTCGCAACAACTAGTAGTCTATCCAATATTTAAAATCTCGTGTCACGGTGTTTGTTATCGACCTCCTCCGAAATATCTTGACCGATTTTTACTAATTTTTTCTCCATATTCGGTAGGTATGAGAATAGGTCGTAGGCTATTTTTTATACCCCTAGGTGATATATGGCAAAACAACGTTTGGGGATCAGCTAGTAATTACATAAAATATTACTGATTTGCTTAGAAATACCTTCAAAAGAAACTTGTACAACCTTAGAGTTTGGATTGAAAAAGGTTATGGTAACATTTTTAAAATACAACGATCGCTGATTGCGTTCGCTGAAAAGTGATTGCAGACGAACTTATATGCGTTATCTTGAAAGCCGAGGTATCTAACTCTACGTTCTTGGATAGCGCTCTCTATTCTTGTATAAAGTTTAAATATTGACCCAGGGGAGATTTATTAAGATACTTAATATCCGTTATCGAGATATTAGGTATCCTATATCTCAATTCAGATCTCAAAGTTACATCCAAATCGGATAAGTGAAAGATTTATAAACATCCAAACGTCTTTACAAAGTTTTTCATTTATTATATTAGGAGGATCAAATAGGATAGGTTTTACCTCGATGTAGCAACGGCCATCGTCACAAGTGGACTAATCGATATAATTTGAGCAATATTTTACGTGATTAAATCCCGAAGGTGCTAGTAATTTAACGTCAAATTATCAAGCATTCAATTTATCATAACGTGTCGAAAAAATAGGCAAACCGTTATGAAACTTACTATTTTATATACAGATTAGCTGCTGCCCGCGAAGAATAGGGGTATAAAAAATAGCCTACGACCTATTCTCAGACATACCAAATATAAAGAAAAAAATTGATAAAAAACCGGCCAAAAGCGTGTCGGACACGCCCAAGGTAGGGTTCCGTAGCCATTACGAAAAAATCAAGTAATATTTTTCTAAGGATTTCGTATGTGTACGGAATCATCCAAGTTTAGGTATGTTTTATACCTTAGGCTACTATTTACTCTTAAAGTACAAATAATTTCCAAGCAATCTTATCCGCTATAATTTTCCTAGTAAATTTGATATATTTACTACCATTCTGAATTTTTTAAAATTTTTCCACTCAACAGTTTAGATTTTAGAGGAGGGGGGACGCTCGATTTTAATGAAAATTTTCACTTTAAAGTTGGATATTTCGCAAACAGATCACTGAATAGAAAAATCATGTTAGCAACCCCGCAATGGTTTTAAAAGACCTATCCAACGATACCCCACACTATAGGATTAGTCGAGAAAAAAAAATCACCCCCCTTTACGTCTATGGGAGGTACCCTAAAAAAAATTTATTTTTTATTTTTTATTTTACCACTTTGTTGACGTGACTGATATGTATATTCATGTCAAATTACAGCTTTCTAGTACAAACGATCTCTGAGCTTAGCCGCGGACAGACAGACAGACAGACAGACGGACAGACATGGCGAAACTATAAGGGTTCCTAGTTGACTACGGAACCCTAGAAATCGGTCACACCGTTTCGGAGGAGTTCGATAACAAACACCGTGACACGAGATTTTTAGACAGGGTGAAATCTAAATGGTGATACTAAATCAGTGTTTTTAACTCAATAGTTAATGCTGCCATGCCATTTTGCCATGTCCAACAGGAGAGACGTTACCAAAAATATGTGTACATGACTGATTTTTCCTTGACCTTGGCATCAAACTTTCGGCTTGCCCTTTTTTGCCTCCGTAACATATCAGTAAGTAAATAAAATTTACGAAAACGTAGCCTTGAAATAAAACTAAGTACACAGTGACAATATTTAGATGCAATTAGAAATACAGGCATTACTCTTACCTCTTTGTTAATTAAAAGTTATCTGGCCCCTATTTTACGAGTAATATAAAAAGTAAGACAAAGGTTTTTAATAATAAAGGAACGAAAGAAAAAGTGTTAGTAGCTTTTTGCTTCTTTCTCTTCTATACATGGACGTTAAAAGCTTTTTGTTTTAAAAGTGTTATTAACCGTCTGATTATTCTAAAATATAAATAGGGAATCAATATTAGAATACTAATTTAGTAGAGACAGGTCTGCATCTAGTGGATATGAAATAGGTAATCTTTGTTAAAAACATGAAACAGTGTTAACTTTAAGTACTTCCTGCCAGTCTAAAGCACGTGTTTGTTAAGTCACTGTGTGAATATACTATTTAATTTTGTTTTATTACTAACAGGACTTTAGTTAAACCCAGTTTTCAGTAGAAACATATCTTGCCATTATTTAGGCCGCTTTAAATTGGGATGTCCTGACTAAGTGGATCCAGACCGCCGCCCCGGCGAAATGCCGGACGTTGGAACCCTAATGACGTTACAGCGCTGTTCCCTTTTGAATAACAAGTTTATAAAGGTCAGTGAGTTGGAACCAATGAAGGATTTGTTAAAAATGATATAAAATAATAAGATAAGATAAGATAAGATAATTTATTCAAATTATTTCAGTACAAATAACTAGAAATACGATTATTTTACAAAAGGCCTATGTAACACGCGTGCCTGCACTAGGGTTACTAGGGAACTCTGTGTCGCAGGCTAAACGAGCTATTATAAATTAAAATTAAAAATAATTATCTAAACTTGACATATTATAAAAGTATACAGACATAAAATTACATGAAATTCAAAAACAATAAAACAGTAACAAATTGTGTATAGTGATTACAATAGTGCAGATAAATCAATAGAATTTAACAGTCTAAATTTAGAAATTTAAAGTAGGTATAAGTAGGTATACATCATCATACATGTTTATTATTAAGGTCGAATAAATCACACAGTCAGTGCCGTTATTAACCGGGTCAAAATAGAGTGCAAAGTTTGCTGACTAAAGAAAATACGCGCCTAAGCCGATGACTCAAACACTGAGAAATTATCTAGGTCGTCAATCAGAATGTGTAAATAAATAAAATCTTCTAAAAATACTAATTTAATTACGGTGCTCTATGACGCCCTCATAGTCAATGGTGTTAAAGTACCTCTTCTCGGCAACTAATCTAGCAGGACAATCGGAATCGCCCGTCTTGTGGCCGCACGGTTTTTTGAAGTGCAGACAAGTAGCACATTTTGGGAGCTAGGCTTTTTTGGTGCATTGTTTGATGTCGTGCCCGTTTTCTCCACAATGTCCACAAGTAGAGGTCTCTCGTCAGCACGACTTAGCGGCGTGGCCGTACTGCTGGCACTTAAAACACCTCGTCACCAAAGTAAAGTCTCTTACAGGGCATGACGACCAATGCACGAACACTCTCTCCTTTGAAATTAAGGCGTTACGTATCTGAGCAGGTACTTCTAATACGTAGTTGCAGGTCTCGGCCTCCTTTTTTCCTGACTTATGGCTGAGTTTTACAGAGCTTTTGAAAGATTCGAGTGTTATACCTTCGATAATTCCCGCTAAATTTTGTTGGAAGATGCAGTTGTACACTTCCGTTTCCTGCATATCTGAGGGCACTCCAACAACCACAATCCTCGGTTTGCGCTTGTGCGGTTCATCTACAGTGAGCCCCGACGAGGTGAGCTGCGCAGACTGCTTCAGCTTCTCGATGTCAGCCTTGGTGTCAGTGCTAATGATAACGCCACCGTTTTTGGTCTTGTGTAGACCTCTCACCTGCAGCTTCAATTGTTCAGGTCTGATTAACTTTTGAACAAGGCTCTTCGTCTCCTCGCTGGTCTTCATTTTGTCCTTTGGATATATCGCTACAGAGCTGACATTGGTGGGCTGGATAAAGGTCTTAGCGTTTCCCTTAATGACCTCGGCGAAGGAGACTGGGCCCGTTGTAGTTTTTGGAGATTCCTCGATTTGCTTTTTAAGGTCCAGAAGTTGCTGCGAAAGGTCCTGCTTGTCTTCCAATACCTGAAGGGACTTATGAAACTGAAGCGTTTTCTGCTTCAACGCCTGGTACTGCACAGCCAATTTTGATGTACTATGACCTACTTTACGGCATAAATTATTTATCCTCAGTTTCTGGTCAGAGTTCAGTTTTCCTTCCGAGGATATGGCACACACTTCATTTAAGCACTGCTCGATTGAGGACATCCAGTTCTGGATCTCGGACGTCGACATAATTTCAGGGGGATCTTCAGGTTTAGCGGGCGAGCGGGGGGCGGGTGCGGGCGCGGATGTGGGCGCGGGCGCAGGCGAAGATAGCGGGCTGCGACGCGTTAACCCACTTCGATTAAAGGGACTATTTTTCATTTTAAGTTTTTATTTAAAACCACCACACATTTTATAAAACTAAAACTAGACAAAATTGTTCTATAACGCAAAGACACAAGTCCACTCAGCGTAAAAGTAGGTCGCAATTTTGCTAGTAGATGATTATTTTATTCGCGATATTAAAAAGACAACACGTCCGTTCCGAATGGCTAACAATAATCAATAATCAATCAAGAATAAGTATTTTGAACGAGCTGCCCGCGACACCGTCTGCTAATTAGTTTATTATTATCCCGCGGGAACTATACAAAATTATTTTATATGTTAATAGGGAATTATAGAAATAGAGGGTACAATTTATTTTTGTCTCAGTTTTAAAAAAAAATTACATGGATCTATACTCAGAATCAATAGCACTATCGATTCTATGTAGAAAAAAGTGTCCCGAGGTCAGTTTTGTTACTTTTTATACATTTGGTGTTTGAAGGTAACAAAACTGACACTTATTTATGTATGTAAAACTGGGGACATTTTTTTACTTCATTATACCTAATCGATAGTGCAGCTAATCGATAGTGTATAGTTGAGCAGATCCATGCAAAATTTTCTAAAATCGGAGAAAAAATATCATGATCATCATCATTTCAGCCGCAGGACGTCCACTGCTGGACATAGGCATCCCTTATTGACGCCCAATCATTACGGCTGGAAGCAACTTGCATCCACCCTGAACCTGCGCGGCCTTCACCAAATCGTCCCTAACCCTAATTTCTGAAATTACCCTAATCCAGGTAAAAAATAAATATCTGGGTGCCAAATTTCATTAGAATCCGTCAAACAGCCTTAATATGTTTATAATTTCACTTCAGTCTGTACCGAAGTAAATTCTTAAACAATGAGTTATAATCGTAAAGATGGTGGACAGTAGAAAAACAAAAAATGAGACGACCGGATAGCCCAACGGTCAGAGAACCTGACTACGAAGCTTGAGGTCCCGGGTTCGAATCCCGGTCGGGGCAGGTATTTGTGTAGAAAATTCGAATATCTGTACCACTACCATGAGTTTACAATGACCGTGCTCGATAGCGACTGCGTAATTGATTTGTATGGAGTCTTCATACAAATCATTTACGCAGTCGCTATCGAGTACCGTCACTGTAAACTCATGGTAGTGGTATTGTGTTCGAGTCTTGGATGTTTAATATGTATTTAAGTATGTATTTACCTATATAAGTATGTTTATCCGTTGTCTAGTACCCATAGTAAAAGCTTTGCTTAGTTTGGGAGTAGGTCAATCGTCCCATGATTATTTATTTGATTATTTGTTTAAATTTTCATTTGTGAATACATAATCCACTAGAACCTATGAACATTCCAAAAACTTGTATTTATTAACTGCGGTTGAGGCGCACAATGATCGTGGAAACACACAATACCGTTTCTATTTCTCTAATCATTAGAAATTATTATTTAAAGAAACTATTTTCAGGAACATTTTATTTTGTAGGTAATTCAGTATACACATACATTGACGTGCAGTTTTTATTTAATTTCATTCGACATAGTTAACATACAAAATTAAAGCCATACTGTAAGACTGTGTCCCTGTGCTGTACAGTGACCCAATACATATATGGCACCTTCGATCTTATGCTAATAGTAAGAGAGGTGACAGATGGGAGTCATCTACTGGGCGTTGAAGTGTCGAGCATTGGTACGTTTACCTTACTCGTGATTCCTATAAATGACCAGATATCTCAGTAAAGTTGTCTACGCTGGTTCGGATCCCTAGGGCCCTATTAAGTTTGTTTCTGCAGCTTCAACCGTGCTACAATCCAAAGTAACCTTCGTGTTTGGTTTGCATCTACCGAGAGACGCAATTGGAACGAAATATTGTACAGTCAGCTCCAGAGAAAAGGTACCCCCCCCCCCTGACACGGCATTAACAACATCTTGTGCAATAAAATTTAAGAGGAATCTGATTTTTTTTTGTTATGAGACGGGGGCAAACGAGCAAACGGGTCATCTGATGGGAAATGACCACCACCGCCCATAAATACCAACAAATCAAACAGATTATCTATTGCCGGGCTTTCTCAAAAAGTTACTGACACGTTTTAGCAAAACTCATATTTTATATTATTATATAACTTTATCTGGCAAAGTCAATATCAAAGTTTTTATAAATATTAAGTTAATAATACTTAGTTCTTTTTTATTAGATACCTACATAATAATATTCAAATTGTCAAATTCTGTTCTTTATTATGACTTTTCTTTAAGCCATTATATAACACTCCATTTATACTGTCTAAACAAACACCACGACTCTTAATTATTTCTAAGCACAAAATAACGCCTGGTTTGATCTATGACCTCTCAAGGAGAGGGTATTGGGTGCAAATCCCGGCCCGCATCTCTGAATTTTTCGGAATTTATGTGCGAAATTACCTTTGAAATTTACCACGAGCTTTACGGTGAAGGAAAATAAGGAAACCTGCATACACCTGTGAAGAAATTCAATGGTGTGTATGAAGTTTCCAATCTGCACTGGGCCCACGTGGGAACTATCGGCCCAACCTCTCTCATTCTAAGAGGAGGCCGAGCTCTGCAGTGGGATGCAGGCTGGGATGATGATGATGACAAAATGACGCCTAAACAAAACCAAATTTACAACAAAAGTGACAGATAAGGAAACGTTAGGTAAGTGCAACACTTAATAAACCTGTCGTTAGGCAGAAATATGACAAAACACTATTTCATGCTGGTACGAAATTGAATATGCATAGAATAAGTAGAAAAAGCTACCCCTGCTTGTTTTAATTAGTAAACAAACTTCTTTCTTTAGATTATACAATTTGAAAGCACGTTTTAATGGCTTACGTCAGAAAACACGTTTAATTTTAAAGAAACTCTTACCATTTTCAGAGTGATACGACTGCTCTACAAGCTGGTCCACCAAACTCAACCAGCCTTTAGAACAACTATATTTTGTCGCACAACATTCCACGATACAAGCCCAACTTAACCTCCAAAGAAAGCTATAAAAATGTTCTTTAACAGTTGTATAATGCCTTATAACGACACAAAATAAACCGCAAGAGAAATGAAGAATGAAGCAATAAAAAAGCAAGAAAGTCTCTTGCAAATACGAGCATAACTCTGAATCCTTATTACCGGAGTGGGTCGTTAAAAAACCATAAATAAAATGTAAATTGTTGCATGCCGCTAAAACAGGCGTCATGGCACAGATAATTATTAGAAAGTTGGTTTACTTTCCTGTGTCGACCGCCTAGTGTAAACTACAGACCACTATTATTATTATTAATAATAATTATAATAATGAGCATTTTATTTCGGACGGTGTCCAGGGTTAGTGTGCAAAGGAGAGAACTTACTACCTAGTGTTAGTCCTTACACCTAATAATACATTCATGAATTAACTGGGTGTGTGTAGCTTCGTCCATCGCCGTCCTATCGCCGCCAGGATGCCGAAGCCTGCCGCGCCATCGGCTCATTAGGGAAGCGCACCTCTTTCGCATAATAGCCGCGAAGCCGTCAACCTGCGCCTCCGCAAACATCGCCGAGGCACTGCAATGACGCGGCAGCCCTATCCAGCACCCTGAATGCGTTATTGTACTGAATTAATCGCACAGTGGCAGAGTACCATCCATTCAAATGGTATTGATGGATACTAATAATCTGATAATTCCACGGGCGTTTCAACCACTCACAGTCCACAGATTGGTCTAGATTAAGACTTCGTGAATTGGAAGGCAGTTAGTTTTTTTTTTAATTTTGACGTAAACAGCTTCGTTAACGACCGCTTTAGCCTAGTTGGTAGTGACCCTGCCTACGAAGCAAGAGGTCCTGGGTTCAAATCCCGGTAAGGGCATTTATTTGTGTGATGAGCACGAATATTTGTTCCTGAGTTATGGATGTTTTCTATGTATTTAAGTATTTATTTATCTAAGTATATAAGTATGTTTATCGTCGTCCAGTACCCATAGTACAAGCTTTGCTTAGTTTGGGACTAGGTCGATTTGTGTAAGATTGTCCCCTAATATTTATTTATTTATTTTATTTATTTACTATACCAGGATATATTTCGCACAAAAGTTAATAAAATTATACAATCAGCTAAAATTAATGGCTAGCAGTGGCGAAGGGTACTACAAACCCGATTCCCCCGGTTTGGCTAAAATTTCGAAGTTACCAAACGCTTCTCTTCCATTACTGCACTTTCAAGCAGAGGATAAATGGGGTTTTAAGGTTTTTGCTCCGGCTTTACATGCTAAAATTTTCACGCCGCGGCTAGGGGCTGACAGTGGTTGACATGCCAGTAGATAACCCATTATTTTATCATTCAGCATTTTGTGTTCATCAAACAAATGCTACCTCTGCTTATTGTTTAGCTATCGCAATAACGCCACGGGTGCTCGCAATAGGGCCGCGCGCACTAAAAGTAGATAATATAAAATGAATTGTGCCAGCCCTGTGTCTCTAATTGTGCTTTTACCTTTTAATTACTGTCTTATACTCCCTGTGCGACGTTGAAAAATGCGGGTTTTAGTTTGAAATATGTAAAGTTTTTTATAAGTTGTATTTTAAAGTCGTTAGTGTTTAAGTTCGCCGTCAATGACTTGTTAGAGTTGAAGCAGTGTCGTCATTTTAAAAATTGTTTGTCAAAGAAATAGCATTTAACAAGATTGAAGCTCTTTAAACTTTTTAACTTAACGGTCGCCTATTTTTATGGTTATAACAGTTGTAAAATATCTCACTCAAACTTATTATATCGGTAAACATGCCCATATTTAATTTTCAATATAGCAATATTAAAATCTCATAATCAAAAAAAATACAGAATCTTTGAATACGCCCTTCGAATTTTTTGCCAAAACGCTTAATAAAAGCATCTCAAACAAAACCAACGAACATGAATCAAGGCTGAACGAACGTTCGAGGTAACGCCTTTATTCATATTGCTCCATGTTAAGTTGTTTTCCCTCGCAAGAAATATAAAAAATATTACGAAATCTAATATTACTCCGGCCTTTAGTAAAATGCTTGCTTTACACCCTTCCACTTATGCTGAGCTGAGGCACACAGGGTGATACCACAAGTGAAAAAAACCTGTGATTTTCTCGTTGATTTTACGATACTACCTGTCCTAACTTACGGTGCTCAAACATGGTCATTGACAGAGTTACAGGAGACCAAGTTGAAGGTTTGGCAAAAAGCAATGGAGCGGAGTGTGCTCGGGGCGAGGCGGGTTGATCTGATCCGAAACACTGCGCTGCACTCCCAAACACACATTGCCGATGTGATGTGGGTGCCAAGGCTGCCAAGCTGATGTAGGACTGGGTAGGCCACGCCAGCCGCATGGATTCAAATCGGTGGGCTGATATAGTCACGGACTGGATGCCACCAGGTGGATGGCGGTGACCCAATAGGCGTTGGCAGGGCGACCTAGACATACGTGGTCTATACGTCTAGGTCGTACCTTAAGGACTCAACTGGAAGGACACCGCTCAGAATCGGGATGAATTGAGAAAAAATGGGTGCAGGTCTTTGCCCAGCAGTGGGACGCGTCTCCGGGGTAATTAATAATGATAATAATAATATTCTACCATGTCCTATCATGACATGACAGAGAATGTAGCTCTCTCACGGCAAAAGAATTTTTGAAATCGGTCCAGTAGTTTCGGAGCAAACAAACAAACAAATATTTCCTCTTTATAATAATTATCTTTATATTTATTTAGTAAATAAATTCAATGCAGAAACTTAATTGCTGAATGTCCTTTTATTAAACATATTGTATGTACTTTACTTGCATTGTCATCACTAGAAGTGCGTAAAATTCAATTTCGATTTAAAGATCTTTATTTCTCAAAAGAATAACAATAATTCACTTACTTGAGAAATAAATATTACATGCATAAACTATAAACTAAGCTAGTGAGCGTAAATATTAATACAATCGCAAAACCATAAAAGTAACAATTTGCCGGTAGGATTATAAAAAGCACACAAAACAAGTTTACCAAAATTAACTACGACCGCTCTCTGCTTAAGGCGCGATGCGCTGTGCATCGCGAGCGCAGAGTTAGACTAAACAACAGTTTTACAACGATATAAATAGTTCGGAAGTGTCTCATCAAATGCGTAAGTACATTGACTTTGTGGAGTGTAATTCTTTGACGAGTTGAAATGCTGTTTAATTTTACATTTATTTTTTTGAACTATTAATGTATGGTATATTATTATAAGTATATTATTTTTGTTTAAATATGTGTTATTGAAGTATTTTCTTAAATTTATAGCAGGTATTGATTTGTTCATTATTCGAGTATACTGTTTTTATTACATTTGTTTATTTACTTAAATAGTTCCACTTAAGGTGATTCATATTTATATTTACATAAGGTAATGTTAAAATATTTAGATTCTTTCTTTGTTTATGGGCGAGTTGAGAGGTATTGTTTGGAAAGTTTAACTTTAAAATATATAAAATAATGAAAATACAACCCACTACAAAAACCACAAAAATAACTTTTAACAGATCTGTCTGAAGTCTGTGCCTCAGCATGAGTCACCAAGAGTCGTAGAAGTCCAATGGATAATTATTATAATAATATAGGTAAGGCAGATGACTAGGTCACTCCTTCTGACTCATGCTGAGGCACCGACTTCAAACAAAC
Source organism: Archips crataeganus (assembly GCA_947859365.1). Taxonomy (NCBI): domain Eukaryota; kingdom Metazoa; phylum Arthropoda; class Insecta; order Lepidoptera; family Tortricidae; genus Archips; species Archips crataeganus. Next base: position 17,694,381 of record OX402055.1, read on the forward strand.
CAGTAGAAAGTTACTTTTGTGGTTCTTTAGAGTCTGTTCAATTTTCATTTCATAATTTTTGGAAACGAAATCATGCATATCGAATTTTACAAATTTTTGAAATAACAAACAATAAAAAAAATACAACCAAATGAACAAATATACACAATTTATTGAATCAGGCGTTACTTTGCGGAGGTCCATATTAATGAACTAAAACAATTACTTTGCTCACCCGCGACCTTACAATAGTTACGTTTATGCAAGAAATGTGCGTTCATGCAGTTCCTCCACCTCCACACTGTACGAACACACACAAATCACATAAACCCAACCATCACCACCACCAAGCTACACTGACGCGTTTTGAACTCAACCAGAGCTCATCTTCAGAGTTACCACAACCGTATGCTATGCTACCAAACGTTAAACTAACAAACCAAAACAAATGTTTTAACTTGTCACTGTAACTTCTCAAGTACCCACTTTATTTTTCTTATTCTCAAACTACCCCACAAAAATTAACTTTTATTGACATATTTAAAACTACCTTGAATTTTTTTTTGTTTATTTATTTATAAGGCATATTTAATTAATACTAACTGTTCAAATTCGACCCAAGCCGCAGTAAAGGAGAAGATACTAAATTTACCTGTTCATTAATAATAGACCCCATAGTGTTGTACCTAATTATTTCCATGCATTCCAGAGCATCCAGACGCAACCCCTTGCCGCAATAATGTAACACTTCATAAGAATCTGAATCTAACAATGAATGATTTGATTCCAACAAATGTTTTGCAAAATTCGATCTATCTGGATGCTCATTCCTATATGCCGAAACATGCTCTTTAAATCTAGTATTAAAACTTCGGCCTGTCTGTCCTACGTATATCCCATTGCAGTCATTACAAGTAAGCTTGTATACCCCCGATCTAGTTCCCTTATCTACCTGTTCTTTGTGGTTACATAGCCTAGAGTACAAAGAGTTGTTAGTCTTAAAGGCAACATTAATATTGTTTGATTTTAAAATGCCATAAATCTTATCAGACAAACCCCTAAGTTTCTAAGGAACATTATGATTTAGAGTTGAGTACTATTTATCAGATAGCGATCTCAAATGGTTATACAAAATCAATGGTAGATAGTTTAGTTCAAAAGAAGCAGGCACGGTTAGTAAATAGCATGCTTTACGCTGCGTTACCTTCTCAGTCTACTAACAAATATAGATCTAGCATCTCTTACGTCGGGGGTTTGTCTGATAAGATTTATGGCATTTTAAAATCAAACAATATTAATGTTGCCTTTAAGACTAACAACTCTTTGTACTCTAGGCTATGTAACCACAAAGAACAGGTAGATAAGGGAACTAGATCGGGGGTATACAAGCTTACTTGTAATGACTGCAATGGGATATACGTAGGACAGACAGGCCGAAGTTTTAATACTAGATTTAAAGAGCATGTTTCGGCATATAGGAATGAGCATCCAGATAGATCGAATTTTGCAAAACATTTGTTGGAATCAAATCATTCATTGTTAGATTCAGATTCTTATGAAGTGTTACATTATTGCGGCAAGGGGTTGCGTCTGGATGCTCTGGAATGCATGGAAATAATTAGGTACAACACTATGGGGTCTATTATTAATGAACAGGTAAATTTAGTATCTTCTCCTTTACTGCGGCTTGGGTCGAATTTGAACAGTTAGTATTAATTAAATATGCCTTATAAATAAATAAAAAAAAATTCAAGGTAGTTTTAAATATGTCAATAAAAGTTAATTTTTGTGGGGTAGTTTGAGAATAAGAAAAATAAAGTGGGTACTTGAGAAGTTACAGTGACAAGTTAAAACATTTGTTTTGGTTTGTTAGTTTAACGTTTGGTAGCATAGCATACGGTTGTGGTAACTCTGAAGATGAGCTCTGGTTGAGTTCGAAACGCGTCAGTGTAGCTTGGTGGTGGTGATGGTTGGGTTTATGTGATTTGTGTGTGTTCGTACAGTGTGGAGGTGGAGGAACTGCATGAACGCACATTTCTTGCATAAACGTAACTATTGTAAGGTCGCGGGTGAGCAAAGTAATTGTTTTAGTTCATAAATATACACAAATTGCGAGTTAAATAAAAGCTCAAAAACAAAACGAATTTGAAGTGTTCCCGAATAATGGAATATGTCGTAAACGTGATAAAACCGATTTAACAGTTTAATTTTAATGAATTGGGTCGTGAATTTTGATCCACGGGTATTGGGTTTTAATTGAATACAAACCGCAATGTGATTTACTTTTAAATACCAAATAGCTGAGCAATATTCAAATAAAAAACAGACCAAGTGAGTGTTGGGTAGTATAAAGTTCCGAATTAACATGCGACAAATATTTTAATAACTAGCTGTTGCCCGCGACTCCGTCTGCGAATAATAAGGGTACAAAAAATAGCCTACAACTAATTCTTAGAGCTACCAAAAAAAGACAAAAAAAAATTATAAAAATCTGTCTAGCCGTTTCGGAGGATTTCGGTAGCAAACACTTGTGAGACGAGATTTTTATATTAGATTGGACGAAGAAGATAGATTAAGTTTATCTCGACTAGTACCTAGGTACTCATTAAATTGTAAAGCTAACTTTATAAAGATGTGATTGAATTATTTTTAAATAAGATATTTATACCGCCAGTGTGATTTTTTCAAATTCTTTAAGTCATCGGTTTAGCTCCTATAGCGGGTTAGGGGATACACTTGACCCAAAGAAAAAGCACTTGAAAGCTTATTTTGCAATCGGCTTATTTTGCTTATTTTTTAATAGACCTGTCTTACAATATCGCACTATGGGTTAAGACGACGAAAAAAAATTCCTCCGCACTAAAAGAACAATTTTAACATCTTATGTTAGCACTTTGTCTGCGTGATCGATATATTAAACAGTCGTAAAAATTACATATTCCTAGCACTAACAGTCTCTAAGCCAAGCCACGGATGGACAGACAGACAATAGGACATGGTGATACTATTAGGATTCCTTGTCCACGGAATCGTAAAAATCGAAAAATCATTTTGCTGTGTATCATCGAAAGGCATGTTACGCGAAATAAATAAATAGGTAAGTAAATTAACACTTATGTATTTATTTAAATTAATTCAATAATTTACATTTCAATGCCAGATGAAATAAAATAAAAGATTTTTGTTACAATTTTTTTTATAACTTTCACCATTTTGTCCTCTTGCGTAGTTTGTTAATTTCAGTATTCTTTTAACCTTGTAAGTCCTCACGTATTTAATAAAGGATAAATCCATCGTAAGATCAACTGCTGAATATACTAGTGAAGTACAAATTTTTCAATGAAAGCTTTTAGATACAATTTGCAAAAGCACAAAACTGGGTATCCTCGGCTCGGTTTGTAGCACTACGAGTATATCTATTGCAAAAGCCAGGATTTACATAACCACAATAATTAAACTAAGTCATCATAACGAAATTTAACCCCAATATTTTTTCAGTTTTGTTCCAATTTCAACTCAGTAGCAATTTCATTTCTAAACATAATTCTCGGTAATTCAGTTTCGTTCTTCCTAGATACAAAAACAAGTTTGTAATCTGTAGTTCGGCAGCGGCTCTTCAGTTGTAATAACAAACCATCGAGCGACTCATTCGTTTTTCAAAAAAGAATGCCTAATCTAACTAAACCAAAACATTTAAAAAATCTCCCCCTACATCCCCACCTTTAATACAACCTCGAAGCTACGAATAAATTACGCCCCGCACCCTCAACATTGTTTCTGAATAACGCCGGTTTTTTGCCCCCAAAGCAATATATTTCACTTTGCAAGACGAGATAAGTGAGTTTTGAAGTCGGCGGGATCCTTTAAGGCTAGTTTTACTAGTGCTTTTGAAATGGATACGCAAAAGTTGATGGCGCCAGCTGACGAATTATTAACAATGAAATTTGGTAAGGAGTAAGGATTCACCATGCCATGGTGGCCTAGCGGTTTGACCTATGGCCTCTCAAACAGAGGGTCGTGGGTTCAAATCCCGGCTCGCACCTTTGAGTTTTCGGAATTTATGTGCGAAATTACATTTTAAATTTACCATGAGCTTTACAGTTAAGGAAAACATCGTGAGGAAACCTGCATACACCTGCGAAGAAATTCAATGGTGTGTGTGAAGTTCCCAATATTGCACTGGGCCCGCGTGGGAAATACCGCCCAAACCCCCTCATTCTGAGAGGAGGCCTGTGCCCTGCACAACACAAATAAAGAAAAATGCCTGATAGCCACTGATCTGCAGAAAATAACTAAGTGTATTATTCTTTATAAATGTCACGGTGTTTGTTATCGAAGTCCTCGGAGACGGCTTGACTGATTCTTATGAAACATTTTTCTCTATATTCGGTAGGTCGTAGGCTATTTTTTATACCCCTATTCTTCGCGGACGGAGTCGCGGGCAACCGCTAGTTCTTTATAAAAAGAGGCTCAACTTAATTGCTGGCTTTTTAAATTTGAACGAAGCCCTCAATGCGCGTACTTGAACAGTTTTTCTCTGTTATATTACAAGTAAAAACATCAACCTTAAGAACAAAAATTTCCTCGCTATAACGTACGTCTTATCACCATTATCATCATCTCGGCCAATATACGTCGCACTGTAGGGCACAGCCTCCTCTTAGAATGTACGTATTGGGAGTATGTATGTAATGTACGGATTGGGAACTTCACATTCATAATAGAAAGCTTCACAACAATGAAGCTCATGGTAAATTTAAAATGTAATGTCGCGTATAAATTCCGAAAAACTGAGAGTTGTGAGCCCGGGCTTGAACCCACGACACTATTTCAAAAGCCAAAGGTCAAACTACTAGGCTACCACAACTTTTTTACAAATTCAATACACGAGTAAGAAACACGGTTATTGAATTTAAAGTAAATTCCACTTCAACCTCCGGAAACTTTAACTGTAATGAAAGCATTGCCTTTTCCATATACCGATATTCAAATTCAAATACAACCAACGATCGAACTCAAGAACTGGAAAGACAATTCATAAGTTTAGCATATCGCTCTGAAGTTCCGTTATTCTCGTTTTAATGGTATCGGTGGACAAACGTGCGTTTGCTTTATTGTGCCAATGACAGTGCCACGACAATTTTAGCCTTCGTAGGCACTACACGAATGCACTTTTGATACTAAGATAAATCCAATTCGCATTGCCAACGCTCTCAACACACGCAAGTCCGTTAACGACTCCGTATGCACCCCAATCCAGCTAAGTACAATCTCAAAAATGAAAGATTTTATAGCTGTTGGTTTTGTTAATGTATTTTGTTTCTCTTATTGAATTACACAGTTTAAATTTTAATTATTTTTTATGGTAAATGGAGGAATCCCTTAGTTTCCCATAATTTAATATGTCATAATGTATCGTTCTTCATTTTCAACGTTAGTCGTACAGTGATTTATTTCTGAAGTAGGTTAGGTTAGATTAGTTTTATAACAATGCTGAAGAAAAAACCATTTCAGAAATAAACCACTTAATGACTAACGGTTGATTATGAAGAATGATACATTATGAGTTGTTACGTGAAACCATAGGGACTCGATAAACGGAATATGAACAAGTCAAATACTTTTGCGAATTATGAAGAAAAATATAGCTTAAACTAGCGGCTTTCCCGTGATGGAAATAACTTCAAGATAAACATATACATGGGGTCATTATGCTCAAATTATGAGCGTTTCAACCGACTTTTTTTATGGTATAGGGGGCAAACGAGCAGACGGATCGCCTGATGGAAAACGATTACCGTCGCCCATGGACGCCTGCGACACCAGAAGAGTCACAAGTGCGTTGCCGGCCTTTTAGGTAGGAGTAGGTAAGCTCTTTTTTTGAAAGCTTGAAGGTCATGTCAGTCCGGAAATACCGCAGCAGGTACTTCATTCCAGAGCTTTGCTGTGCGAGGCAAGAAATTTCGGGATAAACGCACAGTAGAAGACAGCCAACCATCCAGATGGTGAGGATGAAAGTGTTGTCGCGTAGGGCGGTGGCGGAAGGATGCGTCAGGGATCAGCCCGAATAACTCCTCGGAGCACTCTCCGTTGTACATGCGATAAAAGATGCACAGTGAAGCTACATCTCTACGCAGCGCCAAGGAGTCAAGTCGATCAGAAACTTACTTTAGTGGTCAAATTTTTAACGAATTATCTGCAGATTTAGATGGCATTTTCAGCTATTTGTTACAAGTCCTTTACTTCTACGGGATAACTGGGAACTATATCAAAATCTGCTGCCAATTCGTAATGTAACCACGTAAATGTGGCGGTTGAAACGCTAGCATAATAAGCACATCTTAGAGTTTTGCCTGAAATAAGGTTAAGCCAAGTTTAGATCAGCAAGAAAAATCCTGCAACTTGCATTACATTGCGGGGTCCTAAAGCGGACGAATTTGAATTCGTCAGTCGGACGCCGAAATTTATTTAATGCATTTTGCACGATTTTATGCAGGTGTATATTGGGCTTTAAGCTCCAAACGCACAGAAAGAAGAAAGAAAGAAAATATCTATTACACAAACTAAAATTTTACATGAAGCAGTATCCGGTGGACCCCAAACTAGGCTGAGCCTATATCTTGGGACCCGAACACAGACAGCGGAGGCGTGGCGGTGCAGTGGCGGTGACAGTTGTAAATATTCTAACTTGTATGAACGGTTGTGCGGTACCGTACTGCGAACTCGTTCATACAAGTTAGAATATTAATAAATGATAAATGATAAAGTCACCGCCACCGCACCGCCACACCTCCGCTGTCTTTGCGTTTGGAGCTTTACGGTAACATTTCTAAAGCACAATGTTCACTCATACAACGACATTTTATTGATCTCATACGAAGTTGACGCGTCATTTTGCAAGCCCAGATACATACCTCAACGTTCTTGGACAGTGCTATTCTTCTTTTAAGTTGAAATACGCACGAGAACGCATTACCGGAACATTCAGTATTCTGTGTCTTAATTCAAATTTTTGTCGATGTTTAGGCCAAGTTTCGTCAAAATTCGTTCAGCCGTTATTGCATGATTAACAAACATTCATATTGGTAAAATGTAAGTAGATTTTAGTTAAGGTACATGTCCGAGTGCTGGTCAGTGTCCCAGTAGTTGCCATATTTAACTTTATGGCATTTGCAATAGAGGTGACAATAGTGTGTTAAGTTTTGGGCATTATCATGTCGAACACTAGGACATGTACCTTACTTATGGTAAATTAAAGCCTATGTATAGGTCGTAAAAGTAATACGTACGTACGTACGTAGAATAGAAAATGTCACAAGAGTCAGTAGGTCACTAACAAGATGGAGCGACGACGTTGTTAAGGTTGCGGGAAACGTTGAATACGGGGTGGCACTGGACCGGTCTGTTTAGCGAATCTTGCGGGAGGCCTACGTTTATCAATAATGATGATGATGATTGAGTATATTTAATTTTCCTTTCAATGTCGACTATATTAATCAAACATACTATGTGCCTTTTTACTTTCATTACTTTGACCTCGCAATTGAAACGAAAACAGGCCACTAATATTTAATACACTACGTAGAACGTAAGTGCAGTGATTGGACAAGACGTGCTCTCGCATAAATTGGATCTGTATTGATTCAGAACTAGATTGTATTGACGCAATTTCTTAGCGTATGTGGGCTATGGAAACAAGTAGGTAAGGAAGTTTGATGTACGGTAATTAACTTTAGAATCAATGAATTCAGTTAAGAAATAAATATTGCAGATTGTAACGACTAAATAATGTACAATTTGATACGATCTTGCATAGCTCTTTTTGTTGAAGTCCTATGTTATTTAAGGCTGATAAACTCATTTCCTTCCTATGCGTCGCGCAGTCGGGTTAAAAAAAATCTTTAAAAATCCTGAAATGACTTTTTCTGTAAAACGCTTTTAAAAAATTAATGGTAGTACTCATAATCAAATAAATAAATCACATTGTACTAAACAAAATAATTGGTTTCATCTAAAGCCTGTCAAACAGAGGATCGTGCGTTTGAACCTGGGCTCACACTTCCGAGTTCTTCGAAAGTAACAAACACGTATTGCTGTGCTCGACACTGACCCAATACTTCTAATATATAATTATGTATAACCCTTAGATTAGTTTGTAAGTAATTAACCTACATAGATATTAAGTTGTACCTACTAACAAGCGTTATGGATTTTTATTGGTCCGAAATAAACAGTTTTTATTTTTTATTTATATATTTTTTATTTTATACATGGCACCTTCAATCTCATGTCATAGTAGGACAGGTGACAGATGGGTGTCATCTACTGGGCGTTAAGGTGTCGAGCATCGGTATGTTTACCTTAATAACTAAGAGCGAAATTAAATACATTTAGGAATTTCGAAATTCACCCATGAATAAAAGTTGAAATTGAATTCACTCCGCTAAAAATATAACATAGATAAAGCGCTTTCGACCTTCAGTCGTTACGTATGAAACGTTACGCAATTGCGTTTGTTAAGCTATTTAAACATCATATATTTACAGAAGAGGAAACGGCGAGCACCTATGAATTACCTCGCTGACGCACACATTGCTTAAGGGACGTTTACAATGGTCGAGTTCTTTATTAATATTAGGTTTAAAAGCTACGAGTAAAAACATTGAACAGCTGTAGACTGCGCTGCGGCTACTAAAGTACATAAAGATGTGATAGATCACTCAAGTCTTGCGAGACATTTAAATACAGTAAGTAGGTATGTACAGCCCAGCCGGATTACTATTCTCGTAGTGTGAAAATTCGGAGTAACGCATTTCACGGCCTCTTCTCGGAATGTGAGGGCTTGGGCCGTAGTTCCTACCCGGGGTCAGTATTGATCGGGAACTTCACCACGCCATTTTTTTTTGCAGATTTTTGCAGTTTTCCTTGCAATCTTGCCTTCACCGTAAAGCTCATAGTTGTTAAAAACTCAGAAGTGCGAACACGGATTTGAACATGCGACGCTTTGCTTGAAAAGCCGTAGGTCAAACCAACAGGCTACCACGACTTATTTTTTGTTAGACTTGTCTTCATTATTTTGACAGTGAAATAAGTAGCACGTATGCACATGCACGCACACAAACACACTGTAATTGCGAAATCAGTTGTTTTTGTACCTAACAATAACTTCTGTGATACTTTAAACATGAAAGTACCGTGAGACTCACTCATAGTGAAATAATACGGATTACTCACGTCTCAAAACGAGTTTAACTCGACATGTCTCGGGCTAATCCGTAGCCCTTCTTCTTGGAGGAACACGCCAAGACTGTTGCCAAACGTGCACTACGCACTAGGTAGGTAACACTGCGCCCGCGCGGCTGCTCGACGAAATTGTTACCGGCGCACAATTATCCACCTTTTTATCATCATTTTTATTATCACTGTCAAATGTAGGGTGGCACACAAAACTAACAATCACCATGCAAAGGCACGTTTAACTTCCGTGACACTTTAGTTCATCCTGTTAATCGCACTCGCAGGCTACCAAGATACAGGCTCAGCCTAGTTTGGAGTTTGATAGATGTACCGCATATTTTGTAGATAACAAGAAGTAGTCTTTTTATGTTAGAGAGGCCAGACAAACGAACTAGTGGGTCACCTGATGTTAAATGATCACCACTGTCCAAAGACACCCGCAACGCTTTACGCGTTCTTTGCTAAATAACCTATTTTTTATTTTTATGATTTTTATAGCATGCCTTGTGAAAGATTCTTTATCTCTGGGGCTTTTCTTTGAGCGTCGACTCAGCGGGGCCAGACAGTGTTTGCTGGGAGCCTAATATTTACCCAAAGCCGAAAGGGACGACTAAGTCCTATTTATTGTTGAATCGACATTGTTACTGGTTTGATTCCGAATTACGTTGTACAGTCTGAAGTAACTGAACTGAATCGCTTTTAGTGTAAAACTGGTCGTTGCCAATATTAACGCTTTACCTACGTGTGTCAACTAACTCTAATTAGTGAAAGTAAGTTTCGTATAAAATAGACTTTCTGTCTCTGCTGTTTAATAGAGAATTCATATTTATTCAGATTATGCCCGTAGGTAAAGGGTTAATTGACATGCCGTACAATCTGCCAAAGAAATAATTAATGAGTTTTTTGTGAAAAGGTTTCAAATGTACGGACGGCCTCAGAAGTCGTAGAACACTTAAATACTTTGTCACTTTCACTAACGTGACATATTTCAAACTTCACAGTATAGCTGGTTATTGCGACAAAGTACTAACTAAGACAAAACAAACAGTTGCCAAATAAATCATTTTGCGAAATATATTTTGCCGAAACATTAGTAAACCATTTTGACATAATCTACAAAATTGTAAAGAAACCTCAGCGCGCGAGTCCGGACGCATTTGGCCAGATTTTCGTTTTTATTTTTTTTCCATCACACTTGCTCGTCAATGGTGTTATTCCATGCCTGTATACTAAATGACAATAGCCTAAATTGTTCTTAAGGGAGTTATGGATTTACGTACAGTTTTTCCTCCCAAGGGAGTTCTAACTTTAGTTTTAAAATTAGCAAACAAGTTAGTTAGGTATGTTATTTCAGACTAAGGAGGTTTCAAGTCAGCCAACGTTTTACTTATATCTTTAAAACTTAGCTGTAACCCAATTTTACAACACAAAAAAAGCTTCATCTAAGCTTCATGAAACTTCGTTATTTAATATTTAAAATTTATATCAAAATAGTTTTGCAATAATTTTAGCAAGTATTTTTTTAATATGTTGGCAGAATCTGGCCGAATGACCATTCGAATTCTAAACTAAACACAGTTTACATTACCTATTGTAGATGACTCGAAAAAAGTGACAATTTTTATTGGCGGGTAGCCATTATTTTTTTCAATTTAATTTAGAGACAAAATTTTTAGATTTTTTTCCTCGCAATGTGATGAAAATCATTGTGTGTATCACGGGAAGTAAGGGGAAGCCCTCCGCCTTCGGCGTCAGGCTTCTAATTAAACTCTCGTTAGTAATCCCCTACTTACGGCCCTTGATGCACAATGTACTATAAAATGTTTTCATTCGAAATTTTCTTTATTTACCGGAACAGGAAAACTGCCACGTTTGTCTACATTTTACTAACGCTTTAATAACCCGCGCTCGTGAGGATCGTCGCTCCTGTAATGGGTAAATAATTTGATTAAACATGTGACTGAACACAATTACTGTTTCCGAAAATCTTGATATTACATTTTAATAAAAAAGTACACACTTTGAATTTTGTTCAGCCGGATCAAAAGCGTGTATCGAGAAAAAATAAAAAGTTTTTATAAAATGTAATATTTAAATTAGTGAGTTTCATATTATTTTACTCAAAATCGTTGGACATTTTGTATGTCACATTAATAAATTATTATTATTATGTTCTTGTCATAAAATAGCCTAACCTATAATAAAAAAAAACAGTTTTGAAACACCCGTTTTTGTTAAAGACGCTTTTATTACTTCATTGTCATAATATAGTCATAGGACTTGCACAAACATACCAAAAGTCAACCACACCATAGGAGATGGGCAAAAATCTACTTTTTTTTTACTTGCAAAATGTGAAAGTGAAAGTCAAGTTATATTGTTAATTACATACAAATGATGGTAATAATCAAAACCGTGCCAATTTTGTGGCCACTGGCTTAGTTTCCTTAAACATAATTATATAAAGTTCACTACTAATAAAATTTCCTTTGTAGGTAGGTACCTACTTTAAGAGAAATCCGAGTTAGAGAAATCTTTAAAAATTACTTTTGACACCAAAAGTCAATGGGTCACGTAAATCGATCCTATGTCAAATTCTATTGAATTTAATAATAGTAACTGCGAGGGATTGTATTACCATTTTGTATGCGTTTGCGAAATTGTGTTCGATGTGTATTCGATACGACTCGGAGGGGCAACTCGATTTGCCTTCAATTGGTATTTTAGATGAGTGAAAATTGTTTAGATACGTTATTTACCATTTAAATCTATGCTTTACTATGAAAATTATGACCATAGACCCAAAATTCTGTTTTTACCAAGGCTTTTTATTCATAATTGTCGTATGAATCGTTTCGTAATTTCAACATCAAAGTCCAATAGAGATCGATATTTTTTTATCAATAAATCAATGAACTACACGTACAACAATAAAGATTAACAGTTCTTCATCCTTTATTGACATAAAACTTTAAACAGATGTTATCTCGATCAACCAATGTTTGGGGGTAGTTACAATAGAGAGATCTCTCTCCAGGCAGATGTTATGCCTGGGGACCGAAGTCCAATGGATGAAAGTTGAAAGTTGTATTTATGCAGCCGAGTTGAGAAACTTCGATAGCGTGATGTAGGATTGTAGCAATTAGTTCCTTATGTGATGACTAGATGGCGCCAGTAGTTGCTACATCAGCCCCCTTTTTAGACCGGAGGTCGATACGAATTGCAGTGGAGTGCAGTCTGTGCGTCATGTGGGCGCTTGCAAGGGCCAGTCGCTCAGAGCCTCGTCGGCGAGCATGGTTGTTCCTCTGCTACTTCTGGATGCCTATTGCGTGATTGCTCAGAGCCTTGTTGGCAAGCGTTGGTTGATTGATTGATTGGCAAGTGGAAGTAGTGGGAGGAGGATTTGCGAACTGTAGACACCAGGCAGATAATAGATACATGCTAATGGTGCACAGTGCGGTGAGTATGGCTTGCTGTGAGACTGCGTCATCGTCTTGTGTGTCTGAAGGCTGCGATTTTGTCCAATGTCGTGGGTCACCAATTTGGGGGTAGTTACAATAGAGAGATCTCTCTCCAGGCAGATGTTATGCCTGGGGACCGAAGTCCAATGGATGAAAGTTGGAAGTTGTATTTATGCAGCCGAGTTGAGAAACTTCGATAGCGTGATGTAGGATTGTAGCAATTAGTTCCTTATGTGATGACTAGATGGCGCCAGTAGTCGCTACAAATGTATCGACAAAATGAACAATAATAATACCGTTAAAATAATGAAAAACTTTACCTACAGAATATATTTAAAATTCGACAAAGTGCGAGTTGGATTCACATGGAAAGGATTTTTTGTAGACCGCTGATTACAATAACGTTTCTTGTGTTGCGACCCTAATATTTTTTATTTTGTTAAACATTCCACATACTGGTCAATATAGTAATACACACTTTGCAAAAACTACAACTTACCACCTGTTACGGCTTAAAAGATATACGCACAAAGATATACACATGCGTCAGAAAGATAGACAATGGAAGTCCAGAAATACGGTCCATTTCAGTACGAAATCCAAAAAATGCACATTTCACCAGCATAAAAGTTTTTGTTCCATCAACGAGAAGAGTGGAACCTCCAGCAATTAAATTCGGGTTTGACTCATTAATAATACTTTATCACACCGTTTAGGCTCATATCTACACATTTAATAAATCGAGGTCCATTATCAGGGGTCTGCCTGCGGATCCCTAATTTGTGCCAGCCTGAACATCAAAGAGGTTTTTTGGTTATGATATGCCTGGCTAGCTATTGTTCGAGTGATATGTGCCGCAAAAGGAAAATATAATGCGCTCTGGAATAAGAACTGTTAGTAGTACCACAGATTACTTGAAACTAGGTACTACTATATTCACTTTGCCTTTATTTCAACAAAGCCACCAAAGTCAGGCTCGTGTGACATTTGTATTCCCCATTTTTTTTACGCGGCTGAGACGGTAAATACGCTATTTAAAACTGAGGATTGCCAATGCAGACTAGAATTATTTCTAAACATCCCTGTCCTTACCTAATTATGATCATTAATTTTATAAATACGCATAATACTTATAAAATTGGATTAAAAGGACTTGGTGTTTACCTTTGGAGCAATAGGTATCAGATTTTTTTTAGTTGTCTATCCTATCAACTATGTTTGCCGGTAACTTGTTATTCAAGATGAATAGCAAAAGAATAAGAGTTCTCTGTTTCCGTTTATTTAAGCGTGCTCCATCGTAGGCCTCATCTTCGCTTTCCATCAGGCGTGATTGTGGTCAAACGCAAGCCTACACACTGTATATATTTTTTTTTAATATGGTCATACACTCTCAAAAAATCTAAACGCCTTGTATCAATTAAGCTTGTCATTAATTGAAAGCAAAACAGCCACAATTTTCAAAATTATCCAGTAAGCCAACAGCGTGACGAAAAAAATCTCATACCCTTTTTACCGTCAAAAAAGTACGGTCAACACCATGGCACAGTCAAAGCTCGGCGTCGACAAAGAGCGTAAAATTAAAATTGCCTCGAATGCCTGCACTATGCACGGTACTTTGTGAAATTCTCGGACTAGATTGGAGGAACAAAAACGTACTACGTTGTAAGCAGTTGCTAATTAAAGTGTTGAAAAACATGAGCTTGGCGGAGGTTTTTGAAGCATTTTTGGTTTGAGTAATGAGGTAACCCTCGTTGCTGTTAAAAAGGTAATTTGAAGATATCCTACTAATATTATAAATGTGGAAGTTTGGGAATGTGTGCGTGTGTCTTTTTTACTATTTCATACAAAAATGGCTGGACGTAATAAGCGTGGTCAGAAATAGGCGTACGGGTATTTTTTTTGAGATGTTTGTTTGTTTGTTTGTTTGTTTATACTCTTTATTGTACAAAAGGAAAACAAAAAGGTTACAGAAAAAAAAATTATAAGTACAAAGGCGGACTTATCCCAGAAGGGATCTCTGCCAGTCAGTAGAAATAGTCAATATTTTCGCAGGATCGGGATGTTTGAAAGGAGTAAAATTTGATAAGGATGCTTTTTATACGACTTAAATGAACAAGACGTAATTTTTGAGAATTTCAATGAGAATTTGGTAAAGACCCGGGATTTCAATCTAATAGTTTATGCAATACTACAGAATAGTGTGTTGTTTGTTAATAACAATCATTGGATTGGAAAGATACACAATCATATTTTTTTTCTATTTATTTGCCATGAAATTCCCTAACGGCATTTTCTGAGTTGTATATTGAATATTTTCGACAAATTAGTACAGAATAATAATAATTTGATAATATCATGTCTGAAATAAAATAGCAACAAGTTGCATTAAAAAAATTGGCGAGACTGTGGAATATTCCAGTCAATTCCTGAGGGCTTGCATATTACCATGACTGTGGCAAAAGGATTACAATTACGCTTGTGTAACGTATCAGGTAGGCTCCTTTTTGAGGCCGGCAAGAGATCAGTGACTTTCTTTGAGTTGTTGATATTTATGGGTGGTGGTGATCATTTCCAATCAGATGACCCGCGTGCTCATTTTCCTCCCTCTCATAATAAAACTACCCAACTAAATATTATTATTATACTGTTTTTTGCCAATTATCTAAAAATCTTTTCACTGACAGGATAAAACATTTTTATCTTTATTTTCAATAATAGCAATTCCCTGTCAGCACATTTGCTAGATAAACAAAAATACTAATCATAAATAATAACTCTTTAATTAGGTATATTGATTTTCAGTTTGAAAAGTTGCATTGATTTTATTCCAAAATCATTATACCTAGTACATTTTTTATAGAAATGTCTAGGAACGGTAAATGAATATAAGTTAGCTTTAGCAATCAAGGCTATACGTACTACCAATTTCACGACGCATCTTTAAAAAAAGTTCATCTTTCGCAATGAGTTACAGTCTTATTTAATTTATTACCAAGAAACAGTTCCTTTGTCTATAAAAGTTTAAAGAAATTGCTGAGTAAACGACAATACCCAGCTTAAAGCTACGTTAATTAACAGGCTACAAAGGAAAATGCAGGCACCAATAGCCAATTAAAGATTATTTTATAGCGCAAATAATGTACAGAATTACGCTTTAAACTTTTAACTGTATTAATGAATTAGCAGTCTTTCACATTGAAGACACTTATTTTAAACAAGAGCCTTTTATTTCAAAGTCTACTTACTTAGGTACTTGTAGCATACTGCTGCTAAAAATTTGGTGTTTTAAATTATTATAAGATGGGGCTGTATTTTACGCCAGAAAAAATTTTACTCTGACATCCAGGCGGGGGGGAGCAGCCTTATGTGATTAGTATTCCATTGGCCCGTTTGTTTATCTTTTCTAATACGAACTAATAAGGAATGGAATTCGCTCCCGTCGTCTGTATTTCCAGATAAATATAACCTAGGGTTTTTCAAGCCTAGAGTGAAAGGACTGTTACTGAATCACTAAGATATACCTTTGGCCACATCTGAACTTTTCATCAAGTGAGATAGTGGTCAATTACGGGTCAGTTTTATGTAAAAAAGCTGTTTTTTTTCGCGAAACATACCTAAAATTGCCATGAATTTTTACTTGTATCCAAAAGCAAACTTTTTAGCTTACACTTAACACTAGCAAGATTAGTATCTACTTTAAACTTTATTTTCCACCATTAAATTCCTAAGAAGGAGATCAAAAAGCGTTTTTTCACAAACCTGTTTCAGAATCACCTATCGCCCGTTTTAACATAGACGAGTATGTTGTTTGTTACAACAATTTTATTGATAAAATATTTTAGTATATCTATAGGTTCTGAGCTAAGCTGCGGTCGGACAGATGGAAGGACTGATCCGACGGGACTGTAAGGTTTCCATTTGTACTGCATTGAGTAAGAAACCCTAAGAATAGAGATAAAACTCAGATAACCTTTTCGTGTGCTCCAGCGTTACGGTTCCCTTCCAGAGCAATGGGGAAGAGTTAATTGTGAGCCAATGCAACCCTGGCAACGATCGTTAACTAATCTATTTTTTAGGTAGTTATTAGTTTTAGTTGCTATACCTAACTGTATCAGAAAATCTTTTTTACCGAACAACAATGCCCTTAACAAACTTTCACAAACCAATCGTAGCTAACTTTGTCCATGGATAAATTTTAATATTGAAGTAAATCTCAGCCGGCAAAATGTTGAAAACTTGAGCATGAGCATTACTCGTACACTGGAAATGCAAGTTCAGACATAACTCTAATATAAATCATACAGGAGATATGTTCCTGTCACAATAGCTTGTCTCACTGAAGTGATTTCGGCACACGAGTGCCGCGTCGAGTAGTGATGGAAATTTTCCGTAACAATTTGAGACATTTCCGCAGAGGACCGATTTCCATGTTTTTATCTGGTAACCGTGGGTGTTTCGCAAAATTCGTCTTTTATCAAAATTAGTCCGAAAAAGGTGTCTACATCATAAATGGATCCTTTATGCAAAATGTAACTTTTTCAGAAAAGTTATGGGCTAATCAGTCCGGTAGGTATTTTTTTCTATCAATGAATATAGAAAAACAATTTTATTTATTTTATTAGCAATTACGTCTGCTCACCGAAACTGCTAATAAAAATAAATAATATTTGAATAAATAGATGTGGTGCATCATTTCTTACGCTTTTCCAACTAATTTGGAACGTAGGAGTCGTAACTTCTAATAGTTGTGATGGATGTTACCACACGCCAATATTGGCGTATGTAAGCGATTAAGAATTTCGGGGAAGTCAGTTGGGTTCGAGGAAATGCTGCTTGCCTTCTGGGAACTATGCCGTCGGGTGATTTTCTTAAAAATATATTTTATTTGTATTTGTTTCTTTCTTTTCTAAGTTTACTTTCTTTAGGCTATCTAGTTTTAGTGTTTATTTTTTGTTCCAAGCAATGTCAATAAGTTCTAAATAAACATTACTTCCAAATATTTATTCCTAATCGGCATTATTAACTTTTACTCTGAATTTTTTTTTAACAAAAATTGTAAGATTCAATTGTTTTAACGCAATACATTACAAACAATGATATATTTCCTACATAAACTCGAAAGAAAAGTACCAATAATTTTGACTCCAGACTCGGTATCTATTCCAAATGCTACGTCACTAGTGCTCGAGCACTGTCGCGACTCTTGTGACACAATGACGCAAACAAAGACGTCACGCAAGCACCCGTTAGTGCACTCTCGCCCGCTTTGCACGTTTGGCAAGACAATTAATGTTGTACTATGTATCAGTTTCCTTTTTGTACCGGTTTGTTTAATACTGCGATAAAATTTGTTCGGGGGTTTGTTTAAATATAATAAAATAAAATAAATAAATCGTGGGATGATTAACACCAATTGACCTAGTCCCAAACTACCCAAAGCTTGTAGTATGGGTACTACTTAGACAAAGATAAAATATATACTTATATAGACAAATACGTACTTATACATAGTTTAACATCCAGGACTCGAGCACAAACATTCGTATTTTTCACACAAATATCTGCCTAGTAACAGTAACAATTACTTTGCTCACCCGGGACTTTATGATAGTTACGTTTATCCAAGAAATGTGTGCTCATGCAGTTCCTCCACCTCCACACTGAACACACACAAATCACACGAACCGAATTCGAAACACAACAAAATTATTCTGAATAGGTACTATTGTGTGCTATCACAAAACATGGAAAATCGTTTTTTTTAAGTAAATTTTCAGCTTTATATGGTGAGATAATGTTAATAAATTCAAACAATTAGTTTGCTTATCCGCGACCTTAAAGCTCAAATTCGCGGGTGAGCTATGTTATTATTTCAGTTAATTGATATGTACCTACGCTAAGTAACACCTGATTCAATAAATAAGATAATTTTATTTGAATGTACCGAAAACTTTACATTTCACTGTACCAGTACTTGATATCGGTACTTTGCCGCTGAAGTGCAGCCACATTGCTGCACGGAATCCCCTGGGAGCATTTCACGAGAGCTTGAGTACCAGTGCAAGGTTTCACTAGTTTGCTTTGATAACTGTGACAGTTGTCTAAGTGACAATAGTAACGTTATTTCAAGTAAAGTGTTTAACTTGTGCCTTACACCCTTGTGCGCATTCGTAGAAGCAAAGTTGAGCTCAACCGTGCATAATTTGACCAAACACATTAGTTGTAAACCACGAGTAGATTTTTAACCGAATTCAAAAAAGAAAGTGGTTCTTAATTAGGTTGTATTTTCATTTTAAACATGAAACTACCGTGAGACTCACTCATAGTGAAAATAAACGGATCACTCACGTCTTAAAACGAGTTTAACTTGACATGTTTCGGGCTAATCCGTAGCCCTTCCTCTCGGAGTTTTTTTTTAAGTTGGAAAACAGTGTTGAATGTTCGTACTGCGTCAACGGTGAGTGTGAGCGAACCTTTACAAAGTGATGTTGTTAGTGTTGTGTGCTACCCTACATTTGACAATGACAATAAAAGTGATGATGAAAACGGGGGTAGTGTGTCGCTGTCAGTTGCGTCGAGTAGCCGTGCGACCAGGGCGGTAGCACGCAGTGCACGTTTGGCAGCCGCCGTGACGTGCGACTCCGAGAGGAAGGGCTACGGATTAGCCCGAAACATGTCGAGTTATACTCGTTTTAAGACGTGAGTGATCCGTTTATTTTCACTATGTATTTTCATTTGTTTATTTTCTCAAAATTCTTTCATTTGTGAACCGATTTGGATTTGTTTTTGTTTGGGAGAGTACTTGTCGTTTAGTCCCATTTAAATTTGAACAAAAAATACCATCCCTTAGGAAGGTATCTGACATTGAAGTCCTTCTTTTGATCTGTTCTTAAGCTCTATTTTGCTTCGCTCCTTCTTGACCTTGACCGTTATTTTATTTATTTTTATAATTTATCCAGCCATTTGTGGCAAAAAGCAATCAAATTATTAATATTTTTTTCTCAAACATGCTATGAAATATTGACGTTGTGTTCCTTAAAATACGCCACGAACTGTCACGTTGCAGGTGCGGCTAGACGAGAGGTCAATAATGGAATTTCATACAACATTGCTGGCCAAGGCCAGCAAAGTGATCGTCTATTGTTTTATGTGACACAGCACCATGACGTTTAATAGGTCGACGTGGTCGACGTGGATGGATGGATGGACGGACGGATGGACGGACGGACGGACGGGCGGACGGACGGAGGGATGGATGGATGTTGATGGATGGATGGATGGATGGATGTTGATGGATGTTGATGGATGTTGATGGATGTTGATGGATGTTGGTTGATGGATGTTGATGCATGTTGATGGATGTTGGTTGATGGATGTTGGTTGATGGATGTTGGTTAATGGATGTTGATGGATGTTGATGGATGTTGATGGATGTTGTTGGATGTTGATGGATGTTGATGGATGTTGATGGTTGTTGATGGATGTTGATGGATGGATGGATGGATGGATGGATGGATGTTGATGGATGTTCTTGTTCATGGATGTTGACGGATGTTGATGGATGTTGATGGATGTTGATGATGTTGTTGGTGACGATGATGGTGATGATGATGGCGGTGATGATGGTGGTGATGATGATGATGATGCATGTTTGAGAAAAACTCTATACAAGCCTTGGCCACGAACAGGGATTGCCGGCCTCATATCTCTAGATGGCCTCGTTCACACTCGGCCATCTATAACTACTCGGCCGGCAATCCCCTATTTCGCGGCCGCTGCAGTAATGTACTATTACATCAACTTTAAAATAGACTCAATCATAATTGCCCCTAAAAGACAGGCACTTAGGATATTACAATCAAGAACTCATTTATACAAAATTTGTAATTAGGCTGGATTAAAGGTTTCATTGTATCCAAATTTATACAATGAAATAAGGCTTAAAAAGCACAGGCTGGTTAGGCCAGCGTCCTACTTTTTCTTGTTCAACGTATAATCAAGGCGCTCCGTTGCATAATAAGTGAAGTAAAACCTTTATTTATTTTGTTGCATGTAAGACTCACAAGGTACACTTAAAACTGGTTTACATTGCATTTGTGACATAGTGAATCTAAAAAAAAGCACTTATTTCTCTAACTAACTAGTTATTAATTAGTTCCTAGGCCCATGAAAAATTATAAAAAAATGATGAAAAGAACCAGTCAAGCCCGACTTAAACTTGAGCACTGTGGTTTATATAAAACTAGCTGTTGCCCGCGACTCCGTCTGCGAAGAATAGGGGTACGTATTATACAAAACATAGCCTACGACCTATTCTTAGGCCTACCGAATATAGAGAAAGTTTCATAAAAATCGGTCAAGCCGTTTCGGAGGAGTTCGATAACAAACACCACGGTGTCACGCACGAGATTTTTATATATTAGAAGATTAGAGAAGATTTAACACCAGCAAAAATTTGATAGCAGTCGAAGCATTTCTTTATAACAAAAACAAGGTTATTTTTAGCGGATTCACGGACATTTTCTTTTACTCGTGTAGGCCTAATTTCTTACCTATTCATAATTTAGGAATGAATAAATAACCCAACAGAGTAGGTACGTAATGTGATCACTTAGTTTAAGGTATACCTACCACCTATAAAACCATGATGTACAATAAAATATTGAGTATTGCGGTAGGGGTAATTACTTCTTTGCAAGACGCACCTCTATTATAGGTCTTCATTCACACGATTTTTGTATGAAAGTGCACAAACGTGCACGAACAAAGAAATGATGATGGCGGGTTCTTTTTTTCTTTCAAGGAATGGAACCCATAAAAATAGACTTTAAATAGAACTTTTAATTCATTAAAATTTTTTGATTACTTAAATGCGAAGTTAATTTAATAGGCGTCACGATGCACTTTGACTAACACTTTGAACTGCCCCGTCAGATATAAACGTGACGCGGGATGTGAAGTTTGTCATTCGCGGGCGATGTAGCCAAGCAATGGTCCGTGTGATTACGGCGCCCGTGCGGCGGCCAAGTGACAAGCGCGAGCTAAAATCCAAAGAATCAAGATATTGTGATACTTCTAGACTAAGCGAAAAAAAAATGTAATAAGGTTGCAGTTTATTGAAAACTTTGGCTGACAATAATCTTCATAGAGGTGTTCTTTTCCCATATACATATGCCTCGTAATTTTATGGACTGATTATAGCAGAGTTAACATCCTCTTCGACTTGCGCTTAATGACTACAAACTTCAAAACAAAATCTGTTGTTTGTTTTTCAGAACAAATGCAATTTAGAGCTTTTCAAGGCCAAAGTAAATATATTGTTACTAAACAAGTCAGCAGCCATTATCTGCACTTAGTATTAGATGGGATAAAGGCCAATCGCTGGTCGTCATCATCATCATCATCCCAGCCTATATACCCACTGCAGGGCACAGGACTCCTCTGAGAATGAGAGGACTGGGGCCGTAGTTCCCACGCGGGCCCAGCATACCGGCAATATAGCAATAGCATGTAGCAGGTTACCTATCAAAATTTAGAAATATTTTTTTCCGAATATTTAAAATCCCGAATGCTTAATTTATCCGAATGCATTTTTTTCTGAAACTGTAAATATTTCAGGATTTTTATAAAACAACCCTAACCTAAGCTAAAGGGTTCTACACAATGGTCCTGAAATAAATCCTGAAATATTTAGAGTTTCAGAAAAAAATGCTTTCGGACAGATGAAATTTTCGGGATTCTAAACCTTCGGAAATAAAATTTTCTAAACATCGATAGGTTCCCCATATAGCATATAGCCATATAGCAATACCGGTATTGAATAAAAGAAAAATAATTATTATAAACTGTCTAGTGTGTCGTCTCTCTACTAACATCAACGTGTGAAGTTTATACCTTGCAACACCATAGCAGCATGCGATCCTGTCAATCATTACTGAGCCCTGATTTATTGATCTCCGATGACGCAGATGATGCGCGCCGCCTGTTCTCACTTTTTGAAGTCATGTTGCTGACATTCATCATTCAGACAGTAACTAATAGAGAGCGCGGATTGGCGGAGACTGAAATGTCATGGTTCATCCCTGGATAATACTTTAAAACGTAAGGAAGCTTGACGCAAAAGGAAGGAAATGACGAAGGCAACATTACCAGCTTGTACACGCGGCGTCACCCCCCAAGTCAAAGTCAAAGTTAATTTATTTGCATAAAATGTGGTACAATATGGTCCTTAGTTTATTAAGCGATCGCACACATTTTGCCAACTCTTCTCCTCTTCTTCAGAAGAAGAGACACATTTTGCCAACTATTGGCATACAAACGGAGAGATTTAGTGCTATACTAGGCAGGGCATGCTCTACAAAATGTTATCAAAGTCTTATCAATATAGGACTCCCCATCCCATGTGGAAATTTTGTAAAATATGCTTTTATTACTTTTCTACATCTTAAAGAGAGACTCTATCAAAATGTTAGCTTTGGCTTTGCTTTTTAGCGTTGATCGGACAATCAGTCAGTCGGGATTTATCTTTTTAGCTTAACGGTGAAGGAAAACATCGCGAGGAAACCTGCATACACCTGCGAAGAAATTCAATGGCGTGTGTGAAGTTCCCGATCCGCATTGGGCCCACGTGGGAACTACGATCCAAGCCCTCTCATTCTGAGAGGAGGCCTGTGCCCTGCAGTGGGACGTATATAGGCTGGGATGATGATGATGATATCAGCCAGAAGACGTCCAATGCTGGACAAAGGCCTCAAAAAGGCTCTAAAAGTTCCACATCGATCGGTCCTACGTTGCCCGCATTTAAGTGGTTTCTGCGACCTTTACCAAATCGTTGGTTCACCTTGTTGGGTCCTGACCTACGTCCCACTTCTTCTGGTTCGGGGTCCCCACTCTAAAACCTTACTGCCCATTGGGCTTACTGCCGATTGGGCGGCCTTTCTGTTCTACGACAAGAAAAAAAACACCTTTATATAAATGCGTATTATAGGTAACGCCACGAGAGTTGAGGCGAATAAAGTACTGATTGCAAAAAAGTAGTGAATGAATGAAATGAGCGAGTGAATGAAAATGTGAGTTATACGATCTTATGATGAAATAACTACGCAATACTATGCATATTTTAATTTTTCTTATTTCGTTTTCGTTTCTCATTATAATTTGAAACTGATAAGAAATATTCGCAACACAAAAGTGGTATTTTATAAATAGCGAAAAATATACTTATCTGATTTAAATAAAATAGATAAAAATATTTTATTTTCTGTTTTGTTGAAACTAAATATATTTTCCTAAATATTTTTGAACGAAATAAGTAGGTTAAAGAAAATTTTATTCAATCTTGTAATTCACTGTCAAGTCTGTTGATTTTGCTATCGGTACCGGCTTCGATGTTAAGAATCCCAATGAGTTAACACTTATAACTTCCACATCAAATATACATCGCCCCCTTAGATTAAATATAAAGGGTATTACAGTACCGCCACACTTTAGTAACGCAAGTCTGGTTCTCCTAACTCATCCGGAGGAGACAATCGGGAACTACTAGAAAACGTATTATTTGACTAAATATTTTATTGAATCAGGCGTTACTTTGCGGAAGTCCATACCAATGAACTGTAACAATTACTTTGCTCACGCGCGACCTTATAATAGTTACGTTTATGCAAGAAATGTGTGTTCATGCAGTTCCTCCACCTCCACACTGAACACACACAAATCACACAAATCCAATGATAGTTAACTATCATATTATTTTTGACGTCACTTTTTTATTATTTCATCAAACATGTCAAACTACTGCAACTGTTTTCTTTAAAAAATCAATAGGAGATTAAACAAACTCAACATTAGCTGAAGCATTCATATTAATGAGTCGGGTAGGGTTCAGATTTGCGTACATTTGCATGCGATTATGGCGCAGCTGCGCAGAATTTCTATTCACTCAGTTTCAGTACCAAAAACCTGGCGAATGTCACATATTTTATCTCGCTCTTGTGCATTACAAATAACACGCAAGTGCGAGACAATACAGTAGAAATGTTTTAAATGTCATGTAATAACGTACGGAATTACAGGCCCAGGTGGGGAATAACAGATCAACTGCCACTTTGTTCGATCCTTTTGGTTAGGGTTTTAGATTTAAGTAACTACCAAAATTGTTTTGAATTGAAAAAGCCGGTTGTCTGTAAATTTGGTTTATGGACGATAGTTTAACGTGACAACGTCATAATAAAACATTCAAAAACCAGGCGGTCAACCTTCCAAGTACTGACCTGACTGCGCCCGACGTTGCTTAACCTCGGTGATCGGACGAGAACCGGTGTTTTGTCAAATATCTTGAAAACGGTGCATCCTACGGCAAAATCAATGAAATTTTCATCCTCCCTTTGAAACCCGTATAACTCTACCCCCCTAATCAACCCCCCCACCCCAACTTGCAACAGCTGGCTTTCGCCGCTCTCTTGCAACTGGCCTTCGCTGCTCTATAGGTAGGTAGTAGGTAGGTGTCGGGGCATGTCCCGTACATGTACGTTACATTGCGTCATCCTTTTTCGTGTATGCAGCCGGCGTTCATCGATTTATTAGACGTTGTCACGTCAAAAAAGGAGATAGTTCAACAAGATCATAGAACGATGTATTTTTACCCCAGACGTTCATATAGCCACCCGAGCCGGTACGGCGAGGGTGGATAGACATGTCGAGGGGAAAATGGGTTTAAAGCTCGAGTTTTACACTCTGCTTTTCAATTCGATTGCAAGGAAATTAAGCAGCAACATTGGAAATAAAATTTACAAGCTCTTATTTTTCATGTTCAGGATTGTAGGTATATTATTTTCACCATTTAATTCAGAAATTTATACTTCCTGATTTTTTTACTTAATTTTACGGTTTTCGCGTTAAGTATCATTTTTTTATTTATTTTATTACTAAACTGTAAAAAAGCTCTGAGTAAAGGTCGATTCATATCTACAGACACCGAGCGTGTCAGATACGTGCCCTGGCAGACATAATATTCTTCTGTACAGTTCCTTAACGAATTCATATATATCGTAACTTGACCGAGCAGACAGCCGTGCAGGGTCGTGCCCGGCCAGTAAATATGTGTAAAGAATATTTTGTCGACGACGACGACGGCACGTGTCTGACACGCTCGGTGTCTCTAGATATAAATCGACCTTAAGCAGTATGATTTTAAATTACTGTAATAACTCTTTTATACTTTTTCTACTTCCATTTTTAGTTTCGCTTCCACTTCCGCGGAGGCGACGCTCTTCATCTCCGCAACCTCCACCTTCGCTAAGCAGGTCTCCGTTACCCCAGCTGAAACCATCAACAGAATGCCACGTGACTCTAATCCAATCATATGAAACAATCAACTCGGTAGCGTCGCGCTACAAAAAAATTAACACAATAGTACGCAGCAACACAAAGACAACAAAGAGGCTTTGTCACCACGGCGCCCCTTACATGGAAAATATAGTTTGAAAAAATTCTGGAACAGGTGAGGATTCCAAGTTATGTTCCTGGTAAAAATGTACTAATGTTATAAATGCGAGAATTTGTATGTGCATGCGTGTGTTTGTGACTCTTTCACACTAAAACAGATGGGCAGATATAATTAAGTTCTTTTGGAACACTCGAAGTTTTTACGCTAGGGAATGAGATGAAAACATTATTTTTTTTGGCCAGTCGTGTAATTAAAAAATATTGCCTCTAGTTTTCGAAAATATTTACCTATAATTAGACAATTTTAAGCCTTCGGCTTTGCACCCGTTGAGCTAAAAATACAGGCAAGTTATCCATCCTGTAGGGATTTTGGAAAAGCCCTTTTTAGCGTAACTCCGTGATCATAAAGGAATATGTCTGCCACGAGTTTCTAGTTCTAGTTAAGTAGCTCTCTGTGTTGTCTCTCAACCAGTCAGTAACGTTAGATTTTTTATCGGTAAAGATTTTCTCCCGAAGCAACTTGCAAAATTGACGTTTAATTTCATTTGACCCTTTTAATAAGTAGCTGGATGTTTTTGCTTTTTAGGGTTCCGTATCCAAAGGGTAATAAGGGTTCCTAGTTGACTACGGAACCCTAAAAACGGAAACCCTATTACGAGGCTCCGCTGTCCTTCCGTCTGTCCGCCCGTCTGTCTGTCTGTCCGTCTATCACCAGGCTGTATCTCGGGTACCGTGATAGCTAGAGAGTTGAAATTTTCACAGATGATGTATTTCGGTTGCCGTTATAACAACAAATACTAAAAAATGGAATAAAATAAATATTTAAGGGGGCTCCCATACAACAAACGTGATTTTTATAGATAATTGTACGGAAAGCCTTCGTGCGCGAGTCCGACTCGCACTTGTCTGTCTGGTTTTTCAATAAAAAGACTCGTCAAGATAATTTACCTTATTTACGCCTTATTGAGATGGTGCGAAAATATCATCATCATCATCATCATTATCCCAGTCTGTTTACGGTTTCATCACCAGCAGCAGTATAGCGCAAGTTGAAAATATTTTTTGCACGCACTTTCGAGTGCAATGTTTGTCTAAGACACCAAGATCAAGTGAGCGCAATACGTATAATACGTATTGTTGAGTCTTTTCAAAGAAAAGTTTATTTCATAAAACAAGTTTCAAACTTTCAACGATAAAACTTCTCGATGAACAGCGTTAGTTAGCGTATCCGTCAGTTAATCTCAGGGTTAAATCAAAGGCAGACGAAGATAGCGGGTTCATTAGTTTAGAGATCAGATACGGACACCTTCACCTGAAGGGTTAGGTAAAGCTACGCCTTAGGCACAGCGCAGCGACAAATAGAAAGTAATACATTACAAGAGGTACGAAGAGTGAGAATGTCTTTACGGACTGCTGAATTCTCTAGTGATGATTGTCGTTTTATAATATAGGTAGATTAAAAGGTGTTTTCCCGTGGGAATTAGATGTTTCCCCGTAGTAAAAAGTATCTAATGTCACGCTACAGACCTTAAACTATGACCATACAAAAAAACACGGCAATCCGTCACTCAGTTTCGACGTGAAACAAGGACAAACAAACACACTTTCATATTTATAATGGGATTAGTATGGATTCTTAGCTTTTCTGTTGAGCGAGTTTTACGTAGATGACTACTTAATTTCGCTGAAAGGCCAAATGTCAGGATGCTATAGTCTACTTTGGAACTTGCGATTGTTGTCACATGCTTGCCATTTATATAGTACATTTTCGCCGTGCTGGCTCCAATTAAGTGTCAAAGTCCGAGCCCTCTCATAACAAAAACAAAAAGTCTCTTAACAAAAAGTTACATAAGGCATTAAAAATAATAATTTAAGAGATTTCCTGTCAGCTGGCACATCCAAAACTTTTCGAGATGACGCAAACGAACATTTGCGTTCAAATAACATCAAATATGACAACAACACTGGTTAATTAATAGCCATGAAAACGCATATAGTGTGACAGGTCAGTGAATTCATTTAAAGTCTGAAATCGCCAAGCTGATGGCACAATGTGACCTTATTATGAAGAAGGGGAGATAATTTATCTTTCCTCGTTGGTGCCCAATTTATGGCTACTGGAGAGGGTCTCGTAAACAGTGGGAAAGAAATTATAACCGAAATAAACGGCAATCGACTTACAAGTCGAAGGCGTAAAATATAGTCTTGGGCAGGATTTTGTTTACCACATTCAATATTGAAATGTTTTTGAATGTTTGTTTTATTTGTAACTGGCTTTTACTCGCAGTTATGGCTCGGCCACGACTTCGCGCGTTTTGCGGCGCGGCGAGCGTTTTATCAGTTTATTGCGTGTGCCGCCAGGTAACCACTGCACGGCGAGCGCCTCGGCCGCGCAATGAACACAGAAAACGCTCGCCGCGCCGCTAAACGCGAATTATTTGTATTGACCTTAAAAGGAAACAACATCAATAATTTCATATTTTTTTTATGCAGGCACATCAAATTTTAACTCAATCGGACATTAGGAAGTGTATAAGAATTGACGTGAAATGTGTGTGTTTTTTACTTAATTACAAAAGCTAATAAAAGGGTGTTGATTTCAACTTTGTGGGTGTTGAGTATAATTCAGAGAATTCCATTTACTTAATACATTGACTTAACTTTAGTTGCGAAGGTTTAGCTATCTAACCCACATAAATCTGGATTAAAAATGTAAATTATAGATTCGAGGTAGTTAGGTCATTTATCCTGGCTGGCAAGGGGTTCCCTCCGAAACTATACATCTGTTATATAATAATATGACTTACCTTTTAGTTACTTAGCACAACATACCTTATCCAAAGAAACTAAGAGACACTTGAATTAAATAGCTAAAATGAAAATACCAACAGTAATAAATACCATGTAACATTCCTTGTTTAGGGAAAAGAAAGGGATTTTTTAATACAATACTATCACAATAGAAAAACTTTTTGTTTAGTTAAAGGTATAAAGACAATAAAATCTGCCTAATGTCAGTCGGACACGCATACCGAGGGTTCCGTTAAAATTTAAAGGTATATCGAAACATGCGCTATTACACGGCCGTATCTATAAAAATCCATGTTGGCCCTGCTCCTAAGCAAAATATACTTAACTTGGGGTTTATCTTGGTTACTCCTTCATGTTTTTTTTGTTATTAGGGTTCCGTACCTCAAAAGGAAAAACGGAACCCTTATAGGATCACTTTGTTGTCCGTCTGTCAACACCCTTTTTCTCAGGAACGCGTTTAGGTATCAAGCTGAAATTTATATCAAATACCTACTCAAGTCTACTGTCCCTTAGAGCTGTGAAAAAATCAAACTTCTAAACCAACGCAATCAACATATACAGCCGTTTATGCCGCATATCAAATTTCCGCAAATTTTCGAATCTCGCAAGGGAATCAAAACCTACTAGGGTACTTCCCGTGAACTCAGAATCTTGAAATTTGGTACGAAACAAGGTCTTAATAAAAAACTGTATCAGACAGAATCTTTTGCCATTTCTACAAAAAAGTGTCCACGAAAGTGATTCGGAACAAACGCTCGAATAATGACCCTGAAATTAATAAAAAAATCGATGATATAAAACATTTTACAGAGGTATTCAGTCAAGCTAACCATCTCTTGAAAATATTCAGTATTCATTTTGAAATATCTCGTAGTAATGGCAGGTCTATTCGGCTGTGTCCTGATTTTAATTAAATATTGTCATTTATTCTAATGTCAAAGTTAATTGCTTCAATATAATATTTACTGTCTACTTGGAACGTCTTGTAACATAATTGAAATAATAAACTCTTGCCGTTCGAGCAATTTGTTAGAATATTACTGTTTTCCTTCAATTACCTAACGAATTCGGGAATTAAATGGACGTAACTTTATAGTATCATTTTTTGACTACTACAATTTATCATTTTGTACAGAAAATATTTATAATCTACATACATTCTATCTGTTTTGGATGTCCTTATTGTAGAAATTCAACATTCTTAAATTAAATTATCAAAACGCTACCACAAAACCGACTGAATTTTGTTTGAAGCGCATTTATGCGTGGGATCTGCGCGTCGTCATCGCGTTTGAAGCTGCGTATTGTTCGACCGCGGAAAACCTGTTTTGGCATGTTCCAGCGCGTCAATATTCGAGTTGCCTCGCGCGGCGGCTCAGTATCCATAGTAAAGTTGCCACGATTGATTTGATTTGCTTTGGCCGTATACCGAATACCGAATATTCGGCAACGCTGCCTGCCGAAGCTCCGAATATTCGGCCGCCGAATATTTGGCACAAAATACATGCTTGTCGACAGCGTAAACAAGAATAAGACAAGTCGCAACCTGTCTCCCTCGTTTCGGTGCATACGGGAGCGCGGGCGAGTATTTGACTGTCGCCTAGATCGGATGGCTGATCCGTACAAGTGGTGGTCAGCAAACGAAAAACAATACCCAAACCACTCGAAATTTGGTAAAGTTTATCTTTCGTCTCCTGGGAGTAGCGTGTAATGAGAGGTTATTTTCTGAAGCTGGTACCATTTACGACGAAAAGCTAAAAAGCTTGTTTTTATCCATCACAAATTACCACTAATCAATTTTACTTCCTAAAGTATTGTAATTTGGTAATGAATACATACATAGGTATTCTTGAGTATTAAGACGTGTCTTTTTTTCATGATTTGGTATTCGGTATTCGGCCGAATACCGAATACCAAAAAAAGTGGCTGAATAGGCCGAATACCGAATAGTAGCCGAATATTCGTGGCATCTCTAATCATAAGTGCGCGGCTGCCGCGCGACCCAATGTTCGATGGTTTGCCGCGCGAAGTCGATACGAAGCTTTAAATACGCCGTGTGCTTTTAGTTAGGCTCTTAATTAATTAATTTAGGCTTTAAATTGCGGAAGTCCTATCAGTGAATTTTCAACCTATCATCTTGCTTCTCCGCAACCATAAAGTGAAACAGCTGAGTTGTGTGTCCCGTATATTTTTTATGCAAAATCCCGCCCTCCCCAACTACCACACAAATTAGTTAAATGTCACGCTGACCTAAATACCGCAAACGGACAGACAGACGTAGCTCTTTTCCACGTATGGTAGTAGAGTAGCAAAGTAAAAGGAATTATAGATTTGTAATGGTCATTTTTTTTGTTTATAGTATTGCGACTGTGGTGAAGGACATTGTGAGGAGACCGGCACCCATCTGCAAAAGAATTTAATGGTGTGTGTGAAATTTCCAATTTGCACTGGACCTGCCTGGGAATTACAGTCCTAGTCCTCTCAGTCTAAGAGGAGAGCTGTGTAGCAGTGGAACGTTTATACAGACGACCAGATGGCCTAGTGGTTAGAGAACCTGACTACGAAGCTTGAGGTCCCGGGTTGGATTCCCCTGTCGGGGCAGATATTTGTATGAAAAATACGAATGTTTGTTCTCGGGTCTTGGGTGTTTAATATGTATTTAAGTATGTATCTATCTATATAAGTATGTTTATCCGTTGCTTAGTACCCATAACACAAGCTTTGTTAAGCTTACTTTGGGACTAGGTCAATTGGTGTGAATTGTCCCATGATATTTATTATATTTATATATACAAGAGATGATTGCGACGGTGATGAACAAAATTGTGTAAAGAAGAGGGTACAAAAGGACTAAACAATGCAAAAGATATATATTTCTATGAAAATCTTCTACATATTTCTACATTATTTTCACAGTGAAATAGCAGCCATTCGTTTTTCGCCATTCTGTAATGCAGTATGCTACCCGGTGCAGTTGTAAAACAACACTTTTACTTTGTTCCAAATCTGTAATATTTTAGAAATGTAGCATTTTGTATGCTACTAAGTGTTGAAGTGCTTTGGCACGAGCAAACGGTAAGTTTTATCTATACTAATAAAACAGAGGTGAACTTTGTTTGAGTTTTCGTGTGTATTAATATTTATCTAGAACTTATTGGATTTTAGACCTCATTTTCCATTTTTACTAGAGTGATTATGGTCAAACAAAAGCCGGTTTTCCGTAAAAAATACAAAAGAACGATTTATAAAAAAAATTTTGAAGGCTACTTTCTTCATCAGGAAAATGCGACATTCCGAAAAGAAATAGATGATTTTGTTGCAAATAACATTTATTTTTGAGTAAAATCAAATTATTTTGTTATAGTAGCCTATTTTCGTTTTGTATATATCGTACCAAAACCGGGCAAAACCTCTTCTTTTTTCCACCCTTTCTTTATCCTTCGCAAAATCTTGCCAAAATGGTCCAAATCCTCGCGCTATTTCCGTTTTGACTTACCCCTGGTCCGAAGCCTGTCGCTTGGAATCCAATCAGTGGCGATTTTTGTCAAGCAATCTGGGAGCATTTGACAGACATATCCCCCTCAGATCAAGACATTATTATTGACAAAATACAAAATACAGGTTTACAGATAGATCTGTGTTCAAAACTCGTATTGCTGACGTGGTGGGGTGCGCCTTGCGCCTTGATATAACAACATTTGATATAACTGTAACATTTGGTATAATGCTACATTTGATATAATGCGATTTACTCAAAAAGTAAACTTCGGAGGATTGATATTAATTCTATTTGATATGCATTAGTTTAGTTTAGGTTAGTTTATTTTATAAAAGAATCGTAGAATGTTTACTTCTCCAGTAAATCGAATTATGTCAAATGTAGCATTATACCAAATGTTACAATTATATCAAATGTTGTTATATCTATCATTACACACCCGACGTGGTGTAAAGTCGGCAAAGTTAAAGTGAGATTAAGTTGGGCACGTTTGTCAAATGAACCGAGAATATTAGACCAAAGTTGACACAGAATGGGTCACCAGAAATGGATTTCGTAATAGAGACAGATCGAAGCAGAGATGGAAGGACGATTTAGATCCTTAATTATCCTGTGGGATGGTAACCTAAATGGTTTGGGTGACATCAGTACCTAAATGGCAAAGGTTGTGTGTGTACACTGCTAAGTATTCAATGCGAAGACATACCTAACCCACGCTTGTCTCTTTCCGAGTAACCTATCGAAAATGTTAACTTTACACTATTGCTTGGCAATGGAAATTCGAAACATTCATAAGACACTGACTGCTTTTCCAAACACCTTATATGGACACGTATAAAAATAATACCCCGAAAGCGCCAAAAGCCTACAAAGAAGGTAAGTCGTCCGTTTAGTGGATTTACGCAGTCGGCGCGGAAGGGTGCAGTTTAATCTTGTGTTAAGGACTGGTGTTATCGCATCCAACGGGCCGTTTTACTCCATTAATTTTTAGAACCGGCTACGTAAGTGATGTCGGGCTGGAATAAGAGTTGACCGAATTTAGGCACGCCTTTTTAGCCATGGAGCACGTGAAAGGACAATTTCTGCTCCATTTCTTCCGACGTTTCATGGCGCCATTCGTGCCAATGATGCTTTAGTCCACAGTGATGGGAGACGATCGTGTTTGGAAAAGTAACTGCAATAGGCGTTTTTATTTTATTTTAAATAAACTGATGAAAAATGCAGATGAGGCCAAGGCTGTATCTCACTGGTTCAGTTTTTAACGACTTTCTTATAATGGTATTTCATGTCGTTTTTATTCCTATTTACCTATCTATAAATGAGTAAAAGAACGAACTGATTGACTGATAGCCCACACACCGCTTAAATCTCTAGAGACAAATTTGAATTTTGAGTACAATAATTTAGGTTAAGGAACTAGATATTTTTTATTCTTTTAATAATATTAAGCTGTCTTTTTGAAGAATGCATTTGTTTTACCAGTTCACAGTAAAAACTCAATGGTTCGAAAATAGCATCTCTAAGACAAAGCTGGATTCGAGTCTGGGCTCGTATCTACAAGTTTGTAGGGGTGCATAAGTGCGTAACATCAATTTGCTATGTGAGCCTTATAATGAAGGAAATTATCGCGAGGAGACCTAGACATGACCTGACCCTGACCCCCTGAGACCTGGGCGTATTTAATACATTTAGGGGCTGTTTCACCACTTTTTTTAAAGTTCGGATTAGCTTAATCATAACCTTATTTGACAGATGGACTGAAAATTTCTTTTTCACCAGTCTTGATTAGCACTAAGTGACGGACAAACTGTTTTTTAATTTGACCATTAGATCAGGTGGCATTTAGCATTTTTATCCGTCACATAACTTTTTAATTACTCAGATAATTTTTTTGTGGTCATGGTTGGAGATCCTTTCAGCCAGTTTCAGAAAAATAAATCAAAGTATTTTTTATTTTTTAAAGAAAGAAGTCATGCTAAATTGCAAAAGAGGGTTTAAATATAAAGATTTTAATAAAAAAATATAGGTACGCGTTTAGCATGTAAAAATAAATCCAAAATTTCGTAATATTTTTTAATTACAGACTTTTTTTCAGTGGCACAATCGTTTGTTCTACGTGAACTTGTACATCGCCATTAAAAAAGAGTTAATCTGTCAAATGGTTTGGCGCCACTTTTAGATTCGTTTTGCGTGATTTTATTTTTCTTTGTTATTGTTAACAAAGTATCGTAAATAAATACCGTTTTTGGATTAATTATAATGAACTAAAACAATTACTTTGCTCACCCGCGACCTTACAATAGTTACGTTTATGCAAGAAATGTGCGTTCATGCAGTTCCTCCACCTCCACACTGTACGAACACACACAAATCACATAAACCCAACCATCACCACCACCAAGCTACACTGACGCGTTTCGAACTCAACCAGAGCTCATCTTCAGAGTTACCACAACCGTATGCTATGCTACCAAATGTTAAACTAACAAACCAAAACAAATGTTTTAACTTGTCACTGTAACTTCTCAAGTACCCACTTTATTTTTCTTATTCTCAAACTACCCCACAAAAATTAACTTTTATTGACATATTATAAAACTACCTTGAATTTTTTGTTTATTTATTTATAAGGCATATTTAATTAATACTAACTGTTCAAATTCGACCCAAGCCGCAGTAAAGGAGAAGATACTAAATTTACCTGTTCATTAATAATAGACCCCATAGTGTTGTACCTAATTATTTCCATGCATTCCAGAGCATCCAGACGCAACCCCTTGCCGCAATAATGTAACACTTCATAAGAATCTGAATCTAACAATGAATGATTTGATTCCAACAAATGTTTTGCAAAATTCGATCTATCTGGATGCTCATTCCTATATGCCGAAACATGCTCTTTAAATCTAGTATTAAAACTTCGGCCTGTCTGTCCTACGTATATCCCATTGCAGTCATTACAAGTAAGCTTGTATACCCCCGATCTAGTTCCCTTATCTACCTGTTCTGTGTGGTTACATAGCCTAGAGTTCATTCATTGTTAGATTCAGATTCTTATGAAGTGTTACATTATTGCGGCAAGGGGTTGCGTCTGGATGCTCTGGAATGCATGGAAATAATTAGGTACAACACTATGGGGTCTATTATTAATGAACAGGTAAATTTAGTATCTTCTCCTTTACTGCGGCTTGGGTCGAATTTGAACAGTTAGTATTAATTAAATATGCCTTATAAATAAATAAACAAAAAATTCAAGGTAGTTTTATAATATGTCAATAAAAGTTAATTTTTGTGGGGTAGTTTGAGAATAAGAAAAATAAAGTGGGTACTTGAGAAGTTACAGTGACAAGTTAAAACATTTGTTTTGGTTTGTTAGTTTAACATTTGGTAGCATAGCATACGGTTGTGGTAACTCTGAAGATGAGCTCTGGTTGAGTTCGAAACGCGTCAGTGTAGCTTGGTGGTGGTGATGGTTGGGTTTATGTGATTTGTGTGTGTTCGTACAGTGTGGAGGTGGAGGAACTGCATGAACGCACATTTCTTGCATAAACGTAACTATTGTAAGGTCGCGGGTGAGCAAAGTAATTGTTTTAGTTCATTAATATGGACCTCCGCAAAGTAACGCCTGATTCAATAAATTATTAATTATAATGTTACACCATTCGTTTATGCAAAAAAATTGATGTATTTAAAAATTACATAGTTTACGATTTCTTTTGCTTTAATAATGAGCGTCTCTTTGAACCAAAGTGTGCAAACAGGAACGCGTGATCGTGAAATGCGACGTTGCCATTCCGACTTTTTGTTAAACTGACGATTAGTTAAGTGGTACTTAGTTTGCACAGGACCGGAGTGGTGAAACTGAAAAAAAACTAGCCGACAGATTTGTCCAGTACTTAGTTTATTCACTGGTTACGTGACCAGTAGTTTGACAATAAGGTGGTGAAACACCCCCTTAGAATAAGAGCAAAAACATTTTCAAGTTCAGATACCAACGTTCCCTAATCTAAACAATGTGATTTACTGAACCGTATTCGCTTTTAACCATTCAAACATCGTTCGGGTTTGGGTCAAACGGACACAAATGAAAGTACATAAAGTTCACTTAACAATTTAACGCACAAAACCTTAATAAAAAAACTTCGAGCACATCCCAGAAACATAGCGAAAATAGTAATTTAATAAGGGAAAAGTTTTCCGGAACAGAATCATGATTTAATTAACCGATATTCCCACCTGTTCAAGATTTCACCATTTACCGGCCTTTCCGCTCACGCGCGGGCCGGTGGTAACAAGACGGTGATTAAAGTAACGACAGCTTAATTTCTGCATTGTGCTATCAATCAACATTCAACATGTCGAGCGATGCTTTGTTTAAGATTAGAACGGCTCCATCTCTTCCCGTAGGTTTTGTTAAAGCAACTAAGATGTGATGTGAGAAACGGGTAGCAGCCATTTTTATTGCCAACTAATTTTACTTGTAATATATTTCATTGTATTAATACAGATATAACAATTATGTATATCAGTCCCTGATGCTTTATGATGGCCCACAATCATAATGTAATGATTAGTATAGTATAAATCTTCCCAGGTGAATTTTTCGCTTCGAGCCATTACATTAAATTTGAACCTTAATACTATGACGATACCGTTTGTGTTTGAAAGATAGGGCTCGAAGCGAAAAAATCACCTGGGAAGATTTATACTATACGCGTTTTTGTATCTTGCATCGGAGTGTTTAAGTCAAAGGGATCCTAACTAAATACAGTCTCAAGAAAAAAATATCTCACAGAAAATCTCTCCTTCATTTAAAAACGAGGAAAACCCCCAAATGACCGGAATAGGAGAGAAAGAAGATTTTCGAAATTGACATAATTATATTTCGCACACCTAGATCAAAACAGAGTCAACTCAAAATAATTATACCATTTTAATTTAGACCTTTCAGAAATTATCTTAAGTCTAAATTAAAATGGTGCATTATTTAGAGTTGCATGCTATTTTTATAAAGGAGTGCGATTTAATAATTTCAAATATTTGTACGAAACGCAATCAACCAACAAGCTTCATCAGAGTATCGTGCAACCGGCTCTCGGACCCGTCCGGTAAATAAAAGTTGCCAAATTAGTTTGCTCCTCTTTTAACAGCGGCTACGAAATTGCTTTTTATTCACATTTTGTATTGCACACTGTTTAATCATAGCTGCGGCTATGCATAGTTATACCAACTTTACACGTGCAACGTCAAACTTTATACTAAAGTCTTGCATCTTTAAAATATCACTTATACGTGACTTTGCTCGCGGGAACCATCGAATCGAGCAAAAACGATTAAAACATGACCTGTACCAGTACTTTCCGACGCGGAATTAAAGGCCTGATAAATTAAATTCTCATGTTAATGCCACAAGGGTCTGAATTATCAGGTCGTGCTTTACTTTCGTACATTTGGGGTCGACAAAATAGGATAGTGTTTTAACCGAACACGTAGGTATCGAGAAAGTGAAATGCTGAGATTTCGCTAAATCTTCGAAGAATTTTATAAAAATTTTAAGGGAATTTCCATGAATTCCATGGCAGTTTTTTATTTTCGTAGCCTGAAGTGCACCCTAGACTTTGCGGTTGACATTTAGGGGGTTACGTATCAAAATATATAAAATTAAAAACCTAACGTAAAATAACCTACGTTCAAAATACCTAAAATCTAAATACCTAATGATTTTTTCACTTATATTCAAAATACCGAAAGCTTAAAATGCCTACGTATTACAATGTCTAAAATTAAAAAACCTAACATAAAATAACTACGTTCAAAATACCTAAAATCTAAATACCTAATGATTTTTTCACTTATATTTTAAATACCGAAAGCTTTTGTATATCCTAAACGGTATCTCGCTGGCAGCGAGCGAGCGAAGCGAGCGAGCAAGACTTTTTAAGGCAGAAGCGACTCGGATAGGTTAGGTTCAGAAGGCTAAGGCGGGAGCGAAGCGTAGCGTAGCTCCCGCCTTAGCCTTCGATGTTAGGTATTTGTTTTGTAACAGCACAGAAAATGATTATTTCCATTAGGTATTATTGTCTTTAACATTATGAAATGTACCTAAATGTAAATTATATACCAAATTTTATCAAACAAATTAGATTTTCACGTGATAATAAAAAAAATAACTAATACCAAAGGCTAATAATGCGGGAGCTTCGCTCCGCTACGCTCCCGCATTAGCCTTTGAACCTAACCATTCCGAGTCGCTTCCGCCACAAAATAAAAAAGAACAGAAGTAAATCTACATACAAAGTGCGCTCGAGCAACGCACACATAGACACTGTTCACAGACACGATATCTCGGATCAGTTCGGATCAGTCCGAGCGCGATTGCCATCCGCGTGAGGCGCGCGCTGTAGTCGCGCGTCTGTGGAATTTTTCGAGGCGCGCGCTGTGGTCGCGCGTACATACCTATTTATTTTGTGTCGCACGTCTGTGGAATTTTTCGATTGCAATAATGGAGCAACAAAAAAAGGGTTATTATAACTGTTCAGTGGACGGTTGTTTAAATTCAACCCTAAACGGTGAATGGTCGTTTTTTAAGCTACCAGTGATTTCAGAGAGATAAGTTTAGTAGGTATCTGCTTGTATTTCGATGGTTCATTATAACGTTACATAGAATAGTTAGGTAGATAGGTAAGCACCTCGCCCCGACTCCCAAAGTAATAAATTAATAATCGTTTCCTATTTTGAATCAGTAGAAACGAAGTAAGTACCTAACTACTAGGGGCGTTCAATAAAAAGTGAGAATGAGTATGTTATAAACAACTTTTACTAAATGTCATTTTATTTTTCGACATAGTCACCTTTTAGCATAATAAACTTAGTATATCTTTTTTCTAAACTTAAAATTCCATTTTTAAAAAAGGTCTCATCTTGAGTACTTAAAAAATCTTGTACTGCAGCGACTACCGCGTCGTCGTCTTCAAATTTCTGGCCTCTCAGGTGTTGTTTCAATCTCGGAAATAGGTAGAAATCACTGGGAGCGAGATCTGGTGAATACGGAGGATGCTTAAGGATATCGAACCCAGCATCACGAATTGCAGCCATTGCAACGGCGGACTTGTGTGCCGGGGCATTGTCCTGGTGGAACAGCACAACTTTCGAGAGTTTACCTCGCCGTTTTTCGCGGTTCTCATTGCGCAATGTTGCTATTTGTTTGGCGTATAATGTGCCCGTAATAGTGGCTCCATGCTCGAGATACTCAATCATTAATACCCCTTTAGCATCCCAAAAAACAGAGCCCATGACCTTACCGGCAGATGGGCTCACCTTGAATTTCTTCGGAGTTGGAGACGATGGCCTTTTCCATGTCATAGACTGCAGTTTCGTTTCTGGGTCGTAATGATGGAGCCATGTTTCGTCCATTGTTATAAATCGCGCCAAAAAAAGTTCCCGGTCTTGCTGCATCAGGTTCAAAGCTTCTTGACAAATCTCTAGTCTAGTTTGTTTTTGCGTGTCAGTAAGCATTCTTGGTACCCAACGCGCAGATACCTTTTTCATACCCAAGCGTTCATGTAAATATTATGCACGCTCCCCGTTGAAATCTTTACATTTTCAGCAATAAAACGAACCGTGACACGACGATCCGCCAAAACTGAGTTTTCGACTTTTTTCTCAATTTCTTCAGTTACTGCTGTAGTAGGGCGCCCGGAGCGGGGTTCGTCCATTGCCGATGTTCTTCCACGTCTAAATTCGGCGCACCAACGTGCGACTGTCGAATACGGAGGAGCATTAGACCCTAAAGAGTCCCGCAAATCCAAATTGACTTGGTCCGTAGAAAAATTTTTCAAACACAAGTATTTGATAACGGCGCGCAGTTCAATTTTCTCCATTTTAGCTAACGTACTCAATAGCATTGCAAAGAAATTACCGTATATTTTTTTAAACAAAAGACAGTTAGTTTTTTTTCATAGCAATCAGCTAGATAGGTTAGCTTTACCGGCCAGTATTTAATTTCGTAATATTAAAAGAGTTTGCATCTCATTCTCACTTTATATTGAACGCCCCTGGTACATTTTTGTAAGGTAAATTCACGCCACTAATATTACGTAAGTTGAAAACATGTTTTTTTGTTTGTATATATATTGTGTTGTTTTTAGTATCATTAGATAGGTTTAGGTCTAAAACCGATAGACAATGGAAATTGTGTAACTAGGATAATCCGTTTAGAAGTTATTAGGGATTTTCGATAGTGAAAATTGACAAACGCTAAATTTTGTAGGTAGGTATTTTAATTATTATTATTATTTTATATTACCATTCTTCCCGTTTGAATATCAACAATAAATCAAACAACTAGATACGAGTGCCACTATCACGATAAGTTTTATATGCATATGCCATAATTGACAACCCTAGAGCGACCGCCGAGCGTAGGTATGAAAAGTGAAGTACATACACTTTCTAAAAAAGCGTAACGATAGAATAATAGATCCATTACTTTTGTCTAGTCTCTATTAAAAAAAAGTTATGACGTAAATTTGACGTTAAGGATGTTATCAAATTTAAAATTATGACAGCTCTTTTTTCTAGTGAAAAGGGTAAAGGAAACATATTATTATCTATTCTGTGGCACTATTTGTAAGTACATCTATGTTTTTAAATTTGTTGTATTTTTTTAAATATGGAGAAATAGATTATAATAAATATTTTTCCGCGTTCAGGAGGCGAAACTCTTTCGATTCCTGCAGTAATTTTCAGGTTTTAAAAAAATGAATGGTTATCAATTGTGGCATATTAGTCAAAAAATACTTTGTAATTTCATGCTGCTTTATTGATTTTAAACAGGACAAAATACAAAAGCACTTCGCCCACAAAGCTTTATCCTCATTTTTTTT
This sequence comes from Archips crataeganus, assembly GCA_947859365.1. Classification (NCBI taxonomy): domain Eukaryota; kingdom Metazoa; phylum Arthropoda; class Insecta; order Lepidoptera; family Tortricidae; genus Archips; species Archips crataeganus. Next base: position 17,735,699 of record OX402055.1, read on the forward strand.
CCTTTTATCATTATTGGACTCATAATGTCTAGAGAAGTGTAAAACATGTCTCCATGGTCACGACTTAGTCAAGGAAAAACATGAGAATGCCAATTCCAAGAAAATTCCACGAATTAAAACACAAGGACCGAACCATTCAAAGAATTGAGTAGGTAGACTACTTAATATTTTTTCCTTACTACTGCTTTAATAAAATGTTTTAGGTTATTTACTAAAATTAAATTTAAATCAACACCCCTCTTTTTGTGTTTGGGGTTAAAAAATAAGTAAAATCCTGGAATTTCTATGGCCATATCTGATGGGTTATGGACGGCCGCGGGCAAAATTAAAGGCTAGTGTCACATATATCACAGTCCTACAAAACGAAATGGAAACTGCCCATTTTCCCCCAGAAGCAAGGAGCAGCCCGATCGTAAGAAAAACGCCCTACTAAATCTGCAGGACAAACAGACAACATTAACCCGATAAGAGCTGATAAGTAAGTTTTATAGGCGCGGACCTGAGGATCGCCTGTTCTTTATTGACCATCCATAAATCTAAGTGTTGTTTCGTTACTGTTTTGCTGTGAATGTGTTTGTACATAAAAAAAAAACTATATACTTTTTTAGCGAACCATTGGTCCGTCTGTCATAGGTAACCAGTGATCGGTTTTTTGGATTAGTATGGATATATGGATATGGAATACAGATATGGACAGATATGGAATAGTAGGATAGATTTTGGGTTAGTTAGTATGGTTATGCCCCGGGAATCCGGGCTTTATGTTGTTAGAAAAGTCAAAAAAATACAATGTGTTTATTTTACTACACTTTAAAACATCTAAGTAGCTGATAGACGGGTACTTACTCTCCGTTCTTTTGTCTAAATCGAACAGTTTCATCCTTAGGGAAAGAATTAGGTTTTCGCGGCATGCCAACTAGTATGTAACACTGCCTTACGGTCTAGTACTCCCCGAGAATATTTAAATCATACGCGAATTAAAAGTTCAATTAGAGTAAGCCACAGTTGTCGTAAAAGATAATCTCAGAGTCCATGAAACAAGTCGATGAAATGAAAATTGAACCATAAATCATAGTGTGCGAACATAACATGGATACTTATTTACTGGATCGCCTTTGAGCTATAAGATCTATGTATTTGCACTTATACGATAACCTGTGACCTAATATTATAGTATTAATTATTCAGCTAATACCTATTTATTTATGCAATCCTTAGAAGCAAATAATTAGAACTGAAATCCAGAGAAAATAATGAAATGTCAATGTCAAGATTTTGATGTATTTTTTCCATGATAAATAGAAAAAGATACTTCATACTTCATACTTAACTTGTAAAAGTTGGCCTAGTAGCGCCATCTCTTGGTCCAGGTGAGCGGGTAGCTCCGAAGGAGTGTTGAAGTCTCTCGGTAGAGGGCATAACATAGATGCACTTAATCACTGCCTAAATGTGATTATAACAGACTGAAGTGTACGATGTATGGGAAAGATTCGTCGCTAACTTCTAGACCAGTGGTGGTGTAGGGGTAAGCACGCAGCACGGAACGCTGAGGACCTGAGTTCGATTCCCAGCATTGGTCTTTTTTCTGGGGTTTTTTCTGTGCATCTATATTTCAGTTTGTATTTAGTTTGAAATATATGGTTTCACGGGATGACCGTAAAAGTAATAAAAAAATGAAGTTGAAGAAAATAAAAAAATAAATAGAAAAAGATACTTCATACTTAACTTGTAAAAGTTGGCCTAGTAGCGCCATCTCTTGGTCCAGGTGAGCGGGTAGCTCCGAAGGAGTGTTGAAGTCTCTCGGTAGAGGGCATAACATAGATGCGCTTTATCACTGCCTAAATGTGATTATAACAGACTGAAGTGTACGATGTATGGGAAAGATTCGTCGCTAACTTCTAGACCAGTGGTGGTGTAGGGGTAAGCACGCAGCACGGAACGCTGAGGACCTGGGTTCGATTCCCAGCATTGGTCTTTTTTCTGGGGTTTTTTCTGTGCATCTATATTTCAGTTTGTATTTAGTTTGAAATATATGGTTTCACGGGATGACCGTAAAAGTAATAAAAAAATGAAGTTGAAGAAAATAAAAAAATAAATAGAAAAAGATATTTCATACTTAACTTGTAAAAGTTGGCCTAGTAGCGCCATCTCTTGGTCCAGGTGAGCGGGTAGCTCCGAAGGAGTGTTGAAGTCTCTCGGTAGAGGGCATAACATAGATGCGCTTTATCACTGCCTAAATGTGATTATAACAGACTGAAGTGTACGATGTATGGGAAAGATTCGTCGCTAACTTCTAGACCAGTGGTGGTGTAGGGGTAAGCACGCAGCACGGAACGCTGAGGACCTGGGTTCGATTCCCAGCATTGGTCTTTTTTCTGGGGTTTTTTCTGTGCATCTATATTTCAGTTTGTATTTAGTTTGAAATTATGGTTTCACGGGATGACCGTAAAAGTAATAAAAAAATGAAGTTGAAGAAAATAAAAAAATAAATAGAAAAAGATACTTCATACTTTACTTGTAGTTTTGGAAATCTAACATATTATTATTAAAACACTTTAGTTTTAGAATTAACAAAAAAAAAATCGAGTGCCTACCTAAATCAAATTTCACCCATTTTTATTAGTGTTTAGATTAATATAGATGTGATATAGCTGTATGGTTTTAATGACAAACAAAATAATTATAGTCAGTATAAAAGCAGGTACCAATTAAAAATGCAATTTTTAAGAAAAAAAATATCTTCTTGTGTCATTTTCATGTCAAAACTATTTAGTTTCACTTCACTTATTTCAGCACAGTTAAATGAAGCAAACCAACTCATTTAAAAAGCCTCTGTACGAACAGCAACTTCATAACGGAACAAACTACGTTTTAGCACAAAGACGCGAAACGTTGCATGGTTTCGAAGCGATGGAAGTTTGAAAGAAATTAGTGGGATATACTGAATAAATGGGGCTTGTATGCTGCCGCCCGTGGCTTAAATCTCGTCAAGAATATTATAACGAAAATATACCAGCCAAGTACACGTCGTGCCAGACTTATTGGTAGGGTTCCGTACTAATATACGGCAAACATTAAATAATAGGTGTTGCCCGCAACTCCGTCTGTGAAGAATTTATTCATCGCTATCCCGCGGGTTCTATGGAATTTTCCTGGACAAAAGTATTAATCCAGCTAATAAACTATCTGTGTGCTAAATTTAATCAGAATCCTTTAAACCGTTTTAGCGTGAAAGAGTGACAAACATCCACACATCCATCCATCCATAAAAACTTTCACGTTTACCTCTGTAATATTAGTGGAATAAGATTTAAGTTTTGATCGACTATTAATTGTTGTTTTGTAAAGACTACTCAGCTGTGATAGATTTCCTTTTAGATCTGTTACAATATTGTGACATATTTTTACAAATTTTTCAAGCCAGCTGTTTTACTAGGATTTTTCTTCCACGTGCCACTATAAAGGCTGTCCAGCTGGTTCACAATCATGTCCAGTGCTATTAAATTTTTCTATCGCGTATACGATATACAGGACTACACAAAAATGGTGATACAGAATTAGTGTTGGACAACATAATGCATTAACTCAATTTTTAAAATTAGTCTGATAAAATTTAGGATGTTCATACTTGTAAGTAAGTAAGTAAGTAAGTAAGTAAGTAAGTAATTTATTTGCAGAAAATAGTGTACAATAAGATAGTGAACAGGAAATAATGACACAACTATTCCACTACACAGTAGCATGCAAAAATTCAAAAACACAAAGCACTTAACACATTACACATGCAAATTGAAACTGCTTGGTTGAAATGAAATCACGAACTCAATATAATATGGACACCACAAAACTTATAAGACTAATTACAAATGAGTTAGAGCATTATAATGTCCAGCATTAACTGAGTAGGTAAGTAACACTATTTTTGTACACTGCCGACTAGATGCCTCTTACGCATTATAGCGTGCCTCTGTGAACATAGTAAACGCACTGCAGTATCGCGATAGTCCTAGCACCATCCTGAACGCAGTAACACTGCATCCACAGGACGTTGCAGCTCGTTTTGTATATTGAAACCACAGAACGCTCCAGTAAAATGACGCATTATGGCTTGAACAGCGCAATTTCCACCTCACTCGAAAATCCTGTAAATAGAGCCGGTACATTAAATCACACCGGCAACGCCCTGCGTTTCCACTCCATGTCGAATCAAAATTGGCTTTTAGATGTTCAGTAATAATATGAGCTAAGTATTTATTTTAATGTTTCCACCAGAAAATTCAAATCACACAAACCCAACCATCACCACCACCAAACTACACTGACGCGTTTCGAACTCAACCAGAGCTCATATTCAGAGTTGGCACCACAACCGTACGCTATGCTACCAAATGTTAAACATTTGTTTAGTTTAACTCTGGTTGAGTTCGAAAGGCGTCAGTGTAGTTTGGTGGTGGTGATGGTTGGGTTTATGTGATTTGTGTGTGTTCGTACAGTGTGAACACGCATTTCTTACAGAAACGTAACTATCGTAAGGTCCGCGGGTGAGCAAAGTAATAAGTAGTTTATTGAACGCCCCTAGTATAATGCATTGTTTTATTGGTATTGCCGATGTCGGTGCGTGCGGTGCAGCGCACAGCGTAATTCCACCCTCATAATTAAGAATAGTATTCAATAACAAAGGGCCGCGGCGCGCTGCGCCTACGCAGCCGGCACCGGGTTTGAATTTTTAATAAAACCGGACAAGTGAGTGTCGGAACCGTATTAATTTAAGTACCTAGTGAGAGTTATAAACCTTCTGCCAACAAACTGCTATGCAGTTTGGCAGATGTATTTTAACATAAGTATTTCTGTACTTCTTTTGTTTGTTTTTGTGTAAATAAATAAAAAAAAAACAAAAAAAATTGTTTCAGTTCACCTATAAAAGTTTTCAACCGGCCTTATTTAAATAGACCTAAATTGTAAAAGGGAAATATTTATCATTTCCTCTAAGTATTTTCTCGAAATTGTAAATACGCGCCCAGCAACAGCGGCGCAAATGTACTGTACTCCGGAGACGCATTTCGCTACAGCTTTTATAAAGGATACTGAGTTTCATAAAGAGCGCTGAAAAATTGCACCCACCTCTAAAATGAGTTACAGTATTATGACATGCTTTTGTTCAAATTTTCTAAACATTGTGAAAATATACTTCAAGGCACTGTGATAGAGGATTCCTGGAAAACTTTTCAGATAAACGTTGATTGTTTTTTACTATCTTTGATTTGAGCTTTTGCTTATTAACGGCATACTTACATCAAGTACAGTATTAGTATAGTCATCTTATATTTTCACATTACTTTTTATGGACTGACCCGTTCATTTATGTACATTTACCATATGTCTTTATTTTATGAAATATCATCATCATCATCATCCCAGCATAATATACGTCTCACTGCAGGGCACAAGCCTCTTCTCAGAATGATAGGAATTGGGTAGTAGTTCCCACGCGGGCCCAGAGCGTATTGGGAACTTCACACACACCATTGAATTTCTTCGCAGGTGTATGCAGGTTTCAGGTTGTGAAATATGTTATCGAGATGTAGCTTTTACATTAATCTTAGGCCACATCTTTGCTTACCTGTTTTTGTGATACTGATTTATTAACGCAATCCTAATTTGTATTTGTAAACTGAGCAACCCTTTTTACATAAACGAGACGCCCCTGTTTTGTTTAAAATTGCAATGAACAACCTATGCAGTGGTCTTCTTTCAAACTACCTAACCCAATCTATTGATTGCGGATAATTTTATTAAAAAATCTCGTATCTTTGAACTCTGAATATAATGTTTGTTCAAGAGTTTTAAAAAACATCCAGACAAGGACAGCGAAACGAATTAAATCAATTCAGTTAAATTTAATACTAAAGTTTTTGCTATTATTTAATTACCAGAGCTCTTATTGTCTAACGCACGTATTGGTCCTCCGGCGCTCTCACTGACCGTACGAAACGCAGCAGGAGTACTGCTGCTTCACGCCGGTATTCTGTGAGAGGGTGGTTCTGCCGGCCCATTCGTGATGCAGCGGCTAGCTACAATATGGCTCAACCACTACAAAATGCGAGTGCATGTACTATAAACTGTTCGCACAACTTCCGAACACAATTCTCTCTTGAGACCTACTTAGTGGCTAAGTTAGAACCATATGTTAGCCACTGGCCTGCCGTTAGGGATAGCAATATTGTTAGTAGAAAGTGCAAACTGATATTGAAGTACCTACTAACTAGGTAAATGCGTGGCAACGTTTTCTCGCTCGGTTTTGCTTGCACGGTATTATTTCTTATTAAAACATCTATTGTTTACTTAGGTAATCAGATTACATTATTTTTAGACGTTACAGTGTCTGTATCTAGTCTGGCGTTATCTGTTAAAAAGTTTTATACTTACCGTAAAGTCTGGTTATTTGGCCTTGAAGTGAAACTTGGGGCATTGGAAATAATTCGGTACAGAATTTATTATTTAATTGAAAAAGTAACCCTCTATTAGGTCAGAGTACTTCGACTTTACATGTATGCAACTTTAGATGCAACTATATGCAACTTTGGATGCAACTTTAGATGTACTCTTATAATGGCTGAAGCTAATTAATTTTAGCTTTTATTTAATGAAACTAAAAATACAAAATATCAATGAATTAAACTTTAACTATAAAACACTAACAATTTATAAAAATAAAACTAACTAGGTAGGTATATTAAAATAAAATAAACTAAAACTACATTAAATCTAAAAATGGCCCCTGCGGCATGGTACCCAAAACGCTGGCAGCATTTCCTCGCTGGATTGAAATTAAAATTAAAAATTAGATTGAAAAATTAATATCTATCACTAAGGGGAGTTTTTATCGAGCGTTTCAACACCCTCATTTATCTGGTCACCCTTTTTAAGTAATGCCTGCAGATTTTGATGTGGCTTTCGGTTATATACCTATTAGATGTCCTGTAAGTGTATCAGAATCTTCTGTCATTTTTAAAAAATGCGACCAGATAAAATAACAAGGCGGTTGAAACGCTTGAATAAACGCCCTAAGAATAGGTAATTCACTCGTATATTTATTGTATAAATTTCTCAGTCCATGTTTTGTTACCCGATTATAGTGGAGCCCAAAAAAGGTTTATGTTTCACAGTTTGTAAGTACTTATCCAGTTTTATGGGCTTGTCTAATTTAAAATGACGCGCGCCCAACCACCGCATTTACGCACATCTGCCAAGAGAAATATTTCTCTATTGTAGCTTAAATAGAGTTTCAAATCCTGTGCGTAAATGCGGTGGTGGGGCGCGTCATTTTAAATTAGACAAGCTCTAACCTACCTGATTTTGACAATAAAGTACTTACCTGTCATTCGAGTTGTCTTTGTAGCCTTCCTTCTTTCGTAGCTTCGTAGACGTTTCTTTTACACTGTCGAGTTTTTTTAATCGCCAGTTAGGTTGTCCAATAAAAAATAGTTACTTGATTTTTCTGGGCCTTGTTTTTTTAACCCAATAACAGATATTTTTAAATGTTTCGTTCGGATCCTCCACAAAATACAAAAAGCAGTAAAAAGAGAAAAAATACTGTTCATTTCAAAAACGATTCTGAGAAAGCAAGGAATTGTCTAGACTATTCTACCTTACTTACCTAAAAATATATATTTCTCATATTTCAAACTAAATACAAACTGAAATATAGATGCACAGAAAAAACCCCAGAAAAAAGACCAATGCTGGGAATCGAACCCAGTAGACCAGTGATGGTGTAGGGGTAAGCACGCAGCACGGAACGCTGAGGACCTGGGTTCGATTCCCAGCATTGGTCTTTTTTCTGGGGTTTTTTTCTGTGTATCTATATTTCAGTTTGTATTTAGTTTGAAATATATGGTTTCACGGGATGACCGTAAAAGTAATAAAAAAAAAAAAAAAAATGAAGTTGAAGAAAATAAAAAATAAATAGAAAAAGATACTTCATACTAAACTTATATATTTCTCAGTCTTTGGGATTAAAGATACACGACTAGACAGTGAAAAAATTTTAAATAAAAAATAAAACCTCCTTCATAAAACCCCCAAAAAAACATAAAATAATAATTGATTGAACCGACCACAATAAGCATGAAAATATCTTTCTACTAAACTGTTTGAAGTTGGTGCCTCAGCACGAGCCAGCAGGAGTGTAGAGTAGAAGCCCTATAACAGGTATGTAGGTAAGTTAGATTACTAGGTCCACTCCTGCTGTCTCGACCTGAGGCACAAACTTCAAACAGATTAGTAGAAAGATATTTTCATGCTTATTGTGGTCGGTTCAATCAATTATTATTTTATGTTTTTTTGGGGGTTTTATGAAGGAGGTTTTATTTTTTATTTAATTTTTTTTTATTTCCAAGTTTTTTTTGGGTGTGTTTTGAAGGCGGTTTTATTTTTTATTTAAACATTTTTATTTTTTGCTTTTTAGTTGTTTCTAATGACCTAGACTGGCACTCTTTACTGACTGTACTTTTTGCCTCTGGTTACCAAAGTACTCATCAAGACGAATCAAACGAGACCAAACTTGATGGGGTTATGTCGTTTTACTACGGAGTTCTTATGGTCACCATCCAACTTCATTGTCAGACCCTGGTTACCATCTAGGACCAAAGTACTCGTTGAGACGAGTCAAATGAGTCCGTACTCGATGGGGTAGTGCCGTTACTTTCTGGAGTAACTTTGGCCACCTTCCAGCTCCATCATCAGACCCTGTTTATCATCTGGAATCAAAGTACTCGTCAAGACGTTTCAAATGAACCCAAACTCGACGGGATTGTGTTGTTTTATTACAGAGTTCCTATGGCCACCTTCAACTCCATCATCAGATCAGCTCCATGTCACAATAATATTGCATTGTCACCTGATTTAAACATGCATGTAAAATATGAACTTAATCAGAAACCGGGAAGTGAGTCAAATTCAACTTGCAAGATTTGACCCGTTGAGGAGTTCCGTTGGCCATCTGCGGTCTTCTTCATCAGATCTAGTTTACCCAATGACTTTTTCTGAATGCAAATGCTCAATTTGTCACTGAAAATACTAAAACCGCCTTACATTTCCCTTGAACTTTTGAAGAGTTCCTTCAATTCCTCATAGATCCCATCATCAGAACTGGATTCTGGTAACAACGGGACCAACTTTGAAGCATATGCTTTCAAACAACGAAAGAATTTTCCAAATCGGTTCATAAATGACGGAGTACTGAGGTAACACACGTTAAAAAAAAAGAACATACAACCGAATTGAGAACCTCCTCCTTTTTTTGAAGTCGGTTAACAAGTATCCAATCCGGCCTTTGTTTTTTTGACAGCTGCATGATTTGACAGATTCACGGGCATCATATTACCCAAGTGTGACGAAGCGGTTTTTTTATTGAAGCAATTAGGAGTTTCCGAGGTTCTTCAAGTGAAAACAGTTTTTGATGTGGGAAATAAAGTGCATAACAGTCGAATAATTACAATGCTTTTTAGGGTTCCGTAGTCAACTAGGAACCCTTATAGTTTCGCCATGTCTGTCCGTCTGTCTGTCTGTCCGCGGCAAAGCTCAGAGATCGTTAGCACTAGAAAGCTGTAATTTGGCATGAATATACATATCAGACACGCCAACAAAGTGGTAAATTAAAAAATAAAAAGATAATTTTTTTTAGGGTACCTCCCATAGACGTAAAGGGGGGGTGATTTTTTTTTCTCGACTAATCCTATAGTGTGGGGTAGCGTTGGATAGGTCTTTTAAAACCATTGCGGGGTTGCTAACATGATTTTTCTATTCAGTGATCTGTTTGCGAAATAGTCAACTTTAAAGTGAAAAAATTTATTAAAATCGAGCGTCCCCCCCCCCCCTCTAAAATCTAAACTGTTAGGTGGAAAAATTTGAAAAAATTCAGAATGGTAGTAAATATATCAAATTTACTAGGAAAATTATAGCGGCTAAGATTGCTTGGAAATTATTTGTAGTTTAAGAGTAAATAGTAGCCTAAGGTATAAAACATACCTAAACTTGGATGATTCCGTACACATACGAAATCCTTAGAAAAATATTACTTGACTTTTTGTAATGGCTACGGAACCCTACCTTGTGCGTGTCCGACACGCTCTTGGCCGGTTTTTCGTGTTATACAGTTCTTTGTTGGTTAAATTACAATGCTTTTTCGTGTTATACAGTTCTTTGTTGGTTAAATTAGCTGTTATCTAGAGTTTTTTTGGGCCCCGAGTTACAGGCCTCTGCCTAGTTCGGGGTCCGCCGGATATCATTCTACAATTGTATTTCTCAATAATGATTTTATAAATAAATTTATTCTTATTCTTATTCTTATTGTTTATTCTTAAATTGTTCTTTCCATTTAAATGAGTGTGTATCTTAGCTATTTTTTATCTTCAGAAATTGTTTGATTTCTCTTTCACAGTGAGTCGTGGGATAGATGTTAAAATATGTTAAAAGTGACTGGAAATACGTATTATTTTATAAATGTTGCTCTGAAAATGTGGTATGTTTGTCTAAACAGAGCCAGACACTGAAAATATAGACGGTGATTGTTTTTTGTAGATTTTTATCTGAAATTGTGCTTTAAGACAAATAGACAACAAACCCTTTTCGGCACGAATTGAACGTGAATAAAGCTCAAAGAGCTTGGATAATTGGTAATCAATTTTCCCATTTTTTGGCGTCACGTTGTTGCGTCGCATATCGTCACGTTTGGCGTAACATAAAACAGGGCCAATTACTTCAAGCAAATGTTTTTCATATCGGATTGAATACTTTTTGAAGGTCATAATGTAATGTTTATCAATTTAATCATACATAATGTATTGTTATTCAAAACTCTTTTTACTTCGAATCCATTAATTGTACAGAATTGTTACAAAAGAAACCTAACCTACTACAAGAAAAACAAAAACAAAAATTAAATAACAAATTACTTATTTATGACTAACAATTTTATGCTACCAGATAATACGCTCCCGTTTTTAGACATGGAAATCTGATTCAGCTTTTAGAGATATTATCTCAATTCTATTAACTGTATTATGTTTTCAATGCGCCTAGTGGATTGACCTGTTGAATGGCCGTAATGCGGTTAAAACACGATCTGTAATTTATCAATCTAGAACGAATAGCAATAATGTGCGATCTGATAGTTCAAACAATCAAGTAAATGCCACAATGTTTTGATTTTTTTGATCCTGAATTCAACGGACCTCTGAATTAACTTATTTTTGCATACAACTGACCCTTATCTCACCTAATGACAAGTGTGGATGAGGCCAAAGGTTTTTTTTAGCGTTCACTTTAGCCTTGGAAAACCCCAGGTTGTATCTGTCTGGAAGTACAGACAATAGGATTGAATTCCATCCCTACAATAAACGAACAACAATATAAATTGGGTTGTCATTTAAATAAATACAATTTTAATCACAAATATATTACTGATCTCCAAAAATGAAATATCATTTACGTACTATGGAAACCCGGTTGAATTTAGTCTGTACATGCGCTTTTAATAGAAATGACACGAACATTTTAAGGCGCGAGCAACCATGACAGAGGTTTTATTTACCTTTTGTACGTTTTTCGCTATCGTTTCATTTAACGCAAAAAATATGAATATTGATGAAATATTTCATGTCACGCTCCGAGTTTTGGCGCCAAATTTGAGCGAGTTTTTTGACAAAAAATTGTGACGTTAAAAAAACTGGCCAAGTGCAAATCGGACTCGTACATGAAGGGTTCCGTACCTCCGTACAATGTTATAAAAATAGTACAGGAAAAAATATAAAGATCGAGTCAAAAACGCTGAAAAAACAACACGTTTCTTATCCGACGACGCCTTTAATTTTTAACTTTATTTTATTTTTAGTATTTATTGTTATAGCGGCCATAGTTTAATACATAATCGGTAAAAAATTCAAGTGTTTATTACGGTTTTAGAGTTTAAGTAATAGGGTCCTTTTGGCTGCGAAACCCTAAGAAAGAAAAAAAATAGCATGCTGCACTGTATGCATTGATAAAATAAATAATGTCAAGCCATTTACAGTATTGGAGTGGTTGCCAAGACCTATAAGTCATGGTTTGTAGCAGATCGCTGCTCTCCAGCATTGACATTTGGCAAGCAGTAAATAAATAGTAGATGAAACCGGATTCTACTCTCCTATTGGTTGGGTTTATTTAGTATTGTGCCATCTATGTACGTACAGAGTGCAGAGCATATTCTGTTGATTGTATTCAAATATTTCTTGAAAATTACGTCCCTTATCTTGATTTTAAACTGACTAAAAACAGCCTGTATTTATTTGACATCAAAAAAAAGTTTGAAATTATTTTGAACTTTACCAAAATACCATGAAAATTGGTAATAAACAAAATAGTCGATCGTGATTTTCATCCACGTAGCGTGAATATTATTCGTGCAATCTAATTATTTTGAGACTAAACTTCAGTAAATACCGATCTCGTGTGAATAATAGAATAAACAAAAGCCAGTAAGTTACTCCCCAGAACCAGCTGCCGTTTTTGCGCACAAAAGTAGCAAAAATACACATAGACACGGTGGTGACTGCGGCTAAACCCTCTCATTCTGACATAAAGCCTGTGCCCTGCAGTGGGACGTATACAAGCTTTACTGATCAATTTGAAAAACTTGTGTGTCCCTGGAACCGTAACACTTAACTAAAAGCTATAATTCTGGTCAAAATTAAAATTTCTCCTAAAGGTTATTGCCGGAGCTGCTTCGTTACGGCTCTCATTATTCATTAACATTTTTAATTGTAGAGTGACCTGGCCCGAACGACTCATTAAAGGGAAACCGTTTAAATTTTACGCTTCCTGAATTATTTATTTAGTTTTAATGAGCGGAATTTAAAGCGGAGTAGTATGTAGGTTTTTGGTCTAACCAAATAGCGGGAAGTGTACTTTAGCGTTATTTTGTTGAATAATTACGAAATTATTTATTCCCTTTTGAAAAGATTGGTTTGAGAAAATACAAAAGATCAGACTTTAAGTTTGCATTGTTCTGATTTAAAAGATAAATAAATAGATAATAAATAATAAATAAATATCAGGGGACAATTCACACCAATTGACCTAGTCCCAAAGTAAGCTAACAAAGCTTGTGTTATGGGTACTAAGCAACGGATAAACATACTTATATAGATAGATACATACTTAAATACATATTAAACACCCAAGACCCGAGAACAAACATTCGTATTTTTCATACAAATATCTGCCCCGACACGGGAATCGAACCCGGAACCTCAAGCTTCGTAGTCAGGTTCTCTAACCACTAGGCCATCTGGTCGTCTAAAGATATAAAGATATTTCGCTTAATTATACGTTAATCAAACATCAAGCTCAAGGAATTGTCAAACTTGGTTGAGTGGTACAAAAAATCTCCTCCCGACTTACCCACGTACTGTCAAGGACTTTAATTCATGAGCCACCACGGAACCATTTCACAGTAAACGTCATAGTGACATCGCATTAATTAACAAGGAAAATCGTAATGACTTTTCCTTTGAAAAAGTTCCATGGTGGTCCATGAATTAAAGTCCTTGACTGTACGTACTAATTACCGGCTCAGTAATTTATTTGTAACAATATCTTTTTTGTAATTTGATTACCGCGATGTTGGTCTAGTCCAGGCAGATCTTTTTGATGTAATTTAGTTTATTGGTAATTTGTAATGAATTCAATTTAATTTGTTTCATTTCTTTCAATTTAGACGACCACATGGCCTAGTGGTTAGAGAACCTGACTACGAAGCTTGAGGTCCCGGGTTCGATACCCGTGTCGGGGCAGATATTTGTATGAAAAATACGAATGTTTGTTCTCGGGTCTTGGGTGTTTAATATGTATTTAAGTATGTATCTATCTATATAAGTATGTTTATCCGTTGCTTAGTACCCATAACACAAGCTTTGCTTAGCTTACTTTGGGACTAGGTCAATTGGTGTGAAATGTCCCGTGATATTTATTTATTATTTATTATCTATTTATTTATCTTTTAAATCAGAACAATGCAAACTTAAAGTCTGATCTTTTGTATTTTCTCAAACCAATCTTTTCAAAAGGGAATAAATAATTTCGTAATTAAGTGCGGATTGGGAACTTCACACACACCATTGAATTTCTTCGCAGGTGTATGCAGATTTATTCAAGATGTTTTCCTTCACCGTAAAGCTCACGGTAAATTTCAAATGTAATTTCGAACATAAATTCCGTAAAGCTCAGAGGTGCGAGCCGGGATTTGAACCCACGACCCTCTGCTTGAGAGGCCATAGGTCAAACCACTAACATTAACTAATCAACTGACTTTAAAAAAAACTTTTTAACAAAAAATTAAACCGCCGAAAAAACTGAAAAGCAAAAAATAATACCTTTTTTGTTTGACCTTAATCTAGGTACCAGTTTGAAGTCGGTGCCTCAGCACTTAGCCAGGAGGAGTGGACCTATAATCGTCTACCTGATTGGCTTCTATCACTCCTCCTGGCTTGTGCTGAGGCACCGACTTCAAACTGGTATCTAGATTAAGGTCAAACAAAAAAGGTATTATTTTTTGCTTTTTAGTTTTTTCGGCGGTTTAATTTTTTGTTAAAAAGTTTTTATTTTATACATTTTTCCATCCTTGGGGTAATTTTTTTTCCAAATTAATAATACCAACTTCAAGGTATACCCTATCTATCCAATAAAAGAGAATTATGAAAATCAGACTACTCAGTAAAAAGTTAGTCAATCATTCCCTGTATTCCTACCCTTAGGGTAGGAATATTATTTCCAAACTTAAATGGGACCACCCTTTTTCCAAAAAAAAAAGAATCATCAAAATCCGACTACTCTGTAATAAGTTATGCGTGATCGTGATACATAAAAAAAAAATATATATATACACGTCGAATTGAGAACCTCCTCCTTTTGTTTTCGTCGGTTGAAAAGGAGTAGGCTCTCAATTCGTCAGTGTGTTTTTTTTGTTCTTTTTATTTATTGATTGTTACGTCTGTAAATTTGTATTTGGAATGGATTTCATTTCATTTCGTAAGTGTCGTAAGTCAAGTATTCCAGCTTCCTAAGTCGATATTTCTGGAGCGGTACAACTTAGAGATCTTTAATAAACGACATCTCAAAGTCAAAGTCAAAGTCAAAAATTCTTTATTCAATTTAGGCATCAATTGATGCTCCTAAATACTATGAACGTCGAAGAATCTACCACCGGTTCGGAAAAAACCCTGTTGAGAAGAAACCGGCAAGAAACTCAACAAGGTATATTTTTTCAATCAGATCTACATTGTTATTAAATTACATATCATATCATTAAATTATATATTAAATTAATTATCTCTCTCAAAGGGCCGGCAAAGTACCTTTGATACCCTTCGTGTTGCAGGTGCCCGTGCGTGGCGCTGGTTGCTTACCATCAGGTGACACGCACGCTTGTTTTTCCCCCTCTTATATATAAAAAGTATTTAACACTGGAGCTGGAATTACTAAACGCAATTCAATATACCTACGTGTGATAATCGTACTTAAAATATTTCCTTGAAAGCTGTGATCTATTCTCAGTAATCCTAATGATAGCCTGGGGAGCTACTAAGAAATTCAAATATCAAAGTTAATGTCTTATCATTTCGTTTTGCCTTATTTTTAATAGTATTAGCATGAGTGGGATGACACGAAATGAAGCTCGAATTTTGAATTTTTTTGTCTTTTAATTCTAATTATGCCTGGTAAGGTTTTTTAAATAAAAGTGAATTGATTATTTCAACTATGTACTTCCCTACCTCCCTTTTTTTAGTACAGCTTTAAGATTGCATAAAGGTGCAAAAAATATTTATAATCTATAATTAAAAGAAATACCAACAACATTTCAGAATTTTATCAGATAAAATTTGTGGACATTATTAGGTAAAATTTAGCGAATTTCTCTTTTTCTGATGTCATTAAAATTTCTGTTCCAGTATAAATAACTTTTAATATATTACATGTGAAAAACATTTATTTATTACTCTGTCTTTGAGAGTAATAATATTTTTTCTACCCGTGTGCCAATCACTATCTTCAAAAGATTTATCAATATTAGCTCCCTTTTTACAAAGTTTTATTTTTGTTGTCTCCAAAACTTGCTAGTCTCAAATGTCACCCACTTCTATTGATCAAATTATAACCATAATAATAATAAAAACCCCCAACGCAATTTGGTCACACAATACATTATCTTTGAAAATACCTAAAGCAAATGCCCAATATGCGTCTAAGATCCCCTCTGCAGCTAACAAAAGAGGTGATAACTTTGAAAGGGTTGAAACAATTTTAATGAAGCATGTCTAATAACCCTGCGAATAAATTCAATGGTGTGTGTGAAGTTCCCAATCCACACTGGGCCCGCGTGGGAACTACGGCCCAAGCCCTCTCATTTTGAGAGGAGGCCTGTGCCCTGCATATAGGCTGGGATGATGATGATGATGATGATATCTAAGAACCATTGCCAAAAAACCTGCTTTCCAATAAAAAAACCGCATCCAAATCGGTTCACCCGTTTATGAGCTATTTTGACACACAGACACACACACATAGTGGTCAAACTTATAACACCCCTCTTTTTGTGTCGGGGGTTAAAAAAGAAAAATAATACCTCGAGCTTTTTTTATATTCTTAACAAATTTTATTTAAAATATTTTTCCCTCCTAGTAACAGACATTCAATAACCTCTGTACTGTAGCCAATAGAGTATAGGGCAAAAATAACCGGATGGGGAAAAAGGCGAAATAAGCGAGCAAGCAATAACCGCGCACCTGTCCGGATATCGGGATAAAATAGACTCGGCCGCAATTTAACGGGTCAACGTCAATGTCACATGAAACCGTTTTACTGAGATTTGATACAAGTTAGAAGATTCAGAAAAACGGTTTAATTTGGTAGAAGGGAAAACTAAGATAGGTATCTTACTACAGGTAATTTAAAGTCGGGTTATTTTGGCCCGAAGGCTAACTTAAGCCATTCGGACTATTTGACTTTAATAATAAAATAAAATTAAGGCACAAAATTGGGTGCCCAAAATGAGAAAATGTTTGGTTTTTTGGAACTTTATATTTCGAGGCCGGTTGCCATGGAACAGAGACAAATATACCTAAACTACCTTATTTATATTGATGTACGATACTAGCGCCACCACTATGGCGTCTTATTTTGGAACTAATAAGGTGCATGGTTGTCAACAACAGGCATCGATCATTATCATTAATTAGCAAGCCATCTAGTCCTCAATAGTGGAGTTGAACCTCACAGACGAAGATCCTCCATTCACACAAGTTGAACTGGAAGCGGTCGTCAAGAGTATGAACCCGAAAAAGGCGCCTGGTGCGGACGGGCTCACCGCAGACATATGTGCAGCTGCCATTCAGTGCAACAGGGAAGTGTTCCTGTGCCTAGCCAACACCCGCCTTAAGCTAGCCCACTTCCCCAAAGTCTGGAAGTCAGCACACGTATGTATACTGCGGAAACCCGGAAAGGAGGACTATACGCAACCCAAATCACACCGGCCGATTGGCCTTTTGTCGGTGATGGGGAAGATCCTGTAAAAAATGCTTGTAAACAGGATCAAGTGGCACATCCTCCCAACCCTGAATAAACGTCAGTATGGTTTTATGCCCCAAAAGTCGACGGAGGACGCCCTCTATGACCTCTTGAGATACATAAGAACTGAAGTAGAAACGAGGAAACGCATCGTATTACTTGTCTCACTAGACATAGAGGGAGGCTTTGACAACGCCTGGTGGCCAAAACTAAAAACCCAACTGGTGAAAAAAGGTTGTCCAAAAAACCTTTATCGCACGGTATGCTCATACCTTGAGGATCGTGTGATCAAGGTACACTACGCGGGCGAGGTCTGCGAAAAGCCGACGACAAAGGGATGTGTCCAAGGTTCTATAGGAGGCCCAATATTCTGGAATATCATTCTAGATGACCTCCTACAGCAACTCAACGGCACGGATGCTCATTGTCAAGCCTTCGCTGACGACGTCACCTTAGTGTTTTCCGGCAAAACCTCAGGGGAAATAAAAGCAAGAGCGGACCGGACACTCCAACAAGTTGTCGAATGGGGTTCTAACAACAAACTCAAATTTGCACCACAAAAAACAGCGGCCATGATCATCACAAGAAAATTAAAATGGGACCCAATTCGCGTCGTAATGGCTGGAACCGAGGTGGAGCTTGTCGACGAGATCAAGCTGCTGGGACTTACCATTGACCATAAATTAACTTTCAACGCACACGTGGCGAAAACGTGCCAAAAAGCTACCAATATTTACAGGCAGCTAGCATGTGCAGCAAAGGTGTCATGGGGGCTCAACAGCGAGATCCTAAAGACCATCTACGTGGCGGTGATAGAGCCGATCGTCCTTTACGCTGCAAGTGCTTGGTACAAAGCAGCAAGCAAGTTGATGGTGCGGAATCAGCTCGACTCAATACAGCGTGGTTTCGTCCAGAAGATATGCAAGGCGTATAGGACGGTCTCTCTGACATCGGCGCTGGTCCTATCGGGAACTCTTCCGCTGGACCTGCGCATTCACGAGGCGGCAAGACTCTACGAGGTGAAGAGAGGCTTCAGCGAGGATCACCTACCACCGGGGATGGAAATTGAGAATGTGATAGACGCTCTGGCGAGACCACATCCGTCAAAGACCGTGTCTATCGACTATGTCAGCCTGGAGGAATACAACCAGGACATGGTGGATAGGTACAGTCTGGGAGGCCCACAAATTTACACCGACGGTAGTTAAATTGAGGGAAAGACGGGGGCGGCGCTCACATGGTGGGAAGGTGGAAAAGAAATCCGCCACTCAACCTTTAAATTAGGACCTTACAACACAGTGTATCAAACCGAGCTGTACGCGCTGTTCAGAGCAGTGCAGATCGCAATGAAACACAGAGTGCAAAGCGTCAGCATTCTCAGCGACTCGAAGTCCTCGCTGGAGGCACTCAAAACGCCACACACGACGCACCCACTGGTCCAAGCAATAAAGACCCAAACTGTACAAGCGAGGGTGGCAGGAGTGGACATAAAATTCTATTGGTTGCGAGCTCATATTGGAACGCCAGGAAACGAGAGGGCAGATGAACTGGCAAAGCAAGCAGCAATTAGGAAAAAGACCGCTCCGAATTACGACGAGGTGCCGATATCTTACGTCAAAAGGTCAATGAGACTAGAGACGGTCGAAAAATGGCAGATCCGCTACGAGGCCTCCGGGACCGGTGCAATAACCAAAAAGTTCTTCCCACAAGTGAGAGATGCAAACAGCATCGTAAAGAAACTCAAACTCACAAATTTCTTGGTTCAGGCCTTTACCGGGCACGGAGGATTCGCAGCCTATCTACACCGTTTCAAAATCAAAGACGCACCCTCGTGCATATGTGACCCGGCTAAAGACGAGGACGTCTGGCACATTGTTTGTGAATGCCCCCGCTTTGACACACAAAGGTTCGAGCTAGAGCAAAAAACTGGAGTCAAGGTAACTCAAGATAGCTCGACCTGGAGTGATTTGCTTGGATCGGCAAAGAACAGAGACCACACTAAAGAGTTCCTGGAAAGAGTGGTTCGCGTGGCATGTCTTCGAAATAAGTAGCACACACACATGCACACACACACGTAGACACACACACAAACACACACACACACAAACAAACACACATTCAATATTCCCTCCTTATAAAACCATTCTCTTTTCGCTTCCCCTGGACCTAGACACTGTTTGCAGTATATATAAAAAATTGTCAAACCTTTTTTAGTGATTGGATTGTATTGTGCTAAAATATATTTGGCAACCGTAGTTGCTCAAAGCACGTGAGTGGCTATGGCGATTGCCAATCCAGTCTATATCATCCTTGGTAAAAGTTTTGCGGTATAACCTTTAAGCATTGAGGTTATCACTGGAAAACTTTTTTACTACCATCTGTTCTGGCATTACAAAAAATTGTTGTAAAAAGATAACATGACAGTTTATTACCTGGTTGAACTGTAGAAATGGTAATAAAACATAATCTTTGAAACGGGTATGTATTATAATGCCGAAAAATCATAATACCTACAGTTGAAATATCGACGCTCAGCTAAGATTAGAGTACGGAAAGTACAAAATACCGATAACAGATATATCGAAGCTCGAAATATCTATTTCAAATTACCGAAAGTACGAAATCCCGAAATCAGAAGACCGATTATAATATGACCTATGAGAGGAGAGCCGAACTTTAAAAGGTGTAATGGGGATCCAAATGTAAAAGATTTAGAATTGTTTGACAAAAAGTTGAAAAATCATAGTTTAGTAGATCTGTGCTGTTACAAAAAAAATACCTAACATCGAAGGCTAAGGCTAGGCTCCCGCATTAGCCTTCTGCACCTAACCTATCCGAGTCGCTTCTGCCCCGAAACGTCTTGCTCGCTCGCTTTGCGCCACGCTAGCCGCCTAAAAGGGTTTTTTCATTTTTCGGCCTTTCCTGTGTAGTAGTCATATTAATCTTAGGGATTTTAGTTTTCGGACAATTAGGCTTTCGGTAAAACGAATTATCGGGATTTTGAAATTTCGGTCATACATACATTCGACGTTTTAATTTTCGGCCTTCCGTTCATAGGTTTTGTGAAATTCGGTTTTTCATACTTCGGTAATACATACATACCTCTTTGAAACGCATGAGACTACAAAATATCAGACAAGACGTGCTACGTTAGCAGAATTGTAGAAGCTCTACGCTGCCGGCGCCACCTAGTATTTGCTACGCCGTAGGCGTGCTACGAGGTCCTATGTCCTGTGTGTGTGTATTTGTATCTTTTCCTGTCAACTGTATTTCCTGTGTATCGAATATATGTAAATAAACATCTCTCTCTCTCTCTCTCTCTCTCTCTATGTATTTTTTATCGCCAAATCTTCTAGTCTAGGCTGTATACCAAGCGGAAACGTACGCCATTGTCAATCGGAGACACGTTCGCAATCTACAGCCTACCTGAATCTCACTAAATAGGTTATATTTATGGGATAGCCACATACCGGGCCAGGGAAAAATTTTCTTCTTTGAAATGAGATTATTTTACGTTTCATGAAAACAACTAATTTTTACTCGTGTTTTTTCCCGTGAACCATTACATTTTGTAGCTGAATTGAAATTTTAACAAACTTCCAGGGAATGTGTATTGTTTTTATTGTTTCTTTGTTAGAATTTGTTAACATGGACTTTCAACTTTATTTATGTTCATTGTTTATCAGTAAAAATATTGTTTTTTTTTTGAAAATAGTAAAATCTTAACTAAACTTAAATAAAAACTAAATAATATATAAATTGATACTTAATTAAATAAAGGCCCTTGCGGCATGGTGCCCGCTGCCCAATAAGCAGACAGCATTCCCTGCTTGAATGGCGACAGCAATTTGTTGAGAGAGATAGCTGCCAGCCTTTTGGGTTCCATTTATGTCGACCAGGCGCACTTTTTAGGGTTCCGTAGTAAACTAGGAACCCTTATAGTTTCGCCATGTCGGTCCGTCTGTCTGTCTCTCTGTCTGTCCGTCCGCGGCTAAGCTCAGAGACTGTTAGTACTAGAAAGCTGTAATTTGGCATGAATATATATATCAGTCACGCCGACAAAGTGACTAAATGAAAACACTAAACAATTTTTTTTTCCCATAGACGTAACGTGGGGGTGATTTCTTTTTTCTCGACTAACCCTATAGTGTGGGGTATCATTGTATAGGTATTTGAAAATAAGTACAGGTTTTTTAAAAGCATTTTTTGATAAAGTGAATATTTCCGGAGATATTTACTCCGAAAGTTAAAAATAATGTGTCTCCCCCTCTAAATTTTGAACCGCACGTCTAAAAAATATGAAAAAAAACACGTAAGTTAAACTTAATAAAAACTTTCTAGGAAAATTATTTTCAGCTTAATCAGTTGAGCAGTTTTTAAGTTTTTGTAAAAAAATAATACTAAACTAAGATTGTAATTTAACCGCCATTGCAAGCGTTTTTTTCTTTAAGTACCTATAAGATCACGCTAACAGAATCTTCTTTAAAAAAAATATTACATCTGAATAACAATCAACATACATACCTACTAGTTCTAGTAGACGGCAGATTAGATTAGTTACCGAATTCGCCGATAGATGGCGCTGCATCGCCAACGTTGGGACCAAAACAACCACATTAATGAAGTATGCAAAGATTTTTTCGTACCTGCTACGGAACCCTATCTTGGGCGTGTCCGAAACGCTCTTGGCCGGTTTTTTAATAGTTTGTATACGCCGGAACCCTATGGACCCGGTATATTAAAAGCGACATGAACGATTTTTTGTTTGCTGCACCGAGACCCTAGTATTATATAACTTTCTTGTTTCTATTAAAATGAACTCATGGTTGAATCTAGTTATTTATTTCAAAAGCAAAAATTCCTGGTAGCGTTTCACCTAGTCGCGTTTTGTCGCGGCAGAACAAAATCTCGATAGTTTTTTATACTTGAAGCAATTTACCGCGTAGCTGTTCACGTAAGTATATTTAATTTGTAGAGTCATATTTTCCGTGTAGTATTTTACCCTAGGCGCACTTTACCGCGATCGTTATTTATTTGGAACGCTTTTTTCTTTGACGCGATGATTGACGTTTGCAGCAAAACTCTGTAACAATTTTTTTTAAACGCGTCTTGTGTTTATAGTTCAATTTCTAAGAGGCTATCAAACTCATTGAAATATTATCTTTATTACTAATAATAGACAATACTCTGTCATTGCGACATTGAATTGCAGTGACATTAATATGCGATTTTGATGCAAGATCTCAGCTAAAGATAATAAATACAATAACGACCAGATGGCCTAGTGGTTAGAGACCCTGACTATGAAGCTTGAGGTCCCGGGTTCGATTCCCGTGTCGGGGCAGATATTTGTATGAAAAATACGAATGTTTGTTCTCGAGTTTTGGGTGTTTAATATGTATTTAAGTATGTATCTATCTATATAAGTATGTTTATCCGTTGCCTAGTACCCGTAACACAAGCTTTGCCTAGCTTACTTTGGGACTAGGTCAATTGGTGTGAATTGTCCCGTGATATTTATTTTTTTATTTTTATTTTTATTTTTAATAAAGTTTACTGCTTGAAAATATGGAGCTTGAAGCAGGGTCTGCTTCTGCTGAACTATCATCATCATCATTATCATTTCAGCCGTAGGACGTCCACTGCTGGACATAGGCCTCCCTCATTGATGCCCAATCATTACGATTGGAAGCGATTTGCATCCACCCTGAACCTGCGGCCTTCACCAAATCGTCCGTCCGTCTAGTTGGTGGACGTCCCACGCCTGTCCGTGGTCTCCATTCCAGAACTTTTGGGCCCCAACGGCCATCTGTTCTGCGTGCTATATGGCCTGCCTGTCTGCTGAACTATAATTTTACAGAAATATTTAATCGAGCTGAAATGCGATTACATCTATTAGCGACCAAAAAAATAGACGATTGAGACATGAAGCGAAAATAAAATAAACGATCGAGGTGAAATGCGACTAAAATCATTAGCGACCAAAAAATTACAAGATTGTGACATAAGACAAAATTTAAATAAACAATCGAGGTGAAATGCGACTAAAACTATTAGCGAGCAAAAAAATATACGATTGTGACATAAAGCGAAAATAAAAAACACGATCGCGGTGAAATGCGACTAGGTGAAACGCTACAAGGAATTTTTGCTTTTGAGGTACATAACTAACAAACGATCTAAAAGTTTGGTATGTCGTTTATAGACCAATTTTGTCGGAGTGTACGGAAGACCAGGAGCCATAAGTGATGTAAATTAGTTAAAAAAAGGGCAGAAGCACTCACTTGGCTTTAGAACTCCGGCGGAGGATGCGAACGAGTAATGCAATGAGGATGAAGAGAACATTACTTAATAATAAGTTTGAGCGGTGACCGGTGAATGTGCCAAATGACAAATTCACTTTGGATTTTGCTTCTTTAATACCACAGAGCACTCCTGCATAGTGGAAGGCCGAAAAAGGTTTTAGTGTTCGAACTGAGTTATCTTTACTAATATAATTATAATCAAGCTGAAAAGTTTGTTTGGTTGAACGCGCTAATCTCAGAAAATACCGATTCGAATTGAAAATTTTTTTGTTAAATAGTCCATTTATTGAGGAAGGCTATATAAAATTCATGTGTCAAATTACGTTTGTAATTTACCATGAGCTTCACGGTGAAGGAAAAACCTCGTGAGGATACCTGCATGAACCTGCGAAGAAATTCAATGATGTGTGTGAAGTTCCCAATCCGCACTGAGCCCGCGTGGGAACAACGGCCCAAGCTCTCTCATTCTGAGAGAAGGCCTGTGCCCTGCAGTGGGCTGTATATAGGCTGGGATGATGAACGATGATATAGCATCACGCTGCGACCAATAGAAGCGGAGCATCGACGACTACGCGAAGTCGTGGGCACCAGCTAGTGTCATATAATTTGTGTCAATACTCGCAGACCAGTTTGGTACAGTACCTACATCTTCTTCTAATATGTATATAAAAATCTCGTGTCACGGTGTTTGTCATCGAACTCCGCCGAAACGGCTTGACCGATTTTTATGAAACTTTTTTCTCTATATTCGATAGGTATGAGAATAGGTTGTAGGCTTTTTTTTATGCTTACCCCTATTTTTCGCGGACGAAGTCGCGGGCAACAGCTAGTAATCTATAAATAAATGTTAAACAATTCTTTTTGCCAAAAATTTTCGTTAATCAATACTTCATTATTCTTAATACCTTTATCTCGAGATAGTGGAGCAAAGTTCCCATCGAACCCTATGGTTTCTATTTTGGTCTTATTTATTTTGTAATTTTTTAGAATTAATTGTATGAAATTATTGTAATTATTTGTATTTTTTAATGTTGGACCATTGTTGTTCGAGAAATAAATGAATTATTATTATTATTATTATTATTAAAAAAAATTCGATCAACATACATTACTATTAAAATTTTATAAGCAGCTCTTGACTGCACTTAAAACTAATCTAAAAATATACCAACAATGAAACTTACAAAATTTCTCGATAAGAAATCTGTCACGTTCTATTTTTAATTGTTCCCAAATGAAAAGCGTAAAACCTTCCCAACTCTTTGCTCAATCCGAATGGTCCCTTTTCAGCATGTCCGGTACCCATTCACTTTTAATTTGCGAAATTAAACCTCACTCAAAGAACGAATGAGCGAAAGAATGAATGGTTAAACCGGTCCTGAACGGATTCTCGTATGACAATCAGTGCGTGACATTGGACCTCTTTTGTGTAGAACTCTTGAATCTTGAATAAGGTTTAGGGCATGGTGAAGCGTGAATATTGGTTATTAATGATTTGCTTGCGTTAAGTATACGTAGATATAGGTTGGGAGCCACGGTGGATCTGAGTTTTTCGGAATGCATGTGTGTATATTTGAAATTTACCATGAGCTTTACGGTGAAGTAGAACACCGTGAGAAAACCTGCGCACACCTGAGAAGAAATTCAATGGTGTGTGTGAAGTTCCCAACCCGCACTGGGCCCGCGTGGGAAGTACGGCCCAAGCCCTTTCATTCTGAGAGGAGGCCTTTGCCCTGGAGTGGGACGTATATAGTCTGGGACGATGATGATGATATTTGTTGGGTGATGAACTCTTTTATTTTAAGACGCTTTACCTTCTTGCTGGGATCCTATCGATGTTTAGAAAATTTTATTTCCGAAGGTTTAGAATCCCGAAAACTTCATTTGTCCGAAAGCATTTTTTTCTGAAACTGTAAATATTTCAGGATTTATTTTAGGACCATCGTGTAGGACCCTTTAGGTTAGGTTAGGGTTGTTTTATAGAAATCCTGAAATATTTACAATTTGAGAAAAAAACGCATTCGGATAAATGAAGCATTCGGGATTTCAAATATTCGGAAAAAAATAATTCTAAATTTTGATAGGTAACCCTTCTTGCTGCATAATGTCCTATTAATAGACACATACATCAAAATATGATATCTGTGCCTTAACTTATCATCATGAACATCATCATCCCAGCCTATACATATACGTTCCACTGCAAGTCACAGGCCCCCACGCGAGCTCAGTGCGGATTAGGAACTTCACACACACCATTGAATTTCTTTGCAGGTGTACACAGGTTTCCTCACGACGTTTTCCTTCACCGTAAAGCTCATGGTTAACCTCTAGTGCTCTCGCACGTAAACTCCGAAAACTCAGAGGTGCGAGCCGGGATTTGAACCCACGACCCTCTGCTTGAGAGGCCATTGGTCAAACAGCTAGGCCACCGTGGCTGTTATTTTTATTGAAGTCTACCCATGAGCTATCTATTAGACCGTTGAATTACTGTCTATGCAGAATTTTATGTCAAATTTTGGAATGTGACTAAAAATCTTGGTATAAAATTGTTTTTTTTTTTTTTTTTGTTTTTGTATTTTTTATTTCTTCAACTTATTTATTTTTTATTTTTCGGTCATCCCGTGAAATCCATACCTACATCTAATACATTTATTTAATGTAACTAAAAATAAAACAATTAAAAATAAATAACAGTGAATAAAACTTAACTATAAACTAAATATGTAACTATTACAAACTAAATTAAATTAAATTGATTGTTTTTTTTTATCAGCAAAGCAGCACCCTTATGACGAACAAACAATACATGGGTGTTGTTTAACTAGCCATCGTACACGTAAGACATGCCTCCAAAACAAACCGTACCCTCCAAGTGAATCAAAAGAGGATCAATCCCATTTTGCTTTTTCGTACCCTCTTCTTGAAACCTTCCATACAAAGCTAACGCTGTTAATAATTAATTCGGCCCGTAAATATCTTCCTTCAAACACGGTCCCAAAAAAGGCTTAAGTTTATTAAAATTGCAGCGCTCCAGAAATTTGTTTTAATTAGATTTTAATATTTTTTAGCGCTATTTTATCGCTGTTGTCAAGTTGGTTGGTCGAGGTAACGGTTGGTTGCTGGAGATGAAGAAAATTGAAAAAGTTCATGTTCCCTTTTCATTAAACTGTTGGCGTAGAGTGGTCCCAGTCAAACACACTCAAATCACCAGTAAATTTTGTTTATTAAAAAAATAATGTATTGTATTCAAAACAGTATCAAAGTGACCATATTACAAATGTTTCATCTGTCCATTAATCACAGGACTGTTTTTAAAAGCTTTTTATTAACTTGCAATGTATGTAAGTATGTACCTATGTACGGGTCAAATTTTGGAAGTTGAATTTGACCCACTTACAGTGGTCAGATGTGCTTGAAATTTGGTATACTTATGTAGGCTGGATGACAATAAAAGTACAGTCAATAAAAAGTACAGTCAATAAAAAAGCTTGCATTGAAAATGAAATTAAAAAAAAAACCTTATTTTAAAAGCTTTTATTTAACTTGCAATGTATGTATAAATCTTGCAAGATGAATTTGACGCACTTCACGGTTTCGAATTAAACTGAAATTTCGTATGCATGTGTAAATCATCGGATGACAATGCAATATTATTATGACATGGAGCTGATTTGATGGTGGATCAGGAAGATTACCATACGAACTCTGTAATAAAAGGACGCAACCCCGTCAACTTTGGGCTTGTTAGATTCATCTTGACGAGTATTTTAAACCTAGATATATGTATAGACGAGTATATTAATAGCAATTGAATTTATGCTGTGCGTAGTTTTTACTTGTTTTAAATAGGTTAATTTAAATAAAATAAAAAAAATTAGTATAATTACCTTATTATAGCTCTGGACAGGGACATGTGGAAGTCAAGAGGAGAGGCCTTTGCCCAGCAGTGGGACACAAAAATAGGCTAATAAAAAATAAAAAAATTTGCTTATTAAGAGGGTATGCGACATTCTACAGCATAACATGTTTATTTTTTGCTCCGGTGTAAATTAATTAAGAAAATTAGTAAAAACAAGCAGTAACTCACGTGGATATACCTATAACTATTGGCACTGTAACTTGAACACGGATGAAGTACGAAGATCATTTTGGTGAGCTGTTTTCTGGCTATTATTCTGGTTATTATTCTGGTTATTAACAAAAACTAATCTCAACTGATCAGTTTTTAGTTTGAAAATCACGCACATAAAGATAATTTTAAACTAACAGAAAGTTTTCATAATTAAAAATACACAATTAAAGGGTAAAAGTGGTCAGCTGTTTCATCGTTATTGACAAGCACAGCAAGCTGATAAGTAACAACTGTCAGTGTCAGTGTGACGTGACGCTGCGTACACGCTATCCGGAGCGCGTTTACGAAGCTAGCTTTTATTTTCAACTACATTAGCCAAATATCATTGATTGATACAATATTGACAAAATAGGCCTACTATAATACACAAACAAATTGATATTTAGAAAATTGATCAAACGTTATTAAATATGAATTGTGTTGCATGTCAAACTGTTATTAACGACATCAACAACGAGTTGTTAAGATGTGTAGCATGCAAAGACACTTACCATTATATGTGTCTTAATATAAAAATAGACTTCTTTATGGAAAAGAAAATGAGTCTTGAACGAAATTGGCTTTGTCCGTCTTGTGCGAATATAACTTCTAGGAAGAAAAATAACAATACCCCTGTCCGCCAGCAGTTTGACCCTATTTGCTTAGAGGATTCAAATACATCAGTCGATAACCTGTTTCAAGATGATTCACATAAAAGTATTTTGGGTGATACTATTAATACGCAAGAGTTTTTGGGCAGTTGCAACTCACTTAATACGTGCATTACAATAGAACAAATTAGTATGCTTTTAGATTCTAAATTAGAAAAAAACAATGTTACTGTTCTCTCACTTTTAAAAAGCCTAATACAAACGGAGATAAATACAGCCATCAACAAAGTCAAACAGGATCTCATTCAGCGAAACGAAAACATTGTCACACGACAGCAAGCACTGACTCAACAATTACAGGACACTCATTTAAAATTTGAACAACTCGAAAACAAAAATAAAAAAATAAAATCAGAATTAGAAGAAATTAAGGCACAGGTTGGATGCAAAACTATATCAAATATCTCGATAAATAACCCAAAAAATGAAGGCAATGAAAGAAAGTTTGTTATTTATGGTTTAGATGAGTTTTATGGAGAGAATATAGAAAACGTGTGCTGTCGTTTGAATAACATGTTCAAAGAATTGCTTAACATTAACATAAATGGATTTATAGAATCGGTACAGAGAATGGGAAAGAAAGGAAACAGACGACCGCTTATTGTTGAACTAATAAGTAAGCGCATGAAAAATTACATACTAGCCAATATAAACAGTTTTAGGAATACTGGATATGCCATCTCTGAACTGTTAGACGGTGATGCCTTGCAAAATAGAAACCATTTAAGAGAATGCCTACGAGAAGCACGTCGAAGCGGAAAACATGCTGTTATACGTTATAATAAATTGTATATAAATGGAAAAGAATATCATCATGCAGGACCTCAACACAAAATACCTAATGACCCTACTAAATTGGATGGTGCAGTGGATGAACGAGAGAATCTTGAAATGAAAAATAACGCTCACCGAATTAGGGCTCATGATAAAAATAGTCTTAGTTCTAATGATCTTTTTCGTGTATAAGGAAATATTTGTGTTACACCAGAATATAAATGGATTGGTTAACAAAGCTGACTTACTCACCATTAATTTACAAGAATTATCAGATTCCCATAAGATCGTAGACATAATATGTATTACAGAACATAATATGAAAACGGGTGACGAGATACAGCTAGCTATCCCTAATTACAAATTAGCATCTTTTTATTCACGAGATAAACGGAATGGTGGATCATGTATACTAGTCAGAAATGTTCACAAATATAGAGTTTTAGAAGATATATCAAAGTTATCTATTTCAAATGTTTGCGAATGCTCGGGTATAGAGTTAATGGAACATAATATAGTAGTTCTTTGTATTTATAGAGTTCCCAAATATGACATTAATTCAGTATCAATATTCATTAAAAAACTAAATAATATCCTTAAAACATCGTATGTGGTGATTTTAATATTGATATGTTAAAAAGAACCAAGCATTCGTTAGATTTTAAAAATATGTTGGATTGTCATAATCTCAGAATAAGTGTATTGGAGCCAACGCGACTTCATAGCAAGACTTGCATAGATAATATTTTGCATAACATAAGAGGTAGTAAAACTGAGGTCCGTGATTTTGCTCTCTCTGATCACACGGCCCAACTATTCAATTGTCCTGTAAAAAAACCTGTATTTTACCATACTGGTTTAATATGAAAAGAGATTTCAGTACAAATAATATAAGTAAATTTACTGAATGTTTACAAAATCTTAATTTTAATAATGTATATATGGCGAATGATGCCAATGAAGCTTTTAATAATTTTACTGAACAGTTTCAATTATTTTATGATTTGTGCTTCCCATTTACAAAATCAAAAAAATATGCATCTGGTAGGCCGAGGTGGATAACAAATGGTATTAGAAGGTGTTGTAAAAGGAAGAGAGAATTACTGTGGAAAAGTAGGTTAGCTTCAAGTCCAAGTACAAAAAATGAATTCAAGCAATATTCAATAAGGCTTAAAAAAATTATCTCTTTAACTCAAAAATCGCAGAATGACTACTTTATAAAAAATGCTTTAAATAAATCCAAGGCCACATGGAACATTATCAACAAGTTAAATACTAGATACCCTAAGGATAATTTTACTGAGTTAAGTTACAATGATAAAATAATAAGAGATGCGAAGGAAATTGCGCAAATATTGAATAATAATTTCATTGACCAATTTAATTTAAATAACAGTAATAATAATAATGATAATAATAATCATTTGGATTGGACTTTTAATTCACAGAAATCTTTATTTATGAATCCCGTAAATTCAGATGAAATTCGCATTATAATTAATTCTTTGAATAATACTAATAGCACTGGTTATGATGATGTATCTACTAAAATTGTAAAAAAAGTTGCACATATTATCTCGGCGCCGTTCAGTTATATTGTCAATTTGTGTATAGAACAGGGAGTGTTTCCCGAAAAATTAAAGGTAGCAGTAGTCAAGCCCGTTTTCAAAAAAGGAGATAAACAGAATGTGAACAATTACAGACCAGTCGCCCTGTTACCTGTATTTTCGAAAATAATTGAAAAAGTAATATACAATAGTGTGAGTAACTATTTTGAAACCAATAACTATTTTGCGCCTGAACAGAAAGGATTTCGTAAAAATAAGTCGATTAATTTGGCTATTTTTGACTTGCTTCAGTCAATTATGACAGGGATGGATAAAAAAAACCCAGCATGTGCCATTTATATGGACATGACAAAGGCGTTTGATTTTGTTAATCATGATATTTTAATAAGCAAATTAAACAAGTACGGAATACGAGGTAATGTAAATGATCTAATCAAATCTTATCTAATTGGGCGAAAACAAAAAGTTCAAATTGACAGAATTAACACCAAAACCAAAACTGAATGCGCTTATTCATCGGATCTTTGAACTAATGTTTGCGGTGTACCACAAGGTAGTGTGTTGGGTCCCCTTTTGTTTCTAATTTACATTAACGATCTGCCGAGTGCCATTCGTCACCCCATGGTGCTCTTCGCTGATGACAGCACGGTTGTATTTAAGGGAGATGATTTGGAAACATACGAAACTGATATAAATGAAACATTGCAGATAATAATTGAGTGGCTGAATAAGAATTATTTACAAATTAATTTAGAAAAAACAAAACTCATGAACTTTAGGCAAAGAATTAATAAAATCCCGAATTTAAATATAGCTTATAAGAACCATAAAATTGATGAAACAAATGTTACTAAATTTTTAGGATTAAGCGTTGATAATAAGTTGACATGGAGACACCAAATTGACATAATATGTAATAAATTAAATAAATTTTCCTATGCATTGTACAAATTAAAGAAAATAGTAAATAAGGAAGTGGTGCTGATTGCCTACCATGCGTATGTGACCTCAACGCTAAGGTACGGTATTATGTTTTGGGGAAACGCTACAGACCGGGAATCAGCATTTAAAAGTAAAAAAAAATGCATAAGGTCTGTTTGCGGCATTCCACCCACTGAGTCATGTAGATCACATTTTATGCAATTAAAAATATTAACTCTGCCATGCCTCTATATATTTGAAATTGCCAGGTACGCTAAAGATAATATGGCCCAATTTCTTACTTTTAACAGCATTCGCCAACAAGATAAAAATAAAGCAGAGCACTTTAAAACAGCCTTACTTCGGAAAAGTGTTTATGGAATGATACCTAGAGTGTACAATCATTTGCCTAAAATAATAAGACAGTCTGATCAACCTAAATTTAAAAAACTGTTATTTGATTTTTTAGTTGAAAAGGCATTTTACTCAATTCAGGAATATTTAAATGAAAGGTGGTAATATTATGTTGTGTCTCATGTTATGTATTACTATGTACTTAAAAAAAAAACATGCATGCCTCATATTTCCTATGTATTTGTATGCCTCATGGTGCAACATAGTGGTACTAAATTATACATTTAAGATCTTTGTACATGTATTTACCTATGTTTTGACAAATAAAATTATTGATTGATTGATTGATTGATTAATACAAACTAGGGTCGAAAGCAGGCTCATGGCAGTGGGCGGGCCACATAACTCGCAGAAACGACAGCGGTTAGGGTAGAATAGTAATGGAGGTGTGCTACCACAAAGTAAGCAAGGGGAAATATCCCTTATTGGTATGTTTAGGCACTGATCTGTGCAAAGTTGTATCTGAAGTGATTTTATCGAGTTTCACAACACTATGATTATTATTTTTTTTCACACAAAATTATTTTTTATTCATTCATGCAATATTACAAAATACAATACCTACTACAATGTAGTTCATGTACGGTGGTACAGTCAACCAATTTTATTCCTAGGCCACTATAGAACCATGTCTGTCATGTTTTGACGACCAGATGGCCTAGTGGTTAGAGAACCTGACTACGAAGCTTGAGGTCCCGGGTTCGATTCCAGTGTCGGGGCAGATATTTGTATCAAAAATACGATTGTTTGTTCTGGGGTCTTGGGTGTATAATATGTATTTAAGTATGTATCTATCTATATAAGTATGTTTATCCGTTGCCCAGTACCCATAACACAAGCTTTGATTAGCTTACTTTGGGACTAGGTCAATTGGTGTGGATTGTCCCGTGATATTTATTTATTTATTTATTTATTATGTCTTAATGAATCAATTTGCTTATCATCCACGACAGTGATTATCGCGTGATGTAAGTCATGATGACATCTCGATCTTTGGTTAATGAGAAAGGAGTTAACTTGTGCATTAATAACTTGAATTTTCACTGTCCATCAGTCAAAACTTGTTTTTTTTCTTATGTCATAGAGCGAAAACGATTATAAATACCTTTGATAAACACTTTACGTTTATTGCATGTCGTGAACGGAAAGTTGATAATCCTTTGACCCGCACTGACGTTGTAATTATCTAGTGGTTAATGCGACAAGTTTATAATATAGTGGCCTAGGAATCTGATTGGTTGACTGTACAATATCATCAGCGGCGATCAACTAGTACTTTACAATAATACAATACAATACAATGACTCTTTATTGTACACCACACAGAAAACAATACAGAAAAACAAGTACATGGAAAAAATATACAAGGTAAGCAATAGGCGGCCTTTTTTAATAGGCGGCACTTTAGTCTCTTTTTAAACTTTATAAATTCGTGAGTAGTACAGAACAGATTCCAAGGGTCACTCATAAAAATACAAACCTCACGATATTCAGTAATTCGAAAAAGATTAAACCGACCCTTAAATTTTATTTAGGTGCATTTTTATTTAGCCTGGCCTTGTGTATGATTCAGGAGAAAGTTGGAGGCACCGGAACTACCGGCCGGGACAAAGCGTGTTGATAAAAACGACCGGAAGCCGCCATTGTGGCTCTCTAAGTGGGTATTATGTCAAAATATAGCAGCGGAGTGGAATAAAAACAGATTTGGAAATACTGGGAAACGGTACATGTACTTAGTATTTCCTTTCTAGGAAACTAGGATCACCTTTTTTCTCGAGGTTTAAGTGCTTAATATGTAGGTATTTAAGATACAGTCAGTATCAAAAGTAGCTTTTGTACTTTGTCGTAATAACACAATATTGTCAATCATGTTATGACATTTGCACCTGAATGTAAAGCGACAAGGTACGAAAGTGACCAGATACTTTTGATGCTGACTGTATCTGTATATTATGTTTATCCGTTGCCTACTGCCCATAACACGAGCTTGGTTCACTTTGGGACTAGGTCGATTGGTGTGAATTTCCCGTAATATTTATTTATTTTTGAACAGAACAAAACTGGTCTTGTAATAGGGATGTTTCCTAGGTAAAAAAATAATAATTCTTATTAGTCCGTATTTTACATTATCAAAAAATATTAGACACGTAATTTTTCTTTTGACAATTAAACAAAAAATGACGAAGATATGGCGCGTTGAACTTCCGCGTGACGAGGCGTGACGTCACTTGTTCCTAAAACGCTCATACAAAGTGTAGGAACAAGTGACGTCACGCGAAACTTCAACGCGCCATATCTTCGTAATTTTTTGTTTAATTGACAAAATAAAAAATACGTGTCCAATATTTTTTGATAATCTAAAAGACTGGCTAGTTAGGAAAGTAGCCTATTGTCAAAATAATAATCAATAACGTGCTCCACTGCTGAACATTTGCCTACCCCAAGGCTCGCCAAATAGATCGGTGCTGAGCCATCCACATCCAACGTGACGTGTTTCAATAATTTCATCAAATCACTAAACAAACCAGGTGAAATTAAAAAATGACTTGCCTTTTTAGGGTTCCGTAGTCAACTAGGAACCCTTATAGTTTCGCCATGTCTGTCCGTCTGTCTGTCTGTCTGTCTGTCCGCGGCTAAGCTCAGAGACTGTTAGTACTAGAAAGCTGTAATTTGGCATGAATATATATATCAGTCACGCCGACAAAGTGATTGAATAAAAAAAAGTAAAAAAAATTTTTTTAGGGTACCTCCCATAGACGTAAAGTGGGGGTGATTTTTTTTTTCTCGGCTAACCCTATAGTGTGGGGTATCGTTGGATAGGTCTTTTAAAATCATTGCGGAGTTGCTAACACGATTTTTCTATTCAGTGATCTGTTTGCGAAATATTCAACTTTAAAGTGAAAATTTTGATTAAAATCGGCCGTCCCCCCCCCTCTAAAATCTAAACTGTTGGGTGGAAAAATTTGAAAAAATTCAGAAGGGTAGTAAATATATCAAATTTACTAGGAAAATTATAGCGGCTAAGATTGCTTGGAAATTATTTGTAGTTTAAGAGTAAATAGTAGCCTAAGGTATAAAACATACCTAAACTTGGATGATTCCGTACACATACGAAATCCTTAGAAAAATATTACTTGATTTTTTCGTAATGGCTACGGAACCCTACCTTGGGCGGGTATGTATTACAATGCCGAAGTACGAAAGACCGAATGTATTAAAACATCGAATGGGTCAAAAGACCGACACGATTTTTTTTTGAAACCGTAACCTTTTCAGAATTTATTAAAACGGCATCATACAGAACCCATTAGGTTAGGTTAGGTTTGTTTTATAACAATCTTAAAAAGTTAACGGTTTCAGAAAAAAATCGTGTCGGTCTTTTGACCCATTCGATGTTTTAATACATTCGGTCTTTCGTACTTCGGTATTGTAATACATACCCCCTTGGGCGTGTTCGCCACGCTCTTGGCCAGTTTTTTGTCCTTAAACTAAACAGATTCAGGAATTTCATCAAATTACTGTTTTTTTCAAGGCCAATGATAAAATGGATTCTCCATTACAACATCCTGCGTGATTTGGTTATTTCCTTTGAGATTTGTTCAAATCTCTGTTTTGACCATTTCCCTGCTATTATAACCAGGCACCACGATTAAAACATGTGAAGCTGCAGCTTAAACTCAAACAGAACTTGCACAGAGGCACTATTAAAGTACACGTTTTATAGTCTTATTCTGGTTAGTAAAACTACTTTCAAACTTTAACTTCATTACAACAGTTATTTAGAATATTCGGCATTAGGGGTTGCCTTGGTGGTCATTGATGTCGATGTACACGAAAGCAGAGTTGCGAAATTTACACTGTCGCTGGACACGTTTTTTAGTGACTGGATCGACGTAAGCGCTGACCGAGAAAACTGAAAGTTATAAGGAAAAAAATGATTATTATAATGTATTAAAGAGTGATAAATGTGACATCCGCAACAACAAAGGATTGCCAAGCTAAGCTAGACCTCATGTGCGTAAAATAAATATTAAAGTAGGTGTTCCGTCCCACTACTGGGCAAACGGAAAATCGTCTGCGATGCGCAGATCATATTACCTTGAAACTGACTTAAGCTATTACTTACGTGGGAGTGTCCGACTGTGTCTTCTTCGGGAGGAAGAAAGGATTAGCGCTAAGTTCGGGGAGGGATTTAGGGGTTCACCGTACACACTTAGCACATCAGAATGCTCTCACTTCTTCCACACGCGCCCGAAGCCCACTCAGAAGGACCCACAAACCGCGGCAACGTGTGAAGGTTTCCCGTCCGAAATTGCCCGATATTATACCAAATTGTATCAAATTGCTCGAGAATTACATCAGATCCCACTAGACAAAATCAAAAACGTGCTTTCGCTGTGATGCCCCCCGTGTTGCGGGTGTCCATGGGCGACGGTGATCGCTTTCCATCAGGTGACCCGTCTGCTCGTTTGCCACCTCTTATATAAAAAAAAAAAAACCAACCCAAAAACCCGCAACTGTCCAAGTGACAGCTGACGCACACTTTTGTTTTACGAAGCGCGTTCCGATACACGCTTTTTGGGTCTGAACAGTAATGCAAAGTCGTGTCGTAATTGGCTCATTACCTCTACATTTTTATTTTTCGTCTAATTTTTGAATCAAGCTTCGTCGTAACGCTGCAATAGTTCGGAAGCTTAATGTTTAACTAACAACGTTTGAGCTAGTACATATTGTTCCAACTGCATAACTTATGTTTGACTTACTAGAAAGTAATAACAGATTAACTTGCCAAGTTTCGGTAACCACGTAGATAGAGCATTGGTAATATTTAGTTCGTAGGGTTGTAAATGTAAAGACCATAAACCATATAGGTACCTACTTGCACAATATGATCGATCGTCTATCTGTTTGTCTTAACTTGTTAAACGTGTCTAATTTGTAAAGAGTCTTTTAATTATGAGCGAAAATTAAAAAAGAGTAAATATTATGGAATTGCATTAAACTATAATAAAAAAAAAATCGAAAGTCAAAAGTCCAAGCTTAAGGTTTGCCAAAGAGCAATAGAGCGCAGCATATTAGGTGTGAAAAGGCTAGATAAAATCCGGAACACCACGCTGCGCTCAAAAACACGCATAACCGACGTTGGGAAAAAGACTGCTAAGCTAAAATGGGACTGGGCTGGACATGTCTGTCGCATGCACCCACAAAGATGGGCTCACACGGTCACTTGGTGGGTGCCGGAGAACGACCAGCGACGACGAGGCAGACCAAGAAGGAGATGGCGGGACGATTTGGACGTGTACGCAAAGGGCTGGCCTGACATTGCGCCGGACCGGGAGTTGTGGAGGTCAAGAAGGGAGGCCTTTGCCCAGCAGTGGGACACTATAACAGGCTGACAAAAAAAAAAATAAGTACTTAGTTTTCATTCGGAAAACGAAAATAACTTTCCCCTATCTTTTAAGTATAAGCTTTCCTTTCAATCAAGGTTAGCTTGAAAAGAACCGTTTTAAGGAAAAGTTCGCCTTTGTAATCTTTTTGTTTTAATGATTTTTGTATTATTTTTGTGTTTTATGTACAATAAAGTATTTTTACATACATACATACTTTTAATTAAATGTAAAACTTGATTTTAAGTAGCTTAATCGATTGTATTGGCTAGAATTTGACGCCACATTCAAGTTTAATCATACAAATCTATGGGAATTGCATTTTGACAGCTTATAAAAAGTATTTTAGACGTTATATAGTATCAAAAAGCTTATTATAGCTTTGCTCGTGCACATGTGTGTGTAGGTGGTAGCAAAACCATACCAAAAATATAGTGTAAATTTTGGTTGCCCTAGTGAGCGTAGAAATGTACGAACACGACTAGGCGTAGTTTAACGAGCCTCACTTTGTCGTTAAAATCTTCGTCTTTACTATTTACTAGCTTTTACCAGCGACGCCGTCCGCGTGGAATTAGTAGTAGTAAAAAAATAAGTTTGGGTAGCTTATTTTTTTTATCCAATTTGCTTTTTCATCAATTAAGGCTCTCCTAAATAGAAGAAATATAAATATTATGGTCATTAAGCTGGCTGTGTGTGTGTGTGCATGTGTGCGTGTGCATGCGTGTGCGTATGTGTGTGTGTGTGTGTGTGTGTGTGTGTGTGTGTGTGTGTGTGTGTGTGTGTGTGTGCATGTAACTTACATAGATAGCGTTGATTGTATCATCACTAAAGCTTAAGATAAAACAAATATTTCCTTTCATTCCTTTCAAAACTGACGTTGCGTAAGACGAGTGATGAGAAAGACATAAAAAACACACTGAGAACCTTCCCCATTATGTAACACGCTTTTCCTATTTGATAATTTTATTCTTCTTAATAAGTATTATCGTTTAAAATTATTAAAATATAAATCCAACATTAATATTTCTAGCTGCTAACTGGTAGTTTAATTTTAAACTTTTGCGATTGTCACTGATAATTATTAAGAGGACACTTAGGCCTAAATTACGACTTAAATATTGCTGAAATTACTTCGACGTTTTCGCCTCTTCTTGGTCTTTATTTAACTGAACATGCTACTGACTAATGTGAGAATTTCAATGAATAAATCGTCACTGATTAAACTGATTAATAAAACGATCAGAACTTAATCACGACCAGGTTAGCTTGAAAAGATCCCTTTTAGGGTTAAATTCACGTTTGTGCTCTTTTTTGTTATTTTTTATATTATTTTTGTGTTTTATGTACAACTAGCTTTTCCCCGCGACTCCGTCTGCGAAGAATTCGTTTATCGCTATCCGGTGGGAAATATGAAATTTTTCTGAATATAAACTATCAAAGTAGAGCCGATTAATTAGATCACAATTTTATTGATACTTGCTCAAAATTCAACAACGTGACTTTGTAAAGAAGGGCATACAATATTCTTCATATTTTCATAACAGTACATGTCATAATTTATTGTCATAAGCAAAATACGTCAATATGAAGCTAATATATACTCCATTATGTCAAATATTATCTATTAAACTGGACTGGACCTACTTGATAATAAACAAGCAACGTATACTCGTAATTAGCAGAAAAGCGCAAACTCAAATATAATTAAAAATCCAGACGCTTTTGAATCAGCGTCGGTTCCAATAGAATAAAAAAAACCAAGCTGCAGAGTTGTAGTAAAAAGCGAAGGAAAACCAATAATTTAAAGAGACATTGAAATCAGGGGGGCTACTCCGAAACTCGAAAATCGAGGTTCGTATCGCATCGTCTTGCTCGCTCTTGTATTAAATACTATTAGCGTGAGAGGAATGGCACGATACGAAGTTCGAATTTTGCACTTCGTAGTATAAGGCCAGCACAGACGCTTTTGAGTGCTTTAAAAGGATTACGAAAGCGTTCGATTGTTTCGCGCGTCTGCAGTTTGAGGACAAAAGGCTGAATTGGTTATTTGCCTATGCCACTTGACATGAACAATGATGCGCAAGTATGTTTGGAATGTGCTTTGTTTTCTGCATTTCATAATTTATTTATTTTGGTATTCAAATAAAATGTTTGAAAGTAATTTCAATCGATGTAAAAAGATACTTGACGAAACAAAGTTAAGTCAATTTTACGCATCAAAAAATTATTTAAATAACTGAAAAATACTCGTCCTTACATGACAAAACATTTTTTTTTAAATCAAAATATCGTTATGCAATAGGTCCCAAAAAGCTCTTATACACATTTTTTGAGAGCTTGCAGCGTTATGAGAAAACTTGGCTTAAGCATGTTTTATCTTTCAGGTAGCAAATGCTTAAAATGCACTTGAATATCTAAACGTTTATTTGAATGAAACATTTGTTTAAATTTCAACGACTCTTATACATTATACCTAAATCGCCGGCTCCGGAGAATAAAATGATAATCGCAAAAACGTAACTTTTCAGGAAAAATAAAAAACACAGTTTTGCCAATTACTTCTAAAGAAGTGGACGTATACTGATGATAGTCAGCGTTACGGAAAGCTAATTTTTTGAGAATTCTTCTTTTTTAGTGTGACTTATGTAATACATTATTATAAAGGAGTTTTTTAAAAAATTAGAAGTTAGTGGAAATCGATCGTCATCTGAGGTTAATAAAGTCGATTATCATTTTATTCCCGCTTTTTCAAGGGTTTAAAATACGTATGTATGGTTGTTTTATCATT
Organism: Archips crataeganus; assembly: GCA_947859365.1. Taxonomy (NCBI): domain Eukaryota; kingdom Metazoa; phylum Arthropoda; class Insecta; order Lepidoptera; family Tortricidae; genus Archips; species Archips crataeganus. Next base: position 17,776,242 of record OX402055.1, read on the forward strand.
TTATTCTACTATTTTTACGATTCGATTAGTAAAAATAATAGTTACATATCATCTTATTCCCGTTAATATTGAGAAAATTGGTTTATGATAATGTAATTTATCTGGTATTGCAATGAAACAATAACATGGTAATCAACTTTGGCTTTATTTCAATTATTGGGATAAAATTAACAGAATCTTGAAAAAAACTAAAACAATAAAGTTTATTAGGTACTTAGTACTTGATTCTTATTCTTGATCATCATCTTCATCATCATTATTCATTTCAGAGTTCTTTACATAAGTCAAGGACTCATAAAAAGCATGATAGTAGCTTGGAATATCACCTGCCTTACAAAGGCTAATCAGTTCGTCGCATAATGCCTTGCTAATTGGCAAGAGCTGGGTGTATATGTTCTAGGTAGTCTGAGTCTCCTCCTATACTTGATGAACTTTTGACTCTATCTAAGTTCTCTTCAGGGCTTGGCATATACTCGGACACAACTGGCGAGAAATCTTCATTTGAAAAATTATTGTTTTCTTCGCGATAAACTATGTTTTTTAAATCTCGTAAAGTGTAATCATGATTTTTAATAATCACCTCTTTATCTGTCGCAGTGGTCTTTTCGATACTTTCTCCTTGGTTTTCTTCTGAAAATAAAAATCGTTTTGATAAAAGATGCCTCAGTTTGGAACTTGAACTTGAACACAATATGTTAATTTTATGATACAGCTTTGTTCTTGTCTTTTTTCAAATAGGTAAAATTGTTGAATAATATTGTATATTTTTGTAACTCGGTAAGTTACAGTATAAAAATTGTGAAAAAAATTGTACACGTGTTAATACACGTGATTTTCACTGATTTCAAATATGGCATAACACTAAAACTATGATAATAGCGATTATCATTTTGTTCTCCGGAGCCGGCGAAATGTGGTTCTCTATATTTTCCTCAAATTTCATATGCTAATGTAACTTTTGTCATAATTTTAATTTGTAATTAAACTAACCTAATCCAACCTAACCTTTTGTGTTCTATAATAGATCCTAAAATCCTGAAATCAGCACAGTTCTATATTAATAAACTGAAACAATTACTTACTCTGCCCACCCGCGCAAAAAAAAGCAAAAACTCTACCATAATTCAATTGTGAAGATAGGCTTTAATACAGCTTTTTGCTTGCGCGTGTGCTTTGGTCGCGGTTCAGTTCATTGATATGGGAGGCAAAGTAATGCCTGATTCAATAAATCAGTTCTTTATTATTTTACGGCAAATGCTGTATGGCAAGTGAAATTATAGGATAAGAAGTGAGTCGGTTAAATATGATTTAATTCACATCTGAAACTAGTTAATATTTTAGTTTAAATAAAAAAGGTACTTATCTAAGTATAACCCAGTAAAAATCTGACCTAGCAAACAACAATATTGACAAATATTATCACCCTGTGTGTAAAACCAACCTCCACACGCTGTATCAGAACCCATATAAATCACATCGCAAAGCGCAAAACACATTAGCAAAAGTCAATTACAGCCACGCAATCTGAACCGTTATTAATGCCTTCCCCCATACATTATTTGGATACAAAAACCCACTATCGCCTAAAACATGTATTAAACGCTCCTGTAAAATCCTTGGGAACGACGATCATAAACGTAAAGCACCTTTTGGTCCCTTTTTAGGGACACGGCGCTAGGGGAAAGCGACGTATGTGATAAATCACAAATATGGCGGCTTGAATGTATGGAAAGGGAAAATCCGGCAATTGTTAAGCTTTTTAGGATATTTTCAATCGCTTGGATATTGTCATTGGCCTCAAGCGATAGAATTTTAACTTGCAATATCCATTTGAACATTTTTTTTTCGTATTATTTCAGAAAATCTTTTGCGCTACTTATAAAGAAGTTCCGAGATTAAATAATTCCATTGATATTGTAAGGAAGTTTCTAGTAAGAATTGCGATGTGCCGAGCAATTTATGCACCACCTGCTCATAATACGGATCGCTTCTTCACTTTAATCCCTTTCTTTTTTAACCTCCTGATTTAATCTCTTAGTTAAGTACAGTTTTTAAGTCAGCTGAACCGCATCATTTCAGCTTTGAGGATAAGTCGGTTATGAGAATAAAAGTATTTTAACTCATTTTTTTTCAATTCCTTTACAATAAAACTAAGTAGATTCGCCATTTTTATTTCGACGTCTATAATTAAAGCCTAAAGTAGCAGGTCCTTATGGCACAGACTTAAGTCTGTGCAGACTTAAGTCTGTGCAGACTTTTGAGACGTGTTTTTTAAAATATATATTAAGATCGCGTTTGACCATGTCGTCTGATGGTAAGCAAGATGTGGCCTACGATGGAACATGTTCACCCAGTATAAACCTGTTCTCTTTTGATTTGCAGACTGCTAAATTGTAGCGTTAAGAGGACACAGACAGCTAGGGAATTCTATTACTCAGCTTTCCGTGGGTATAATAAAAGACTGATACAACTGCCTGACTGAAAATCGCTAACTGTCGAAAAAGAGGTGGTAGAGCATGTTGTAGCATCACGGATGGGTCGGCTCGTTCGGAGCAGTACTACCCTCTCACAGAACACCGGCGTGAAGCAGCGGTACTCATGCTGTATTTCGTACGGTCAGTGAGAGCGCCGGGGCCCCAATGACTGTCCCCCCTCCCCTATTCCCTCCCGGCCACAGATCAGTGAGTCTCTTTGAGTGGTTGATATTTATTGGCGGCGGTGATTGCTTTTCATCATTCCTCATCTGCCCCCTATAATATAAAAGAAAACCTCGGCATGACAAGCAACTAAGCAGCAAACACATTTTGAAGTTGGTGCCAAAAATACCGGTATATACCGCTTTAGTATAGGTATTGTCGGTACTAGTGCTTAAAACTACACCGAAAACATCAATACTAAAACGTTACTTAACGGTATTAAATGGGAGAAAACTGTAAACTGTAAACCGACGTCACCATAGATATCCATAGATTAACAAAACCATAAAACAGTACTTATCCATTTCCCTCCAGCCGACTCGCATTAAATCCCGCCGTTCACACCTCGAGACAAACTAAACGCTTTAATAAACGAGGACGTAATGTGCAAAGGTTCCGCGTCCATGATTAACGCCATATTTATGGCCGGATTACTACCTTTTCAAATTAAACTTGTATCAGGCGAGTGCACTGGATTAGCATATAAATGTGGTTTCGTTTCAGGTCAGACGTAACATTTTATCAAAGGTTAGTGGTATACATGCCACAGATAAGAGTTATTTAAAATGTATTAGTAAAATTTTAACTAAAAGACTATTTTGTAAAAGCAAAACTACGATCATGAAAAGGTACTTATTGAAATAAAAAAAAAATGAAAATGAACTTTTTACTGCGTACATTTTATTATTAATTGAATCATAATATAAACGAAGTATAGACTGTTAAAAAAAAGAAATATATTACTTTGAAAAAGTAATTGAATTGGTAAATGCCCAATTTTATCAAACGATTAGGTACTTCGATAATAAGTAAATGTCCAATACTCTGTTTACTTAAACGTAAATGGGCAACTAAACTTCGCTGGGGCTAAAACTCGATTGCATGCATTTTCTCAGAGATAACACAACGTGATCAAATTTTATTGTACACCTCCGAAACCTCCACATAGAAAATTTTATCAAAACAGAGCTGTTTATGTGATCCTTGAAATCTATATCTATCTAATCTAATATATAAAAATCTCGTGTCACGGTGTTTGTTATCGAACTCCTCCGAAACGGCTCGACCGATTTTTATGAAATTTTTTCTCTATATTCGATAGGTCTGAGAATAGGTCGTAGGCTACTATTCTTCGCGGACGGAGTTGTGGGCAACAGCTAGTATCTATATAAAACAAAGTCGTGTTAGCTACACCATATTTTAACTCAAGAACGGCTGGATCGATTTAAATTATTTCTGGTTTTTTGGATTCGTCTCTGCTCGGAATATCAGCAAAACTATTATTAATAATTCATAAATCGCTAGTGTTATAAGGCTCTAAAAGCTGTGAGACTTTCAATTCCGTGAGTTTTTATATATTTACTAGCTGTTGTCCGCGACTCCGTCCGCGAAGAATGGAGGGGGGGGGGTGGATAAAAAATAGCCTACGACCTATTCTCAGACCTACTGAGTGTAGAGCAAAAAGTTTCATAAAAATCGGCTAAGCCGTTTCGGAGGAGTTCGGTAACAAACACCGTGACACGAGATTTTTATATATTAGAAGATTAAATTTAAGAAACTAGCGAAGACTTTGCAAAGTCGTATTTGAATGTACCTAATTATTTTGATTGAAAAATAACGAGTAAGTACAGGATGATAAAGATACAGCAGTAAAATATTCACTAGTATTCAGTCAGTAAACGACATGCAAAAGTTCTACATACAATTTCTACTAAATATGATTTGTGATATTTATTATAAATTTAATTATGTGCATACTCGTAGTAATATCAGTGTTTCAGAAAAAAGAATGTCCACAGGAATGTAAATAAGAGTTGTCCATGGGACGTAACCATGGCAAAAAGGTACTAAAAAAGTTCATTGACTTAATTAACCCACTAAGTAATCTTAGCCCCCGCAATTCACATCTACAAACCTAATTACAAACTCACAAAAAAGTTTTCCAAAAACGTCAATTTGTTAAAATTGTAACTGCCGTTGGGACCGGGCGAAACATCCAGACCCCGGGGCTTAGAGCGACATGGTTCTTAATTAACCAACGTTTGATTGCACGAGGGACCTTTTGTTTCCTAACGTTCGACGCACTTCTCACGGCGCAATTTAGCGCCCCGCCGCTTGTTCGTGAAAATAACAATTTGCTCTAATTGTTTTTATTCCTTGTGTATACGAGTTATTTAAAATAACTGTGTGTAAAGTCGAATTTTGTTGTAAGAAATACAAGTCCAAGAATACTTGAGAAACTTTATATTGCGGGTTAGACGAACTTTTATTAAATTAAGTGACTTAATGAAACATTTAAAATGTGAAATTATATTTTCTGTATTAGAGTGCTAGTTCTCTTTACGTTTGAAAGTATAAATGAATAAATAATACTTTTGGGCCTTAATGCCGCTTACCATTTTGGTACGCACATTATATGGGCGCAGTTGGCTTTGGAATATAATTATTTTCGGTTGCCTCGTCTTAAAGTTAAAATATTGTGAAGTGAACAAAATGAAACAAGCAAAATAAAAGGAGCCGAGAAAAACGTCATTGTTCAACGCTCGCGACGTTTCTTGAGAGCGAATCCTAAAAACGGACCGCGAGCTGGCAGCGCCGAACCGTAAAGTGTTACGGTAAATGGTTCCGTAGGTGACAGTAGCATGAAGTGAACATTTTCGTTTACGCGGAGCGTGAGAGAAGAGTTAGTAAAGCATGTTTTTGCATGTAACACGTTGCAATAACCTTTGGCATATTTGTCTTTAGTAAAATCACGTAAAAAGAGTAAGATAAAATAACCCCATGGGAATCGAGTCGTTACAGCGCCACAGTGTAGATCTTATCTTACATCTTCGTCATATGATAAATGTAAATTTTTGTGAGTTTGTTTGTTACTTGAACGATGAAATACTTTACTTTATTTTTTGTCTAGGAAAAACCTACAGTATAGCGATAGGCTAAATTGACGGAGACATATTAACGGCCAGCTGCTTGTTTTAAATAATAAAAAAAAATTAAACAGTAGTGCTTTGACAACTTTTTTTTATGACAGAGAATATAAGTGAGATTAAATTGTAAGCCATGGTGGCCTAGTGTAGTGTAGTAACCTATTGCCTCTCAAGCAGGGGGTCATGGGTTCGAATCCGGGCTCGCATCTCTGAGTTTTTCAGAATATTATGAGCGAAAAATATTTTTAATTTACCATGAGCTTTACAGTGAAAGAAAACATCGTAAGGAAACCTGCACACACCTGAGAAGAAATTCAATGGTGCGTGTGAAGTTGCCAATCCACACTGGCCCCGTGTGGGAACTACGGTCCAAGCCTTTTCATTCTGAGAGGAGGCCTGTGTCCTGAAATGGGACGTATATAAGCTGATAATGATTCAAATAAGAAATCAATTTATATGATCAGAAGCCTTATTCATAACTAGCTTTTGCCCGCGACTCCGTTCGCGTGGAATTAGTAATTTGGGCAGCTTATTTTTTTTATCCAATTTGCTTTTTCTTCAATTATGGCTCTCCTTAGTTCCTCGATATAAAAAAAGTACCCCCCCCCCCATCGAACCCCACCCGCACACCCGCGTTCACATTCATTCACCACCAAAAGCGTGCCTATAGAAGTTTTACTTCAAAAACCCCCGATTTTGAAACATTCTTCCGCTCCGCTCCTATTGGTGTTAGCGTGATGATATATAGCCTATAGCCTTCCTCGATAAATGGGCTATCTAACACTGAAAGAATTTTTCAAATCGGTGCAGTAGTTCCTGAAGTCCGGCGAGCGATTGTCAGTCAATTCTTCTAAAAACTGTTCGATAAATTCTTAAAATAAACGTATCTTTCTTATTTGTGAACCGATTCAAATGAAACAAACATTAAATGTTAATCCAAGAAAATACCAACATATCAGTGAAAACAGCATCCTTCTAGATTAAGCCGTTTCTGAGATTAGCGCGCACAAACGCACATACAAACAGACAAACAGATAAACAGACAAACAGACAAACAGACAATAATTCTAAAAATTATTGTTTTGGGTTCTATTGCGCTAATAAATAGCCCTAGTGACAGTTTTTCTCAAATATCTTCAATGTACAGACACCGACTTGTTACAGATTTATTATATGTATAGATTACTATACTAAACGGGACTTATCACGCAATTATTATTTACCACGACGTTTCGGCCAAGACTCGAGCGGCTAAACAAACTTGAACTTGACAATGTGGCCGAAACGTCGAGGTAAATATTAATTGCGTGATAAATCCCGTTTAGTATAGTAATTATGAATGAAAATCACGAAAGTTTAAAACAGAAGAAGCCTTATTGTCTGACGCACTTGTAATCGCAAACGCTTTCACCACTTCTTTCTGTTAAACGGTACAGAATAAGGGTAGAAGGAGAAGGTGAATGCGATGGCGAGAGCCCGGACGTTAGGTGATACTGTTGCCTCAGTTTAGACAAAGTGTATAAGTACTAACAGTTACCTACTACGAAAGGGTGACTAAATTAGCTATTTGGGAATATTGTGCACTAGTAAGACAGTGGCAAGCAATACGTATTGAAATTCAGTTTTTCATTAAAAGTTTTGTACTTAATTGTTTGAATATGCCTTTGGCATGTAATCTCTGTAAAATACATTTATAATTTAAACCTAAAAATAAGTTCGTGAAAAACGACACTTAATTAATTAAACCTCAAACAAAAGTAGAAATTTGACCTTTGATGAAATTAAGAATTTCATTATGCTATATAACAAAGTTTTTTTTTAAGTACTTCACGGAACCCTAACGAGTTGGTTTCATACGAAATAAAAACCCTCGGAATGATTCGGGACAAAGAAAATGGTGCTACAAAGGGCAAATGTCTGCTTAGTATTTTGTATACACATATGAACTTTATTATGTTGGTGTCAACAGTCGCTAAAAAGAATCAGGCATTTTGAACCTACGTCGAATGAGTTAAAACCGAAAATGCTACTTGTAAAATGTTTTTTTAGTGTATTTTACATGAAACTAACGTCCTCATCTTTCTTCTAATGTATAAAAATCTCGTGTCACGCTGTTTGTTATCGAACTCCTCCGAAACAGCTTGACCGATTTTTATGAAAATAGTAGTTTCCCCCAAAGTTCGCCAAACATACCGGCGCTGCGCCATCCGCAACCCACACGTTCCCGCAACCTTAACCAGATAAGTAGTCGCTCTATCTTGTTAATTTCTAATGTGATGCCGCAGAGAAACTCCACGTGTAGCCCTCTCCATCCAATATTATGATTTAAATTAACTATTAAATTTTTACATAATAAAAGGTGTCATGCAATGTAAAAGAAGCAAACTCGCGAACAGAGAAACCGACGGTACTTTAAAGTTACAACTCTATTTCTCAAGCAAAGTACTTAAGAGGGTTTATACCTGCTGAGCTGGCAACGTTGCATTTTTGATAGTTCTTTCGATTATTCCATAAAAATTAAATGAAAATTAAAAATGTTTTGTATACAAATTGTTATAATAATATAATATAATATATTAATGTGTCTACTGCAATAACAATTCGTGATAAGACTATTATTTTCTTTAAAAACCGTTAGGTAATAATTTGTTTGTTTTTAAAGATAGTAAAAGTATATCACGAATTATTATTGCAGTAGACACATTAACTTATATATTAGAACAATTTGTTTACAAAACATTTCTAATTTTCATTAATTTTTTATGGAATAATCGAGAAAAACTAACAAAAATGCAACGTTGCCAGCTCAGCAGGTATAAACCCTCTAAAGCTTTTCCCTCGTCCTAACTAAAATCAATTTAACCCAAAACACACGGAACACCGGAACACATTTTAAGCATTTTCTATCGTTGATCTTGTTCCCATATAAACAAATAAGGCAGCAAGGCGCCAGTCTAATCACACCATGAACTCCACGTTGAATTTTGAATTTATAGTCCAGGTGCAATAAATAAGATCCTCGCGCCATTAGCTCAAGATAACTCTGTTTTATTGTAATTTTATGCGTCACATTAAGCCAACGACCGCCCTGAGAAAATGCAGGAGCGTTAATTACTTAGGGAATCGGCCCTGATCACTCAATGTTGTTAATACTGCTTAGCGTTTATTGAAGGTTGAGATTGGAACAGGTGTTTATGAGATGGCCCCAATTGGTGGGATTAGGCTTTATTTTAGGGTGCGTAAAAGTCTCTAACAGGATTACAATTAGTTATTTTATCTTTTTTGTGCTGAAATAATTTCCTTGGCGAAATCTGTATTAAATAGAAAGAGGATTTGGACTATGATTAGAAATAACATATTATCTTCAATATAGTTTATTGGAGACGGTAATTTATAGGCTGAAATTGCAAACTTTTGTAATTACAAGTATATAGTAGCTAAATAAAAACGAAACAAGCTGTCAATGATCGACATTGTTCACTCATGTTTGTATAAAAAGTAGTAGTATTTATTTTTATAGACAATGTTGGAGTTAGAGGCACCTCTAAAATAAGCAATATAGAAATTCAAGAAGAAAATTAGAAACATAAATTAGGAAATCGGGGTTAAAGGACGGAACTGATGAAAAAATTAAATTCTGCTTGCTTCCTGTACCTACTAAAGAGAGTTTTAGATAAATATTTTTTTACAGTGAAAACAAAAAAGTAAAAGTTCAAAAGCATAGACGATTAACGGGTTCGCAACAAAGACAAAGAATGGTGAAGGGAAACATTGAGTGGGCAGAACGCCAGCCAGATGGCCAAGGCAGGTCTAGGTAATAGTCATTTATATCACGTAGGCCTATTATATTTGATACTAAGCAAGCAATATAACATACTTAGGTACAATATTTGAGATCGTTCTCAGGTGAAATGTTAATGAACAGGTTCGTCGTAAGGATCGAAAATTTAAGAACATCTTTTTAAAAATACTGACTTATTCGTGGGTCGGATCCGTTTTTTCATCAAACTAAATACTAGTTTGTGATTGTAAATGTTTGTTATTATTTTATGCTAAAAAAGCCAACCAAATGTATATATTTGTGTATATTTTATTTCAAATAACACTTTTACAATAATGTTTTAGTAACAAGAAACGCTGATGTATTTCAAAATGAATGCCCATAGTGTAAGATATCCTATAATCACAGATACAATATTTTTTTGTTGACTGTGCTAGCATTTGGACATTTAAAGCCAATTCGATTACCTACTAAAAGTGGGCAAAATTTGGTTTGCAAAATTTGTACTGTAAACTTTCGTGATTTTCACTCATAATTACCAAAACAAGAAGAAGCAAGATTTATTCAAAAATTTCATTTTGCTTTAAGATTTTTGCTGACTTATAGTACCTTTTGTTGACCGTGTTTACTTCTATTGTATTCTTCTATTGTATTGTTTATTTAGACGACCAGATGGCCTAGTGGTTAGAGAACCTGACTATGAAGCTTGAGGTCCCGGGTTCGATTCCCGTGTCGGGGCAGATATTTGTATGAAAAATACGAATCTTTGTTCTCGAGTCTTGGGTGTTTAATATGTATTTAAGTATGTATCTATCTATATAAGTATGTTTATCCGTTGCCTAGTACCCCATAACACAAGCTATGCTTAGCTTACTTTGGGACCAGGTCAATTGGTGTGAATTGTCCCGTGATATTTATTTATTTATTATTGTCATCAGCTTACATATACCAAATGTCAAGTCTGTCCGCTCACAGGAAGTAGGATAAATTTGACTGCCAAAATTTGGCCTAGACATACTTACCATCATTACCATTCCGACCTATATACTCGTACATCCAACTGAAAGTAACACTGACCTCCTCTCAAAATACAAAAATACCACCACCAAGTACACCAAGTTAAATAAAAGCTTGTAATGATAAATAAGAGTTTGTACAAATATATAACCATGCTTTTTCTTAACATTGAATTAACAAAGACTTCATGTCAGATGCCATAATCAACCATCATGTAAAGACTTCCCAAAACAAGCATAAAACTCCAATTATTAAATTATTATCGCACAAGCTGGGGCATACAATTTCACACGTAACGCCTTATTATCCCCAGACGTGATATTCAAGTAAATTATTTATTAATAGGACCCACGCCGCGATGTTGACTCTGGGATCCCTCCAGGTACGGAGAACGAAGGTGGGCGGAAATAACCGAGATTAGCCGAATGAAAAGAGCGGAGCATTAGCGGAGCTGAACGTCAAAAGTTGTCATCCTCCTACGTCCAAATATCACATACTAGCCTGTACTTTTATGGCTTTCCTCACGTGGACTATAGATCTGGCATTTTTGACAAGATTCCATTAAACTCTCGTCCAAATTTCTGAAAATTTCATCGTGATCTACATCAAAGTTGCATGAAACACACCTTTGTAAATTTTTTATGGATTTTATAGACATACATTTAGAAGATATAGTACTTTCAGGATAAGAAGTACATAATGATAGGCTACATCTTACATACTACAACTAACTACTGTTATTTTTGAGAGCTATCTTCATATCATTTGTAGGTAATATTTATATTAGCCACATCTGTCTAGGTTTCAACGTGAAACTCAAACTCACTTACTCATTCACTCACTCACTAACTTACTTATTCGCTCACTGACTCACTTGCTCACTCACTCACTCACTCACTTACTCCCTCACTTACTCACTCACGCACATTCGCATACAAATAGTCCTCAGTATGAGATTAAGTTCTTAAAAAGATCGATTTATAAATTCCAAACAGCTACGTCCTGCGCGCCTACGCGAACATAATCATAAAGCTACACAATTCCAGTATTCCATTACTACCTGCGTAGCCAGTGCCTTAATATTCTGCCATGCTAGTATTGTCGGCTAGAGAGTAATCAATTATAGCAAATGGCTTTGGACTTGTAGTGAGTTAATTCCACTGCTTGCTCTCAAGTTGGACCTGACTGCAGCTTTTGGATTGCTTAATAAATTAACAGAACGCTGTTGAGGTTCTTATTCCGTTATTACCTTTGCTTAGGTAAATTAAGTCTAAATAAGGGTTTGTAATTTGTATGTTTAGGCCGAATGATTTTAAATTATGAACCGGAAATTTTTGATAAATTTAATTTTGGATCGAAAATTTAATTTGCTTTCACTTCGGATTTACGTGAATATTGGTGTAATTTTTTTAGGGTTTTTCAGTTTTGCCAATCATCATCATCATCGTTTACCAAAAGACAACCATCACTGGATATGTAGACTAACGTCACCGTGGCCAGCCAGGAACCAGTGCTCAGCTTTTTGCATCGTTTATTAGTCATAATCATAAATATCACTATAAAACATTAATAAACAAATCACGTTTACTTAAATAAAAGCTCTGATTATTCGTGGGTTAATATGTCACGCGACAGGAACAACAGGGGATCAGGGGGGAGAAATAAGCTCGCTAATACAGGTTTTATCTATACAAGACCAGGTCCGCCGTATTTTCTATTACACTCTTAGGAGGTATTTTTATGGACGTAGGTTAATATTGTATGGAGATATGTATGGACACTTTAAATTTACTTAAAGTGTACCATTTATTTACTTTCTGGGTTTTCTTATTCAAAATCACGACAAGTATTCATTTTCATAATGAAAAAAGTGTCCTTATTTTTCGAGACTGTTATGTATGTGACTTTCTTGATACCTACAGTTAGTTTGACGAAACTCACATAAATTTACTTGACTTACTGATTCTTATGTTGTATAAGCTGTTGTTTCTTAAAAAAAATAAAAAATAAAAATAAAAACATACACACGAATTGAGAACCTCCTCTTTTTTTTTGAAGTCGGTTAAAAATTATGAAAAAAGGGCATTTTTAATCATCAAAATCAATTCCTAGTGCTCGTGATTATGCGTAAGAAAATCCCAAAACTACCTAATATACACCGTGAAATTTTAGTGGTTGTTTTCCCGAAACAAGGTGATTTAGTATCGATTGTACAATCGATTTATAATTACTATTTTGACTAGAGTCAAAAATCCAATTGTGAAAAACGAAAGTCGAAAATGACCGCAAACCAATAGTAACGCTTCGTTGGTACCTAACCTATCGTACGATCGTACGCTACTTGTACCAACGAAGCGTTACTATTGGTTTGCGGTCATTTTCGACGTTCGTTTTTCGCAATTGGATTTTTGACTCTAGTCAAAATAGTAATTATAAATCGATTGTACAATCGAAACTGAATCACCTCGTTTCGGGAAAATAACCACTAAAATTTCACGGTGTATAAACAAAATAATCCATCCATCTTCTCAATCCTATAGAAATAATACAGTAGAATTAAACAGTTACATGAAAAACCTCAACTCTGACAACCCCTTGATCTATCAAATTTTAAAAATCAGGGAGCACCAAAATGTAGCGACTTTTTAAGGAACTCTCTTACCCTTTTCCTGATGTCCGGGTCAACCCTTCTCTGACTAGTCGTTGTCGTTATTTTTTCGCCGTAAATCTATTGTAAAAATGTTCCGCCACAGTTTTAATTTTGATCTTTAAAATTGCCTGGACCAGGTATAGTCGTCTACAAAGATTGTTTTCATATTTTCACTTAATCTGGGATAAGTTAAAAATAATCTTTTATTAGTTGACTTTAATACTTCTTTTACTGCTAGATCTCAAAATACGAGATCTTGAGTGTTGCTGAGAACTTTACACACAACATTGAGTTACTTCACAGGTTTACGGTTTATCTTGCTTTGTTCTCTTTCGTCGAAACGTTTTTGATCAAATGCAATTTTGCAAATCAATTCTAAAAATTCAGAGGCCTTGAACTCACGACCCTCTTCGTGACAGTTCATAGGGTGTGATAACCACTAAGCTATCAAGAAAAAATATTTTATGTAAAAAAAAATCCTAAAACTATTTAAGTAGTTTTCATAGTACCTATTACAAAGGTTCGAGTCCAATAAAAACGGATTTTCAACATCAGTAAAATAGTATATGTAACATTTCAATGTGCGACAAATAATTATCAGCCGTGCAATTTTATGGGTAAATTTCATGTCAGAACGGATTTTTTTTCTGGTTACCTAGTACTTTATCGACTCCTTGCGCCATCTAGTTATTTGAAAAGGAAAATTACTGCATCACACTATCAAAATTTCTCAACTCAGCCGCATAAATACATACAACTTCCAACTTTCTTCCTTCAGACTTCGGTCCCCTTTTTTTTAACTATAGTTACCATGATCCAATTTCTTAAACTCTACTCGGCCAATATACAGGGTTATTTTTAATTCACTAGCATCCTTTTAACCCTAAACTCCTACCACTTAAACAAATGTTTTTTGTTTTACGGCTTTTGTCATAACTTAATATTTTTGGTGTAATAACGTTTTGAAAATTTGAAATTACCTCTTATTTTTACGATACTCTGTGTATTTGTATGGGAAAAAAAGTGCTTCATTTTAAAAAGTCGTAAAACAAAAAACATTTGTTTGAGTGATAGGAATTCAGGGTTAAGAGGATGTCAGTGAATTACAAATAACCCTGTAGTCAAAGATGGGCACTTACTTACTATTTTTAACCGACTTCAAAAAAGGAGGAGGTTTCTCAATTCGACCGTATATTATATTTTATTATTAGAGAAGAAATACTTATTTCGTATCCAGGATCCAATTTTAGATATTTTTACCCGACTATGGCATAACAAAAGGAGGGTTATAATTTTGACCGCTGCATAAAATGGGCGAAATAATGTTGTTACGGTAAACCTAAACAAACAAACATTGCCTATGCGTGTTCGCCTAATCTACGCACGTAAAATCATCATCATCATCATCATCATCATAATTTCAGCTGAAAGACGTCCACAGCTGAACATAGGCCTCCCCCAAGGCTCGCCAAACAGATCGGCCCCGAGCCATCCGCATCCAATGCGCTCCCGCCACCTTCATCAGGTCGTCGCTCCATCTTGTTGCAGGCCTACCTACACTGCGTCTTCCGGTCCGCGGACGCCACTCGAGAAGCTTTCGGCTCCATTGGCCGTCAGTTCTACGAGCGATGTACTTTGCCCACTGCCACTTAAGTGTAGCGATTTTTCAAGCTATGTCCGTGACTTTAGTTCTTGCGCGGATTTCATCATTTCTAAAGCGATCCCGCAGAAAAATGCCCCCGCACGTAAAATAACTGTCGCGAAACTCAAAAGTTACTATTATAAGGTAAAATAGAACATATCTCGAAGGTAAAAGGTACATTAGAGTGACACACAACGCAAAGACTAGAAATAAAATCCTGGTTAAGAGGTATCGCGTTGACTATGATTGATCAACCGCGTGATGGATTTCACCTCGTTACTTTATAGGCAAGGGGAAACTAGGATAAGGTTCAGGTACATTGTTTTACCATATTCGGAGACAAGTATATCGGGGTGATGCGTCATTTGTTACATACAGTGTCATTTGTTTTACCAATATTGCCTGGCTTAAAAGTAACCTAATGTACCTAAACACAGTAAATTATTTAGGTAGAGATATTTTTTTCTTTTATACAGATATACATTAAAGTCGATTGGTTAACTATTTACATTACTAATAAACAATATCTAATATATAAAATTCTTGTCTTACGGTGTTTGTTACCAAACTCATCCGAAATGGCTCAACCGATTCTTATGAAATTTTGTTTGCATATCGGGTAGCTCTGAGAATCGGTCAACATCTGTTTTTCACACCCCTACTCTTGACTTTGCAGACGGAGTCGCGGGCAGCAGCTAGTAATGTTTAATATTCTTATTCAGTTATGTATACAAGGTATTACCTTATACGTGTAAAAATAAATTTAATCTCGACGCTGCGGCATGTAAGTTTGAACAAGGGTTATTCTTTTCCAATAGTCCCGAATAGCATACCACTCAAGCGATAGCCAATGGGCAGCAATGGATTCTTCATTGATTAAAACCGCTGTAGCATTATTAGAATAACTAGGCTTTACCCGTGACTTAAACAAACACTTAAACACTTTATTGTACATAAAACACAAAAATAATACAAAAACATCAAAACAAAAAGAGTACAGAAGCAAATAATAGTTATCCGAATCACCTACACATTAGGCGTGGTCCTCTGTCCCGTAGAATGACACCCTCAGTTTGCCTAATAAAAATATTTGAGCGTTAAAGAAAGAAACAATTGAAAGCTAATTAAAATATTTGTTTTGAAGTAAGTAGTAATGGAAAGAAAGTAGGAATGGGTGCAACCGTGTAATTGTGTGCATTTGTATTGTGATAGGAACAATTTCTCTGTATTTGTGCAGTTTGACGGGCTCAGGCATCTTTAAATTTTTATTATAATATAAACCAGGAAAATGGCAGATGTTCCGCGGGATAGCGATAAAAAAATTCCGCACAGACGAAGTCGCGCTATAATACGCCTACGTTTATGCGGAAGACTGCACGTTTGTTATAATGAAGATTCCTTAGAGTAACATAAATTACCACACGCAAGCCATACGTTATGTTTTCCTAGCGTTATTAATGCTGGCTGTCAGTTTCTTGGTTCTAGCAATTCTATTACGAAATCATGCGCGAATCCTCGAGCGATTCTCCCCCGTATTTATTAACTAAAACTAATTAAGGACTGCAAATAAGCACGAAAGGCAATTTCACAAAATTTTATTTCATTTTTTACAACGAAACAGTTCGATACAGCTCTTTACACTATATGCTTTCACAAACAACGGTTTCCAATGTCGACATCGATATAAACAAAAAACGATCCCTCCAAATTAAGAGAGGCTATTGGGAATTTTGGAAAGCGATCCACAAAAGTGGCATTCTCCAAATCTCTTGAAAGGGTTCATCCAATGTATCGGATCCCTTGTCCTTTGTGTACTTGCTTTAAAGGAAAATTCCATCGGAGGTATCTCACGCTGATTAATTCCACTTTGATCAGAAAATGGATTTTCTTTACTTTAAATACCATCCTTCAGCAATAAAATGACAAATTGAAACACAAATCGGAAGGCCGGTACAGCCGCAATCATTGAAAATAAAATGAAACCATTACTTGAACAGCGTCTCTATGCTTAACAAATCTAACCCTGTTTCATTATTAGCAAGATTTAAATTAAATACAGCGTAATGATTATTAAAATTAAATTACACTTTAAGTATTTATACCTAATAAGGACGTAGGGACACGTATACTCTTATCATTATACAAATTTTAACACAACATCCCCGTGTACTAACTCTGATATGACTAACTCAGTGCAAAATTATTTACAGCGAACGACTTAATCGTACCTTAACTAGCTTAGCTAACACTGAAAATATACAAAAAGTACATCATAACACAGCTGTGGAGCAAACGATTAAAAATATACTTTATGGTAGTTAACAAACGGAATCGGCTTTGAGAAACTTTTGAAACCACTAACGATCTGAAAGGGAGTTAAAGTCTGATTTAGAGTTTTCTCGTTAGGCCTGGAGGTCACGCGGCGAGGAGGGCGAGGGCTAGAAGGGCCCAGGCTAGGGTCGGGAGGGTCGCGCCGCCCGGCAGCGGCGGCCAACCCTCGCTCCACGGGGAGTGACCGCGACCTCCGGCGTCTGGTCATATCGTCGTCACCATGTCTGCAAACAACCGGGAACTTTAACTAAGACTGAAACCACTGAGATCCTAAACCTATGCTATCTATACCATCTATATGTAAAGGCCATCTTAGTGGCATGCCGAGCATACTTTACGCTACAGAAATGAAGAAAAGATGGGGATAGAAAGAGATGGTGAAAGTGTTTACAAGCAGCTGTGCGTTAGACAATAAGACACCCGAGGCCGTATTGTTTAACGCTTCTGACGCTTGCCATCGCTTTCAACATCTCTGTCTGTCATCATTTTATACCGTTTCACAGAAAGAAATATTGTTTCGAAAGCAAACGTCAGAAGCGTTAGACAATAAGCCTGCTGGTCTAACAATAAAAGAAATATAATGATCAGTATAATCAAAATTTCTAAAAACACTAGCTGGTAATTTAAAGTACTTAATATGTCGTTTTGTAACTTCATTCGCAACAACGTAAGAAAAGGACAAAGCATCTCATTTTCATTGATGTTCTAGGAATGAATACAATAATAAAGTATACGATGACCTTTTCAATTAAACAAGACTTTAGGGCAAACCGGAGAAAATTAAATACATTTTTACACGCTTTATATTAGCTTCACCTGTATGTTTTTTTGTATGTATGTTTGTATGTTTGTTTGTAACCGACTCCTTAGGGCGCGATTTTGACCCACTTCCCGGTTTCCGATTGAGCTGAAATTTTGCACATGTGTAAATTGGATGACAATGCAATATTATTGTAACATGGAGCTGATCTGATGATGGAGCTGGATGGTGGCCATAGGAACTATGTAATAAAACAACACAATCCCGTCGAGTTTGGGCTCGTTTGATTTGTCTTGACGAGCACTTTGATCCCAGATGGTAACCAGGGTCTGATGATGGAGCTGGAAGATGGCCAAAGGCACTCCACAATAAAACGACACAACCCCATCGAGTTTGGGCTCGTTTGATTCGTCTTGACGAGCACTTTGATCCCATATGGTAACCAGGGTCTGATGATGGAGCTGGAAGATGGCCAAAGGCACTCCACAATAAAACGACACAACCCCATCGATTTTGGGCTCGTTTGATTCGTCTTGACGAGCACTTTGATCCCATATGGTAACCAGGGTCTGATGATGGAGCTGGAAGATGGCCAAAGGCACTCCACAATAAAACGAAACAACCCCATCGAGTTTGGGCTCGTTTGATTCGTTTTGACGAGTACTTTGGTCCTAGATGGTAACAAGAGTCTGATGATGGAGCTGGAAGGGGGGTAGGTGGCGGGTTGGGGGGGAAATGGGGTATGGGGTAAGGGGGTCGTTGGTTTAGAGGGTTGGGGGTTAGGGTGTGGCGGTTGGGGCTAGGGGTTGGGGGGGGGGGTTTACGGGAATAGGGTGGGGGTGTTGGGGGGTTCGGGGGTAGTGATTTTGGGGGGTTGTGGGAAATGGGGAGGGGGTAAGAGGCCTAGATGGTAACAAGGGTTTGATGATGGAACTGGAAGGGGGGCGGTAGGTGGCGGGGTGGGGGGTGTGGGAGGGGTGGGGTGGGGGGGCAGGTGGCGTTTGGGGGGAGTGGGGGTGGGGGGAGGGTGGGTTTCCGGGGGTATGGGGGTTCGGTGTTAGGGGGGTTGGGTTTAGGTGGTTCGGGGGTTTGTAAAATGAGGTGGGGGTAAGGGGGGTTTAGGAGATTGGGGGTAAGGGTGTGGGGTTTGGGGGGGGTTTGGGGAAATGGGGTGGGGGATGTTGGGGGGTTGGGTTTAAGGGGTTTGGGGGTTGTAGGTGAGGGGGTAAAGTTAGAAAGAAAAAAAATGCAACTAAAAAATAGAAAATAAATAATAGTTAAAAAAAACTAAAAAACACGCTTTAAAAAATAAAAAATAAATTTTAATAAATTTCAATTCACTATTCTTATAGTGCAGTAAAAAAACTTAATAAGCAATTATTATATTGTTATATCCAGATCAAAATTTGTAAACAATTCTAAATATTGATAAAATAAATAATAATAGTTTAAAATATTTTATTGTAAAAAAAGCGTGGGGTGCTTTTTAAGATGTTATCAAAATGATAATCCTTGACAATTGACACCATGCACCCCACGCTTTTTATACAATAAAATATTTTAAACTATTATTATTTATTTTATCAATATTTAGAATTGTTTACAAATTTTGATCTGGATATAACAATATAATAATTGCTTATTAAGATTTTTTACTGCACTATAAGAATAGTGAATTGAAATTTATTAAAATTTATTTTTTATTTTTTAAAGCGTGTTTTTTTTATGTTAGAGTGGCCAGACTAACGAACTAGTGGGTCACCTGATGTTAAATGATCACCACTGGCCATAGACACCCGCAGCACTTTACGCGATGCCAGTGCGTTGTCGGCCCTAAAAGGGAGTGGAAAAGGAAAGGGAATAGAGGAGGGGGAGAGGTACTGGTTTCCGGCTGTGTTTCCGGTAATACCGGTGGTAATCAACCAAATACTTACCAAATTAATTAGAAGATTTTTTTTACATTTTTAAAACGCTGACGCTAAACTATAAATGTTCTTAAAATGCACACGTGCATTTAATATATCTTAAGAACTTAAAGGTCCATTCGTCTGAAGTGTCACGGTGACAAATTTATTCTTTGTGCGGCAGCTAGAACTGCAACCGCGTAACTTCCATTTAACTCACACATTTGTCTCAACTACAAAAGTCCTTTACTTTACTTGCTGTGGAATAAAATGTAACGAATAGCTTTAGAAAACGAAAAGGTCTGGCCCGGCTGTGATAGTTTGGCTTAGTCACCACACTAAGCTTAAGATTCCAAATTGTTTAGCGTAGAAGAACAGGTTAAAATTAAATGAACCTCAAACATCTACAGAAACCGCTGCTAAGCTTGCATCTTTTCTAATGTTATTAATTTATTTACCAAGATAAATTTAAATATGAACACTCAGCAATGTCAACGACTTATCACCGCCCAGCCAAAACTCTAAGATATAGAATGTTAAAATTTTGCGTAGAGGTTCGTTCCTTCAAGGCTGACAAGAAATACGACCAGATTAAAAAAAATACACGAGAAAGGGAGTTAGTGAATAAGTGCAGAGCCAGATGCGGAAGCTACTTTTTTTTACATAAACTAGTAATTGATACAAGTTAAGTATGAAGTATCTTTTTCTATTTATTTTTTTCAACTTCATTTTTTATTACTTTTACGGTCATCCCGTGAAACCATATATTTCAAACTAAATACAAACTGAAATATAGATGCACAGAAAAAACCCCTGAAAAAAGACCAATGCTGGGAATCGAACCCAGGTCCTCAGCGTTCCGTGCTGCGTGCTTACCGCTACACCATCACTGGTCTAGAAGTTAGCGATGGTTTCACGGGATGACCGTAAAAGTAATAAAAAATGAAGTTGAAAAAAATAAATAGAAAAGATACTTCATACTTGTAAAAGTTGGCTTAGAAGCGCCATCTCTTGGTCCAGGTAAGCGGTTAGCTCCGAAGGAGTGTTAAGTCTCTCGGTAGAGGGCATAACATAGATGCGCGCTTTATCACTGCACAATGTGATTATAACAGACTGAAGTGTACGATGTATGGGAAAAATTCGTCGCTAACTTCTAGACCAGTGATGGTGTAGCGGTAAGCACGCAGCACGGAACGCTGAGGACCTGGGTTCGATTCCCAGCATTGGTCTTTTTTCTGGGGTTTTTTCTGTGCATCTATATTTCAGTTTGTATTTAGCTAGTAATTGATTTTATTGGCCCTATGGAAAGCACAGAAGAAGCCATAGGTGTAACTCACTGGTTCAAAGACAGATTATTCGGACTGCTTTGAGGAGCCCTAGGTCCTATCTATTCGGAAATAATATGTAGCCGATGGAAGTGTATTCCATTTCTTAGCATTTTGTATTAGGAAAGATAATAAAGACCTGCATGCGGGCCAATGGAACGGTTAATGGTGTTGTTTATTGTTTTGTAAAAATATTGATGATGTGTCTTGTTTTGTTGTAAATAAATGTATTTTATTTCTTTGTTTCTTTCTTTCTTTAAATTAAGTGTTAGGTGGTTTAAACAAATGAACGTTAACAAATACCGAAAAAGTCCAAAGACTACTGAGGGTTTTCTAATTATTCGCCAAAAATATTTGTTCCTGTAAGTACTCCAGGATTGTTATAAAACTAATCTAACCTGACCTATAGGATTCCACAAGATAGCCCTGAAATATATCCCGAACAGTTTACAGTTTCAGGAAAAAAAGTTGGGAAATTAATCAGTCGTGAAAAATATTTTGGGCGAAAAGGCAGAATCCCGTCTCTGAGAGCACGACAGTTCTGGAACTTGACTCAGTGTAAAATTATATGTTTTGTTCACATACCGATATTCTGCATCTGGTGCTGACTAAGCACTATGTAAGGATCCCCCAGGTTGGGATCCTCCAACACTCCTCGATGCAGCTGCTCCAAATGCTGCTCAGCGTCATCTAAACAAAGGTTAAAACATAAATTATTGTTAAACTCAGTTTAAATTACCAGTAGATTAGCTTTATTTATCAATTTGACATTACTTATGCCAAATACAGACAAAACATAATAAATAATTTGTTATATTCTGATCTAGATCAGGATCCGCCGTAATCAACTCAGTTAATTATAGGCCAGCGTTTCTTAGCAGTAATTAGTGAGACTATTGTCCTTTCGATTTTAGTTTTTCTCCAGTACTGTTCATTCAGCTAAGTTCTCAATCCCTACGGACCTCTCATTCTGAGAGGAGATCTGTGCCATGCACTGAAACGCATATAGGCTAGGATGATGAATATTCATTAAAAAACAAAATGTGAATGTTTCACATTAATACGGTCATAAAAGACTTGTACCTATATATTCAATCAAACTGCTATTGAGTTTGGCAGAAGATATAGAGTCAATTACTTCTTGTACTTCTTTTGTTTTTATTTCAGTAATTAAATAATGAAAAAAAACAAGTTTCGTAGCGATCTTCCAGAACACATCTCCAGAATAACTCTGTACGCATCTCCAGCAGAGTATAGAGCAGATAACGGGCTTAGTCACATAAAGCATGAAATAACTGAGTAAATTTCTCACATATTATAGTGGTGGTGGTGGGCGGCGGCGTGGTGGTCGTGGTGGTTGTGGTTGTGGTTGTTGTCGTTGTAGTCGTTGTCGTTAGCACTGTAACAAATATATGAGAGTCAAATTGTCGTCTATCAAACCATACACAAAACAAATGTCATACCAACATAATGAAGCTGGCAGAAGTGTTAATATTGTCTTAAGCGAATTAACGGTAATTGCAGCTACTTAACATAGGAATTCGCTTTATACTCTCACACGCACACACATACTTTACACATACTACACTTATACACGCACACACCTAAATTTAAATTGCATGCAGTCTTATTTCGATTGTTATTTTTAATTTAATTTTTTTTTCTTTCTCCGTTCAAGATATTGTTCTGATAGCTTCATATAATATTTTGTCACATTTCAACTGCAGTGTTTATGGTTATAATTCCACTAAAGCCAACGGGACAACCAACTTAACCGTGTAATCTGTTAAAGTTATAATATCATAATGTTTGTAAACTGACTCTGTGAGTGCCAAGATACAGGCTCAGCCTAGTTTGGCGCTTACCGGATAATACTGTTCTCTGTATAACCTTGTAATTTTGTTTTTTAAATAAATAAATAAATAAAATGAAATGAAATGAAATGAAATGAAATAAAATAAAATAAAATAAAATAAAATAAAATAAAATAAAATAAAATAAAATAAAATAAAATAAAATAAAATAAAATAAAATAAAATAAAATAAAATAAAATAAAATAAAATAAAATAAAATAAAATAAAATAAAATAAAATAAAATAAAATAAAATAAAATAAAATAAAATAAAATAAAATAAAATAAAATAAAATAAAATAAAATAAAATAAAATAAAATAAATACTGTTTATGATAAATAACGTTTCTATTCGTCTATTATGTGTCTTACTGTGCAAAAACAGTTCGGCCTGAGCGCGCCCATGCGAGTTCTCTGCACCACAGCGGTATGCGCCCGCGTCGTCCCGCGACATGGCTGCCACAAGTAGTGACAGCGAATGGCGGTAACCGCGTGACGTCACGCTTATCCTGTGCTTAGTACCTGAGGGAAAAAGACAAGATGATGGCGATGGGCGTTGAAGAAACGGACTAGTTGATTTATCGGTCTAGGTAGAATCAACCTTTGGACGATCCGCCGATCGAGCATTGACTAGTCAAATTCGTAGACGGTTAAGCTAAGAATTCACAATTGTTCTTCATCATCATCATCATCATTTCAGCCATAGGAGGTCCACTGCTGGACATAGGCCTCCCTCATTGATGCCCAATCATTACGGTTGAAAGCGACTTGCATCCACCCTGAACCTGCGGCCTTCATAAAATCGTCCAGTCCGTGTTCTTCATTCCAGAAATTTTGGCCCCCAACGGCCATCCTGTTCTGTGTGCTATATGGCCTGCCCGTTGCCATTGTTCTTATCTACTAGGAACGCGACGCCGATAAAAATTGTAGTTGGTTCATATACCTAGTTCGAATAATCTCAACCAAACCTGTTCCAAAAACTACAGAGCTCATTGATGATGGAAGATTCATTATCATTTACTGTAGGTGTCGGGTTAGTCCGGATCACCCTATTGTATAATAGTTTTGTTAAAAGTGTCCTATAGGAATGTTAAGTAATCCAGGTTATAAATTATCAACATTTTATACACAAGAACAATCCTTAAACTAAAAACCATAAAAAATATTTATAACAATAATAGTACCTAAAATATGTTATGAAAAAGAGTCTATTTAGGCAAGATTCCGAAGATACTGACAGCTTTCCCAAGGCTTTCACCTTTTACATAAATAGCTAAATTTGCGGATATGCCGCAAGTGTTATGGGCACCTTTGCGCCAGAAGCGACTAAGAGCGTGGGTTTATTTGACTGAATTTCTTTTTTGTAAAATTGACTTTTTTAATAGCTAAACTAATTCTTTGTCTGGGGTAGCTGCCAACTCTTCGGTTTCCTGTGACGTCGACTAACTTAAATTATCTGTGTGACTTTCATTAGAATCCGTCAAACCGTTTTAGCGTGGTAGAGTAACAAAACATCCACACAACCTATCCATACATCCACCTATAAAAACATCGCACATCATAAAAACTTTCACTTTTATTATATTAGTAGGATGTTGTATTTTTTATGTTTTTGGAGGATACTTAACACAAATAACCAACTTTGTTTGTGTATTCAATAAATTTTTCGTAATTTATTTGCACTCATCAGCATTAAGATGTAAAATTTTAAAAGAAATTGTCGCCTATTGTCTGCCTGAATTTTTATATTTTTTCTGTACTGTTTTGGTGTTCAATAAAGTATATTTGTATTGTTTGTTTTGTATTGTGGCTTGACAGGCTTCAATATTCAGAAAGTGTTGTCTCATTTTCACTATTCTCAAAAAGCAACAATGACATCTTTCAAATTTGACAAATCCTATGTAGTCTCGAAAATTGAAACATCTTCCAAGTCTAATATTATACATGAAAAACAATATCAAACGAGCACAATACATCGAACAATGGATCGAGATGAAATCACATCAGTACCATAGAAATAAAGCCTTTGATAGAATATTCATTGGGAGATAAAAGACCAACCCGTTCCATTATTGGACCTCTCAAATCTTTTGACGATACCTTACAATTCCATGTGATTCCATTGAAAAGTGGTAGATTGCACAATAAGTAGGATTTTAGCAAACATTTATGATTGTTTTAATATTCTACGTCCCTCAATTTTTTTTCAAAACAGCTGTTTGATTTATTTTTAATAGTTATTGTGTCTGTGACTATATATTTCACTAAATATGCCAAAATATAAGTATTTAGATTACAATAAAGTTAAGAAAATAGTAACGACTACACTAGGATCTCAATTACTTATATACGTATTTGACACAAGGATTACGATTACTTCTTTGTTTTAGCTTAGTTCCACCTGTAAATTTCTTACAATCGCGTATAATATTAAGTAGGTATCAGTTTAACGTACCTAAAAATCGAACAAACAACCTGTGACCCACTTTAAGGTATTGAATCGAATTTAAATTTCAAGCACGTTTCCACTTCTGATTACGATGCAATAGCAGCGATCTTCAAGTTTCTGTTTACTCTAAATTAACGTTACTTAAAATCACTTGTTAGGCTAAGTAGGCAAAGTCTCAGATACGATTGTGTCTTCGTTTGGATAATTTGAAACCCCTATCCACTCATCCAGGCTTGAAGCTAATTAGTTCTAGAAACTCCGTCCGCGATATTCATCTCGTATCGGTTACCATGCCTATGAAATTAAATTTAATGAGTCAACTTCAGCGCCATACGTGAGTAACCTTCGATTGAACTTCGCAACTAATTTGGAACTCATTGCATACATTGCGGGATTCCCAGGAAACTTCTAATTAAAAATCCCGCGCTCTAGATTCTCAATTAGAAAGTTTCCTTAACAAATTAGATTTTTAATCTTAAAACACGAAATGGTTGGAAGTTCCTTGCACTTAATTAAAAGCTGCGAAGACTTAGTGGCTACTTAGGTTTTTAATATTACTTTGCCCTTTTGATGTTTTTGGTAACATTATTTTTTTATTAAAATTCTGTTTGCGTGTAGGATTTGTGCTAAATAAAATGTTTAATATAGTGTGAAAATTACGTTTGATTTACACTTTTCTATAACCAAATTCACTGTGTTGTATGATTTTATTTCAATTGTAACCCTTGTTATTATTTAATCTGTCAAGTAAAGAAAAATTGTGCTTTGTTATTTACTTATTCATCGGTAGCAAGTGAACTAAAAAATCTATTGTTTGATTGAAAGATTGAAACGTTACCTCTTTTTGATCAAGACAGAAGAGCAATAATCCTTGTCCTTTATCTATTGTGTTTGCGTTTGCTAATCTTACAAAAACGAATGTACTGCTATCTTGAACGAAGCATCTAGAAAAGTTCTATGCGATGCAAAAAGCATGGTACTCGATCGCTGTCGGTCTTCAAACGTGCTAGAGTGTTCTATCGATCTTTATTGCGAAATACTTTGCCAAAACAGTTAGTAGGTCGCAAATTTCCACGGCTTTTCAGCCATCTCACGGGGAATCACTAAACCGTCCTATAATGAAAAAGCTGTAATTTATTTATATGGCAAGAAAAACTATACTTTGTCCATCATAACGAGAAAAAATGAAACCGCCGAAAAACCTACCTAGATTAAGGTCAAACAAAAAAGGTATTATTTTTTGCTTTTCAGTTTTTTCGGCGGTTTAATTTTTTGTTAAAAAGTTTTTATTTTATACTTCTTTTCCATCCTTGGGGTAATTTTTTTTCCAAATTTATAATACCAACTTTAAGGTATACCCTATCTATCCAATAAAAAAGAATTATGAAAATCAGACTACTCTGTAAAAACTTAGTCAATCATCCCCTGTTTTCCTACCCTTAGGGTAAGAATATTATTTCCAAATTTAAATGGGACCACCCTTGGGGTATACGCTTTCCAATAAAAAAAAAATCATCAAAATCCGACTACTCTGTAATAAGTTATGCGTGGTCATATAGTACAATCAGTAACTGAACAATCAATCATCCCCTGTTTTCCTACCCTTAGGGTAGGAATATTGTTTCCAAATTTAAATGGTACTACCCTCGGGATATACGCTTTCCAATAAAAAAATAAAAATCAAAATCGGACTACTCTGTAAAAAGTTATGCGTGATCATACATAAAAAAAAATATATATATATATATATATACACGTCGAATTGAGAACCTCCTCCTTTTGTTTTCGTCGGTTGAAAAATTGAAAATGTGATATTGGCAGTAAAATAATACAAACGAAAATTAACACGACGGACAAAAATCATTCGGCATCACTGTTTCTTTTGAGAGACAGTGCGGTGTGGTGCGTTTTAGTACTCTCTTTTACATATTTTTTGTTTTCTCCGGCTCATACTTTTGGATTGATTCCCATGTAATTTGTTACTCGGCTCGAGTGTGTATACTAAACTAACTCGTTATTGTAGACATGGGACAGAATAATAAAATTCCATTGTTTGCCAGTAATAAAATGATTCAGGCTGTCTTACCCCCCCCCCCCCCCCCTACTACTACATATACTACTCAACTATTATTCCGAGGCGTCACGTCGCCACCACACGGCGTAAGCATTAGTGCATTAGTGTTGTTGCAATAGCGATAGTCTATTGATGGTATCGATAGTGAAAATCAGGCGATACCTATTGAAATTGGTCGATACTATCGATTGAAGTAAATAAGTAATATTACTGCTAAAGATCATTTTTATTGTAAATATCGACACTATTGATCTTTATCTTTAGCAACAGTATTACTTATTTTCATCGATCGATAGTATCGATAGTATCGACTTTTTTAAAGCAATGTTATCGATAGTATCGACCAAGTTCTGTAGTATTACAGCTTGTCGATATTTTCGATAGACTATCGACGCTATCGACTGTTTTCTCAAGGTCAACTATCGATAGCGAAATTATCTCTATCGCAACAACACTGGTAAGTTTTTTTTTATTATTATGAGAGGGAAGAAAACGAGGACGCGAGTCATCTAATGGAAAATGATCACCACCGCCCATAATATCAACAACTCAAAGAGTCACTGATCTGTTGCCGGCCTTTAAAGAAGGAGAGGGAATAAGGGAAGGGGAGGGGGAGAGGTATTGGGCCCCTGACGCTCTCACTAAGCATGCTTTTTATTCACTTGGTACTTACTATTAGCGATCTTCTGTTCGCTGTTCAGCGTCCAGAAGACCTGAGGCGTGGGATACGCCTCAGCTGTGCACTGTAGCGTGACCGCGCTGCCTGATGGTGCGCGGATAGCTACCCTCCCTGCCCAGATGGAAGGAGCGACTGCGAACAAAAAGTTACATATTCAATACAACCTTTTTGTCAATGGTGGGTACTTAACTATAGCTAAACCGTTTAAAATGAGTCCTCGCTCGCGGGCGCATTTAAACGGTCTAGCTATATACAAAGTAATTCATCATCATCAACCCAGTCTATATACGTCCTACTGCAGGGTTCAGGCCTCTTCTCGGAATGAAAGGGTCTGTGCCGTATTTCCCACGCGGGCCCAGTGCGGTTTGGGAAATTCACACACATCATTGATTTTCTTCTCAGGTGTGTGCAGGGTTTCCGCACGATGTTTTCCGTCATCGTAAAGCTCATGGTAAATTTAAAATATAATAATTTCGCACATAAAAGGCACAAAACATCCTCATTTCACAGCGGCCTTTGTTTAAACATCTTACTTGTTGCAAACCTTATCTGACGGTAATTTGTCCGGGTCATCCACTCCCGGTCTTTTTTACGGCGGTGTAAAAACGCTAAGCTCCTGTAATGGACCATAATGCGGTGTACAAGGGCCTGTTGGCCCGTAGATTTAGGACTCGGATGATTTTAATGAGCGGTTTTAATATTATGACTGTGGGTAATAAGATGAAAAATATACTGAAAATTTTTGGGTATTGCTATTATATAACCGACGAAATGGTTTTGATAAGGAAGAATGATACTGAGTTTTTTATTTCTTAATAATATTGTTAGAATGAATCTCGTTTATAATTAAACTAGTTTAATCACACGGCTTTGCTTTTTTGTCCGTTGTTGTCTATACTGTGGTATATTTCATACTAAATACAAACTGAAATATGGATGCACAGAAAAAACCCCAGAAAAAAGACCAGCGCTGGGAATCGAACCCAGATCCTCAGCATTCCGTGCCGCGTGCCATTCTCCTACACCACCACTGGTCAGGAGTTTAGACACAAATTTTTCCCATACATCCATATCTCAATCTGTTAGATTAATCACTTAATTAATATAGCAGTGATACAGCGCCATCTATGTCATACCCTCATCGAGAGACTTCAACACTCCTTCGAAACTATCCGCTCACTCGGACAAGAGATGTCGCTACTGAGCCAAACTTTAACTAGTTTGATATGAAGTATCTTTTTGTGTTTCTCGATGAGGGTATAACATATATGGCGCTGTATGACTTTATAGAATGTATTTAGACCATGATTTCAATGAGCACTCAATATGTCGACGTTGTCATTATTACGGATAGAATGATAGGAACCCAATTAAAGGTAGTATTTATATCCCGTAGAAAATTATGTCTAACACGGTTGCAGTTTAATTAATTCTGACCCAAAATTCTGCAGGCATTTTCATCAAAACCTCTGAAACAATGTTCCGCCTAAATCTAGCTCAGATTGGACGGGACTGTCAAGTAAATCTCAAATATTGCGTTGCATTTTCAGTGGAAGTAAATCCGTGCTATAGTTAAAGAGTCATTGCACTCGAAGCGTATGAAAAAAACGGCCAAGCGCGAGTCGGACTCGCGCACGAAGGCTTCCGTACCATTATCTTTAAAAAACGCAAATGGACTCAAGGAATTATTGTGGTACTATTTTTTTCAAAAAAAATAAAATTTGTGTGTTTTAATTTTAACAATCTGTTTTATTATTTTTCTCAAACATGCTATGAAATATTGACGTTATGTTCCTTATAATACGCCACGAAGTGTCACGATGCAGGCGCGGCGTGGTGTGCGGCTAGACGAGAGGTCAGTAATGGAATTTCATACAACATTGCTGGCCTTGGCCAGCAAAGTGATTGTCTATTGTTTTATACCATGACGTTTATAGGTCTATGGCATCATAGCATTTAGCCATTAAAAAAAACCATAAGCAATATTTGCGTTTTGGTTCATTATGTTATGACATTCTGCCACTACGCTTATTTAAGGTAAGATGATGATGATGAAGGTGATGTTGATGGTGGTGATGGTGTTGATGATGGCGGTGATGATGATGGTGATGGTGGTGATGATGATGATGATGATGGTGATGATGATGATGGTGATGATGATGGTGATGATGAGATGATGATGATGATGTTGATGATGGCGATGATGAGATGATTGTGTTGATGATGATGATGATGGGTGATGATGATTATGGTGATGATGATGATGATGATGGTGATGATGATGATGGTGATGATGATGGTGATGAGCTGATGATGATGATGTTGATGATGATGATGTTGATGATGATAATGATGATAATGGTGATGATGAGATGATGATGATGATGTTGATGGTGATGATGGTGATTATGATGATGTTGATGGTGATGATGATGATGATGATCACTATCATCATCATCATCATCACCATCAACATCATCATAATCACCATCATCACCATCAACATCATCATCATCATCTCATCATCACCATTATCATCATGATGATGATGGTGGTGATGATGGTGATGATGAGATGATGATGATGATGGTGATGACGATGATGAGATGATGATGTTGATGATGATGATGATGGTGATGATGGGTG
Organism: Archips crataeganus; assembly: GCA_947859365.1. Lineage (NCBI taxonomy): Eukaryota > Metazoa > Arthropoda > Insecta > Lepidoptera > Tortricidae > Archips > Archips crataeganus. The sequence continues at coordinate 17,806,976 of OX402055.1, forward strand.
GTGATGATGATGATGTTAATGATGATGTTGATGATGATGATGGTGATGGTGATTACGATGATGATGATGTTGGTGATGATGATGATGATGTTGATGATGATGATGATGATGATGATGATGGTGGTGGTGATGGTGATGGTGATGATGACGACGACGACGACGATGACGATGATGATGGTGATGATGATGATGATGATGATGATGATGATGCATGTTTGAGAAAAACTCTATACAAGCCTTGGCCACGAACAGGGATTGCCGGCCTCGTATCTCTAGATGGCCTCGTTAACACTCGGCCATCTATAACTACTCGGCCGGCAATCCCCTATTTCGCGGCCGCTGCAGTAATGTACTATTATCTGTAAATATTCACTTGGTTGCATCAAACATTTTCTTATTTGTGCAAAGCTGAATTCTAAAGACACATACAGCTCTTCAGTCTAAATTTTTTTAATCACTAGTTTGGACACAACTTTTTGAGATTTTGGCATTTAAAAAGTTACTTTTCCGCACGCGTGTGGAAAGGAAAATCCATACAATTTTTTTTCATACTTGCGGAAGTGTGCTGGGAGTACTAACTTTCTATAGATAATATGTTGACTCACGTCAAGAGGCACATTATTATTTTTGTTACAAATTATGGATCCATCAGCATGCGGTCATTTGAAAGGCATTCATGTGGCTAAAAGCAAGATAACAGAAGTTTTTGGTTCTATTTTCTTTTTAAAGTGAGGGAGGATGAGGGCAACTATGGAGATAATCCCCTAATACCATGAGGATGTGCTAGCGAATAGTCTTTCAAAGTTGCAAAACTATATCAAAACACATTTTTAGGGTTCCGTACCCAAAGGGTAAAAACGGGACCCTATTGCTGAAACTTCGCTGTCCGTCCGTCTGTACGTCTGTCCGTCTGTCCCTCCGTCTGTCACCAGGCTGTACCTCATGAACCGTGATATCTAGACTGCTGAAGTTTTCACAGATGATGTATTTCGGTTGCCGTTATAACAACAAATACTAAAAAACAGAATAAAATAAATATTTGTGGGGGCTCCCATACAACAAGCGTGATTTTTTTGCCGTTATTATAGATAATGGTACGGAACCCTTCGTGCTCGAGTCCGACTCGCACTTGACCGCTTTTTTTTTTTTTAAACAACTTCACATTCGTACTCACACAACATGTTGATGATGATTCGCTTGCTAACGGACGGTGGAACGCCGTTGCTCGCTATACAGAGGTAAGCCCCCGACGCTGCACGCTCCGCACTGGTTAGGTTCAACCACTCGCCGTTCCATTTTGATACTGAAACAAAAATGATTTTAGTAGGTAACTGTGGCAACGCAGAGGAACCACGAAACTTATTTTGAGAAACATCACACGTTTTTGTACGAGGGGCGTTCAATATAAAGTGAGAATGACATGCAAACTCTTTTAATATTACGAAATTAAATACTGGCCGGTAAAGCTAATCTATCTAGCTGATTGCTATGAAAAAAAAAACTAACTGTCTTTTGTTTAAAAAAATATACGGTTATTTCTTTGCAATGCTATTGAGTACGTTAGCGAAAATGGAGAAATTTGAACTGCGCGCCGTTATCAAATACTTGTATTTGAAAAATTTTTCTACGGACCAAGTCAATTTGGATTTGCGGGACACTTTAGGGCCTAATGCTCCTCCGTATTCGACAGTCGCACGTTGGTGCGCCGAATTTAGACATGGAAGAACATCGACAATGGACGACCCCCGCTCCGGACGCCCTACTACAGCAGTAACTGAAGAAATTGTGAAAAAAGTCGAAAACTCAGTTTTGGCGGATCGTCGTGTCACAGTTCGTTTTATTGCTGAAAATGTAAAGATTTCAACGGGGAGCGTGCATAATATTTTACATGAACGCTTGGGTATGAAAAAGGTATCTGCGCGTTGGGTACCAAGAATGCTTACTGACACGCAAAAACAAACTAGACTAGAGATTTGTCAAGAAGCTTTGAACCTGATGCAGCAAGACCGGGAACTTTTTTTGGCGCGATTTATAACAATGGACGAAACATGGCTCCATCATTACGACCCTGAAACGAAACTGCAGTCTATGACATGGAAAAGGCCATCATCTCCAACTCCGAAGAAATTCAAGGTGAGCCCATCTGCCGGTAAGGTCATGGGCTCTGTTTTTTGGGATGGTAAAGGGGTATTAATGATTGAGTATCTCGAGCATGGAGCCACTATTACGGGCACTTAATACGCCAAACAAATAGCAACATTGCGCAATGAGATCCGCGAAAAACGGCGAGGTAAACTCTCGAAAGTTGTGCTGTTCCACCAGGACAATGCCCCGGCACACAAGTCCGCCGTTGCAATGGCTGCAATTCGTGATGCTGGGTTCGATATCCTTAAGCATCCTCCGTATTCACCAGATCTTGCTCCCAGTGATTTCTACCTATTTCCGAGATTGAAACAATACCTGAGAGGCCAGAAATTTGAAGACGACGACGCGGTAGTCACTGCAGTACAAGATTTTTTAAGTACTCAAGATGAGACCTTTTTTAAAAATGGAATTTTAAGTTTAGAAAAAAGATATACTAAGTGTATTATGCTAAAAGGTGACCATGTCGAAAAATAAAATGACATTTAGTAAAAGTTGTTTATAACATACTCATTCTCACTTTTTATTGAACGCCCCTAGTAATATGCAAAAATATCAGCAAAAGATATAAATATAAAAAATAAAATAAAATGTGGATCAAATCAAATAAAAAAAGAGATAATCTGAAACGACGAGAGAATTATATTGATAATGCCAAACATAGTAACATTAAAATAAATATTTTTATTTATGTTTGTATTGCACCTACGGAACAATAAGAAAAAAAATCAAAGAATGTGTTCTTCATATAGATCTTTTTTTATATCTTTTATTACCCTTATTTATATCTATAAAACAGTGATGTTATAAACTGAAAGAAGGATAACGTTTAGCCTTAAGCGTTAGTGTTTATCATTATGGTCATCATCATCATCCCAGTCTATAAATGTTAAGGGTTTGGGCGTTAGTTCCCACGGAGGCCCAGTGCGGATTGGGAACTTCACACACACTATTGTATTTCTTCGCATCTAAGTGCAAGTTATCTTACTATGTATGTCTTTCCCTTAAAGCTCACCGTAAACTTCAGATGTAATTTCTCAGATGAGCGAGCCTGGGTTCAAACCGAAAACCCTCAGCTCGAGAGGCCATAGATCACTTAGGCCACAACGGCTTCTAATAATTAAACTAAAGATTAAATTTTGGTAGGCACATAAGTAAAAGATAGTTTTCGAAAAATTGAATAGAGGCCGCTAAACAAAAGAGTTAATTTAATATAAAGAAAAAAACTGTTTAAAAGTTTTACCTTTCGAGAATTTAAATTAATAAAACCACGAGTTCTATAAACTTTTTTAATATCCTCACCTCAGAGTGCTTTAACCAGATAAATTCAATATTTAAATTTTAGATGTGGCTACCTCCGCCCACTTTACTTATACAATTTTAAATCACAACGTTTTCCTGGCAGCTGATATTGAGATGTACCATAAAATAAATTCTTTACTAATATTACTATTATAATAATAAATCAGACGCTCGGAAGAGGGAATCGACCAATCCACCAACCAACTAATCAGTCAAAAAACCTGAGGCTTTATTGCTCAACGCACTCGGAATCTTAGTTTTCACAATTTCTTCCTCTCCTACGGTATAGAATGACGATGGAAAGAGCACTGCAGCACACACATGATTCTGAGTGCGCGCGCATTAAGCAACACGGCCTATGGGTGTCGGCTTCGTAATTACAATTATCAAACCGCAATCAGAATAAGAATTGGTTCAAACGTCAATTTTATACAAGTGTGTGAAATGATTAGTGAACTAAAACAATTACTTTGCTCACCCGCGACCTTACAATAGTTACGTTTATGCAAGAAATGTGCGTTCATGCAGTTCCTCCACCTCCACACTGTACGAACACTTGGGTCGAATTTGAACAGTTAGTATTAATTAAATATGCCTTATAAATAAATAAACAAAAAAATTCAAGGTAGTTTTATAATATGTCAATAATAGTTAATTTTTGTGGGGTAGTTTGAGAATAAGAAAAATAAAGTGGGTACTTGAGAAGTTACAGTGACAAGTTAAAACATTTGTTTTGGTTTGTTAGTTTAACAGTTGGTAGCATAGCATACGGTTGTGGTAACTCTGAAGATGAGCTCTGGTTGAGTTCGAAACGCGTCAGTGTAGCTTGGTGGTGGTGATGGTTGGGTTTATGTGATTTGTGTGTGTTCGTACAGTGTGGAGGTGGAGGAACTGCATGAACGCACATTTCTTGCATAAACGTAACTATTGTAAGGTCGCGGGTGAGCAAAGTAATTGTTTTAGTTCATTAATATGGACCTCCGCAAAGTAACGCCTGATTCAATAAATTATTTGAAATGATTAGGTTGTCAATACATAGAAAGAACAGTATTGCAATGTTTGTTGATCGAATTGTCAAGCGTAAAGCAAGATTTGGCTCAAACATACTTTTCATCATCATCATCATTTCAGCCGTAGGACGTCAACTGCTGGACATAGGGTTCCCTCATTGATACCCGATCATTAAGGTTGGAAACGGCTTTGATCCATCTTGAACCTGCGGCCTTTATTAAATCATCCGTCCATCTGTTGGCGAACGTCCCACGTTGCCCTTGCCAATCCGTGGTCTCTATTCTTTTTTTTTTTTTTTTAATTTATTTAATCAAACGGTACATGCTTTTACAACAAATTCTGTTATCGCCAAACTGTTACCAGTTTGTTGGTTTGTTTGTTTTAAAACATTTCGGCCCCAACGGCCATCTGTTCTGCGTGCTACTTACAATAACATACTTTTAATAGGTACTTATTAGCTTTATCCCAAGGTTTCGCCCGTCTCAGGATTCCAAGAAAAAAGGTTAATATTTTTAAAGCACAACGTTTGCTCGAACAACGAAATCTATGGATTGCAGACAACGTTGACATGTCATTGTCATCTTGAAAGACGAGGTACTTCTACGTTCTTGGACAGCGCCCGTTATTCTTGTTAAAAGTAATAGTACATTATTGCAGCGGCCGCGAAATAGGGGATTGCCGGCCGAGTAGTTATAGATGGCCGAGTGTGTGTGTTTTAAAGAGGCCATCTAGAGATACGAGGCCGGCAATCCCTGTTCGTGGCCAAGGCTTGTATAGAGTTTTTCTCAAACATGCATCATCATCATCATCATCATCATCATCATCATCATCATCATCATCATCATCATCATCATCATCATCATCATCATCACCATCATCATCGTCGTCGTCGTCGTCGTCATCATCATCATCACCATCACCATCACCACCATCATCATCATCATCATCATCATCACCCATCATCAACATCACCATCATAATAAAATCATCGTCATCATCATCATCACATCATATCACCATCACCATCATCATCATCATAACCATCATCACCATCATCATCACCACCATCATCATCATCATCATCACCATCACCACCCACTATCACCATCGTCATCACCATCACCACCATCATCATCATCATGATCATCATTATCATCACCACCATCATCATCATCATCACCATCATCACCATCACCATCATCACCATCACCATCATCACCACCACCACCATCATCATCATCACCATCACCATCATCATTACCATCATCACCATCACCCACCATCACCATCATCATCACATCACCATCATCACCATCATCATCACACCATCATCACCACCACCATCACCATCATCATCATCATCACCACCATCATCATCACCATTACCACCATTATCATCATCTTACCTTAAATAAGCGTAGTGGCAGAATGTCATAATGAACCAAAACGCAAATATTGCTTATAGTTTTTTTTAATGGCTAAATGCTATGAAGCCACCTATAAACGTCATGGTGCTGTGTCACATGAAACAATAGTCAGCAATGTTGTATGAAATTCCATTATTGACCTCTCGTCTAGCCGCACCTTCAACGTGACACTTCGTGGCGTATTATAAGGAACATAACGTCAATATTTCATAGCATGTTTGAGAAAAAATATTATCCCACGAGAACTCATTACCAGGATTTTAAGTATTGCAGACAGTGGCCACTGAGACCGTGTCGCTGTTTCGTAAATTTGAATTTTTGTCTTCTAGAATTTCAATCAAGAAACTAACAGCGGACAGCAGACGGTCTGGGTAGTCATTCTTTGACAGGCTGTGCAAAATTAAATGTTCTCTGTACAGTTTAATGTGTATTAAATCCATATTATAGTTGAAGTTAGTTCTTTTCAGCTACGCCTCTCAGCTACGCCCCATCACAGTGTCCTATTTCTCAATTATGATCTTTTTCATTTGCGGGTCAAGTTTCATCTAAATCAAGGGTCTTCAACCTTTTTGAAGTCAAGGGCCTAGTATACTCTGATAATGGTTCGGTGGACCGCAACATAATAAAAACATTCCATTACTCTATTCTATATCGTTTTATTTTCTATTCTTTTTAATCTGTAAATAGGTATAATATGTAGACATGTGAATTTAATTTTGTCAATACAATGTCGGGCCGCCGGTTGAAGACCCTTGATCTAAATCCAATTCATTAAAGTTATTGAATAACATTTTCATTTATAATAATAAATTAGGATTTATATTATACTATCAACCGAAACCCTTCTTGCAGTCTTTTACTTTCGAAGGGCATTTAGTTCGCTCCCCGAACTTCGACTACAGTCCAAACACGTCATGCAAATGTGTCGCATGGAAACGACGAAGTTACTCTTTGTTCAACTGCAGTTTGTGTTGTGGCAGTTCGCTGCTAATGTATGCACTGGAGTTGTTGTTGCTTTTTGCAGTATTGTTTTATTTTATTTACCGTTAACGTAGAAATTAGGTATTCGAGGCGTCTTTAAATTGATCAGGAATAGTTCTGCTCGGGCTCAGAGTCGCTCAACAAGCTATGTTTCTCTACTCATTTTTAGACAACTTGTATAGATCGATTTTCCTTAAGGGACTACTTTTGAATAGCGCGATATGTGCGAGATTATAGCTACTAAAATAAATCAGACGCAAAATAATTCGTGATATTACTAAAACAACTAAAACAAGTGCATAGTTCTAAATTATAATAAATAAATATCGTGACATCGGTTAACATTAGCCCTGGAGCGTAACTTTGTCCAATTTAGTTCATTTGTCCAATTTATAAATCCATTTGAATTTGCAAACTTTAAAATGTTTCCTTAAAATGTTTTTCTTTGAATTCAAATAAAGTACTAGGGGCGTTCAATAAAAAGTGAGAATGAGTATGTTATAAACATCTTTTACTAAATGTAATTTAATTTTTCGACATAGTCACCTTTTAGCATAATACACTTAGTATATCTTTTTTCTAAACTTAAAATTCCATTTTTAAAAAAGGTCTCATCTTGAGTACTTAAAAAATCTTGTACTGCAGCGACTACCGCGTCGTCGTCTTCAAATTTCTGGCCTCTCAGGTATTGTTTCAATCTCGGAAATAGGTAGAAATCACTGGGAGCGAGATCTGGTGAATACGGAGGATGCTTAAGGATATCGAACCCAGCATCACGAATTGCAGCCATTGCAACGGCGGACTTGTGTGCCGGGGCATTGTCCTGGTGGAACAGCACAACTTTCAAGAGTTTACCTCGCCGTTTTTCGCGGATCTCATTGCGCAATGTTGCTATTTGTTTGGCGTATAATGTGCCCGTAATAGTGGCTCTATGCTCGAGATACTCAATCATTAATACCCCTTTACCATCCCAAACCTTACCAGCAGATGGGCTCACCTTGAATTTCTTCGGAGTTGGAGATGATGGCCTTTTCCATGTCATAGACTGCAGTTTCGTTTCTGGGTCGTAATGATGGAGCCATGTTTCGTCCATTGTTATAAATCGCGCCAAAAAAAGTTCCCGGTCTTGCTGCATCAGGTTCAAAGCTTCTTGACAAATCTCTAGTCTAGTTTGTTTTTGCGTGTCAGTAAGCATTCTTGGTACCCAACGCGCAGATACCGTTTTCATACCCAAGCATTCATGTAAAATATTATGCACGCTCCCCGTTGAAATCCTTACATTTTCAGCAATAAAACGAACCGTGACACGACGATCCGCCAAAACTGAGTTTTCGACTTTTTTCACAATTTCTTCAGTTATTGCTGTAGTAGGGCGTCCGAAGCGGGGGTCGTCCATTGTCGATGTTCTTCCACGTCTAAATTCGGCGCACCAACGTGCGACTGTTGAATACGGAGGAGCATTAGACCCTTAAGTGTCCCGCAAATCCAAATTGACTTGGTCCGTAGAAAAATTTTTCAAACACAAGTACTTGATGACGGCGCGCAGTTCAATTTTCTCCATTTTCGCTAACGTACTCAATAGCATTGCAAAGAAATTACCGTATATTTTTTTAAACAAAAGATAGTTAGTTTTTTTTTTCATAGCAATCAGCTAGATAGATTAGCTTTACCGGCCAGTATTTAATTTCGTAATATTAAAAGAGTTTGCATCTCATTCTCACTTTATATTGAACGCCCCTCGTAGTTATTTTGGGGTAGACAAAGTAACCCCTAAGGATAGTAAAATTATGACCCGTTTATGTTGTGTCATACCCTGACATATAACGGCCGCGGGCGATTTCAAGTAATAAATACAACTCAAACATCACACAACTTTAGTTTTCCACAAAGTCTACCTCAACTGAAAAAGCTTACCTAATGTTTGATTGTTGATCCTAAAATGTCTAGAGTCTTCTCTCCTCCAGACTATAGTGGGAGGGGGTGTCCCTGAAGCCACGCAACGCAATGTGACATCTTCTCCTTCTTTCATAAGCACTTCTCCACTGCTGGCTTCGTCGTCAATGTCTGGCGGAACTGAAAAGAAAAATAAAATGTAAAAAAAATCGAACCACATTATTCCGACATTGAAAAGTTTGAGTTTAGTCACTCACTGAATCACCTCATCTCAGCCTTTTATACGTCTCACTACAGTATAAAGGCCTCCTGCCAGAATGAAAGGGGTTGGACCGTAATTCCCACACGGGCCCAGTGCGGATTACGAATTTCACAAACACAATTGAATTCCTTCACAGGTGTAGTGTATGCAAAATTACCTCACGATGTTTTCTTTCACCGTAAAGCTCGTAGTAATTTCAAATGTAATTTCGCATATAAATTCCGAAAAACTCAGAGGTGCGACGAGCCCGGGCTCGAATCCACGACCTTTTGCTTGAGAGGTTTGACTATAGAGTTTGCACTAGGCCACCACGGCTAAAAAAAATAATAAAGTAAAAAAAGTTGAACCTATTGATCTTAATCAATTCAACATCTTAATGTTAGAGTTTTCTTTTCACTTGAGAATTCTAAAATATTATTAGAGTAATGCAACTTTAATGTGTTAATCAAAATAAAATCAAAATCTTGCTCGTTATTGTAACAGAATATTAGACTGACAAAGAACAAGCATTAGAAGTAACGCTCATCTCAAAAAACGCCGAGGGACATTGCCGAATTGTTTCGCTATTATGAAGGAGGAAGAAAAAAAGATATTTTTTACGCTCTTTTGGCATCCGCTTCATTACACACTTGTCACTGTTCGCTTTGGTCATTATTCGCGTGATCCATCAACTCCTAGCTTTTTGCTAAAGTCCATTATTTTCATGATTGACTTCCGTGACATCTAATATTTTTGGGCCCTTATGCAAATTTTAACCTTATCGCTTGGTGAGTTCGTAATTTCTCGTAGCTGGAAATCGAAAAGGCTCTAATCACAAATTAAGGCCGCTAACACATTAGCACCACAACCAGTAGCACGGCAGGTCTTACACCGCCTAAGACCTGCCACAGTTGCGCTGCTAACTAGCCCCCCTTATGTGAAAGCGGCCATATTAGAACTTGCACTTTGCTTACTATGTATAATTACAAATGGTAGTGTAAAAACTTAATTAAGAGCAATTGAGACCTAGGGTAATTATAAGAAAGCCTTGAACTTAGAACGCTAACATTTTTCGTAGAGGTTCGCCAACAAATTAAATGTGGACGAGTTTTGAAAAACCGACAGGATGGACGCAAATGTAAGCTAGTCATCATTATACTAGCCTATATACGAAGTACGTCCCATTGCAGGGCACAGGCTTTCTCTCAGAATGAGAAGACTTGGTTAGCTTAGTTACAGTACGGACTGGGAACTTAACACACACTACAATAACTTTCTTATCTCATGATAAATTTCAAATGTGACTTCGCACATAAAACACAGAGATGCAAGCTCGGGCTCCTTTGACAGCCCATAGGTCAAACCACTAGGCCAACACGGCAGATAATATAAGTTAGTAATAATTAGAAAAGGACAAAAGTCTGCTGACCGACAACCTGAAGCCGGTGCGTCTGACTCATCATGGGCTCCGTGTTGACCTGGCACATGTACCGGCCCCCGTCTCCTGGGCCCACATCCTTGAGGCCCAGGGTCCACGCGCCATCGCCGTGACCCACGCTGATTCGATGGTTCTTCGTGATCACGTGGCCCGCTATGGTGAGGATGGTTTGGGTGTCTACTCGTAGCCACGCCACCTGTGGAGGCAATATTGGATAATGACTCATGGGAAGCTCAATGGATAATGACTTTGACAATGAAGCTAGATTTTTGGGACTCAAATTCCAGAAGAGACACGACACATATCTAATGAATCGACTGTTTGTTTCTCAGTTTTCCCATGTTATTTATGCAAAAAATTTTTAAGTTTTGAACTTTCATATTCTTATACCTGATTTACACTCTCGCCTCGTCACCTCGCCTCGCGCCTCGCCTTGTCGTCTCGCTCCGGACGCGAGCCTCAAAATCAAGGCAAATCACGAGACGAGGCGTGAGGCGCGCCTGTTCACACTCTCGTCTCGTGGCTCGTCCCGCAGTTCGTCTCGCCACTCGTACGCGAGTGTAAACCAGGTATTAAGGGGTTCATGATTATGTAGTTACATGCCACTAGCTGATCTGTATTTGTACTTCTGTGTCTATGATGATTTCCGTGATAAAAATCTCATATGTTATTACACGACAAAACAACAATGTTTAAAAATAATGGTGAGATCGCATAACACTGAGATTACTGACCCTATACAAGGTTGTTCACTTTACAATCCTTTTTCTTCAAAAATAGCCTCTCACCGATGATAATACATAGAGGGTTAGGATTTTTTGGGAAAAAATTGTATTATGTTAATTATGCTACTTAATAAACTTTTTGGTCTGGATTTTTTTTACAAACAAACTATCACGTAAGGGATTTGCAGGTGTGAAAGAACATCTTGTTTATGGGTAGCTGGGTATGATAATCCGTTGATTAGTATCCAAGCTTTACATCTTCACACTCACAACATTATTGCTGAAGATGATGACTTATTTTTTTGTGCTCTGTTTTACATTATTAAGATTGTAATTAAGTTTGAATTCAAAATTGTAATTTTTGGCTACATTATCGCACTAGGCAATGCCTGTAATGATAATAATTGTTTAAATGTTTGAAATATATAAATAAAATAAAAATAAAATAAATCTTCGCGACTAGGGCAGTTGGCATAAATTACTCCACAGTTTTACAATTTTTGTTGTTATTTGTTAGTTACCGGAGTAAATAAAGCTCTCATTACTCTCTAGTTATTTAACAATATTAGTACACAAACTTCAATTACAAACAAAGAGAAGGGCGTTCTCGCGTTTATAATATTAGTTATGCAATATTAGCGAAACACAACTGTTCCTGAACCGAACTTTGACATCTGGATGAGTTAGTTTGATAACTAGTAAGACGTAACTTGCGGCATTTGAATTGACATCAAAGTTTCTATCTAGTGCTCAATTTAGGTGTTTACAATGCACAGACGACAAAATTGAAACGCGTATAGTGTGAAACTTTTTCACAATCAACATCACGTTGATTTCTTCGGCAGATGTACGGATGTTAACAGTCATAACGTTTACAGCGAAAAGGTTCCTGAGGCCATATTGCCTAATGCACCAGCGCTTGCCATAGCTTTCAGCGTCTCTTTCTGTCACCATCTTATACCGTTTGGCAGAAGTAAATAGTGATTGCGAAAGCAAGCATCAGAAACGTTAGACAATAAGCCTGCAGGAATGCGTTTCAGTTTGCTCTGTGGGAGTACATAATAATATGACGTACGTTAGATGGCGCTTGGTGACAAAAAGATTCGCAAATTCAAAATAATAACTGTCGCGAGAACACATTGCGAAATTTCGCTGGTGCTGAACTTTTTTGATACTTAACCTCTACCTATTAATATTCATGCATTTGTAGTAATATGATTTGACACTTCAATTAAACGCTGAAAATTGTGGAAGGAATTTAAGCTCTTGATTTAGACACGTATACGTATGTGCCGACGCTTGGGTTGGTGTATATGGTTAAGCACGCATCAGGGAATGATGAGGATCCGGGTTAGATACCCGGCCTCACTTATCTCATCTGGATTTTTCAATATGTTCTAGTTATTGTCTATAATTAATTCGTTTATCAAAACCCCGCGGGAGCAACTTTATAGGAAAATAAATAAATAAATGTGTTAATCTATGTAGTAAAGTATGTGTATATGCCAATTTTCATCCAAAATCCGGTAAGCTGTAGTTTTTGCGTGCTGCAGTAACACGTCCTAACATTCAAACATCCAAAATTTCACATTTATAATGTTAGGTAAGATCAAATGTTAAAGAACTGTTCTCTTTCTCCACCAATCGTTTCTAAGCCATACTCCGTTCACGTAACTTTTCACTTATTTACTGCAAGCATGTTCGCCGCAGGGTGCACCGCATTCGTGAATTTACAAACAATTTCGCAAAGTACTTGAAAAATGCCAGTTCAGGCGTAATAATTTCAACACTCGAGGAACCGCGTATTCGACCTATTTCTAACAGGCAAACGGAACCCGTTGCAAGCTTAGGGTTGTCACATAAAAAATAATTTATCAGCCGCCATATTGGTCGCCATATTTTTCTACAATTAAGAGCTTAAATTTTATTGGACAGTTCTAGTACTTTTCACAGCGGAACGAGAAAAATCGTTTAAATTTTATTTGAACTCTGCTATTTCAATAATTAAATATTAGTAGCATATCTCTACTAACTTTTTTGATTAATTTGCTTAATTATAGTCTTTACTTTTTTCATTACCTACAACCAAACAACCTACGTGAGGGGTAATGTGCTTTTAAGTTCCTTGTGTTGTGTTTGTGGAAATAAAGTCTGTGTGACATTTTATGTGAATTTATAATGTCTGCAACACATTCTACAGACGTAACGATCTTGCACGTGTGATCGCGAATGAGCAAGGTAAAAGGTAAAAGTTCGCCAAACAATCAAAGTACTAAAACTCTTGAAAACTCTTGTTGCTTCCAAAAGTTAAAAAATATAGCAAATTATTGTCTTTTACCCAGAACTTCGCACGCTTTTTTTATCAATTGAAATAATGTCGTTATCATGAAAAATGTTAGAAACGTCCCATTAACCCTGGTTTGTTGACAAGTCAACAAGCAGGCCCAAAAGTTTTGGGTTTTGTTTTTCCATTTACCTGTCCTCTTTGTTGAGCTTGTGTAAGTCAGTTTGTGTTGTTTTAATCTTTATTTTAACACAGTCATTACATTATCTTCAGTTGCTTTAGAGGTTCTGAAATATATTACCATGCTTATCAACTGTTAAACAAATTGGATGTTATTGAACAAAACAGTAGATTTTTTAATTGGATACTTTGATTTATTTTATTATCAACCCTAAGTCGCGTAATATTTTTATTAATTTGTTTAACTATAGTTGCTACAACCCTAAAATTTTGTATTTACCAAATAAAACCTCTAGATTTTCTTGTAGCAAAAAATCTTTTAATTCATTTTCGCATGGCGGGATCTTTACCGAATCCTCGAAAATGTCAGAAACATATCAGATTATTTTATGTAAGTGAAACTTATTCTCTGAGATAAACAATTTCTTAAGAGCTGTATTTTTCCCGTCCGTCCCTCCCCATTCATCCCGGATCTTGATAAACGCGCAGACTTATAATATTATTTCACTGGTTCTAACTTGGGTTTTGTTTTTTCGTGAATGTACAAAATAGAGATAGCGAGTGGTCATCCATTTAGATATCAGATCGTATTTTTTTGCTTCTGAATTTTTATTTTTGTCCAATAATATACGTATCTCAATTCATCTTGAGCTTCTTTGCTTTTTTGAAAGTAGTAAAAAGTGCTTTTTAGTGCCTTTGAAGGCAGTAAAAGTTAAATCTTAAAAGGAGTAAGTAAGGACGGTTTTTTTTTAAATATCCACGGGGTATAAATTATTTTTAATTAAGGTGAAACCGCAAGCGGAAACGTTTTCTTACAAATATAAAAATGTAGGATACTCGTGTTTTTAATAAAAACCTCTAGTGAAAATATATGAATCACTCACGTCTTAAAACGAGTTTAACTTGGCATGTAGCATGTGTGTAACGGACTAGCCCGAAAAATTTCGAGTCAACTCGTTTTAAGACGTCCGTGATCCGTATATTTTCACTATGAGTAAGTCTCACGGTAGTTTCATGTTTAAAAAACTTCAAGTCGTAATCATTTTGTGTTTTACACCGTTACGATATTTACATGAAATTATTTTTCGGCAGTGGGACGAACAGTAGTAGTAGTACAGTTAAGTAGGTCTGAAATAGTAATAAACAATAATATATGTTTCACTAAAATTCTGTAGACAGTAAGAACATTAAAAGATCTGGAGAAAATCATCAGTAAAGTGTCATTTAACTTCTGTATTATTTTAAGTTCATCATGGTATATTATAGTAAGACCTAAATCAAGAGTAATATTACATGCGATTTATACAAACATAAAACGCCTCATCCGATAGTGAATCGAAAGAGTTTATTACAGGAACATTATATAAATTTCCTCTTTGTGACATTGTCTACATATTAGGTACATTATATAAAAGTAACTTTGTCTAGACAGACACCTGTTTGCTAGGCGTCTTCACGCTAAAAGCACCGACACAATTTTGTTGAAATTTGGAAAAGAAACAATTTATGCAGTGAAGAACAAAGTAAGCTCTACTTAGAAAAATGATTGATTTTCCGCAGGATATCAACACCGGTAACTTCTAACAGAGTTTTATTTATTTATTTATGAATCATTCTTAGGGTGGATACTGAAATACTGAACTCACTTTGAATGTCTGAAGATTATCCACTCTGCAAGTAAGCGATGCGTCTCTACCAACTGCCACCGTTACATTTGACCCTGGGCCTACAAAACTTGGCAAATCTGAAACAAATAAACATAAATCTATTAATTGATACGGCCTTTCGTGCCAGATGAGTGCGGGCCGCTTCTTTAGACACTCTGCTCTGAATGACATTATCCGTCGCTCTCTTGACACCGTCAATGTGCCTGCGTTACTGGAGCCACCGGGCATCGCCAGAGATGATGGAAAGAGACCAGACGGAATGTCACTGATTCCGTGGAAATTGGGTCATGTGCTAGTGTGGGACGCTACTTGCGTAGACACACTGGCTCCGTCCCACGTCCGCGGAATAGCAAATCAGCTGGTGCAGCAACAGAGGCGGCGGAAAACTTAAGGCAAACAAATACAAAGGTCTCGGTTCTGAATACAACTTTCTTCCATTCGGGGTTGAGACCTTAGGTCCGTGGGGCCCCAGCGCAAAAAATCTTTATAAAGACCTTTCAAAACGGCTTTGTGATAGATACCACAGGGGACCGAAGAGCTGGCAGCTTCCTCACTTAACGTATCAGCATTGCTATACAGCGAGGTAATGCTGCCAGTATCTTCGGGTCCATGGCGCGGGAGGAACCATTTATTTATTTTTTATTTTAGTTAATTTTATTTTATTTTTAATTACGGTGTTCATTTATTTAAAGTTAATTATTTCTATAAACCTTAATTGATGCAATTGATTCAGTTCTGACAATTTTTCATGGTTGAGTAAAGCTGTTGTTGTGGCCTATTGCCTCTCAATCGAGAGTCGTGGGCACGAATCCTGGCTCGCGCCTCTGAGTTATTCGGAATTTATACGCGAAATTATATTTGAAATTTACCATGTGCTTTGCGGTAAAGAAAAATATCGTGAGGAAATCTGCATACACCTGCGAAGAAATTCAGTGGTGCGTGTGAAGTTCCCAATCCGCACTGGGCCCGCTTGGGAACTACGGCCCCAGCCCTCTCATGCTGAGAGGAGGACTGTGCCCTGCAGGGACGTTTATAGACTGGGATGGATAGATGGATGGATTGCTGGATACCCGACCCCACTTTAGGGTGTAATAATATTTAACTTGCCCTCTATTAGTCAAAAAATATATTGAAGATTGTAAGCCGACATCAAATGAATAAGTATTTATTATAATACAACTACGAGTAGAGGGCAAGATCGAGTTGTAAGTGAGAGGGTGGCTGTGTCTAGAAGTCATCCAAAGTCAAAGCCTTTACATTATAAACTAAATAACAAACAACATACATGACCTTAGGTAGTTAAAAAGTAATATCATAACAAAAATTACAACCCTTAGAACATCGGAGGTACTAAAAAATTTAATTTGATACACATACAATTTTTATTAGGTACGCCTTCAAATTATAATATAATAAATCTTCTTTCTAATCTAATATATAAAAATCTCGTGTCACGGTGTTTGTTATCGAACTCCCCCGAGACGGCTTGACCGATTTTTATAAAAAAAAATCTCCATAATATTCGGTAGGTCTGAGAATAGGTCGTAGGCTATTTATTATACCGCTATTCTTCGCAAACGGAGTCGCGGGCAACAGCTAGTCTTCTTCTTCTAATATATATAAATCTCATGTCACGGTGTTTGGGCAGTTCTATTGCGTATTACTGCACCGAAGCTATCGGTACCGGCCTCAGCGAACATACCTGACGCACTGCAGAAACGTGGCAGTCCCAACAGCATCCTAAAGCCGTTGTTATATTGGACGCGCAGGGCACTGAACGCCTTTTTGTATAATTCGTCCACAGGCTGCACGTGTAAAAGGTCTGACAAAACGCCTTAAACAGGGTTATTTTGACACACCCGTCACACCGCGCAAACCTGCGAGCCAACATATTACAGCGTACGGCCAGTGCCCTGCGCTCTCTTTCCATGTCTGCATCATTCTGGAGATTCTTGGTAACCCAGTGTCCGAGGTACTTAAAGCGCGACACTCTTTTAAGAGGAGCACCGTTCAAATGCACAGTTGGAACCGTGCCCAGCGCCTTATTGCCCGCTTTGAACACAAGTAGCTCGCTCTTGCTAACATTGTCCCTCAGACCATGGGCAGCCGCGAACTCCTCACAAATTTTCAGCAGTCTCACGAGCGCACTGATCGACGGGCACAGCAGCACCATGTCATCGGCATAACTTATATTGTTTATCGTGGTGCCACCCACCGAACATCCGATGCCCGTGCTGCTGAGCCCGGTAATCAGCTCATCCATGTTTAGATTGAACAGCCTGGGTGAACTAAGACCCCCCTGCCTCACCCCGCACTCCAACCTATACACATCTGAGTGCGCCCCTGCCCATCTCACCTGGTTTGTTTGGTTGTCGTATATGCTAAGTACTCGCAGAGTATTGAAATGGTGCAAAAGAAGTTCCTGCGAATCATGCACAGGCGCCTGACTGGATCTCGAATGTCATATTGTGACCTATTAACGCGATATAAACTTCCTTCGCTTATAGTGAGACGAAATGTATCAGATGCTATGTCGCTGTATAAAATCTGTCAAGGTCTGTACAGTAGTGCGGAGTTACTAAATAATATAAAATTTAGAGTTCCACCTCGATGCAGGACGCGGTCCGTGGCCCTCTTCGCCGTCCCCACATCAGGGAGCAAGGCCGGAGTGCGTGCGCCGCTGCGCCGCCTATGTACTGCGTATAATAAGTCACTCGTTTCTGTCGACATCTTCAACACGTCCATGAAACAGTTCAGAACTCAAGTTTTTAAGATAGTGCCAAATCAAATTCCCCATTAGATGCCTAACAATAGATTTGCCCGTTGTATTTTTTTTTTTTTTTGTGTTTGTTCTTTGTATCACTGTTGTTTTCTTTTGTCGCATTTGAATGATACAGTAAGGAAGTGTTATTTTAATTAAGTAAGTTATTTTTAGTTAACACCATATATGTTTTGGTGAGAATTGTTAAGGAGTTAGATTTAAGTCACTGTTTTTGTTAACTTCGTTACAATAATTGTCATATATCTATTCTCTGTTGATTCTCCATGAGAAATAAATAAATAAATAAATAAATAACAAAGCAGGCCAATCACCCCCCTCGGTGTACTTGTATTCCTTGCCAACTTGTCCCAAAGAATATCATATCACACCGTATCAAACGCCTTCGACAAATCCAAAAAACAGGCAAACACAGGCGTATTTCCCTCGGCGTAGTACTGGACGGTATGCTTGAGGCTGAGAATTGCGCTTTCCGTGGACAGGCCTGGCTTGAAACCAAACTGTGCATCGTGTGTCTGTATGTGCTTTGACAATAACTTATCAAGCAGCCCGTCCAGCACTTTGGCCACAATCGTTGACAAAGATATAGGCCTGTAGTTGGACTTGTCGGAGGCATTCCCGGTTTTATTCTTTGAGATGGGCACAACTATGGTCTTCATTAGATCACCTATATATATTATTGTACCTACACTACAAAGAAAACAATACAGAAAAACAATAACATGGAAAAAATATAAAAGGTAAGCGACAAGCCTTATCGCTTCAAAGCGATCTCTTCCAGGCAACATTTACTAAACATACATACACACTGTTTAATAAATAATTAAACATAAAATTCAATTTTGTGTGGCAGCCACTTAATATAATTATAAACTGGCAACACTGTTTTCTCTTTAAACATGAAACTACCGTGAGACTCACTCATAGTGAAAATAAACGGATCACTCACGTCTTAAAACGAGTTTTAAGACGTGAGTGATCCGTTTATTTTCACTACTAATTTCTCTCTCTGTAATGGCTTCTTATCTTCCGAAATAATGTTCTTTCAAGATGGCATGTAAAAAATGTTCTTATTCAAAAATATAGTTTTTTTACTATAAATCAACCTGCATATTATTTGAACACACACAAAATATTAAAACGAATTTATTAAGATTAAATTTCCATACGGCGTCAGTGGTTTAATGGCGTAACACGTTACTTTTATCTAAGAATTTATACGTATTTGGCTGGTTCAAGCGTTATGTGATAAACCTTCAATATTTTATGAAAAGTGTGCCAATTTTCTAAAATTTATGACTCAATTTGAGTTGGTTCACATTCTGGCTTCAGTTGATTTATATCCACACTAAAACAAATTTCACGACTTTGCAGTTCGTGCCAGACAAATAATGTCACACCATTGCTGTATAATAATGAATTGCTGCATGATGCAACATAGCGCGGTTATTAAGTTTATGTAAAGTAAGATAACTCTAATACTAAAGATACTTGTAGCTAGGTACAGTGTAAATTGTAATTCAAATTACTAAAGATACATTTTGCTACAGTGGAAATTGTAATTCAAATTAACTTATTGAGTTTTTTCAGAATTCTTCTCAACAGAGTTTTGTTGGACCGGTGGTAGATTCTTCGACGTTTATATGAGCTTCAATTGAAACCTAAATTTAATAAAAATAGAATTACTTTGACTTTTGACTTTACAATGATAAAGATAAAAAGTTTGACGTGTTGTTTGTTTATAAGGGATAAACTTAAAAACTTCTGAATCGATTTCAAAAGTTCTTTCACCTACAGAAAACTATAATAAGTTAACCAGTAAACTTTCCACTGGTCGCAAACAAATTTGTGAGTAGCGGGTTATGAAATAATAGCAAATATATTATGATAACTGTAACAAGTTAAAACAATGTTATTCTGTTATACCTTATTTGGACAGATCTAATCAAATTTAATCGGTCGGCACCTATAAGAATTCAACAGTTATTTGGGACAAAAAATGCTTCGTTAATTTAAGACAGTTCAGTTTATCACTGAAATAATTATTTAAATCGGTTCACCTGGTTCAATAATAAGCTAAACTTGATCTACTTTAAGCTAAACTTTGCTTTTGCATGTAGAGACCTACAAACAAAACAAAGTTTATCTCATCATCATCATCTAGTTCATCATCTAGTTTATCTAGTTACTGGACAATGCAAGGACACATTTCTTTTCTATCAACTAATTGCGGCTAAAATTTAAAGTATCAATGATTCTCGATGATGGATTAAAATAATAGTTTACCAATAAAACCTTTGAAGTAACACTGCTTTAAGCCCGCGTTCCCACTATGTCGTTCCGTTTTTTAATCGTGCGTTCGAATGGCAGAACATTTTGTATGAAGCTGTTCACACTTGTCGGACACGATTTCGATACAAACTGGAACGCACGATTGAAAAACGGAACGACACACGACATAGTGGGAACGGGGGCTAAGTGATTAAACGAGCTGAGACGTGTGATGCATAGGAAAAATTTGTGCCTATATCCCGACCAGTTGTAGTGTAGGGGTAAAAGCACGCAGCACGGTATGCTGAGGACCCGGGTTTGATTCCCGGAGCTGGTCTTTTTCTGCGTTTTTTCTGTGCATCCTTGTTTCAGTTCGTATTTAGTATGAAATACCTTTGAAGTAATACCGCGACTTCTTTTACGAAGTAGTTTTTCGTACTATCCCATGGGAACTACATGATTTTGCGGGACAAAAGTCATCGTCAATTTATATTATTTGTTGTTGTAGAAAATGTCAAGTATCTAGCTAGTACAGTTCAAGAGATAGAGCCCTATGACAGACGGACGGACAGACAGACAGCGGAGTTTCAGTAATAGGGTTCCGATGACACCCTTTGGGCACGGAACTCTAAAAAGAAAAAAACAAGATATGTAAAAATATTAAAACCTCCAAAATAACAAGAAATTAGTCCCTTAGACTCGAATTCTACTATTGTCAAATTACAACTATAACAAGTTGTACATTTTTGTGTTTAACCTACTTATCTGCTCAAAATATTATTTTGTTACCGAAAACATAAAACTTCTGTTCGGGGGGTCCCAAAGCTGTCCAACAAATGACAAGTTAGCAATTTTGTTATAAAAACTTTGAACACGTTCTCGATAGAATGGATTCCGGGAAACTGTAAATCAAAGTTAGAATAACTCTCTTACTACTTTGTGTTTTTAAACATTTTTTTGTTCTTAGCTTAACCTTCTGAGGCCCAACGTCCTATTTTCAGGACTGTAAAATGTAATCCTTTCAGCCCAAGTAAATGTTAAAATTCATCAAATAGCGTCCCAATGTCCCAAAATAAGGACGCGCACTAATTAGCAATTACAATATTGTCTAAAATATATTAAAGTATGTATTATAATGATTTTCTTATAATTGAAGTGCTTATAAAGGACACTGGGTTGTTATTACAAACGTCCTAAAAATAGTTTGGGCCTCAGGAGGCGTATGTTATTTGAAAATGATTTAATATTTTCTAAACGTCAAAGTAAGAATTTATTTTGCAAAACATAACATCTTCTTCATATAAAAAAAAAAAATTTAAACTGTTTATTGCAATTAATGTAGTAACAATTTTCTTATACTTAGTTACAATCTTTAAATATTTAAGATTATTATAACTAAGGAAATCCTATATATCATCCTCATCATCAACTCAGCTTATATTCGTCCCACGGCAGGACACAAGCCTCTTCTCAGAGCTTGGCTCATAATTCCCACGCGGGCCCAGAGCGGATTGGGAACTTTACACACACCATTGAATTTCTTCGAAGGTGTGTGTAGTGTAGGTTTGCTCAAGCTGTGAGCGCATGAGCGCCAATGCAATTAGGAATCGAAGTGGTCGCCATGGCCGAAATCGGCCATATTGATCATTATTCATTCATCATTTATTTCACCGCAAAGCTCATGGTAGATTTCAATAGTTATTTATGATACAAGTGCGGAAAGTAGGCTATTCCCAACGAATGGCGGAGATCTAAACAAACGAGCGAAGCGAGTTTGGTTTAGCCGACATGAGTTGGGAATTTCCTACTTTCGACACGTATACCATACAACATTTTACAATGCATTAAGCGAGGAAAAAAATTGGGGCTAAGAGCGCGCGCCGACAAAGAGCGGTCTGGAGTACCGAGTTCCGCGTTCAGAGTTCTGTGTTTTCATCGCTCGAGAGTTCCAGTCGCCTGCTGTGTGCGTTATCGTAAGAGACTCAGTACATTCGAAAGAACGCAGAACTCTGAACTCGGAACTCCAGACCGCTCTCTGTCTGCGCGCGCTCATAAACATTTTCGGAAAAAGATGTTGCGTTCTTATTTACCTTTCATTGAGGGAAAGTCCCGTAGATGTTTACATATTTCAGCATCGGTTTAGTCAGCAGGAGGCTATCACATTTAATTTTGTGCTTGGTCTAGGACGTCAGGCGGCGTTAAGTCCTATGTAAATTCATCACTTGAACTCTCCATTTTAATTTACTAAACTTAAATTAATTCTCCGGACTGAATTCATGAACATTACTGTGGCGGGTTTTCATGACAGGCGCAAACGGAACGAACCATGATTGGTTCGTGTTACGCCATGCGCGCGCACTGTAAACTCATTGGTTGACAGGCGCGAACGGGTAACCGTGATTGGTTCGTGTTAGGCCATGCGCGCACACTGAAAGCTCATTGGTTGACAGGCGCGAACGGGTAAACATGATTGGTTCGTGTTACGCCATGCGCGCGCATTGAAAGCGCAGATGTCATACGGTCCGAAATGGACTCAAGGAATTATTTTAGTACTAAATTTTTTATTTCAAAACTTTTGACGAAATTAAAATTTGTGTGTTTTCATATTAAAACAATCTGTTTTATTATTTTATCAGTAAATATTCATTTGGTTGCATGAAACATTTTATTATTTGTGCAAAGCTGAATTATGAAGACACAACTCTCTAGTCTTATTTTTTAAACACTAGTTTGGACACAACTTTTTGAGAATTGGCAATTTAAAAAGTTACTTTTCCACACGCGTGTGGAAAGTAAAATCCATACAATTTTTTTTCACACTTGCGATAGTGTGCTGGGATGACTAACTTTCTATAGATATGTTGACTCGCGTCAAGAGGCACTTTCCGAGCATATGCATTGTAAATTCATTTTAAAAATACATTTCGAAAAACTTCGACGTGCGATTATTATTTTTATTATAACCTGGATTTTTTTTTACGGCAAATATTACCTAATCCGTGGCACACATTCCAACATTTCTTTTAAAACACTTAAGGTGTTAAACATATTTTTTTGACTACCTTCAGTGAATATTTTAAATAATCGCTTCAAGTGTAGCGTACTAAATCGTGTCTTCCTTTATCTTTTAAACTGTAGGTCCAAAAATATGGAATAGTTCCAATATTAAATTAATAAATATTTAACGACCGCCTTAGCCTAGTTGGTAGTGACCCTGCCTACGAAGCAAGAGGTCTTGGATTCGAATCCCGGTAAGGGTATTTATTTGTGTGATGAGCACGAATATTTGTTCCTGAGTTATGGATGTTTTCTATAAGTATTTATTTATCTATATAAGTATGTTTTATCGTCGTCTAGTACCCATAGTACAAGCTTTGCTTAGTTTGGGACTAGGTTGATTTGTGTAAGATTGTCCCCTAATATTTATTTATTTATTTATTTTATTTTAATTAAATAGGTACTTTCAAAGAAACTTTGCCGAAAAGCCGCGCTTCTCAATAAAATGATGTAAGTGCCATGAAGCCTACGCTCTTTTGCTGATGCGATGCTCTAAAAAGTGTGAGAATGCATTTTTTTTACATCTATAGTGCATTCTTTTATATAGTAACAGCTACAAAACTGCACTGTCCATAGTCTGACATGCCCTCATGGTCAGTTTTTGTATATTTTTTATATGTACACTGAGCAAATAAACAATCGCTCTCCATGACATCATAGGTACGTTGACACGGCTTTATAAGAACGAATGGGTTCGTTTTTTGATGATTCTTAAGTTGTACCTGAAAACTTGTAAACTCCAATCCGAAACCAACTCCCATTAAAATCTTGTTTCAATCCTCAATGTTAAATATTTTCCTATCATTAAGTAAAAGTGTAGCTGTACTTACGCTACATTTTTCCCATTGAGCTTTAGCCTTGACATGTAAGAGTAATTATGCCTTGTGTCTTCTTTGAGTAGAAAATAAATTAAGTAATAAGTAATTACGGCATAGCTTTTATAATTATATTTTTGAGGGCTGTTTGTCAAGGCTCCAAGGCTCCAGAAAATTTATGATATGGGTTGGAAACGCGTCGTCTAGAAAAGCGACATAGTGACATGGATTATCCAATTGAAAAGTCCTCGTGTAAATATGGCATTAAGTAAATTTTTTTTTATCTGGTGGACTGCTTTTTTCCTCTATAACACAATTATCGATATCGATAAAGATACGTTTCTAAGACTAGTTAAATTGTGACAGTCTTCTGTTTTGCCGTGCCGATCTCTGGCCATAAGTTCAATCTTATTATAAAATCTTTACTTTACCAATGGGCAAAGTTAGCCTTCTGGTCTAAAGTAACCCGACTTTACGGTACTCTACTACTTAATTCACCACAATTTCAAGTACATTCTATAACATCTTGAATGATGTGATATCAAACATTGATTTCCACGCTGATTTTGATGGGATGATTTGATAATGTTCTTACGCGAACTGTATTACACGCCGGAATAATAATGTTACTAAGCAATCAAATAACGCAAAAGCTTACACTATAAACACACTTACACAAACAATGTTAGAGTTATAATACTATAATTAACATTTTAGTCCAGATCGACGAACGTTTTCTTACATTAATACGGTCGCGTATGTTAATTATTCGTGTCGCGAGTAGTAAAACATGCTGAAGCATAATTTTATAACCCAAATATCGAAATACCTACATTAGTTTCACGTTACGAACGGTACATTTTTTGTGTCGGCCAACTCCCTGAAGGGAATTTCCGACAATATTTCCAGTAAGAGAAATAGACAGTTGGCGATACCACAAACTTATTGAAGCGAGTGCCAAAATGTTGCACTAGCGTTTCTTCGTAGTGAAAATACAGCTTTTGTTAGACGGTGGCTCTGGAGGCGATGGTAAAGATAATTTGGTATTCTTATAGCTTGGGGTAAGGATGGGTAGTATCTCTAATCGTACCCAGAGGACATGACTCGTGCCAACTTCACATGATGTGCTAATAAGACTTTTTCGGATATTTTATAATAAAAGTTTGGGTTATGATGAACAGATAGATCCTTCACAATATTTTCGGCAAAAAGCCTAATCTAACTTAGATATAAAATGTCAATGATAAGTTCTAATGAAATGAAAATAAGATATTCAGCCTAAACTTACTACTACATAACTAGACTAACATTTAAAAAATATAAAATTAGACAAAAAGGGATCTCTTTCAACTAACCTTGCCTAGAAATAACTACACTAAAGCGGGCTTGCGTGGATCAGGGTTAGCTGCGTAACTCTGTGTTAACCGCTAACCTATGGTTAAGTCGTGTTAAAATGTATGGAACTGTGATCCCTAACGCAGGTTTATCAATCCTTTTTTTCACTCTAGATCAAGCGGCATTAAAATAATGAAATCCAGATATGAAAAAAGAAACGATGAATTGAAGATTTTCTCCTCTTTTCAAAGACTCTTAAAAATGGCTCGGATTCTATTTTACACTGTGGTTTCGAAAAATAAAAAAAATGGGTTAGTTTCCCGCAGGAGTTTGGGAAATTCCCTTCTTAGCCCTATTGATTTAGTTATAACGCTAACAGTTATTTAGAC
Organism: Archips crataeganus; assembly: GCA_947859365.1. Taxonomy (NCBI): domain Eukaryota; kingdom Metazoa; phylum Arthropoda; class Insecta; order Lepidoptera; family Tortricidae; genus Archips; species Archips crataeganus. Next base: position 17,832,913 of record OX402055.1, read on the forward strand.
TTTTCATTGTCTATTAATGTCACGGTACTGATTTATTGGTAGGAATGGTAGGGCACGTATCTAAAAATTGAAAGTTACTCGTATTTTAATGTCTAATTTATTAAAGTATCGAAAGGCCCATATCATTTTTTTTAAACCGTGAACGTATTATAATTTTATAAAACTAACCTAACCTAATCTAATGCCATTTTTGCTGAGACGTTAACGGTTTCAGAAAACACTTTTCAATATTGTAATCCATTTGATAATAGGTATATAACTTTCTAAATACAGAACCGTGCACGGTACAATCACATCAATAAATAATAATATTACGTAAAGACCTGATAGGTTTTAGAAAGGGATAGGTAGGAATCAGGCCCGTTTTCATTGCTTTTGACTTGATACTGAATTTATTTCTGCTTTCAGGTTTAATTCGGTGTACATAAGTAGGAAATGTTGTTTGAAAAGAAAACAGACAAGATAACATAATGGAAAGCCCGTGCCTTCATAACATAGTGATCGGAGAGCAAAGTTTTCGCACCATAGTCTAATAAAGTTACAAATATTTCACCCTATTGTATTAACCGTAGGCGGAACACGAAACCCAACTCAGCTTCCTTTATCCACACAAATATTTTATGTGACGCGGGACTGGAGCATCCCTGCTGTATTTTTAAGCCAATTTTGGCTTTGTACTTTGAAGAAAACGTAGCGAGAACTATGATGCCTACTTAAATAAACATACTGTTCGCTTGTTCACTACATTATACCTAGTTCGTGTTTTGCTTTCTATGAGATATAATTTTTGGCAATTTAAATTCCATAAGAATAGAATAGAATGGAATACCTAGATTTTTTTATTAACATACATATATGAAATCAAGCCTGTACTCATATAGGGGGTAGGCAGAGCACACGATTTGATACATTTACGTTTCAAGGCCACTTTTAGCAATTTTAGGTTTAAAGGTAAAAGTGGTATTATAGTGACAGGTTGCTAGCCTATCGCCTACTGTTGGCGACTGGTTGGCAAAACCTCTTTTTTGTGGTTCGTTATTTTTGTTCCTATTTTAAAATCTACTAAGACCCGCCTGACAGAGACGGAGAAGTCAGTTGCTCTGTCAGACGGGTTGTGCTAAGTTCTATTTGCCTGTATATTCACTTTTATTATAGTTGGTAACCATTTTAAACGTGTATTTCATTTAATTACGTAGTGTCGTCAATACCTACAATAAGTATACCTGAACCTAACGACCTTCTTACGACATCCACGGAATAAATGGAGAGGTAATTCTAAACCCAGGACAAACAAGGGGAATAAAATTAACATTCAAATTAACAAGACATTTTCTTCATTAAACTTATAACTAAGCGTGGTAAATGGATTAGAATCGGCGTGTGCTGTGGATGTGTTGGGTGCCCTCCGGCTGTGCGCACGCACAAAGCGCTGGTTTTCAGTCCGACACTTTACACTTGTCTGTAATTTATTTAATCTGTGTGCAAGTTCGAGTACTCTTTTTTTTAAAAGAAGTATCACTTCATTAAGAGTCCAATACAAACTACGCAAATCTTTACAATGGCAAAAAAATAAATTAGTTTTTTAAAACATAAATATAGACACCAAATGAAAGTTAAGATTTGAGCCAGTGTTAAAATGTTAAATTTGAAAGTGACAGTTTGAAGTTGTGAAGTGGTATAGTGACAATTTTGTTTTCAGCTAGCGGCGACTGTGCAAGTGGCCCCTAATGGTTTTCGTAGGTGGATAGCCGTGATTAAATGCTACGAGTTAAAAACAATTAAATTGTAACACTGACCAAACCTCATTAGTGTTTTGTCACTAATATTGTACTAACACGTCTAGTCCCTTCTTAATAGGTTTTATTTTATCCTCTATAATCATAATACAGAACAAAACCGCCAAAAAATATTGTAATTACAAGTTTACGTTTCTGGTAATAAGTCAAGTACCTAAATGTTGTTTTATTTATTCAGTATGCCATGGGACAGTAACTAAACATTGGATATCAATCTGCTTACCCAACTTCAGTGTCATACTTGACCTTGGAGCAGACAATCCGAGTGCAGCGAACGCTTAGTGGGTCGGTGGTTTTTTTTTCTATTGGTTATAGACGTTATAGTATAAGGTCGACCCCATCGCGACCCGAATGGTTGAATCTACATACGACAAAATATTTAATGCTTTTATTTTCAGTAAAAGTAAACTTACGAAATATTCCGAATAGATGTAACAAAAACTCTATTAATTAATGCTAAGAAAATATAATATTATAACCTAATTAGCGCAAGTAACTGATTCATCATGACACACGAGATTATTCCCGACAGGCTGTGTAATGGCCACAAAGGTATAATCAGTCACACAATACATGGATTACGAGCTCTCTAGAGAGCTAAGTGATTGGGGACAACTAACTTGGATTTATCAATGTTTAATATTGCGTAAACTGGTCGCGTTGCGAATGGTGCGGGACCGAACTGTTTAGCGAGCCTTGTGAGAGGCCTATGTTCAGCAGTGGACGTCTTTCGGCTGAAATGATGAAAACTGGTTGGATTTCTATTGTAATTATGAGTTCTGTGATTGTAGGCGTCTGGTGATTCCTCGAGCTATTTCCGTGACTTTGGTTCTTGGGCAGATTTCATCATTTCTAATGTGAACAAGAAAATAGACTCTGAGTGACCTTTAACTTTCTTATGAGGCCCACCGTTAGCCACCACGTCTAAGTGTTATAAGTTTACTGGTAACACACACTCAAGTGGCAGTAGGGAGGGCACATCGCTCGTAGAATTGACGACCGATTGGGCCAAAAGATTCTCAAACGGCAACCATGGACCAGAAGACGCAGTATAGGTAGCCCTCCAATGAGATTGATCGACGACCTGATTAAGTGCGGGAACGCGGTGGATACGGATGGCGCAGAGCCGGTCTAATTGGCGAACCTGTGGCCTGTGATACGCAGGACACGTCTTTTGCGTGAAATGATGATGATTTAGGCATCGCAATAGGGCAAAACAAAGATGGAAGATTTGTCTGAATTAGTGATGCAACGATGCCGATACCGATTATAGTATACCGCCGATTATCGTGTTTTATTACGATAATCGGCATCGTAAGCACATTATACGATGTTTACGATACGATATTTGAAAGAAAACATACATGTTTTGCTTGAAACGAAACGCAACTCGGTGTTAAATTTTACACAGGCAACACTAGCACTAGCCATCTGATTTTGTGTGTTTAAGTATACTTAAGTGTACCTTATGTACACTTAGAAAAAGACTGAAACAAGACATTTATGTGTTCGCTACTAGTAATATTAGATAGAATGAATAATTGGTAAGTTTACCTGATGTTAAACATAAAAAGTATATTAAAAACTATAATAGATGTTGATTTCAAAGAGATTTTTAGTTTTTATTTAAAGTATCGTAATGTATTCATATCGTATCTGTATTCGTATTCGTATCGTAATGATATATCGTAATCGTAATAGCTTATACGATATTATCTGTATATTCGTATCGGTATCGTAATAGAGATATCGTTGCATCACTGGTTTGAATGTCAAATCTTGAATACCTCTGTATGATAAGGCTACGCCAACCAACGTGAGGAGTAACCCTAGCGTCCCATAGCAGTAATTCGTAACATTAGTGTTCTTTTGTATTCAGTTATTTCGTCGTGTGAAATGTGGTTAATTAACACTCCGGTAATGATTTTTTTTTATTAGCCTGACATAGTGTCACACTGCTGGGCAAAAGCCTCTCCTCTCGAACTCTACAACTCCCGGTCTGGCGCAATATCAGGCCAGTTTTTTGCATACACGTCTAAGTCGTCTGCCATCTCATCCAGTTTCTGAAGGTCGTCAAAAACATGTGTCTTTTTTTTTAATAAATAAATAAATATCATGGGACAATTCACACCAATTGACCTAGTCCCAAAGTAAGCTTAGCAAAGCTTGTGTTATGGGTACTAAGCAACGGATAAACATACTTATATAGACAGATACATACTTAAATACATATTAAACACCCAAGACCCGAGAAAAAACATTCGTATTTTTCATACAAATATCTGCCCCGACACGGGAATCGAACCCGGAACCTCAAGCTTCGTAGTCAGGTTCTCTAACCACTAGGCCATCTGGTCGTCTTTGGATTATGTGTTATAGTTTCAGACTTACCCATACCGACCCTATACATAAACGAATTTGTGTAGGGTTGGATTCAATCCCGTCTTTAGATTTATATTGTATTTTATCTCATTCTAACATGCAGCCTCTTCCCTCAGGTTGGCCAACTTTGGTCCAACACGTAGATCGGGCATCAGTTAACTGGCCAAAGACAAATAAAAATAAGTTTTTGGTAAAACTTCCATTTTTAATACAAGCTTTTTTTTGCTGACTTTACTTTTTACTGCTATCTCACTATCTTGAACCAAACTATTCGTCTGGACGAAATAATCGAGCCCTAACTCGATAAGGGGTTATGTCGTTTTAATATAGAGTGCCTATGGCCACCTTCCAGCTCCATCATCAGATCAGCTTCATGTCATAATAATATTGCATTGTCATCCTGATTCAAACAAGCATGTAAAATTTCAGTTCAATCGGAAATCGGGAAGTAGGTCAAATTTAACTTGCAAGATTTGATGGTACACAGAGAACGGGACAGGCGAAAGTAAATAAAAAGCTTGTAATAATAAAGTTAAAAACCTGAAGGACCCCTTTTCCTAGCAGTTAGGGAAGCGGTAGGATAACAAAAGAAAACTTATTCAAACTTTATCATCTAGTATGGATATTTGGACTATCCCCGAATCCAAACACAGCAGCAGGCGGTCAATCATTTGAGAAGGTAATCTATCATGCCCGTTGACTGACGGTTAGTCAGCTAGATCGTAATGTATATAGTTATATTAAACAAAGTATTGGAGGTTTTGTAGGTATTAAATAATACAATCGTTTTTTGCAACGCTTTTTTGCAACCAAACTATAATCTTTATCTTTATAGTTTTTACGTGTATTAGACGTGTGATGAAGAACAAATCAATTGTAAGAATAACTACCGAATGTACTATATGCTATACAAGTATTCAATGAGTAAAGAAATTTTATTTTACTTAAATACTGTTTAAATTACAAAACTAATAATATGTACATCGCATTTATTATTTTGATTGAAGAAGTGCAAACGCGCCTGGTCGACACCACTGGGAGACCAAAGCGCTGGCAGCTATCTCTTTCAACGAATTGCCATCGCCATTCAACGAGGGAATGCTGCCGGCCTTTTGGGTACGATGTCACGAGGACCTTTTTTAGACTTACCGCCTGTTTCACCATCCATTGATCAATTTATTTGACGGATAAATGTGATGCCGTCTGTGTTTGTTTTGTTTGAATAGACGGAGACGGCATCACATTTATCCGTCAGTTAAAAATAATCAATGGGTGGTGAAACAGCCCCTTAATCTAGTAGTTTTTAAGTTAGATATTTAAGTTTTATTCATTGTTATTTTTTCTTAATATTTGTATTCTTAGTTTCAATAAATGTTATCATTGAGTCTCAATTATGTACTTTAGCAGTTAGAAAAAGTAGGAACTCATTTAAAAATATAACGTATCAAACTTTCGCCATTCTTACTCAGAATTAATATTACTTGGGACTTATATACATTGGGACTGAAAATAATAATAAGGACCTCGTATCATACCTCGACTCGTATTATGCTACAATAACCTCGGCTTGATAAAGTCTCGGAAGACATGAATATAATTAATTTAAATATAGAAAATTTTATAATCAATTCCTATTTTATAAAGGACAGTAAAACAATAAGGCAAGAAGTCGAATGAGTACACTCAGAAAAAACATTTCATAATAATTATAAAATAAAGTGTGGTTTTTCCGTTTTTTATTTAGTAATCGTTTTCAGATAACTTTTAGACTGCATTACCTTAAAGCACAACTCAACAACAGCTGCACAACAAAAGCACAAAATATCAACGAGATTTAAAACAATAATAAGAAAAACTCATATATCGTACGTAATACGTTGTTATTCCATTCATTAACTCTGTTCATTATTTACTGCGTCCGTCGAATTGAATCGCTTGGAATTTTCATTTTGTTACTGAATTAATGGAATAAGCAACCGTTAAACTGTGTAACTGTAAATGATTGGAGATAACTGATGGGAAAGTAATTAACGAGGATTTTAACTACCAAGTTATAATGGAAATAGTTAAAATTATAAATTGGATCCTATCTTTAATTCATCTAATGCAACAACATTAATTGAAACATTATTAACATTATTTAGTATCACGCAATTTTAAACCATTAGGTTTTTGTTTCGTTTTAAAACCCGATATACAATTTAAATATAACATTCAAATAAAGACTCAATTGCGCACTGTATCATTTCCAACAAATAAACAAGATAATTACACCTTCAAACAACAACTGCGAAAATGTTAATCCTTCCAAAACAAATTACGCCAACAATCTAAATCACTGTCTCAATGATAATCAATCCGGTTGCTAACTTTTCAAACGGGGGGGGTGAAATTCCCCATTTCAGCTGACTTCAAAATCTTAGCGGATTGAGGATAACAGGCACCAAACTTGGATAGAACAATGCTTTGGTACTGGACGAGCAATTAAGCTGACAAAGGTCTATGATTACGGGAATTTAAAACGGCATTGTCTGAGTTTCGACAGTTAGCGATACAGCGAGTTGTGACGGGCTTGGGCGGGATGAAACAGTAATTAATAGTTGAGCTCAATAATAAGGAGGTTTTAACGTGGGTGACCACGTGGCATACATTAAGATAGTATAGTTATAGACAATAATGCGCGGGTCTTTGGTCCCTTGCCTTTATACTAAATGTTCTACTTATTATTAAAATTACAAATTATAAATTATCGATCGAGCGTCATAGTGTAGTACAATGGCATAAGGTAACGGCAGCGATTTCCGTGGTATTCAAAATCGGCATTCTATTCCGTGGTATTTTTATTTATGCGTTTTGTGATGTATTTAAGAGAATTGCAGTAAATTTGCTCATACAGGAATAAAAAGTAATTTTTTGTCAACGAAATTAACAGCACTAGTGAACATATATCAAGCAAGGGGCCATAAAAATTTTCAGTAAACGCAACGTTGTCGCAGAAGCAGGTTGTGTCATACAAACGCAAGATACCTCGCGTAAGTACAACCGTGTTTCTAATTAGTGATTTGGATAATAAATATGACAGTTACTTTAATGTTGCGGTTTTGTAATGTTAGATAGTAGTTTCTTTTATGACTTAAAATCATAATTTTTTCATATTTTTGGACAGAAATACGTTAAAAACGGTAAATTAAATACAGCGGAATAAGCATCCATATTTTTGCAGTGGCAGATTATTCCGAGGTATGCCTCGGCTTAAGATGTAACAATACTTTCCATTCCGAGTTAGTTTATTTTAAATTTTGCTTAGCACTTATATTAAATATTTATGCAAATGTAATCTTTAGCTAATACAGCAGGTAAAAAGCAATATCCGTGGTATTAAAAAGTGATCAGAACTCTTAATTTTTAAAGATTCGCTGATCACAATAAAGTATGTTTTCTTAGAAACCCTTAAATATACACGTCATTTTACTTTTATGAAAAATTTAAGTATTTTGCTTGTTAAGATATGAAAGTTGAGTTTTTTGTGAAGATTGGAATATGAGCTTTCGATTTACATTAAAAAAATCTCTGTTTACTTGTTTTTTTATGGGTCGGAATTATGTTTTTTGATAACCTGGATTGAAGATAAATCCGATGGTGGGAAAACCCCAACACACGGAAATAGCATATATGGGAATCTAAATCCGTGTTACGAAAAATTTGTACCCCTCGGAATTATCTTCTCATATAATGTAATTCCGAGTGGTATTGCCAACAAAATTGAAATTTAGGGTACCGTAAAATTGGATATAAAGTCACTGTGAATTGAAATTGCAAACAATGTAAAACAAACCTTGTATTTAAAATGTCTTTAATTTCCATTTTCCCTCATCAAATACTGCTAAATCCATGTGTTATTTAATATATACTTACCACAACATTATCCTAAACCATTAAAACTATAAACAAGTGCTAGAATATAGATATTTCATTAAATGGTTTATTTACATTGTTCGCAATTTCAATTGACAGCGACTTCAGATTTAGTCCGTTTCAATGTTATGTGTAATGATGAGTTTAATCCTACTTTCTACTAATATTATAAATGCGAAAGTTTGTGAGTGAGTGATTATGTTTTGTACTAAGACTCCAATGTCCGTCTGTCACCAGGCTGGATCTCATATATGGACGACCGGATGGCCAAGTGGTTAGAGAACCTGTCTACGAAGCTTGAAGTCCCGGGTTCGATTCCCGGCCGGGCCAGATATCTGTATGAATAATGCGAATGTTTTTGTTCTCGGGTCTTGGATGTTTAATATGTATTTAAGCATGTACCGTAAGGTCGAGTTACTTTGGCCCTGAAGGGTAGCTTTGGCTCATGGGATTAACTCTGTCCATAATCAGTCTGTTTATAATTGCTTTGAGAATATTATGGCTCTTTGCCATGTGGTTGGTGTTAATTGATCAATCACGTCTTTATGATATTATTTTATGTTTTTATGTGGGCCAAAATAAGCCTCCAATGGGCCAAAGTACCCCGACCTTACGGTATTTATCTATATAAGTATATTTATCCGTTGCCTAGCATCCATAGTACAAGCTGTGCTTAGTTTGGAACTAGGTCAATTGGTGTCAGGTGTCCCGTGATATTTATTTATTTATACACTTAACTTTTATTTTAACTGTTATTGTTTGATATAACAGCAAATGATAGAATAATAACTATGAGAACTTTCAAAGATGATTATTGTATCAAGTATAGCTTAAACAATTATAACTGACATGAGGACTGTACCTATCAAAAATAATTTTTATAATTACTTAAGACATAAGTAATTATAAGAATTATTTTTGATAGGTACAGTCCTCAAAATTAAATTATTATTCTTATTTAAGTATCTCTACCAGTAAACCTTTCTTTTCTAACCTTTCCATACTTTCTGGCCATTATTAATTTGATCTCTAACTTGTGTCCATAGTTCTGTATTTTTGTAGTAAATCATACTAAATATTTTTTTAATTTATTATGTGTATTTTTTAGGATAGGTTATTAAAATATTTAAGTCTGCGCAAAATATACAGACGCTACAAAAAATATTTTTATTGTACGGAACCAAGCAAAATATTTAGTCGTTACCCACGGAATTGTGAGCCAAAACACACGGAATTAGATTTACTAGCTATGGATTACCACGGAATAAGAATTTTTCACATTCCTGCCTTTAAAAAATATTTTTTACTATTAAATCATCCAAGACAAACTACAAAAGTAAAAAAAATCAAAGTTCACTTAAGGTACTCCTAAAAAAAAAATATTTTCTGACTCTATTTTATTCAGAAGTGCTTATTTTTTGATGTATTTGAAAAATGTCCTTAAACCCCACGGAATTCGCTGCCGTTACCTTAGTTAGGTGTGGGAGTAGCGGCCCCTTGCTTACGGCGTAGCGGTCAGAAGGTCCTTACGCATCGGAAGATTCATGTTTTTTGCTCAATTAAATTTCCGTCATTACATGTGTGGTGTGCTATCATAAGGCCTCGTGATATCTTTTGCAAACACAAGATTTAGGTTTTGCGCCGGCGCTAGTATTTGCGTAGTAATTGTAAGAGTATTCACGACATTAACGGTATTTTTGATGCACTATTTATTTGTTTAAGTTAATTTTTGATTTCGGTTCTCTTTACTTTTCGTTGCATGTCTACTCTTATTTTTGATATCCTGTCAATCGTTTAAAGGTAAACTACAAGAGATAAAGAATTTGCTTTTGAATGCTATCACTTTTTTAATGTTATGTCTTAAAAAGCATCTAGTTAATTAACAATTGCTACTGAACTCCTCGAAAGCAATAAAATCGAAACGCCGGCGGCAGCGTATCAATGAAAGCAATCACTAAATTTCCACTTAATAAGTCCGGACATCTATACCGTATCACATATAAAAAAAACTCATAATAGAAACTGGCGATCGAGCGTTATTGTCTCAGCAGGAATCCAATTTCCTCCCACCCATTATTTCAGCCCACTGGTTCTTATGTCATATCACACAACGTCTGATATCGCATAACATGTCAGGCGGGTCAAGGCTAGTATTAACCTAAAAAGACGATCGTGTGCTAAAGTCTTGAAATGATTCGTGAACCGGCTTGCGCTCGCAGCTTCGTCCGTGTCCCCATTCCAGTGACACGGCATCATGGCGTTCAGGCATTAAAAAGCTATAAGCAATGTTTGTTTTTTTTTGTTCATTATGAAATTCTGCCACTACGCTTATTTATCATCATCATCATCCACTATGATCCTATCTGCTGGACATAGGCCTCTCCCATGGCACGCCACTGAGCACAAGCCTCGGCCACTCTCATCCAGCTCTTGCTAGCCGCCTTGCGAAGATCATCGCTCCACCGAGTGAAGACGTCCTACGCTACCTTTGCCGGTTCGTGGTCTCCACTCGAGAACTCATCTACCCCAACGGTTATCGGTTCTTTGGGTTATATGACCGGCCCATTGCCACTTCAGCGTGCTAATGCGGAGCAGTAACGCTGTGTTTTGGTTACGCTTATTGCGGTAATGTGCTACGCTTATTAACAATAAATATTTATGAGTTATTTCAGTTTTCTATTAAATCCGAGTTGGAAATGGAACGAAATAAATAGTAATAAATGTGTGTGTGTGTTATCTAGTTCAGTGTTCTGCAAAGGGTATGCCGGAAAAATTATATCTCATAAACCTAAATAGACGGTCAGAAGAAAAATACTTAAACATAATGTAAATCACGCGCTGATTCACATGATTTTTCATTTATGGTGTACCTCCAAATAATTTCGTTTGGCTAGGTGTACCTTGAACACAAAAAGTTTGCGGAACATTGATCTAGTTTACTCAAAATTTCTCGACAACTAATCCTTCGATTTTTTTGAAGTTTTTTAATTATTTATTTCACTGCATGTTTGAGAAAAGCACGATATACATACCTCGCCTAGAACTGGAGGTGCCAGTCTTATAACTATCCGGTCTCTGTACTAACGTACTATTATTATTTTAACTACGAGCATATAACCCCTGGAGACGTAATGCCTGCGAATTTAAAAGGAAACGATTCTGTCAACTAGCTGAGGTGCGGGGGGAGTTGCGATCGGTTCGAAGTGTTCCGAAGTATTCCGAACCCGATCGCTAGGGCGTGCATCGTAATGACTATGCTTTCTATCGATATCGATCAAAGGTTGTGCAAAAAGGATTTTCAAGCAGTACACTCTGGTAAAATTTAAATGCCAACTTTGAATTTATTTTAAGCTTAAACTAAACAAGTTGAAAAGTACTTTTAATGGTTTATTGAACTTAAGTAAGTACTAAAATATTATCATAATAGGTATAGTTCAAATAAAATTACGTTATACCTATCCAATACAGGTACAGTCGAACAAATTGAATCATGACCCAGGGTGGGCCTTTGTGCTGCTAATGTTATGTTTACATCTCATACTTTTGTCATGGAAATCATAGTGAAATTGATTATTAAAAGGTTCTATCCTGTGTCATGATTCAATTTGTTCGACCGTACACGAAAATAAGAATTATAATTAATATCACGAAGTCTAATAGTAATAAACCACGAAAAAAAAATCCGATATCAATAGATACAATAATCATTTAGTGGATAATTATCGACAATACAAAATAAATGCATCGCACCACACTAGTCATTGGCGACACGAGACTAATTACGATAATAAGAGATAGATATACACGATTGCAGTGAGAAAGAAAAAGATAGGGGACGGACCAGTCCAATCCAACTTGACCCGCGTTGCAACTAATCAAATTTTCGTAAATATTTTGATAAAATAAACAAATGGACTTGCCGATGAAAAGTAACATTGTTTTTTGTTTCATTACATTTTTTACTGTTGTTTCCGCACCATTTAACTGCACAACAAGACATGATGCCGTATATTGAAGCTGTTTTACGTCGTAAATGTCAGCTGTCTCATCGGTCATACTTTATGGTTGAAACTGACGGTAAACCAAGGAGTCGGGAAATACATCATTGATAAATCACTGACTAGTCGACAGATTAGTGTCGCCTTTCACTACGTCTCTAGGGGTTATATGCTCGTAGTATTTTAAGCACCATAACTGAGATTGGACGGTAACGACATGTGATAAAGCAATTTCTTGTTCGACTATACACACGAAACGAACGACACGAAGAAATTTGGTCTCACGAGGACTTGAGTTTGCGTTCCGTGATATCGGAAAACGATGATGGTGGACGATTAGCACAACAAAGGTTCGGTTATCTCCTTCATACGTTCCGGGTCGGTGAGTAAATCGTATGTATGTAATCGTAATATCTGTCGACGACGCATATTTTTTTTTTTATTTTTTTTTTCAATATTATCCCCTGTCATAGACAAGGCCATTATTAATCTTTATCTAATCATTTTCACAACTTTTATCTTATTTACCAGTGGTACCCTTATGGGTTCAGGCACACACCAATTCATCCTTCATCATTCATTCATTCACCTGACATCTAAATTTTATATTAACTTATGGTACAAAAAAATAATATTTCTAATCTTAAACAAGGCGATACAGTTTTATTATTTACCTTACATTTAATCTACCTTCAACAATATTGCCTACATACTGGTCAACCAGTGTTTTATCTTTATAATCTTGACTATCTTATCTTATCTTATCTTATCTTCAAATGGTTATCACATTATTAATGCAAAAGTACAAAGTAGTCGTTTACATTTCCTTAAACTAATTCTCTTATGATTAAAGCTTTTACGACGACACATATTCAATTAACATACTTACATGGGCTTCCAGCAAAATTTACTGATAAGATAACACTTAGCTCCAGTATAATTACGAAGGATATGAGGACGATAAGAGTCATCCCTGAAATTACAAAAGATCGTGAAGAATAGCGCAAAAAATTGTAACATTGCAAACCTCTATGGTACGGAACTGGCCGCTTACAGAATAACAAAATTCTAAATTATTGATTCGCTGTTTTTTCCTGTCATTCGCTTTACTATATGGCAAGGTGTATGTCGAATTTGATTTCTTTTCAAAAATAAATATAGTCAACTGTGTCAAAATACTGTTTATTCAAGCTGTTTCTTTGTTTATTATCATGGGCCTTCACTTATGCAGGTATTATTTTAATATTTGTAATTTTTACTTTTGCCGTTCTTACCATTTATTTTGTAGTAAGTATATACTTTGTGAAACGTAATCCAAGTGTGGTTTAGTTTTCTTTCGATGGCCTGGATACTAAAACAAGGCTTGGCTGAGTGCTTCGAGCAGGCAGTAAACCACGATATTTTATTCCAGCTCTTACTTGCCTATTTCATCCTATCGCTTCTCTAACTACCGTCGTTCTGCTCTACCGCCTCGGAGCAGACCGCCGGTGAAGCTTGCACACTCATTGGACTATCTGGGGCTATCTGAAATACCCAGTCTTGCCTTCTCACCTGTGTGGCTAGTCTAGGCTTGTGTTTTTCTTATTGGATTTCAAGGTTTTTTTTTATTGTGGACGGGATTTGAATTTACTCTTGGATACACGCGCCAAGTTTAAAAAAATAACGTACCTAGATTTCGCGGAGAAAACGTTCTAACAACAAAAACCAAATAATAATAGGGTATTTATGTTGCAAATAAAAAAATCTACTGGAAATGCTAAATGTTGTTTTTTGCCGTGCAAGACAATGTCATGTTCATGTATATACTATATACACTATTGAAACTTAACTAAGTAACTTAACGAGAATCTGAAATTTATTCAACCACATAATTTGCATTTTGAACGCTCAGCAAGACGAAACTATTAACAATCTTATGTAGTATTTATCAGAGTTAATTTCAAAAGTTTATGTACGTAAAAGTTACCTTACGTAGTTTTAGCATGTTATTTATAATACTATTTATTTAATTATTTCTTCGCTTACAACTATTTTTACAGGTACCTAATACAATAGTGTAACTAATTGTATTACATACAATTACATTATATATCTAATTCATTCCTATTGTAAGAAAATAATAAATAACTAACGACCCACCCCGGCTTCGCACAGATGCAATGCATTTAATTATACATATATAAACCTTCCTCTTGAATCACGTTATCTATTAAAAAAAACCGCATCAAAGTCCGTTGCGTAGTTTTAAATATCTAAGCATACATAGGGACAGACAGACAGCGGGAAGCGACTTTGTTTTATACTATGTAGTGATGCAGACTTAGTTAATTCATTCAGAGTACAGGAGAACAGGTCAATGAGGTTTGAGTTTTGAATTGGTATTGGTAAACAAACAATCAAATTCAATTATGCAATCCATGTTTATGTAAACAAAAAAAATACCTTGGTCCGTATCTTTTAGGCCGATTAATTAATGCCATGTCATGAATCTTCTGTTTCCTTTGGATGGGCTTAAAGATGGCCAGACGCAAAATGACAAAAAATATTGGCAGAAGTGAAAAACCTTAACTAAAATACCCACTAAAAAATACGCGAATAAAATTCTGTAGGTGAAAGTGACAACAATAAAAATAATTATTATTTTATGCCTATGGAAGTCAGTTAACATGCTTAGCTAATTGACTGACTGACAAACAACCTTTGAGTATTTAGACTGAATGAGAATAAATTATTTCAGTCTAAATACTCAAAGCAAACAACGCACAGCCTGAACATCTCATCATCACAGCAAAAACTTGAAGTTTGCCAAAACAGATGCCGTGAATATTATAAAGGCACATTTATCAGAACTGAAAGGCAATAAAGAACTATCTTGTATTTTATTATTCTTGGGTATGAGAAAGTAGAACATGCCTTGTAAAATTTTGATAATCAACCAACTAGCTTCAAAAAACACTCATGACTAAGAGTGTTAAATTTACGGACGTACAAATTCCTAAACATACCCACTCATATCTTGCGATACCTCCGTTTATTTTACACTTTACGGCTAAGAAGTTCTTCACAAAAGCTGCACCTGGCAGCTGCCAGTGCCGACTTAATATTTATAACTTTATGCCCATGACGGTTGAAAACGTTTAAAAATTGTGGATGAATTTTTGTTTTCAACTCTGCTCTGTTTGCTATTTCTGAAGTTTCATTTCGTGGAGCGATTTTATTCCCATATTTTTAATATTAAAAAACGTAGTCTAAACTTTATTCAACTGTCGGTCTAAAATTTTAGCATCACGTTTTACAAGGTATTTATTAAAGAAACCCAGCGCGAGTGTTCTAATACCTACAATAACTTTTTATTGAACATCACTTCACATAATAAACAGTTACGAGTAACAAGTAAATAAAGAAAAAATACTCGGTGAGAACCAAAATAAAAAATGTATGTAGTTTGAATTTTTTAATTTTAATAGTTTGTCTATGCATGAAATGACGTTCATGTTGATTCCTGCGTATTTAAAAAAATATACACGCATGTCATTCACTCTCAAACAGATTCTTTTTTAATTAATCACTAACCAATTCGCCGATAAATCACCTTCAATGTTTAACCCTATAAAAAGACGGATGGAGTGTTTTTCTATAAAGTACCGGGAAATTGCCAGTAATTTAGTGAACAGTGAAAGGGTGGGCCATGGCCATTTGTTATGGCGCCATAGCCGTTTTTATGAAAGCACTCCCGAGATAACCCGGCGGATGATAAATAATACTTGTGTGTTTCGCAGCCGACTTTATTCCCGCTCGGTTGACATGTGACTGACTGTTTTTGAGGAAAATAATGGTCGTGCCAGTTTTATTAAAATGCCCGCTTTATTATGTGGCTTTTTCGTCGGAGTTGTTTAGTGGGTTTTTGTTGTCAGGTTCGTCTAGAATGTGGAGAATGTTAATTGCTTCAAGTGAGAGAAATTTTGCCGATAAAGTTCAATGTTGCGAAGTAATTTGTGATTGTGTTTCAGCTCGCAAAAGTTTTGAAAGTGTTTTTGTTTTGACTTTAAAAATCACCGCAGTTTATTGCTAGTGCTTTAGGAATTAAATGATAGATTAATTTACGAGTTGAAAAAAAGAGAGGTCGGCCTAGCAGCAAAACATTTTAATAAGCTAAAAAAAAAGTAGTAGGCAGGTTTTCCACGGCTTTTTAAAATACAAGAATAAAAATCCTCATATTTACCTACTTTGACCCTGTTTACCCTTTTTTGTAAACTTATGTACAGCTTTGTGGTATTTAGTAAAAAAAATGTATTGGTGTTGTATTACAATTTATAAAAATAGATTTTGCGACACAACATTCTTAAATAAAGTACGGTCGCGTGCTTTAATTTAATTATTTGGGACCCATTTCTAAAAAATATCCTTTGAATTCCTATACAATATGACAGGACTGTCGACCTTAAGTGGGTTCCAAATTAAAGCTCGTGACTGTACGAGCCAAAACTACTCTTTATATTGACAGTATGCATTAATATTCGTATGTTTTTGATTTAAGACTTACTTTTTTATTCTTTTTTTTCTAGAATTTTTAGGACTAGAAGGACACGATGATGTTTGAATAAATTTACCTAAGTATAAATTAAAACATTTTTGGGCTTACAATGTAAAATCTGAAACGAAAATCTTTAATTTTCTATTTATAATCTATCTTTAAATACAAAGACACTGTTAATCAGTTCCCAGTATTCCAGCTAGCTCAAGGCTTAATCCCGCTCCTTAATGACTGCTCAGCAAAAACCCGGTAGCGAATATGTCAAGCGGATAGCGACAGCTCAAACAACGAGAGGCGCAATCAGCATCTATCGCGGCAATGGCAGCGATCAATCCACCGCCGACCGTCAGGCGGCAGGTGATCGCTCTTGGTTACCACCGCAAGTTTCGAGATTCAAGTGGCCCTATATTTTGCACTGTCTTCCTGACGTTCTTTTTTTGGGAACAGGAAATTTTATGAAATGAACCTTCTTGTCGCTAGTCGATCGTTGGCGTAGTGGTTATGTCACTAACTACCTATTAGTGGAGTCAAAAAAACTTCGATGCTGTTTCAAATCAATGTCAGAATTGAATGAATGTTCGGGTAATACGGGTGCTGATTGTAATCGGAATTAAGTGCGGGTAGCTCGAAAGACTCGTGCGGCTAAACGAACTTGACACACTACACGCTTCAGTTAACTCGTGACCACGGTTGCTGCAATGTGGCCAAAACGTTGAGGTAAATAAATAAATATTTATTGCGTGATAAGTCCTGTTTAGTTAAGTAATTAGCAATTATTGTTTGTAAATGATTTAGAATTATTCCTTCTCTCTGCTGTAGATCATCATCATCATCATCATTACAGCCGTAGGAAGTCTACTGCGCTGGACATAGGCCTCTCTCATTGATTGATTGATTGAAGATGATTTGGTCAATTTTACAAAAAAAAATATCGTAGAGTCACACTTATGTTCCTTTTTTGTGGTGCTAAATACTTCTGTCGTAACAGTTTCCATGAATATTATCGATGTCTATGACGTTAATATGGCAATTACTTAATGCTTTTTAGGGTTCCGTAGTCAACTAGGAACCCTTATAGTTTCGCCATGTCTGTCCGTCTGTCCGTCCGCGGCTAAGCTCAGAGACTGTTAGTACTAGAAAGCTTTAATTTGGAATGAATATATATATCAGTCACGCGGACAGTGATTAAAAAAAAAAAGTAAAAAAATTTTTTTTTTAGGGTATCTCCCTTTGTAAGCACCCATGAGGCTGACATGATCACCTGGAGTGTTCAAAGCCTCGACAAAAATCAGAAAAAAAGGGTACCTCCCATATAGGGATCCATAAATTACGTCACACATTTAGGGGTAGGGGGTCAAGCGATCTGTGACACTAGAACAAAATAATAGCGATTTTCATAGTAATAAGTGTGACAACGAGGGGGGAAGGGATCCAAATTGATCGAAATTGATGTGACGTAATTTATACAGGGTTATTTGTAATTCACTGCCATCCTCTTAACCCTGAATTCCTATCACTGAAACAAATGTTTTTTGTTTTACGACTTTTTAAAATGAAGCACTTTTTTTCCCATACAAATACACAGAGTATCGTAAAAATAAGAGGTATTCTCAAATTTTCAAAACGTTATTACACCAAAAATATTAAGTTATGACAAAAGCCGTAATACAAAAAACATTTGTTTAAGTGGTAGAAGTTTAGGGTTAAAAGGATGCTAGTGAATTACAAATAACCCTGTAGATGGCCCCTAGACGTAAAGTGGGGGTGATTTTTTTTTCTCGACTAATCCTATAGTGTGGGGTATCGTTGGATAGGTATTTTAAAACCATTGCGGGGTTGCTAACATGATTTTTCTACTCAGTGATCTGTTTGCGAAATATTCAACTTTAAAGTGAAGATTTTCATTAAAATCGACCGTACCCCCGCCCTCTAAAATCTAAACTGTTGAGTGGAAAAATTTGAAAAAATTCAGAATGGTAGTAAATATATCAAACTTACTAGGAAAATTATAGCGGTTAAGATTGCTTGGAAATTATTTGTAGTTTAAGAGTAAATAGTAGCCTAAGGTATAAAACATATCTAAACTTGGATGATTCCGTACACATACGAAATCCTCAAAAATATTACTTGATTTTTTCGTAATGGCTACGGCACCCTACCTTAGGCGTGTCCGACACGCTCTTGGCCGGTTTCGTATGTATTTAATTAATTTAGTTTAATATGAAATGTAAAATTATAATTGTTTACTTGCGTTAGAATTAAGTACTTATTTAACAATTAAAATGATTCTTGACTTTTCAAGTCTCTCGTATTCTGTTCAGTTATATTTTCTTTCCTGTCCAAGCAATCTCTGGTCATGTCCAAAATTTTAACTTGCATGTTCATTGTGTCATGTCAAGTTAACCATAAACTCTGACAGAAGACACTCATAATCTCATTTTTTGCTAAACAATTTGATAATTTAATCAATTCCGAAAATTTGGTATAAAAATTAGACATTTTACTCCCTTCTGAAATCATAATATTTCCGCTCTGCGCTGTAATTTTGCGCCACAGCTTTGACTCAAGGCTTATCTATAAGTTAAACGGATTGTTTCAGCACTCCTCATTAATTTGCACGCAATTACACACAGTCTGCTAGCACAACATAAATCAGCTCGTTATATTATACGACTTACCTTGAAGGGTGCGCTTTGTTATGAACATGTTATGGTGGAAATTTCGGGTCTGCGCTTATGATACACCACGGCATGAAATGAGAACAGTGAATCTTACTGAAATGTTATAAACGTGAAAGTTTTGCGTGGGTGCGTGCGGATTAAGATAGGTATTAACCTGAAGCTACTTTTTATCCCGATATTCCCATGGGATAGGGATACAATCCCGAAATGGCAATCTCTACAGGCTCTTTAGAGACATGAAATGCGGCACGGATGATTCTTTATGCCTGCACCTTTCAGACGCCAGTTCTTTGGTATCTAGATAGATAGACGACTAGAATGACGCATAGCCTACTTTTTATCTCGATATTACCACGGGACCGCTACAATCGCTAGGTTTCAAGACATTAAATTTTGCCTTACGTAAGCGTATTTGCGGGTAAAAGCTAGTAATTTATATTATAAACTACATTGGTTACAGAATTCATTGAGTATTTGTGTTGAGTAATATTTTTTTTAAGTGGTAGAGCAGCTATGTTTTGGACCTGCATGAAAACATAAATATGTCGCAAAGTTTCTGTCCTCCACATTTGGATGTGGACACGGCGTAAGAAGGTGCCCAAAAAAGTTGAACCGATGATAATATTAAAGATCCCAGAAACAACTTGGATGAGGCCAGCGCGGGACCTATCGACCTATTAACTTATTTTGGCCGATAATGATGATGTCATGTGGTCATAAAGTAGCAAAGTTAAATCTACGTTATTATTGTGCATCTCCGTAAACGCCTGACAATTAATTCTGTCACACTATATAAAATAAATCAGATAGTTACCATCAGCAAACAAGCATTTTCGTTGCAACGATGTCCTTCGCTGCTCTTAGAGCTCAAATAGCGACAGTGATTAATGGTGTGGTCTATCGTGTGCCAGAATGCAACCGCAATGGGCGTTCCTGCGTAGCAAACATAGCCGTCCAGGTTTAATTGGCAAAATAAACGAATACACAGAAAAGTAAACTACAAAAAACAAAACAAAATGAACGATGACTATTAAATTAGACTACTAAGCTTCAAAACCTCGTTTTGTAAACTTTTAACTTCTCATTTTTTTTTAGTTAGCCTGTTTTTGTGTCCCACTGCTGGGCAAAGGCCTCTCCTCTCTTGTTCCACTCCTGGCTATCAAAGGCAAGGTCCCGCCATCTCACATGATAGGCATCTAGGTCATCCCTCCATCTCCTCTTCGGTCTGCCTCTATTACGGTATCCGTCACTAGGGACCCATTCTGTGGCAATTTTGGCCCAACGTTCCGGGTTCATTCGATAGACATGTCCAGCCAAGTCCCACTTCAACTTGGCCATCTTTACACCCACGCCAGCAATTCAAGTCTATAATTCGAGTCTATATTAGTTAATAGGTAATAATAATTCTAACTTATACTGTGGATTTGGTAAATGCGCCAGAGTCAAGACATCTGTCTTGACTCAGAAATCTTTCTGAGTTCTTCAGAAACAAAAAGAATGTTGTATTAACCTGGAGGCTAATCGGTAATTTTAAACTTTACTTTTTTCTAGACTTAGGGCAGTCATAATGAAGAATAATTATTTTTTTATGAACAGACATATTTTGTTAAACGAAATAATATGAAGTGATGTTAAATGAGTGTGTATCGATATCTTCTGCGTTAGCACAAAATTTAAGCGGTTTGTATAATCTCCGTCGCGTAATCTTCTCTACTGAGTTTCATCAAATTGTGTCGGAAATGGTATTGGTAGGCCAAGCGAATCGTCGACAATTCTGATCTTTGTCGTGCGACCCAACTATGATTCATATCTCGGATTTCGGGTCGGATGTTGCTTGGGTTCCGGGTTCAGAGAATGTCGAACTCACAGCGTAAATACCGAGTGCATCGGTTTGATATTTACGTCAACACACCGTCGGTAAACCAATGCAGCCAGGCCACTAGGCAGGCAGGTCCGCCAGGTATCCACATACACGAAGGTGGGAGATAGCTAATTTTCTAATATGTTTTTGTATATTAACGGTTTAAATTGAGTTTAGAAACAAGATTGCTTGTTTATTCCTACCCACAGTGACATAATTTTATTTGGCCATTGCCGCCTACCGGCAGCTTAGAGGTCGTTCCGTTGCAAAGATGGTTCAGCCTGTGATTTGGAGTTGTCCACATAGTAAGGGTAACCGCTTTTTGAAAAACTCTTATCTATTATACTATACTGTATTAGTATAGCTGTTATAATGGTAAATTTTCTGTAAGTAATTGATATGATAATATTGTGTTTAAACCAGTACGGACTGGCAAAGCAATTGAATGGCGTGCGTGAAGTTTCCAGTCATACTGGGTCAAAGTGGGAACTAAAGCCCGAGCAATCTCAATTTGAGAAAAGATCAATGCCCAACATTGGGACGTATATAGGTCGGAGACGCATATATATACTGAGTAAACCAAATCAGACTCATTTACCAAACTATTCTCGTATGCATTTAAACTTACGCAGTAACACAACCCGCGCTGCGTATAATCATCCTCCCATGTAATTATCAACCTCACCCAGGGATAGAAGCCAAAACATGACCTATTTGATGCATGTCATATTAAATTCAGGGGTCTTTGAAACAAACTTCACAGTTTTAAGGTCCGCTTCGCTGTGCTGTCGAGTTGCCGCAGGGCAATAGTGTATTTTGATTTTGTGTAACAATATTAGTTACTTGGACCAGTGGATTGCTAATCAATGTATTAATAGTTACTTGAAAGAGAAATCAAATTGAATTCAATTATTTACTAGGCGTTTCGTGGGCAGCAGCTGTAGTTAGACTGAGGCTGAATGAAGTATGTATTTTTCTACCCCCATGGCTCAAAAGTAATCAACAAAAAAGCCATATATAGTTTTCGATCCTGCTCGCAAAATTTCACGAGAATCGGTTGATAAATGTGACCTTTTAAGGAATGAAGGAGAAAAGACGTCTTGTCAGCTGACCAGCGGACGACGTATAGGTACAAAAGCATTTTTGGCCAAGCTAAAATGGAGGTAGCAAGTTCGACATCCACTCCACTTCCGCTCTTAGATCTGGCGGTGTGCAATCAATCTCCATGTCACTTGATGATGAACTCATATCGGCAACAATAACACTTATTTTAATTAAAAAAACCACTCATTTTGGTATAAATCGTATAGGTATTGTTTTTTTCTATCTATTCCCGCCAAAATACTCTGTCACAACTTTTTTTGTAAGCTGTTCGGGCTAATGTTTTTGCCACCAAATCTTGAGCTGATTTTATTTATTAAAAAATAACGATACCTTATAAATTGATTATTTCAATAAATTATTAACAATAATTAATGTCAATCCTTGTTTATTTTATTGAATACCTGATTAAATCTAGTCAAATAAGACATTAAAAAGTAAGTTCACGAACTATGTTTTTCTTAATTGGCAGTAAAAACCCACCAAAACAAAAGAGAATCTCTTTGCTGGCCATGGCCAGCAATATTGTATGAAATTCCATTATTGTCCTCTAATTCGAAATTAGAACGAATCTTCAATAATTAGACATTGATGTATTTCGCGTTTTATTGTCACGAATATAAGGACGACTTTTCCTTGGATGTTTGAGAAAAAAAAATCTGATTCCCAAATCAGGTTTCAAACCCGCATTTCTTGGTTTATCACGCTAAATGTGCTAAATTCAACTCGAATAATCTTGGTCTCTTGCAACTATTACAAGCCACGTTAAGTAAACATCCTGCTAATAAACACAAAAATGGAGGTTTATTACGTGTAAAAAATATTATACCTACTAAGCGAACTGGCTTCACATTTATAAGTTACTAAAACAAAATGAAATCCCGTATACTATTTGACTTCAAATACGAATAACGCGGAGTGGGTATTGTTACAAGGTAGAAAACAAGGAAAAAGCTCCGTAACAAAGCTTCAGAAGAGCTTCTTGCTTTTAAGGACTTCCTTTTATTGCTATCTGAAAACGCGATTGATGGAAGTTTCTAGCATTTACAATGGAAGCAAAAAATGGAACAACAGAGACCGCTCTGATACGTGACACTGCAACGAATAAATAAAATCGGGAATAACATAATTGAACTCTCATTTTCGTAAGTGCACGTGCTTTCAAAAGTAAATAAGTTGAAATAAAATTAGCATTTCGTTCGAACGTTATTGGAATAGGGACTGCTAGAATGGCGTGATTTTCAATTTTCTTTTCACTTTCGTTTCTCATGTTCAGTCAGCAAGTGCGTTTTTAATAAATTGAAACCTTTGGAATTAAGTAATGAGACTTTCTACCCTCGGGATGATACATACATATGCATATTTTTATAAATCTGTATTAGTTAGGTAACGCATAATATTCTACGAATAAAAGCGTTAGCATTAAATAATAAAGCATCAGAGTGACTGACATGTTTCCAATAGTTCGTGGACCTCTTGGGAGCAACGGCGGAAGCCTAAACAGATAATCGAGACTAAAAGTTTCTTCTCTGGCCCTTCAGCATTGGCTGGGGTAAGGATCCGCTGAGCTCCACATGACCCCTGTAAGACACTGGGGCGTCCAGCCGTCTGGGGACCACTTCTCGTCCCTCCGAATTATTGTAGCAGAAAAACTATCGATGGAAGCGGGAACGAAAAGAGGGCAGCGCTAGGAGACAACCGCAAAAAAACACACAGCATGCCAAAAAACCATCAGGCATAAAGGGTAGCCCCACCCAAAAGATCTTCGACCCACCCTTCCATCGCAGGGCAAAAGAAAGGAAGCCCGTAGTTATAAATAAATGCATGTGACAGGAAATCCCATCAACCCAACCAATAGCTTTAAGTCTAATGTACAAAAACGGGCGAGGATCGGTCAAAGAAGAAACCAATGGGTAAAAACATAAAAGACCGACCTAAGCACCCTCCAGTGCCCAACGGGACAATGCATGTTCCTCTCCCGGTCTTCCAGCAAATGGCTGAGGCAGGACACTGTGGGTGGATTAAGTCACCTCCCTACCCCTTCCCTCCTTAAAATTAGAAGCACAAGTTTTTTATTTTTGGTAATCAATAGGGAAGGGGACTTGTGACCGGGTTTTTAAGTCCGTGCAAGTCGGACACTATCTGGGCCCTCCATTCCCAGTTCGTCCGAGGGATTTTTCCCGGACTCAAGTCACCCTTCCTACTCTAAAGTAAAAAACATCAAGGAATTCGCGTCTTTGGCCCCTCTGGCGACTCATCAAAAAAAAAACAGTTCGTGGTTCTTTGTCAAGGTGTGCTCGAACAGATACCCAACATGTCGGGCAAGCCTCGATTACAAATGTCAGTGATACGTGTGTGTATATGCTATTTTAAAATTAAATATTTGTAACATTGTAGTTTAAACCATTTGGGGAGCTCTGAGCGTTTTGCATGCATGGTACATTATAGTATTCATCATCATCATCATTAAAGCCAAAAGACGTCCACTGTTGCTGAACATAGGCCTCCCCCAAGATTTGCCAAACAGACCGGTCTTGCGCCACCCGCAACCAACGCGATCCTGCAACCTTAATCAGGTCATCGGTCTATCTTGTTAGGCCTACTCTACGTCTTTTTAATTCATGGATACTCTCCTTAGATTTTCCTAACACACGGCATATGGCGGTTGAAACGTTATTCAACCTCAGCCAATTTCATATTTTAAAATTCAATAATATGTATGACCAATCAAAAATATGTCATTTAACTATTTGTTAATATAATAAGTATTCTAAAGCATATATAAAAAAGTTATGAGACGTTATAAAATACATAACTTAGCGTGTTTTTATTACATATACAGTTTGTTTTCTGTTTGCTATTGTATCAACTTTTAGTCTAGGATATTTGTACATAAAATTAGAGTGTAATATTTATCGTTACACAAATCGAATAACAAAATGTAAAATAAAACCCAGTAGGAACATAAAAAAGCGTAACTGATTATTCTGGACCTTTATACTAGGACCCAAATAACAATAAATCTAGGAAATTACACGACACAAGTACCTGTCCCTTATTGGCTGAAGGCTGTCCCACAATGCCTTCGTTATAATGGCAAGCTTAACAAAAGCGCGCAAAAAGCCTCCCATTGTCGAAGCGTCGGTCTAGGAGTAAGCCTTGTTATTATATTACTTGGCAACGTTAACTCGTTCAGATTCTGTATCTAGAAATTTTTAGGTTTTAATCAGTGTTTCGCGAACTATGCTATTTCAAAGGATGTTGATCGGTGTAAACAAATATAGTACAAACTTTAGCGCGTCACAAAGAGGCGTAACTGATTATTTCTTTAAGCAAATGTCTTCATTAATACGAGTACCAGTAGCTAAAAATTTGAATAAATTTATGTATAGGTTAGTGACTCTTCTGAATTAATGAATGAATGAATGATTTATTTTGAAATACATCGCAACAAAATTAAACAATGTTTAGCTTAAGTCTAAGAAAAGTAGGCACAAAAAATTTATTGTTGAGGTGATCCAAAAAATAATAGTTAAAAAAAAACTAAAAAACACGCTTTAAAAAATAAAAAATAAATTTTAATTAATTTCATTTCACTATTCTTATAGTGCAGTAAAAAATCCTAATAAGCAATTATTATATTGTTATATCCAGATCAAACTTTGTAAACAATTCTAAATATTGATAAAATAAATACCTAATAATAGTTTAAAATATTTTATTGTAAAAAAAGCGTGGGGTGCATGGTGTCAATATTGTCAAGGATTATCATTTTGATAACATCTTAAAAAGCACCCCACGCTTTTTTTACAATAAAATATTTTAAACTATTATTATTTATTTTATCAATATATAGAATTGTTTACAAATTTTGATCTGCATATAACAATATAATAATTGCTTATTAAGATTTTTTACTGCACTATAAGAATAGAGAATTGAAATTGAAATTTATTTTTTATTTTTTAAAGCGTGTTTTTTTGTTTTTTTAAATTATTATTTATTTTCTATTTTTTAGTTGCATTTTATTGACAGTGAGAGTTTCCATGTGCTAAAAAGAGACAAATCGGTTTTTTGCTCGTCTTAAATAGAATCAGTTCATCTTATACTAGTTCTTTGGTGCGCGCGCACTGCTCTACACTACTAAACGTAAACCCCTTTCTTTCTAACTTTACCCCCCTCACCTACAACCCCCAACCCCCCAACATCCCCCACCCCATTTCCCCAAACCCCCCCCCAAACCCCAAACCACAACCCCCACACCCTTACCCCCAATCCCCTAAACCACCCTTACCCCCCTTCTCATTTTACAAACCCCCCTAACACCGAACCCCCCAGCCCCCCCAGCCCCCCCAACCCCCACCACCCAGCCCCCCCCCCGCCATCTACCCCCCCCCTCCAGCTGCATCATCTAACCCTTGTTACCATCTAGGCCTCTTACCCCCTCCCCATTTCCCACAACCCCCCAAAATCACTTACACCCGAACCCCCCAACACCCCTACCCTATTTCCCGTAAACCCCCCCCATCCCCTAACCCCAACCGCCACATCCTTACCCCCAACCCTCTAAACCTCCTCAAAATTTAAAGCACACGTTTTTTTATTTTATTAAACAATAGAAAAGGGGACTTGTGACCGGGTTTTTTAGTCCGTGCAAGTCGGACACTGTCTGGGCCCTCCATTCCCAGTTCATCCGAAGGGATTTTTCCCGAGCACAAGTCACCCTTCCAATCCTTAAAGTAAAAAACAGCAAAGACTTCGCGTCTTTGGCCCTTCTGGCGACTCATTCAAAAAAAAAAATCCTCTAAACCCCCGACCCCCTTACCCCATACCCCATTCCCCTCCCACCGCGCCACCTACCCCCCTTCCAGCTCCATCATCAGACCCTTGTTACCATCTAGGACCAAAGTACTCGTCAATACGAATCAAACGAGCCCAAACTCGATGGGGTTATTTCGTTTTATTGTGGAGTGCCGTTGGCCATCTTCCAGCTCCATCATCAGACCCTGGTTACCATATGGGATCAAAGTGCTCGTCAAGACGAATCAAACGAGCCCGAACTCGATGGGGTTGTGTCGTTTTATTGTGGAGTGCCTTTGGCCATCTTCCAGCTCCATCATCAGACCCTGGTTACCATATGGGATCAAAGTGCTCGTCAAGACGAATCAAACGAGCCCAAACTCGATGGGGTTGTGTCGTTTTATTGTGGAGTGCCTTTGGCCATCATCCAGCTCCATCATCAGACCCTGGTTACCATCTGGGATCAAAGTGCTTGTCAAGACGAATCAAACGAGCCCAAACTCGATGGGATTGTGTTGTTTTATTACATAGTTCCTATGGCCACCATCCAGCTCCATCATCAGATCAGCTCCATGTTACAATAACATTGCATTGTCATCCAATTTACAATGCAATGTTACACACATTGCAGTGCAGCACATTGTTGCAGTGTTTGCACATATGTACAAAATTTCAGCTCAATCGGAAACCGGAAAGTGGGTCAAAATCGCGCCCTAAGGAGTCGGTTACAAACATACAAACATACAATCATACAGGTGAAGCTAATATAATAAATAAAAATAATAAATAATAATAAAAAATAAAAATAATAATAAATAATAATAATAATATATATATAATAAAAATAATACAAACATATAGGTGAAGCTAATATAAAGCGTATAAAAAGGATTTCACTCAGCATTTCATAATAATTCATAATTCATAATACATACAAATAGTAAGAAAAAATAACAATAATAAATTAATACTATGACTATAAATAAAATAAAATAAAACTAACTTAAACTAAAACTAAATAAAATTAACAAAAGGTTCCCCCCGCGGCATGGACCCAAAGACACTGGCAGCATTACCTCGCTGTATAGCAATGCTGATACGTTGTGCGAGGTAGCTGCCAGCTCTTTGGTCTCCTGTAGTGTCACAAAGCCGTTTACAAAGATCTTTGTAAAGACTTTTTGCGCTGGAGCCCCACGGACCAAAGGTCTCAACCCCGAATGGAACAAAGTTGTATTCAGAGCCAAGACCTTTGTATTTATTTTTCTTAAGCTTTTCTGCTGCTTCTGCTGCTGCACCAGCTTGATTTGCTGTTCCGCGGATGTGAGACGGAGCCAGTGTGTCTACACAAGTAGCGTCCCACACTAGCACACGACCCAATTTCCACGGAATCAATGACATTCCGTCTGGTCTCTTGCCATCATCTCTGGCGATGCCCGATGGCTCCAGTAACGCAGGCACATTGACGGTGGCAAGAGAGCGACGGATAATGTCATTGAGAGCAGAGTGTCTAGAGAAGCGGCCCGCGCTCTTCTGGCACGAAAGGCCGTGGTGTCCCAGCGCGTTGACCTCAAAGCCGCAGGGGCATTTATGCGGTGCGCAAACTGCTACTCCAAGTCGCAGGCAGATGGAAATTCTGAGAGTGTCGGGCTCTAGAAAAGTACCAGTGTTGGCTGATGGAAAGGCGTGCAACCAGCAGCCGGCTTCCTTCGTACCTGAAGCCAATAGTCTGGCACGATGAGAGCCCGTGCTGCGGCTCAGAAGGAATTCATAAGTCAAATTTGACTGAATGTCGTCCCAGGACCTTTGAAATTTTAAATTTTCTGGGAAATCCTTTCCCGGACAGGCAATAGACCAATGATTTTTAGCCTCCGTTAAACCCGCAGTCTCATAGTTTAAAGGGCAAGCCCTCAGGATTTTACCTATGAGATCTGCCGAGCTATGGGCGGAGGACAAAAAAGCTGGTGCGGAAATAGAAGAAATTTTGCGAATCCCTATCCCACCAAAGCGAATGGGAAGGGATGCTTAAGTCCAGGATTCTTCGCTTAGCTGAATGTTCAGAATTGATTCCAGGTTCGCTTTGATTAAGTCATCCATTTGTGACAGTGAAATTTTGAATTTAGTGAATGGACAGCAGCGAAGTACATAAGTAAATATTCATAATTTCTTTATTGTACATAAATATCTACTTATTACAACAAAAATAACAATAATAAGATTTTTCACATTAAAACCAGGTGATATAAATGTACGTAACAATTTCACAATTTTGGTTGCACTGGCCCCTACACTAGGCTCAGCCTGTTTCGTAGGTAACCAATTCCGATGCGAGTTGACATAATTGATGCGAAAAGCTAATAAGTAATAAGATTCCCTTGACAAAGTAACAAATGGAACTAAGTAAAAATTATATACTATATCTAAGATCTAAATTACAAATACGGTATGTGTGTGTGTGCGAGTGTGTGTGTGTGTGTGTGTGTGTATGTGTGTGTGTGTGTGTGTGTGTATGTGTTTGAGTGTAAGTGTGTGTGCTTGTTATTTAATTTCATTATTTTTATTTAGTTACTCTCATTAGAGTCTCCATATCGTTATATGAGAAGGAGCGAAGCCATGCTGAGTTTTTTTTCTTAGCGTCCTTGACGGATAGATTCTTAATAGGAATTTTGGAATTGGTTCTGTTATAAAGAAAAGGATGAATGAAGTTAGGTAACCTTTTAGCGAATGCTGAGTTTGTTGGAGGTACAAAGACTTTATAAGTGCGCTTTTGTAACATGGAATGGTAATTGGGCGACCTTATGACCACTCCATGGACGCTTGACACCACTCTCAGGGCAAACATTCCACGGACAGTAAGAACCTCCATATCGCTGTACATATTCTTAGTTGGGTACCTAATGGGTTTCCGAAGGATGACCTTAAGGACAGCCCTTTGCGCCCTCTCCAGCAAAAGCATGAACGTTTTACATGCGCCCCCCCACGCAGTTATGCAACACGTTAGTACAGATTGATCGATGCCAATAATGTAAACTGTTCTGAGTAATGCCTTGCTAGCCGAGTTGCGCAAGTTTTTAAAAACGTATATTAGTTTGCGTACCCGGTTTGCTGTAGTTTTTATGTGTTCCCTAAAAACCAATCTAACATGAACTACTACGCTGAGGTACTTAATGATATGAGCCCTATCAATTGTCTGGCACCGACAAGAAGTTATATGTAAGCCATTCCGGCTACAGCTGTGAACTCTGATGCTGGATAATAAACCCGGAGAAGATGCCTTTGATTTATGGAAGCAAAGGAATTTGGATTTAATAACATTGAGTGTCAGCAGGTTACCCCTTAACCAGTCAGCTACTACTCCCATACCACGCTCGGCGGACTCAACAACTTTAGCCCAATCACTTTCATGAAAAATAATCGCTGTGTCATCAGCATAACAAATTACATCAGCGTTAGGTATTTTGTCAGAGACAATATCATTAACGTAGAAACATTTGTCGATACATTAAATGCAACGACACTGATTTTCAGTGAATCCGTGCAGTAAATCACAAAACATAAAAATATCCTAACGTAAATCTAAGAGAGAGAGAGAGCAGCATTGCAAAGCAAAACAACAGAAACGCAGCGTGCAGCTGTACAATGAAAAATACAATAATACATAATATAATAATAAAAATATATATAATCTGCTTCATGTTCCTATAAACTTCATTATAAGCTTCTTTGATCAATTATAACTGTAGATCCACAGTCGCGCGCCCGAAAATGTCCGAGCCAAATGAGCGCCACTTTGATAAAAGTGGCCTTCTTTTTTCTCAGTACATTGCGTGAAATTGTCAAGTTTAGCTGTCAAGTGTCAACCGAAATTCGACTGTAATGAAGTAAAGACTAGGTTCAAATTTCTGTGTAGGTGATGATTTTAATTGTTATGCAAACAAATAATAAATAATAGTTTAAAAAAACTAAAAAACACGCTTTAAAAAATAAAAAATAAATTTTAATAAATTTCATTTCACTATTCTTATAGTGCAGTAAAAAATCTTAATAAGCAATTTTTATATTGTTATATCCAGATCAAAATTTGTAAGCAATTCTAAATATTGATAAAATAAATAATAATAGTTTAAAATATTTTATTGTAAAAAAAGCGTGGGGTGCATGGTGTCAATTGTCAAGGATTATCATTTTGATAACATCTTAAAAAGCACCCCACGCTTTTTTTACAATAAAATATTTTAAACTATTATTATTTATTTTATCAATATTTAGAATTGCTTACAAATTTTGATCTGGATATAACAATATAATAATTGCTTATTAAGATTTTTTACTGCACTATAAGAATAGTGAATTGAAATTTATTAAAATTTATTTTTTATTTTTAAAGCGTGTTTTTTAGTTTTTTTAAACTATTATTTATTTTCTATTTTTTAGTTGCATTTTTTTTCTTTCTAACTTTACCCCCCTCACCTACAACCCCCAAACCCCCTAAACCCAACCCCCCAACATCCCCCACCCCATTTCCCCTAACCCCCCCAAACCCCACACCCTTACTCCCAATCTCCTATACCCCCCTTACCCCCTCCTCATTTTACAAACCCCCGAACCACCTAAACCCAACCCCCGTAACACCGAACCCCCCAAACCCCTGGAACCCCCCCTCTCCTTCCTCCCAACCCCTCCCACACCCCACCCCGCCACCTACCGCCCCCCCCTTCCAGTTCCATCATCAAACCCTTGTTACCATCTAGGCCTCTTACCCCCTCCCCATTTCCCACAACCCCCCAAAATCACTTACCCCGAACCCCCCAACACCCCCACCCTATTTCCCGTAAACCCCCCCCCCCCCATCCCCTAACCCCAACCGCCACACCCTAACCCCCAACCCTCTAAACCCCCGACCCCCTTAACCCATACCCCATTCCCCCCCACCCCGCCACCTACCCCCCTTCCAGCTCCATCATCAGACCCTTGTTACCATCTAGGACCAAAGTACTCGTCAAAACGAATCAAACGAGCCCAAATTCGATGGGGTTGTTTCGTTTTATTGTAGAGTGCCTTTGGCCATCTTCCAGCTCCATCATCAGACCCTGGTTACCATATGGGATCAAAGTGCTCGTCAAGTCGAATCAAACGAGCCCAAACTCGATGGGGTTGTGTTGTTTTACTACATAGTTCCTATGGCCACCATCCAGCTCCATCATCAGATCAGCTCCATGTTACAATAATATTGCATTGTCATCCAATTTACACATATGTGCAAAATTTCAGCTCAATCGGAAACCGGGAAGTGGGTCAAAATCGCGCCCTAAGGAGTCGGTTACAAACAAACATACAAACATACAAACATACAGGTGAAGCTAATATAAAGCGTGTAAAAAAGATCGGACATTCTTTGAAGGGGATTTTGTTCGGCAATGTGTATCTTCAGTTATAATTGATCAAAGATAAGCTTCATATAAAACTATACAAACTAACATGGATAAATGAAGATGGATATCGTGTGATGGTATCGGGATGAAAATTATGTAGCCAATTTGTGGACCAAAAATAAATAAACATACCAAATCCAAGCAGTCTTTTTTGTGTAGGTAAATAAGTAACAGAGACTCCATCTTAGTCGAGCGTTAGTAATATTGATACGAATATTAAGAAAATATATCCGAAACAGTTATCGTACCAACACTGCAGTCGTGGCTAAGACTATCTAAATTTTATTGTAAATAAGAACAGTATCATAAACCTTTATTACCTATAAACTTGTTATGTATCATTACAATAATTTATTCATGAACTAAAACAATTACTTTGCTCACCCGCGACCTTACAATAGTTACGTTTATGCAAGAAATGTGCGTTCATGCAGTTCCTCCACCTCCACACTGTACGAACACACACAAATCACATAAACCCAACCATCACCACCACCAAGCTACACTGACTAAACGTAACTAACTATAAACGTAACTATTGTAAGGTCGCGGGTGAGCAAAGTAATTGTTTTAGTTCATTAATACGGACCTCCGCAAAGTAACGCCTGATTCAATAAATAATTTATTCCTCACCACGTTTCCACTCCGTTAAATAAACAGAAGAGATTCAGATGTAATTGTTGAACTGATTCTACTAAAAAGTTCTGTCTTTTATTTCTACAACATGTCGCTAGCCTTTGTTGGCCTGTACGTTTATTAAGGTTCTAGCTTTTGCCCGGGGCTCCCTCTGCGGAGAATTCAAATTAGTTGTCACTTATTTCATAGATGAGCTTTACGAACGGCGAAGGAAACATTGTAAGGAATCCTGCACACACCCGCAAAGAAAGTCAGTGGTGTGTATGAAGTTCCTGTATGAAGTTAGCCTGACCAATATTGTATTTAAAAAAAATATTTTTGTTTTTGTTTTTCTTCTTATTAAAAACATACTTAATTAATGTTTATGTTGAGTTGCGCCTCATATAATTGTTATTTTTAGGGTTCCGTACCCAAAGGGTAGAAACGGGACCTTACTACTGAGACTTCGCTGTCCGTCCGTCCATCTGTCCGTCTGTCACCAGGCTGTATCACAGGAACCGTGATAGCTAGACTGTTGAAATTTTCACAGATGATGTATTTCGGTTTCCGCTATATTTGCTAATACTAAAAAGCAGAATACAATAAATATTTAAGGGGGCTCCCATACAACAAACGTGATTTTTTGCTCATTTTTGCTCGATATTCATAACGCCAACAGGAAGAGGCTTGAAATATTCACAGAATATTAAGTTATATATTCAGTATGAAATTAAATAATTAAATTAAATAAAAAACAAATATTTAAGGGGGCTCCTGTACAAAAAACGTGATTTTTTTGCCGTTTTTATAGATAATGGTACGGAACCCTTCGTGCGCGAGTCCGGCTCGCACTTGGCCGGTTTTTCCCATCGACTACGGATTTGTTTTACTTTATTACAAATTTTGCAAGTGTAATTATGCATTCCTACAAAAAACTCGGGAGTATTTTTGACATTCGTTTTTTTTTTTTACTTGCCTATAATAGTGTCCCACTGCTGGGCAAAGGCCTCCCCTCTGGTCCTCCAAAGCTCCTTGTCTTGCTTTTATATTTTACAGAGATGAAAATAAACTAGCGCTTTAATTAGAATTAAATGCAAACATTCACTCAGAAGATTGTTTTTGTTTTCGCTGTCCCAAATTAACAGAGTTTTGTCAAAATGAACTGATAATAGCTGTTTAATTACTCCATTGCGTGACACTGAGTAACACGTTAATAAAAAAATGTTATAGTAGAAAATTATATCTATCTATTCTATACATATAATAAATCTGTAACAAGTCGGTGTCTGTACATTGAAGATATTTGAGAAAAACTGTCACTAGGGCTATTTATTAGCGCAATAGAACCCAAAACAATGATTTTTAGAATTATTGTCTGTTTGTCTGTGCGTTTGTGCGCGCTAATCTCAAAAACGGCTTAACCTAGAAGGATGCGGTTTTCACTGATATGTTGGTATTTTCTTGGATTAACATTTAGTGTTTGTTTCATTTGAATCGGTTCACAAATAAGAAAGATACGTCTATTTTAAGAATTTAACGAACAGGTTTTTTTGTTTGAACGCGCTAATCTCAGGAACTACTGCTCCGATTTGAAAAATTCTTTCAGTGTTAGATAGCACATGTATTGAGAAAGGCTATAGGCTATAAAATCATCACGCTAACACCAATAGGAGCGGAGCGGAGCGGAAGAATGTTTCAAAATCGGGGGTTTTTGAAGTCAAACTTCTATTTTGAAGGCACGCTTGACTTGTGGTGAGTGTGAACGCGGGTGTGCGGGGGGTTTCGGTGGGTGGGGGGGGTTGGGAGGGGTGTGCCGGAGGGGGGGGGGTTGCGGGGGCGGGTAATTTTTTTATATCGAGGAACTAAGGAGAGCCATAATTGTTGAAAAAGCAAATTGGATAAAAAAAATAAGCTGCCCAAATTACTAATTCCACGCAGACGGAGTCGCGGGCAACAGCTAGTTTAAAATAATGTCTTTTAAAAACTTTTAATTAACTTGCAGTGTATGTGTATACAGGCTGAATTCAAATTGGTGTTACAAAACTAGTGTTTCGTTTCGTTCACGAAGCCAATGTACGAGTATGGACGCCCCAAATATTATAAGACAAATAAAAACAAATGAGTTAGCGCATTGTATTGTCCAGCATTTACTGAGTACGAAACTCTAATTTTGTTTCACCAATTTGAATTCAGCCTGTATATGTATGTACAGGTCAAATCTTGGAAGTTGAATTTGACCCACTTCCAGTCGTCGGATTTACTTGAAATTTGGTATACTTATGTAAGTTGGATGACAATGTAAGTACAGTCAACAAAAAGTACAGTCAGCGAAAAAGCTTGCAGTGGAAAATAAATTTATAATAAAAACTTATTTTAGTCAACGACAACCTTTTTAATCCCCGACACAAAAAGACGGGTGTTACCTATAAGTTTGACCGCTATGTGTGTGTGTCTGTGGTATCATAGCTCTTAAACGGGTGAACCGATTTGGATGCGGGTTTTTATTTGAATGCAGGTTTCTTGGCGATGGTTCTTATATAATATGGTTCATCAAAATTGGTTGAGCCGTTTCAAAGTTATCATAGCTCTTTTCAACCGACGAATACAAAAGGAGGAGGTTCTCAAGTCGACGTGTATATATATATTTTTTTTTTTATTATGATCACGCATAACTTTTTACAGAGCAGTCCGATTTTGATGATTCTTTTTTTATTGGAATGCGTATACCCCGAGAGTGGTCCCATTTAAATTTGGAAATAATATTCTTAGATAGAAAAACAGGGGATGATTGATTGTTCAGTTACTGATTGTACTATATGACCGCGCATAACTCATTACAGAGTACAATACAATACAATACAATGACTCTTTATTGTACACCAGGAATAGTAAGCAATACAGAAAACAGGTACACAGAGAGTAAGTTACAAGGTAAGCAATAGGCGGCCTTATAGCTTAAGAGCGATCTCTTCCAGGCAACCCTTAACCAGAAAAAAGGAAGGACTAGTTTACAGCAGGTGGTGCATCAACAGTGGATCAGAAAATTAAAACGCAACAAAAATAGTACATCTACTCATACATATATCGTACATATAATAGGTACACGTCTTAAACAAATATAAGCATTTTGGGATAAACAGCCACATATAAATAAATAAACTATAACAAAGCTAATTATTACAAGAAGACAGATAGTACACCTTAAGCATAGATTTTAAGATTGACAGAGATTTTGCCCGTCGTAAGTCAATCGGCAAGGCATTCCACAACCGAATAGCCTGGACATTATAAGAATAGACATAGAATTGAGTAGTCGGATTTTGATGATTCTATTTTTATTGGAAAGCGTATACCCCAAGGGTGGTCCCATGTAAATTTGGAAATAATATTCCTACCCTAAGGGTAGGAAAACAGGGGATGATTGACTAACTTTTTACAGAGTAGTCTGATTTTCATAATTCTTTTTTATTGGATAGGGTATACCTTGCAGTTGGTATTATATAAATTTGGAAAAAAAATTACCCCAAGGATGGGAAAAAAGAATAAAATAAAAACTTTTTAACAAAAAAATTAAACCGCTGAAAAAACTAAAAAAAGCAAAAAATAATACCTTTTTGTTTTACCTTAATCTAGGTACCAGTTTGAAGTCGTTGCCTCAGCACGAGCCAGGAGGAGTGATAGAAGCCAATCAGGTAGAAGATTATAGGTCCACTCCTCCTGGCTAGTGCTGAGGCACCGACTTCAAACTGGTACCTAGATTAAGGTCAAACAAAAAGGTATTATTTTTGCTTTTCAGTTTTTTCGGCGGTTTAATTTTTTTGTTAAATAGTTTTTTTTTTAGCTTCGGCAGAGATCTTAAGCGCATAATGGGCTTTTACCTTATTAATTTAAAAACATACCTATGTGCGACCAAATTTCGTTGGGGGTTTTTAAAAATTTTATTAGTTATTGTTATTACCTACTTTTCTCGTCCGCTGTTTATTCCTGCTTCAAAATTCCGCAAAGTAACGCCTGAATCAATCATTATTATAATCCTAAATAGATAATAATCCCACTGTTTCATCAAAAATGAATAAGAGGAAAGCTATTATTCATTTTGCGATATAATGCGAGTCACCGCACGTCGTGCCGAAACTCTAGCCCACAACTTTTGAAACGTGACCATAAAAATACTTCCGTGTTAAATAACATACCCTGGTCGTACTAACTCATACATAGCGTAAGTAACAAAACTTGTCTCTCCTGTGGACATACAATTAGCGATAACTTAAGATTTATTTGAATGGGCCAGTTGGCCAGGCGACCCACACGGCGATGTAGACCTGACTAAAAAATATTGGCTGTATAATAGACCCTTAACTTTTGCCATTCCCACAGAGAGGCAAGAAAAAAAGAATGTGTATTACACCCACGGCAGGGCTAATAGAAGTCATTAATAATGCCTGCGAATCTATTTGAGTAATAATTCTATCTAAATATCTTTTAACGCGCAATTCTTGTATAATATTTATTAACTTATTTCGGGATCTCGCAAACGGCTCTAACGATGTCGATGATTTGCCATGTAGAGGTTTTCGGAAGTGAACGATTTAGCTTAGCTTGCTTTTTTTATTAAGCTTGGTCTTACATCTAGGAATTCGCATGTTTTTGAGAATAAGCCCAAGCGAACCTCGGACGTCCAGGAACTAAAAATAAAATAACGAAAGTGGTTGCATCGCAATCGCATGTAGGTAGGTACCAGACCACGTTAGCAGACTAAAACAGGCACAGTTTAGCAATATATCTCAGAATATTAGTTCCTTAAAGACTGCCTGACTTAATGAAAAATAAGTGGACATATTATAAAACATTACTGACAGACAGACACACTCGCTAATCCACAGATCGACACCAAAGTGATTTTATGGGGGTTCGACTTTTTCCATTGTCGTACGGAACCCTAAAAAAGTCGTAATTCGAAGCAGACCGAGCCAAGATGCGGTTCTGTTAGTTTTATTTAGTCAAGTACAGGGTGCAAGTTTTTTGGCTCGTAGTTTAGATTGCACGACATCATCTACAAGTCCTTCAATTTTTACTTATACTAAGCTGTACAAGGTTTTCAGATACGTAAAACGAAACTATCTTTACTAATTTATCTTCAATGTTTCTCTCCTTATTACGAGTAACAAAAAATCAAAAAGTTTAATGAACTGAATCAATTACTTTGCTCACCCGCGACCTTACGATAGTTACGTTTATGCAAGAAATGTGCGTTCATGCAGTTCCTCCACCTCCATACTTTACGAACACACACAAATCACACAAACCCAACCATCACCACCACCAAACTACACTGACGCGTTTTGAACTCAACCAGAGTTCATCCTCAGAGCACCACAACCGTATGCTAAACCACCAAATGACACATTTAATAACACAACACATAACATAACATAAGCATAACATAATATTTGGGGCTTTAGCATACGGTTGTGGTGCTCTGAGGATGAACTCTGGTTGAGTTCGAAACGCGTCAGTGTAGTTTGGTGGTGGTGATGGTTGGGTTTGTGTGATTTGTGTGTGTTCGTACAGTGTGGAGGTGGAGGAACTGCATGAACGCACATTTCTTGCATAAACGTAACTATCGTAAGGTCGCGGGTGAGCAAAGTAATTGTTTCAGTTCATTAATATGGACCTCCGCAAAGTAACGCCAGATTCAATAAATTATTCAAAAATTTTACTTTGTAAGTAGGCCACGAAGAGCTTGTTAACGTTTACTTTTTAATACTACTAGAGTTTTCGGAAAGATCATCA
The DNA here is from genome assembly GCA_947859365.1 of Archips crataeganus. Taxonomy (NCBI): domain Eukaryota; kingdom Metazoa; phylum Arthropoda; class Insecta; order Lepidoptera; family Tortricidae; genus Archips; species Archips crataeganus. The sequence goes on from OX402055.1 coordinate 17,871,818, forward strand.
TCATCTGCATCATTTCAGCCGAAAGACGTCCACTGATGAACATAGGCCTCCCCCAAGGCTCGCCGAACAGATCGGCCCTGCACCATCCACATCCAATGCGTTCCCGCCACCTTCACCAGGTCGTCGCTCCATCTTGTTGGAGGCCTACCTACACTGCGGCTTACGGTCCGCGGACGCCACTCGAGAACCTTTCGGCCCCACCGGCCGTCAGTTCTACGAGCGATGTGCCCTGCCCACAACGGTTTTGGAAAGATAATATGAAGTTTCTTGAAGCACATTCTTACTAATAATGATGGTATTTCGAAATCAATTGTAGTAAAAAAATATTAAGAAAGAAAAATCTTCTTAATTATAAAAATCTCGTGTCACGGTATTTGTTATCAAACTCCTCCGAAACGGCTTGACTGCGCGATCTTTATGAAACTTTTTTTTTTGTATTTGGTAGGTCTGAGAATAGGTCGTAGGCTATATTATTTGCAGACGGAGTCGCGGGCAACAGCTCGTAAATTTATAAATTTGTTGGTTAAAGTAACAACTTTGTATAGGTAATTATTTTAACTTCACAATGTGAATTGGTATCGTTATTTCGCATGCGTTCAATCATTTTTATATCATTATGTCGTGAATCGGTGAAAATGACCAATAATGATAAATTGATGGTAAACTACTTGGGTGATTAATTCACGCTCACATGATGTGTCATTAATAATAATTAATAACCGTTGGATTTCAATAAAATACATCATTTTGTGCGCGCATACACAGCCGTTGTATTGTTCAAATGTTCTTGTTTATTATAGGATCATCGAGGGGCATTAATTATCAGACCCTGGTGAAATCTGAATTGATCTTTAATGAGGGTTTAATTTGTTAAATCCATAAAACACTTGCGCGGATTTTATCATTTCTAATGCGATCCCGCAGAGAAACTCGGAGCATAGCCCTCTCAATTGCCCTGACGACACACATCAGCACACACACACATCGCGACGACTTGGTTAAGGTGTGGCCAGGGGCTGAATTCAGGAACGGCCCAACACGGTTTGCGAGCGGTAATTCGATCGTTTGCGAGAGGATAGGGATGAACTGCTATTCAGGAACGCCAATAATCACTGGTTTGCGAGAGGTTTGGGCTGAGATTGGGATGAGCCTTATTTTTTTTCTTTCGTAGTTCCCACGCGGCCCCAGTGCAAATTGGAAACTTCACAACACACCATTGAATTTCTTCGCAGGAGTATGCAGGTTTCTTCACGATGTTTTCCTTCACCGTAAAGTTCATGGAGGAATTGAACCCACGATCCAATGCTTGAGAGGCCATAGGTCATACCGCTAGGCCACCACGGCTACTTAGCGGATTACTTAGTAGGACTACATTCATGTTCATAGCCAAGCGTCAAACACTACTAAAAGCTGTGTTATAATCGTCGATGTTAAATAATTGATACCCCTTATACACTGTATAATCCTATGAAATCACATCCCACATCATTAACAAAACCATAATCCTCTCAAGCTAATATCATCCACTCACAAATCATAAATGCAAATGACGCCCATTCATTCAATTTTCTCAAACATCCAAGGAAATGTGGTCCTTATAGTCGTGACAATAGAACACGAAGTATGTCATTGTATAGCAGTTGAGGAAGATTCGTTCTAATTTCAAATTAGACGACAATAATGGAATTTCATACAAACATTGCTGGCCAAGGCCAGCAAAGAGATTGTCTTTTGTTTTAGTGGGTCGTATTTTCTTTTATTGACTATCAATGACATACTGCCAATTAAGAAAAATTTAGTTTGTGAATTTACTTTTTAATATCTTACTTGGCTAGATTTAATAAAATAAATAAGGATTGGCGTTTATTGTTAACAATTTATTAAAATAACCAATTAATAAGGTCGTAATTTTTTAATAAATATAAATCATCTCAAGATTTTGCGTTAAAAACAGTAACTGGAACAGCTTACAAATAAATTGCTGGAAAAAAAGATATTTTGGCGGGAATCAAAAAAAAAAAACAATTTGAATTAAATATGAATATATAAGTTGAACATTCGTATCATTTCCTTGGGTTTATTTGAGAAAAGCACTATACAAGCCTTGGCCACGAACAGGGATTGCCGGCCTCGTATCTCTAGATGGCCTCGTTAACACTCGGCCATCTATTACTACTCGGCCGGCAATCCCCTATTTCGCGGCCGCTGCAGTAATGTACTATTACTGCCTAAATGGCCGTTCTTGAGTGAATAACCACGTCAATTGTTCAGTGCTTTCCCGAAAGAACTTAATGTGTAATACTTTATTTTAACCAGGCTGTGAGACTGTCAGGGAGTGCGTTCAGTTCGGCTCGAGGGCCGGTCACTTTGATCAGGAGTGTTGGGCGCCGTAAAGAAAGTGACCGCCACAAACAGGATGGTGTGAGAGAGAGAAAGTAAACAACTATCTCGTTCTCATGAGTATTTTATTACTTAATTTTCGTGAGTCAATTCACTATCACTTCAACCAGTCAGTCAATACAGAGAAAGGGGTTGAAGAGGTTCAACCACTTTAGGTTACATTCTAGGAACTGAAAGTTACAGTTTACCTAAACCTTCAGAAATCCGTTTTAGGATTGATACTAGTACTTAAGACTATTTGAGGGCGGAGGCCCCGAGGTTACATCGACCTCCCACCAATGTTACACTTTATCTAAAAGGTATACCATGTAGTCATTTCAGAATAATAGTTAAAAAAAACATGCATGCTTAACATTGTCTAGATTTAAAACCAGCTAAACAGAATCAGTATTTCTAGGTAGGGCGTCCCCTTTCTAGAAAAGTGAAACGAAAGAGGCGCTTGACTTGCACGAGATATGTGGATTAGTTACACGAGCAGTTGACGTTCAAAGAGAAGCAAAGCGAAGGCATAGATTGGCTTCCGCACGCGTCCTTGTGCAGGGAAACCACAGCACACTGAGATCCTCCAGGTGTCCTCCCGGGCAGCAGGTAATGTCGAAGGTTACCTCCAGCGATGTAAGACTGCGCGGCCGAACCGCGGTCAGGTCCCCTCCTGCCGTAGCGAGCTTCGGCTCTCCGCGTCGTTCCCTCGATTGCTGGGTCGCTGGATATCCCTCGGAGTCTCGGGGTCTCCCTTGGAGTTTGGGGGGGGGTATCCCTTGAAGCCCTGAAATGATCAAGGTGAAACATCAGGTATAAACTTTCAACCCATAACGTTGAGCGGGGTGACCTTGTTTATAAGAGTCGAGGTACTCACCAGTCGGGCGTTTATAGAATTAAAGTAGCCTTTATACTCGGGACAGCGGAGTGTGGATGTCTCGCCCTGTAATTAACACAATTCACTTTAGACACTAGTTTAAAAAACACTCACATCAATGGGTCACGGCCGTGGAGGTTAACGAACTCACCAGTAGGCACTTGGAGAGGTTAGGACGGACGGTGGGAAATAGCCTTTATACTCGGGACGGCGGAGTTTTAGCACGACGCCCTGCCAAGAACAAAAATACATCCTTAGATACAAACTGTGAACCACACGTGTCGAGCGGGGGTTTATGTTTTTTTATGATTGAAATAAAACTTACCGGTTGTGCATCTCAAGGAGTTAAGAAGTTAAGTAGGAGGTGCGAAAATGGCCTTTTAGCTCGGGACCGCGGAGCCTTGAAGTGTGGCTATTTAGTTACATGCCGGGGAGAACGAAATCTAAAACAAATAACGGAACTTAGTCGCTGAACACCGCCCCGTACACGCGGCACTTTAACAAAACTCGAAATATTCAATGCTCACCTTTGCCTTTAACTGAGGCTAGCAATCAGGCATCGTGGAATTTCCCTGAGTGGGAATCACCTCACTGGGACAACAAATAGACTTTCTTTGGTAAATTAGTTTACGCTCCCGAGATTGCATCAGCCATTTGCCACGGATAAAGTGAAAGGCTCCGAGCGTCATCAATGTCGCCAGGTGCAAAACTCGCCAGCCGCTAGAGCCCCTCCACACACCGAACGCGCGCTCGTCCGGGAACCGGTGTATAGTCGCGCGGCGGGTGGGTCTTATTGCAGTGGGAACAAACGTCACGACTGACACCTGTCAAACGTGACATCCGAATCACAACACAGTCGCGTTGTGAAGCTCCAGTTATTATGTTTATTCAACGATATAAACGTAGAAATTAGTCATTAAGTGGTACACAGTCATACCGTAAAGTGTAGATCCCCGGGCGAGGTCGCCCGGCGGCAAAGTGGTGTTAATTGCTACGCCTGGTCCGTCGGCGACCGGGCCCCACGCCACTGAGTGTCCTACGAGTGTCCGTGTAATAAAAGGATCAACAAAGTATGTGTCGATTCATAACGGAGCACCCGGGCGTGTCGCCTTCACCAGCGGCCTTCGCCCCGTATGGCGAAACCACGGTAAGTACGTCTTAACTTCGACGTTGTAGGCGCGCCGATCCGTGTCGGCCGAGGCCTTACGATATGGAATCCACAAAGTAGCAAGTAGGAGTACCTCTGGCAAAAGAACCACGCAGAGACTGTGCATCAAATGAGACTTCAGTATGACTAATTAATCTCTGTACAGTAGAAATATGACCCAAACGCCTACTCAGATTTTTAGGCGTTACAGTAGGGTTTCAGTTGGGAGAAATAATTTTATTTCAGAATTTGAATAAATTCTGAAATAAAATTATTGTACACATAAGAATGTGTAAGGCCAAACCCACCTCCACCATTGGCTGTCAAAGAGATACCGAGATAGATAAAGGTAACGTAAACCTGGAAAATTCATCCATTAGCTCAATTCGTTCTAAACCAGAGTGGTCAGACTTAAATCACGGCAATACATGGCAGTATGGCACGACAACAAATGGTCCAGAGAGGTCGGCAGCATGGAGTCCCGGGTTCTATTCTGGCCTTTGACCGTGGATATTACCTTCGGTCAGATGAAAACACCATTTATGTTCCCCTCTCTGCGGAGTTCACAAAAAAAATTTGCCCATAAAAGTATTCGAGGCCAGCATTCATGTATAATCCTTGCCAGTTAGGGAAAGATTTTTAAATCATAGGCCCGGAATGGGGTCACTAACGGAAAACGTAACTTGTCCATTCCAGACCTACTACAGCTTACAAACTAGAGAAGAGTCCTTCTCGGAACAAGGGATGAAGCATTCACCCTTGATGACGACATCACGTCACCGTATTATTCTCTAACGAGAAATCTTTGCCATTTAGGGAAAGATTATTAAATCATAGGCCCGGAATGGGGTCACTAACGGAAAGCGTAACTTGTCCATTCCAGACCTACTACAGCTTACAAACTAGAGAAGAGTTCTTCTCTGAACAAGGGATGAAGCATTCACCCTTGATGACGACATCACGTCACCGTATTATTTTCTAACGAGAAATCTTTGCCATTTAGGGAAAGATTATTAAATCATAGGCCCGGAATGGGGTCACTAACGGAAAGCGTAACTTGTCCATTCCAGACCTACTACAGCTTACCAACTAGAGAAGAGTTCTTCTCGGAGCGAGGGGTGGAGCATTCACCCTCTGAAAGAAAATGAAACTCAGCAAACCTAACAATACTCATGAGAAAATCATTTTTCCAGTAACCCATCACCAAGTCCTACTTGCTAAACTTATTTGACACATAACCTTCGAGTTCGATGAGTCAAATTCATCAGAACACTAATGGCACCTGGTGTCATTCTTACGGAACTTTAATAGAACTTAACACTAGGAACTTCCGAGTTTGTAGTCCTTTTTCATTTTATAGTTGAAAAGGACACACGTTGGATAACGTCGAGAGAATAGACTCGGCGTGAGACATAGCCAAGTAAGAATTTAATAGTAGTAAGAACCAATCAGAAGTTTATTGCTAACAGAGAACGGGGCGTGACACACAGCCTAAGACCGTTAGATGAAGTATTCCTAACAGAGAACGGGGCGTGACACACAGCCTGAGACCGTCAGAGAAAGATCCTTAGAGAGTATTAAATAAGTGTAGGGACGAACACAGAACTATGAAATATTGAAATAGGACATCATCTGGAGTCAGAGCGTCCATTCCACAACTAAGGTATGCAGATGTAAACTTTGACAACGTTTACAGCTCGAGTAACGGTTGCCACTATGGCCTTACCGACCTAAATCTAACCTATTTAAGATTTACAACATCTTATGTAACCTAAAACAGCACGGGACGGGACGATTAGACTATCGTTAATCCTATGGCTCCTACATATCAAACTTATAACCTATCTCATGCCAATGGTTTCCCGGGATGAACCATTGTTCATGTGCTTTCTTTACAATCTTTACATTCCATAGCCAACAGACAGGACAAATCTTTTCCTTCCAATTGTTCTCCTGCAAGTCCGGTCATATATTTCTTAGTGTGCTAACACGATTCTTATCTGTAAGGGTCTTAAAGGTAAAACACAGAACAAAAATTTGTGCCGTGGAACGCGAAGCTACCTAACGTTCACGTAGCATTCCCTTGCTAGGAACTAGAAAGGTAAAAACGATCGCTCACTTGGCTCCCTATCCTATTGTGTAGGATCGCCTTCCGGCTGATCCTCACCACGTTCGAGTAAGTCCTTGATGTGAAACTTCCCCAGAGCTTTACCCTCCATAGACTTCAAGGAGTAAACCAAAGGGCCATGTTTCGCGCTAATCACGCACTTTTCAAATTTAGGAGAGAGTTTGGCGCTAAAGTACTTACTAGCGTTGGACAAAGGAAAACAGCGCTTATAGATAATTTGACCTTCCTCGAACTGAATGGGACGCTTCCGAAAGTTATAATATTTCACATTCCGAGTATAGGCCTTCCTGAGATGACTCTGAACTGTGGAGTAAATGCTGCGCAACTGGGACAAGTTAGAGGAAAATGGCTCGCGCTCCAAGACAACGGACACCGGGTCCACAGGAACATCGAGATTGAGCAGAGCTCCATCCAACACCATTTCTCTACCATGATTCAAGTAAAAGGGGGTAAACTTCGTACTCTCATGAACGACAGTGTTGAGGGCACATTGGATCTCGGGTATGTTCTGATCCCATTTCCGATGATCAGAACGCACGTAAGAGGCAATGGCGCGGACAATATCGCGGTTCAAACGCTCCGTTTGGTTAGTTTGGGGATGGTAACGGGGGTTGTAAAAGATGTTAGGGACATTGTATTTGGCCATCAGATCTCTGAAATCCTTGGAAATGAATTGCGGACCATTGTCCACATAAATATATTTACAGACCCCGTTCTGCAAGAAGACACCCTTTTCCAAACACTTAACAATAGATTTGGCCGTGACATTACGTAAAGGAAACAAGTAAGAAAACTTGCTAAAGTAGTCCACACAAACGAACAGGTATTGGTTCCTAGAGTATGACGGAGGAAAAGGACCCAAGATGTCACACGATATGGCCTCCCATGGTTTAGTAACTACGCGTGGGTTTCCCATTAGGCCAGCGCGAGCAGTGTTGGCAGGTTTGTAACATTTACAAACCTCGCAGGCAGCCACGTATTTCACCACGTCCGCGTACATGTTCGGCCAGAAGTAATCTGCACTAAGGCGTTTATGAGTTTTAGCAACACCGAAATGCCCGGATGTAGGTTCATCGTGGTACTGTCGCAAGGTCTCCTGACGATGTTCACTAGGGACCACCAGCTTCCACTCAAAACTAGACGTAAGGCTATACTTGTTCTTAGACAATCGAAACAATTTCCCGTCGGTGACCGTGAAGTTGGGGAAGAGACGCGGGTTGTCACTACAGCCCTTAAGCATCGTAGTATACCAGGGGTCCTGAACAGTTACTGGGTCGAAAGAAATAGAATCCACCTTGATTCGTGACAGAGTGTCGGGAATCACATGTTCCTTACCTTTCCGGTGTATAATCTCGAAGTCGAACTGGCTCAAACGACAAGCCCATCTGTTGAGTCTCCCGGTCGGGTTCTTCAGCTTATAAAACCATTTCAGCGAAGCATGGTCTGTAACGATGTAACACTTGGAACCCTCCACATATGGTCGGTACTGCTCCAACGCGTAGATGACTGCAAGGAGTTCGCGTTCGGTGGCCGTGTAATTCACTTCCTGCGCATTTAAGGTTCGACTACAATAAGCCACAGGGTGGTCAACACCATCGATCCGCTGAGCCAACATACCGCCGATGGCAAAAGAGCTACCATCTGTATGGATATAAAAAGGGCTGCCAAAGTCAGGGCACTTCAAGATAGGGGCGGTGATGAGAGCCGATTTTAGGGTATTAAAAGAGTCCAGAGCTTCCGCCGTCCACTCGAATTTGCATTTCTTACTCGTCAGTCGAGTTAAAGGACGAGCGACCTGAGAAAAGTTCTTTATGAAACGCCGATACCAACCAGCCATTCCGAGAAAACGCTTTAATTCCTTTACTTCGCGAGGGATCGGAAAATTCATAATTACCTCGACCTTGGAAGGGTCGGTGCGCAAACCGAAGCGGTCCACCATGTAGCCTAAATATTTAAGTTCGCTACGGCAAAACTGCGATTTTTGCATGTTGATGGTTAAGTTAGCGTCCTTCAATTTCCTGTGGACCCGACGCAGTATGCTCACGTGTTCCTCAAAAGTAGACGTACAAATAACTACGTCATCTATGTATGCAAAGACCTTGTTGTCAAATTCCGCGGAGAACAAACTATCCATCAATCGCTGCATCGTGGCACTCGCTCCTACCAAGCCGAAACACATGCGATTATAATGGAATAGGCCACGACCAGGCACGGTGAACGCGGTCTTCTCCTTAGAGTCCGGATGTAGTGGAATCTGATGATAGGCAGCGCTCAAATCGAGAGAGGTCAAATACTTAGCATCGCGTAAATTATCTATGATGTAGTTAATGTAGGGCAACGGGTAAGCGTCGGTCTTGGATACTGCATTAAGGCGGCGACTATCCAGACAGATTCGCACTTCACCGTTGGCCTTAGGAACCAGAGTAAGAGGAGAATTCCATTCCCCGAAAGATCGCTCCACAACCTTGTCCCTCAGCATACGGTCCAATTCAGCATCAAGGTATTTAAGTCTCTCCGGACTAAGGCGGTAGTATTTCTGCTTGATGGGTCGGGCATCACCCGTATCAATCACGTGCTGTATCAACGGCGTGCAACCTAAACCTACCTTATCAGTGTTGATACTGTCGAACAACTGCTTAACAGAGTCGACCTCCTGCTTCTGTTGAGGGGTGAGTTCCTCGTAGTCGCGCAAACCATCCTCCTCAATACTACCCACGATGGTTTCAATAGAAGAGACGTTAGCAGGAAGGCAAGAGAGAACATCCGGTGCTAAATTGAAGGCCTGCCAGAAGTTAATGCCGAAGTGTATAGGTAGCTTAATCTCAGGCAGGACGTGGAATAAAACAAGCCGAACCTCTCCCTTGTACTGGATAGGTAAATTCATATAGAAGTAAGAGACATAGTCGACGCCGTCCGCGACTCGTAGGACACGCGGTCGGTCGAATCTCAACATTTGAATCTTTAGTTTTAGAAATTTAACATGTGCGTTCGCTCCAAGCACGGAGCACGCTGCGCCACAATCGAGAAGGCCGCAAACGTTCACATTGAGAACTTGCACTGTCAAGTAAGGACGATAATCGTCGGCAGAAGGTAAGAAACAAGTTTTTAGAGGTCGCGCAACGCAGACTTTATGCGGGACCCGGCAATCTAGTTTTTTGAAGAAGAAGCACCCTCCTTGCACTTCGGACAATCAGGCGTACGTACGCCGGGATTACCACACACAAAGCAGACCACTTCGCGGGATCGCTGGCAGCGGTTGGTTTTGTGGCCAGCCTGCTTACACCTGAAACAGTAAGTACCAGCAGACTTCTCAATAGAAGCGACCTCGTGCCTACGGGAAGCCGGTGCATTGCGTGTTCGAACCTGCACGTCCGGCGCCACCGTGTAACCTGATGAAGAAGGTTCGGCAAAGTTGGATGAGCGCGATGCTGCAAGCTCGAGACGCATGCACAACGACTTCAGCTCCTGTATTGAGGGGACATCAATCAGCGCGAGTTCCCGGCTGTATTCGGGTCTAATATTCCGTAAAAGAATGTCCAAGCGTTCGGCTTCTGCTACCGGTACCGTCAATCGTGAAAAGAGTGCGCCCATGAGGGATAAGTACACAACAATAGATTCGTGCCTAGCTTGGGTACGTGCCCTTATCTCACCTAGAAGCTTAAAGTCATAATCCGGTATGTCAAAGTCCGACTTAAGAGCCGTCAGTATATCTGCGTAGCAAGAGAAGTTACCTTTATTGGCACGGTACCAGAACAACGCCGGTCCATCCAATATATCAGGGAAGCCGTTAAAAACCACCCGCTCAGGTATGTCACGGGCCTGCCTCAGTTCCTCTAACCGTGTAACGAAGGCACGGACACAAGTATCGCCTTTAAATCTAAGGTTCAAGCTAGCCAAGTTGTGGCGGGGCTCCGCTCGGCACGTCACCGTAGGCGCGGGCTTGCTCGGAGAGCTATAGACCTCCACTTCGGAATCCGAAGAATCCCCCTCGGGGTTAAGAGTTGAGAGGCATTGAACCAGCTCACCTCTGAGGGCCTGAACATCACCATCTAAACCAGTGACCCTATTCAACCTTCCCAAGTAGTACTCTACTCGTCCAACCAGCCTTTCCCGTCGAGACTCTGGCAGCAGACCTCCATCTGACACCTCCTTCACAAGACCCTGGATAGCAGTGCGGCATGCAGCCAGTTCAACCGTTATGTCAGTCGGAGCGTCAACACCAGGCTTAAGGCTACCTCGTCGGATGAGAGAGCGAGTCTGTCTAAACAACTTACGTAAACTAACGCATGTGTCGGAAGCGGAAAAAGGTATTTGTAAGTTAGTAAGTTCGTACGCAAGCTCCTCTTTGGTTAGCCACTCAATTTTGATTGGTAGATCCATCTTACAAACTAATAATATGCCTTAATACGTATTAGCTAGATAGAGGTAAGAACTTAAAAGCGGCTCGAGGGCCGGAAACAGTTATCAGTTAGGCAGCAGTAAAAACTTCAAATTGGCACGAGGGCCAGAGACACTTAGTATTGCTTATTAACAGTAAAGGCTTTAGCCCAGTAGAGAAGCACTTGCCAATTTCAGTAAAGTAAAGTTGTAAGATTTTTGCACCAGTTTAGAAGTATTCACTTAAAGTACGTTGTCATAACGCTTGTAAACGCTTAAGCTCAGTATAAAAGCACTTGTTAGTTTCCGTTCAGAAAAGTCAATAGGTTTAAGCACTATTATAAAAGTATTCACTTAAAGGAAAGTTCACTATAGCACTTAGGTAACACGCAAGCGTCCGTCAGAAACAGGACCCTAACTAATCCACATATGTACCTCGCTATACCCATGAGAACAAGAGACTCAACAACCATCCTTCAAGCCACACGTTGGGAACGCCACTGTAATACTTTATTTTAACCAGGCTGTGAGACTGTCAGGGAGTGCGTTCAGTTCGGCTCGAGGGCCGGTCACTTTGATCAGGAGTGTTGGGCGCCGTAAAGAAAGTGACCGCCACAAACAGGATGGTGTGAGAGAGAGAAAGTAAACAACTATCTCGTTCTCATGAGTATTTTATTACTTAATTTTCGTGAGTCAATTCACTATCACTTCAACCAGTCAGTCAATACAGAGAAAGGGGTTGAAGAGGTTCAACCACTTTAGGTTACATTCTAGGAACTGAAAGTTACAGTTTACCTAAACCTTCAGAAATCCGTTTTAGGATTGATACTAGTACTTAAGACTATTTGAGGGCGGAGGCCCCGAGGTTACATCGACCTCCCACCAATGTTACACTTTATCTAAAAGGTATACCATGTAGTCATTTCAGAATAATAGTTAAAAAAAACATGCATGCTTAACATTGTCTAGATTTAAAACCAGCTAAACAGAATCAGTATTTCTAGGTAGGGCGTCCCCTTTCTAGAAAAGTGAAACGAAAGAGGCGCTTGACTTGCACGAGATATGTGGATTAGTTACACGAGCAGTTGACGTTCAAAGAGAAGCAAAGCGAAGGCATAGATTGGCTTCCGCACGCGTCCTTGTGCAGGGAAACCACAGCACACTGAGATCCTCCAGGTGTCCTCCCGGGCAGCAGGTAATGTCGAAGGTTACCTCCAGCGATGTAAGACTGCGCGGCCGAACCGCGGTCAGGTCCCCTCCTGCCGTAGCGAGCTTCGGCTCTCCGCGTCGTTCCCTCGATTGCTGGGTCGCTGGATATCCCTCGGAGTCTCGGGGTCTCCCTTGGAGTTTGGGGGGGGGTATCCCTTGAAGCCCTGAAATGATCAAGGTGAAACATCAGGTATAAACTTTCAACCCATAACGTTGAGCGGGGTGACCTTGTTTATAAGAGTCGAGGTACTCACCAGTCGGGCGTTTATAGAATTAAAGTAGCCTTTATACTCGGGACAGCGGAGTGTGGATGTCTCGCCCTGTAATTAACACAATTCACTTTAGACACTAGTTTAAAAAACACTCACATCAATGGGTCACGGCCGTGGAGGTTAACGAACTCACCAGTAGGCACTTGGAGAGGTTAGGACGGACGGTGGGAAATAGCCTTTATACTCGGGACGGCGGAGTTTTAGCACGACGCCCTGCCAAGAACAAAAATACATCCTTAGATACAAACTGTGAACCACACGTGTCGAGCGGGGGTTTATGTTTTTTTATGATTGAAATAAAACTTACCGGTTGTGCATCTCAAGGAGTTAAGAAGTTAAGTAGGAGGTGCGAAAATGGCCTTTTAGCTCGGGACCGCGGAGCCTTGAAGTGTGGCTATTTAGTTACATGCCGGGGAGAACGAAATCTAAAACAAATAACGGAACTTAGTCGCTGAACACCGCCCCGTACACGCGGCACTTTAACAAAACTCGAAATATTCAATGCTCACCTTTGCCTTTAACTGAGGCTAGCAATCAGGCATCGTGGAATTTCCCTGAGTGGGAATCACCTCACTGGGACAACAAATAGACTTTCTTTGGTAAATTAGTTTACGCTCCCGAGATTGCATCAGCCATTTGCCACGGATAAAGTGAAAGGCTCCGAGCGTCATCAATGTCGCCAGGTGCAAAACTCGCCAGCCGCTAGAGCCCCTCCACACACCGAACGCGCGCTCGTCCGGGAACCGGTGTATAGTCGCGCGGCGGGTGGGTCTTATTGCAGTGGGAACAAACGTCACGACTGACACCTGTCAAACGTGACATCCGAATCACAACACAGTCGCGTTGTGAAGCTCCAGTTATTATGTTTATTCAACGATATAAACGTAGAAATTAGTCATTAAGTGGTACACAGTCATACCGTAAAGTGTAGATCCCCGGGCGAGGTCGCCCGGCGGCAAAGTGGTGTTAATTGCTACGCCTGGTCCGTCGGCGACCGGGCCCCACGCCACTGAGTGTCCTACGAGTGTCCGTGTAATAAAAGGATCAACAAAGTATGTGTCGATTCATAACGGAGCACCCGGGCGTGTCGCCTTCACCAGCGGCCTTCGCCCCGTATGGCGAAACCACGGTAAGTACGTCTTAACTTCGACGTTGTAGGCGCGCCGATCCGTGTCGGCCGAGGCCTTACGATATGGAATCCACAAAGTAGCAAGTAGGAGTACCTCTGGCAAAAGAACCACGCAGAGACTGTGCATCAAATGAGACTTCAGTATGACTAATTAATCTCTGTACAGTAGAAATATGACCCAAACGCCTACTCAGATTTTTAGGCGTTACAAATGGTTAATTGATTCAAGAGGAGTCCGCCCGAGAACCCTAATTAAGAGACTTGGAGGGTTAAAATAACTACGTCAAAGATCTACTCATTCAGTATTGAGGAACTGATGAGTCATTCATAACACTCTATGCTTCCTACTGCGACTCGCTCACTCTTAATTCATTCATACAATACTCGCTGTCGAACCATTTTATTTTTGATCCGTCATCGTAGAACGTCACCGTGATAATGATTCTCCTTGTCAGGTAACGCCATGTCACTACTATATTTTATACTTTTCTATTTTTCTATGAATATTTCGATTCCTTTGGGTTGGCCCTATTTTTTTAATTCCACTAAAGTCAAAGCCAAATTTTTATTCGTCTATTAAATGTCGTAACATTTGATAACGAAGAGAGATTTGATCCTTATGATTGACTCAATCCATCAATGAGAAAAAAATACAGGGTGCTATTTTTTCAGATTTTAGCAGGTTCGATTCCAGGCAAGCGTATTTTTGAAAATCTTTGAGTGTAGTTTTCTTTCTTTTCACAAATAAAGGAATGTTTCCTTTGAGTAAATTTTCCTATTTTCAGTAGGTATTTTAGAGTACTTTCCCTGGAGGTGGTATTACTCAATTCCGCCCTGTATAATTGAAAAATGATCCGAACATAAACCATTATCGATACTGTGTAATGTCATAAATAAGAAAAAAATAGAATGCTCTAAGGAAAATCTTAAATAATGTTCTCGAAACCGTCGCTTTCTGCATTTGCGTAAAAAGGAAAAAATAATTAGAAATTCATTTTCATACGTTTTATTATAACTTCGGAAGGTAGACGACATTCCGTCCGTGGAAAATACATTCGTAAGAATATTTAAATTTATGGATGAATAAAAGACCCTTCGAAACTCAATGATGCCAGGGTTTTATTTTACGATTTAATCTTAAAAGTCCCACCAATTTAAAAGTCCCGAAATATTCACCATTATTTTTAGGGTTCCGTATCCAAAGGGTGCCAACGCGACTCTATTAAGACCACGCTGTCTATTTGTCTGCCTGTATCTGTCTATCTGTCCGTCCGTCCTTCTGTCACGTGGTTTAAAAATATCACCGTGTAACATTTTTTCATGGATTTCTAACACAGGCGATGTCACGGGATAAAGCTCTACTATACCTACTTATAGGTAGTATAAATATTACATTTTTAAAGCTTAATCGTATTTTAATGTTGTTCGGGACTAAGCGCACCGCCAAAGTATGCAAAACCCGACGAGTACATGCATACGAGCCTTTATACCTCATTGAATATTTATTATTCATGTTGTCAGCTTTGTAATAACAAATAGTCTGGCCTGAAATTTACTTTTAAATGGGTCATACACAGCGTAAGAAACAAAATTTGTCTCTCCTGTCGACATAAAATTAACGGCTGCGAGTCAGCCCCACCAGACTCGTCGAGCCACTGCGGTGACCCACTAGTGGGTCCACGAGTAATTTTAAGTTTACTTGTGGTCCCACCGCTTCGCTTTTGACAGGTCTTAGGAGATATTGCGCAATATGGTACATTTAAGTATCAACAGTAAAATATTTATGGTCAAGAGCGAAGCCGTGGGACCACAAGTAAACAAAATTACTCGTGAACCCACTAGTGGGTCACCGCAGAGGGTCCACGAGTCTGGAGGGGAGTCAGCAAACTTAAGATTTATTTAAACGGGGCGAAATTTGTCCAGGTGTCCCATACGCTATTGTAGGCTTGAATCAAAAATATTGGCTATAGAGTATAAACCCTTAACTTTTGCCATGTCCACAGGAGAGACGCAAACAAACAAACACGTATGACCCAAATGTAAAATTTTCTCTCGGCTTTGCTCGCATCAAACATTAGACGTGGCAATCGAACTGAAACTCCGGGATTTCTAAAAATTCCCATAGACGTCAAAAAGTGGCCGTGATTTATTATTTTGTCGTCTTACCTTAAAGTGTGAGGTATCGTTAAATAGGTATTTTAAAATATTTACGGGGTTGCGAAGACGATTTTTCGGTACAGTGATTCGTTTGCAAAATATTCAAGTTTAAAATGCATTTTTTTGTTAAAGATGAGCATCCCCCCTCTAAAATCTAAATTCTGTTGGCATGAAAATTTTGAAAAAAAAAACATGATAGTAGTGAACGTATTAAATTAACAAGGATACTAAGTATTAGGGCTAAGTTTGCTAGAGAATTATTAGTAGTTTCAGAGTAATACCATCCTAACTCATAAAATACACCTACTTGGAAAATTCCGTATAATTTCCTTAGAATATTTACTTGTTTAAAGTGGATAGTAAAATTGGGAAAATAAAATAGTAGATCATAAGCAAAGTTACGTTTTCAAATAACAATACATTGGAGTGCGCGGCGCATGGGAAGACGATTATGGTACGCAATATGGGTACGTATGTGCCAGGAATTTTTCGTAAGGGCTGCGAAACCCTATCCTGGGCGTGCCCGACACGCTCTTGGCCGGTTTTATTTTTACTTGAATATACTTGCATTGTCATCCGATTTGCGTTGACGTTGATTCTAATGACACTACTAATCCACATCTCCAAATGTGAAAAAAACTAAAAACATAAGAACTCTAATCTCACTTATTACAGCTACGGAACGCTAGCTTATAATTAATTGAGTTGGTCGGCGTTTATCCTGATCAAGTTTACAGAATTTTCCTGTATACGTACTTAACCAGTTGACCAGTGGTGGTGTAGGGGAATGGCATGCGGCACGGAATGCCGAGGACCTGGGTTCGATTCCCAGCGCTGGTCTTTTTTCTGGGGTTTTTTCTGTGCATCCATATTTTCAGTTTGTATTTAGTATGAAATATTATAGGTACTTAAGTTTGAAGTCAATCTGACAATTGCAAGTAGCTGTAATTTGACTTGCAAGATTTGAAACGGACGCGGGTGCACTAGACTTACATTATCATTCGTTACAAAATGTACTTAACAAAACTCTGGGCTTAATTATGAACTAACTATCGTTAGATACTTACATTTCACTAATTAAAAAACTTGCTGCAATAACGCAATATCAATTGTATTGTATTGTGGACCAATGCCAGATAATAATAAAAATTACTTCCGACTCACTCGAATTTATATATTTATGTTAAACAAATAAAAAAATTAAAACTTTAATTGAAAGACTTGTAGCTGCTTTGAAATTATGTTTTACGTCACTTTAATTATTACTAAACTTACCCACAGAATCCGTGCACCGAAAAAACACTGAAATTCCGAATACAACCAACTGTATATGCCACTTCATCACAAAGTTTTTAAAACAAATCATTTTTCACAAAATAATAACGTCAAAATAATGCCGCATGACACTGGCTACCAACAATCTGAACGAAAAAGAAAAAGAAAGGAGAAAAGAGTCTTTCAATTTTTTTTTAAATCATTCATTTTCGAAAGTTTGAATTCCGAATCACGATGTTTTTTTTTTCAAGCGCTCGTAATACAGGCGCCGGCTGGCGTGCGAACGGTAACTGCTCGCTCGTCAACTTGGCAGGCTGGATAGAGCCATGACCGCGCATGCGTGAAGGGTTTTGCAAAAAAAGTTATTTGCTTTTCATACTCTGTGGCGGTACCGAATTTGAAATAGTGTTTGCCGTTCTAAAACATTTAGCGGATTTACCTCTAGTTTTAGGGTACATAATAAATTGGGAATCGAGACAATACCTAGTTTAAATAATAAATTATGCTAAAATGAAAAGGAAATTTTATGAGCAGGTAGGTCTTTGAGAAGTGGTTTATTTATAACTTGCTTGATTATATTTTCAGCACGAAACGGTGTCTTTATCAACAACAGTCTGCTTACCACTTAAATTGCTTCATTGTTTTTTGTCGCAACAGCAAGCAAAAGAAATATACGTGAGGTATTCAGGGAGGCCCAAATGGGAAAAGCCAAATCTCACCAAACCTTACTTGTGGGCGAGGGAGGGGGAGAGGGCCTCAGCAAATATCACCTAATTTTTTCTGTCTAAGAATAGTGCCAAAATGCGAGTGTCCAAGCATGTTACTCCCACAATAGGAGGTAATACGGCAGCCTTGAGGTTGGCAACATTGCCTTGCCTCCTGCGCTTACGACGCGACAGTGGCGCCGTGGAAATAATAAGAACAGGCCCTTCTTCTTCTCGGCGGTTCGGCACGGGGCGCATCGCGCTCCGTGATATTAGTTATAATAGTTATAATCCAAACTTTTACTGTGACTGTGAATTCAAGAACACTTCAGGATTCCCATTTATATCAAGCAACAGCAAGAGATAGAAATCGGCCAAACCCGGCGGCGGCTGCAGGCCACCTACAAGACATCGCGCGCTTCTAAAGGTACCTAACATTGTCTTTTATTGGGGTCTGACATGCTTGGACACATATTTATGTATAGTGGCTCTAGCTATCGAAGGTAGGAATATGTGAGTAAACAGCGAGAAAATTAAGTAAATTTATAAGTTTGGAAAATCTAATTGTGCACGCGTCTGAATAATCCCAAATACTAGTCTTAACTAGTCTTAATAAAAGTAGGTAATAAAACAAATTAGGTATATATTTTTTTTAAATAAATCAACGCATTTATATTCAATATAATATATATTTTAAAATCTCACGTGAGATTAAGAGGGAGGGGTCGAGGCGAATCTCACTCATATCTCACCAGGAGGAGGGGGGGGGGGGCGGTAAAAAGTCCTCAAAAACGCCCCAGTAATTAATGGACGCCCCCAAAAGAATTGCAACACACGCATTTCGAAGCTACTAGCTCGAATCAACTTCAATAACAATGCGTATTAGAGAATTTATCACTTACACTGGCTAGTTTTAAACTGATTGAGTACCTGCGGTTTGTATCCACTTAAAGTCCATTAACTGGTTAATCCAGTGAGTTCAGAAGTAACCCAATTTCTCGTTGGCAAGCGACACTCGATGCTGTATTTACTAGCAGGTGACACAAGAGTGAGAAGGCTTATCTACACGGGAAAGTGTACCTCACTGTGTTTGAGAACGTTTTTATTGTTTCGTATCCAAAGAGTGTCTATGAGACTCCGCTATCTGTATGTCCGTTCGCCTATCAAAGCGCTCTAAACCTTGAACCGTAATAGAAAGACACTTGAAATTTTCACCAATTATTAAAAATTAAGTAAAAAAATAAATTAAAGTGGTAGTCATACAAGCACGTGTCTTTTATTCAGCGTTTTTAACTCTATCTTTATAATTTTTTGGCGAGCCTTGGGGAGGCCTATGTTCAGCAGTCAAATGGACGTCTTTAAGCTGAAATGATGATAATAATGATGACTCTAACCGGACCCGGGAAGTACGGTATTGTAATTAATGACGAAAAACTGCTATTATCTGTGGTAACTTTAAACATGAAACTACCGTGAGACTCACTCATAGTGAAAATAAACGGATCACTCGGTGTGCACGTTTGGCAGCCGCCGTGACGTGCGACTCCGAGAGGAAGGGCTACGGATTAGCCCGAAACATGTAGAGTTAAACTCGTTTTAAGACGTGAGTGATCCGTTTATTTTCACTATTATCTGTGGTATAAATAAAGGATGTATCCATGACTTACAATAGGTAAGACTAAAGTTTGGCATAAAATGAATGGGAAACATCTGAATGCACTTTAAAATACCATTTTTGGAAAACAAATCTCATAAGTTTGGTCAAACATCAAAATTTCACTATGATTTCCATGACAAAAGTATGAGATGTCAACATAACATTAGTAGCACAAAGGTCCACCCTGGGTCATGATTCAATTTGTTCGACTGTACCTGTATTGGATAGGTATAACGTAATTTTATTTGAACTATACCTATTATGATAATATTTTAGTACTTACTTAAGTTCAATAAACCATTAAAAGTACTTTTCAATTTGTTTAGTTTAAGCTTAAAATAAATTCAAAGTTGGCATTTAAATTTTACCAGAGTGTACTGCTTGAAAATCCTTTTTGCACAACCTTTTATCGATATCGATAGAAAGCATAGTCATTACGATGCACGCCCTAGCGATCGGGTTCGGAATACTTCGGAACACTTCGAACCGATCGCAACTCCCCCCGCACCTCAGCTAGTTGACAGAATCGTTTCCTTTTAAATTCGCAGGCATTACGTCTCCAGGGGTTATATGCTCGTAGATTTGAGCACAAGAACGAAGTGAAATTCGACTTGTAAGATTTAATAAAACACGCAAACACGCAAGCAAACACTGCAAGTTCAAAAAATAAGCTGTTATAAAAGGCTGTTGTATGGACCCTTGTACGAAAAGTGTCCCATCATTTTTGCTCCCCTGTGTATGAGGCGTTGCCATTTCTTTGCATAAAGCTGCAAAGTTAAGAATAAACTGAATCCCTCGGGTGATCCACTGTACAAAGCACCTATAACAAGAGATGGTAAGAGTTATGCTTTCCCAATCAGCTAAAAAATATGACAGCCAATGATAACACTAAGTCATTGAGGTAAGGTGTTCTAAAATGAATTCAGAAAATTTCGACTGGTGGGTTGAGTTCCTTGTAGATGTTTATTAGGATTTTTTAATTGTTAGTGCGTGCATGTTCAAATCTAACAAAGGCGTGACTACACTTTGAATCAAAACTTTCGATGAAAAACTTTACAGGGGTATTTAGTCATTAAGCCAACAGTACACATCTACTCTTTGTAGACGTCTATAATATTGTACGCGTACTTAACCCTTCCTACCACAAAAAAGCCCTGAAAATATGCAGTGCCAAACGAAGCCGAAGGCAACTCCAGTCATAGTGGTTTTGTCTTCTACTGCTCTACTTGGATGAAACTATTGACATTGTTTCATGCAAATTTTCACGACAGACGTTATTGTAGCCAGATGGCATGATGTGAAGTGACGGCAGAACTTCTCGCGAACGGGATAGAGGCAAATTCGAATGGGTTCTAAGTAAGATTGTAATAAGCGAGTTTGCAACAAAAGCATCTAACTCTTCGTCGCATATGCATTTTGTGCTTGATTTTAGATTATCTTGCTCAAAAGTTGCTATCAAAACTTTGTAATCGTTTAAGATACCCAGAGTTAATAATAAATAAGACTCATTATAAATGCTGAGCCAGGAACATTTTATAAAACATCAAATTCATCAAATTTCATTCTGAGAGGAGGCCCCTGTGCCCTGCAGTTGAATGATGATGATGAAATGAAATGTTTATTCTGCCAGAAAAAGGGTGGGTTACAGGTTGTTGACATAAAATACACGTCCTCCTTATTCAGCTATTAACAAAACAGCATGCAAAATGTTAACAGTTTTATCATATGTATTAAAATTCGATTAAGCAAAAAATTTAAATTAAATATCAATAGGAATAAATCAGTAATTTATGTAAATTAATAATTAAGTACTTATGTCAATGTTAATCCACTTATTCTACTTACATGTCAATAAATTAAATGTGCCAGCATTATGGGTGATTCTTCGAGGCCCCGATTTTCGATGTCCGGGGGATAATTTTAATGTACAGTCGAGTTCTCCAATATCTGTACAGCCAACCGTTCATAAATATATAAACATGAACCTTATGTTACGGTAATAAGGTCTATGTACAGATATTTATGAACGGTTGGCTGTACAGATATTGGAGAACTCGACTGTACCCTTTAGTTTAGAAGTTTGATTTTTTTTTCAGAGGTAGCATATATCTGTATTTAACTGGGACATAATGTCAGTTTTTGTGTAACTGATTCTAATTATTTACAAAAAAATAATTAACACCATGATTTTTACTACTCTGTCGTGTCCGTTCCCCATTTTCATGAAAACATACGATTATATCTCAAAATCAGTCAACTGTAACAATATGCTGAGTGACCACATTCAAAGAATATTAGTTGTTACGTAATAAACAACTGATGAATAATTTTTACTTGTAGTATTAACTTTATAGCTGAGGAAAGAAGATGTGTCCCGCGGAAATTCTTTATTACTCTGGAGCGCGTTTCAATCAGTTGTTTCATAAAGAAAAATTAAGAAACTGGTGATAAATCCACACGTGGGCTGTTTTTACTCGCGTTTCGAACATGTCTAGTAGTGGATATTTCAGCTTGTGCAATTAGCTCCAGAGATACGAAGGTAAATATTTTATTTCTCTGTCCTTGGTTCAGGTAACATTTTTATTACTCTGCCAGGTTTTCTGACGCTTGTATAACCCTTATTTTTTTTAAATTATGCTTGATTCACTGCTTTTAGTACTATCTTTCTGTAGTATTAACGGCAACTTTCCAGAATGTTCGTATTATGAATCATCACTATTTTTATTTGCTTTTTTTATTCCTATGTCCTTTATTCCTATGGATAAATGGACATCGGAATAAAAAAAATACAGTTTTAATAGTAGTTTTTGAAATAAAACATGCCTTAACAGTAAAAAAATAAAATTTCAAGGTAGTTTTATGTGACATATTAAAGCGGGCGGTTAGATTGGCCGTTGAGTATATAAGTACAAATAATAAGCACTGAAAATGTTTTCAAGAATAATTATGTACCTAGATTGTTAATTTTTACGTATAATAATACTCTAATTACTATTTATATTTTTTATTAATATTTAACGTATATTTTTACTACTATTTTTATTCCTCTGGACACAAAAACTAAAATGTTAATTATTTTCAAAATGGTTTCATAAAAATGAGTGCCAAAACAATATTTATGTTATTGAACAAATCTATTTTCATGGGAGCATGATTTTTTCTGTCAAATAAGTAAAAAAAAATACGACAGAGGAATAAAACAAAAATCACGACCTCGAAGAATCACCCTTATATGGTTATTACTTATTAGCATTCTAAGTAGTCTTTTAATTTATAAAACCTATGTTCAAGAAGCCATTTATGTAGCATTTTTTTAAATTTATTGTAAGGCAAATCTTTTAGTTGCGGTGGTAATTTGTTGTTTATTAACAACAAGTCGGCCGCCATCTCTAGAGTTGCGTGGATATACCTCTCTGGCAGTTTAAAATAAGTTAGGGTGCCTTTTTACAAATTTTGATATTTCTAAAATATATCGACATGGAAGGGGTAGTATACCCAGTTTCAGGAATAAAGGCTCGCACGATACAAACGGTCCAACTCCGCATATGGCACGAATACATTTTTTTTGGGCTACAAATGCTCTATTACATTTCACCACCGTTTCCCCATATAATGAGACCATATCGTAATACAGATTCAACATAGCCAAAATAAGCAGCTAGTGCAGTTTTTTGATCTGTTGTTTTTCTTAATCTACGCAATACATAGACAAACCTATTAATTTTATTACATACATTTATTATTTGTTCATTCCAGTTTAGATGAATATCTACGGGTATTCCTAGAACATTTAACTGATTGTTGACATTATTAAAATTAATAAAATTAGTCTTATCTAAACTAGGTTTCAGATTGTTATCTCCTAACCATTTAACTATTGAACTGATCATGAAACTGTTTTGAAATATTTTCTCCAACCGCTAATCCCGATACGCCTGTTACTTATCGCATCCTTCATACGATTGTCGATCCATCTTACGGATACGGCTTTCCCCTGCGTCGTCTCTAACGCAGTTTGGAGTAGTCAACATTTCAACCGCTACGAACGAGTTAGGGCATATAGGGTTATGTTTGGTACAGGCTACGTCACTGGTTGATTGATGACAAGAGCGAACATAGAACTGTTTACGTTGATACGGAATACATTAAGGGAATATCTTAGAGCTCGGTTTGTACAGTCACATTATGTAATAAATGTAAATGAAGCAGTAATACCGTTTCTAGGGTGTTTTCTTCGTTGGTACCTGCTCGTGTTGGTACCTGGTTAGCTTGTATGAAAACGAAAGATAACACCTATACCGAATCTAGTTCTATCAAAGTTGTTGTTATGTTTTATCTGTTATGGTAATAATTGTGGGTAAGTAATGACGTTTGACCTGAGCGGTCAAAACACTTCTTCCTTCCTTATAATACATCTTTAAATAAAATTTTACCCTTGGTTTTTGGTTGAAGAAAAAAGTATAAGAGCACAAGCCATCTATTAGATCTAAATCTAGATTAGATCTGAATCTAGTCATCT
This sequence comes from Archips crataeganus, assembly GCA_947859365.1. Lineage (NCBI taxonomy): Eukaryota > Metazoa > Arthropoda > Insecta > Lepidoptera > Tortricidae > Archips > Archips crataeganus. Next base: position 17,895,648 of record OX402055.1, read on the forward strand.
ATTAGATGAAATTTATATGCCACTATTGAAGCTCCAAAAATTACAACTTCTTCCTTCGGACTTCGAGTCTCCGGCATCATCATATTTTAGCCCCTACCCTACTTCAACGAAATCATAGAAAACAAAACAATTCTAGTCTCAGATACAACCTCAGATTTATCAGAATTAGTTACATTTATCAATATTGGTAAAACCGGCACGAAATATTGCGAAGTTCATTAGTATGCTGAGGCAGCGGGTCCAGTTTATGAACATTTCCACCTGCGACTTTACGCGGCTTGCTCAAGCTCGAACCTAGAACATGACATTTCATGTAATTGATATAAATCTACAGTTCCTACAAGCAACTCCTTTTATACAAAATGGGGCCACCTAATGGGAAGTAGGCACCAACGCCTATTGTTATAACAGCATCAATGAGATGCAGATGCGTTGACAACCTAGAGTTAAGATTGGTTTATAATTCGAATTGAGAACCGGCTTAACCCACGGACAGGACGATGTGCGCGGGAAGACGACACGGTTACGTCACGATCGTCGATCTGACCGAGCAACTCGCCAGGCCGCGGCCACGAATTAGTTTTCTCTGTTCATTGCGCGGCTGTAACGTTCGCCAGACAGTGATTACTAGGCAGCATACGCAATGAACAGAAAAAATGCTCGCCGTAACGTTGCCCGCCCCACACCCGCTGTGGACTTCTTGTCCGTGGCTTTACGATCGCCATCGGCGGCGGATGACCTCCCGATATTTTTATATCGATAGGGCCTCAGATCAAATCAGCTGAAACCAGAACTCTGCATGAACTCGAATGTCTGCAAATCGGTAGAGATGGTGGGACATTATCCGGCGAGCAACATTTTTTTTATATAGGCCTGCGTTTGAAACAATCACGCCAGGGCCCTATTTAATAAACATTAAAATCCAACAATTTTGTAAAAAACTGACATATTTGTTAAATTGTACTACAAGTGCTGTTTAAGAAATTCTACAAATAAGTAAGAAACTTACAAATTAAAAATTTACAATTATCACCACTGTAAACGCCGTTTAATAAAGGTTCACATATGTAAAAAATGCCTGTTGCTTTAATGACAATATTGTATTTACAAAATTATAATTGTAAGGTACAATTTACGTAAAATGTAATTTTTTGCTACAAGTTTGCTACACTACAATTAAACGAGGGTAGACTTATTAATAAATAAGAAATTATTGAATTGGTTAACCTATTGAAGTCACGGAGAACAACAACAAAATTACAATTTTGTCTCTAATTTACGAGAATAAAGAGATTGTTCTCAAACATGCAATGATAATATTGATGTTATGTTCCTTATGGCCGCGAAGTATCACGTTGCAGGTGCGGCTAGACGAGAGGTCAATAATGGATTTTCATACAACATTGCTGGCCTAGGCCGGCAAAGTGATCTTTTTCGTTTCCATTCCACACGGAGTGACACGGCATGATGGCGTTCGGCCATTAAAAAAAAACTATAAGCAATATTTGCTGTATGTATATAAATAAATACACATAGTTCAAAAGTAAGCAAAGCTTGTGTTATGGGTACTTGGCAACGGATAAATATACTTATATATATTTAAATACATATTAAACACCCAAGACTCGAGAACATACATTCGTATTTTTTACAAATATCAGCCCTGACGTGGGAATCGAAATTGGGACCTCAAGCTAATGTCACTACTCGTTGTTTGAACCATGATTTTTAATTATTCAGATCGTCGGAGCACACTTCATTAATTTCTGACAGATCCCTAGGTTACCTGTAGGGATTATACTACAATTTACAAAATATGTAAACTTGTAAGTACAATTACTTGTTTAATAATAGTACATTACTGCAGCGGCCGCGAAATAGGGGATTGCCGGCCGAGTAGTTATAGATGGCCGAGTGTTAACGAGGCCATCTAGAGATAGGAGGCCGGCAATCCCTGTTCGTGGCCAAGGCTTGTATAGAGTTTTTCTCAAACATGCATCATCATCATCACCACCATCATCACCGCCATCATCATCACCATCACCATCACCATCACCAACAACATCATCAACATCCATCAACATCCATCAACATCCAACAACATCCATCAACATCCATCAACATACATCAACATCAATCAACCAACATCCATCAACATCCATCAACATCCATCAACAACCATCCATCAACATCCATCAACATCCATCAACATCCATCAACATCCATCAACATCCATTAACCAACATCCATCAACCAACATCCATCAACATCCATCAACCAACATCCATCAACATCCATCAACATCCATCAACCAACATCCATCAACATCCATCAACCAACATCCATCAACATCCATCAACATCCATCAACATCCATCAACATCCATCAACATCCATCCATCCATCCATCCATCAACATCCATCCATCCCTCCGTCCGTCCGTCCGTCCGTCCGTCCATCCGTCCGTCCATCCATCCGTCCATCCATCCATCCACGTCGACCACGTCGACCTATTAAACGTCATGGTGTTGTGTCACATAAAACAATAGACGATCACTTTGCTGGCCTTGGCCAGCAATGTTGTATGAAATTCCATTACTGACCTCTCGTCTAGCCGCACCTGCAACGTGACAGTTCGTGGCGTATTTTAAGGAACATAACGTCAATATTTCATAGCATGTTTGAGAAATAGTACATTACTGCAGCGGCCGCGAAATAGGTGATTGCCGGCCGAGTAGTTATAGATGGCCGAGTGTTAACGAGGTCATCTAGAGATACGAGGCCGGCAATCCCTGTTCGTGGCCAAGGCTTGTATAGAGTTTTTCTCAAACATGCATCATCATCATCACCACCATCATCACCGCCATCATCATCACCATCACCATCACCATCACCATCACCAACAACATCATCAACATCCATCAACATCCATCATTCATCAACATCCGTCAACATCCATGAACAAGAATATCCATCAACATCCATCCATCCATCCATCCATCAACATCCATCAACAACCATCAACATCCATCAACCAACATCCATCAACATTCATCAACCAACATCCATCAACATCCATCAACATCCATCAACCAACATCCATCAACATCCATCAACCAACATCCATCAACATCCATCAACATCCATCAACATCCATCAACATCCATCAACATCCATCAACATCCATCCACCCATCCATCCATCAACATCCATCCATCCCTCCGTACGTCCGTCCGTCCGTCCGTCCGTCCATCCGTCCGTCCATCCATCCATCCACGTCGACCACGTAATGGTGCTGTGTCACATAAAACAATAGACGATCACTTTGCTGGACTTGGCCAGCAATGTTGTATGAAATTCCATTATTGACCTCTCGTCTAGCCGCACCTGCAACGTGACAGTTCGTGGCGTATTTTAAGGAACATAACGTCAATATTTCATAGCATGTTTGAGAAAAGTAAATTTCCATACAAAATTGTAAACAATCACCTGTAATGTGAAAATTTTTATTAAACAGAATTATGTGAAATTGTAGGTACAATTTTACAATTTTGTAAATTTTCCACCATAACAAATTTGTAAATTAAAATTTTTATTAAACAGAAACTTGTAGAATTGTAACCTGTTGATACAGTTTACAATTTACAACTTGTTACTTTTATTAAATAGGGCCTTGGAAAGCGAAGATGAGGCCTACGATGGAGCACGCTTGTCTAGTAAATGCTCATTCACCCTAGACTTGATTTAGGTCATCTGTGGCTGATTGACCAGCTGTTGATCACGACCGCTTTGAAAAGAATGTAACCACTTAGAAGAGAAAAACATTATTGGGTTCTAGGCCCAAGGGATGGAGGTGGGTATTAATAAGTCAACCAGTGAAATCTTTGTGCCATTTATACTTTAATGTTCAGATTAGGTATACCTGGTGCTAGCACTGACCAACGCTAACCAACAAGTTTGCTTAGTATTTTGTTTGCCTGGATTGTTTACAATGGAAACCTCCTTGTGATAGATGGCCTAAAACTCTCTTCCTATGAACCCTGTGTCAATGTATCCTTAATAGGCGAATCGTGGTCTGAAATAATGAAATAATATTCAAACTCGATTAACAGGGCAAAAAAATACCGGTTTCGGTTAAATGGTTTTATGATATACATACATGGTAAACAAACATACTTCATTCTCATTTAAAAACGTACTACAATTATAAGTAATTTAGTTTACTTTTAGTATGGTGTGTTGTAATAATTTAATATTGATTTTAGTAATTTACAAACAACACTATTGTTTTTAGCTAAGATCTTGTAAAAATAGTCGTGAGTATGGAAAAATATTTTGATAAATTAATTTATTAAAATATTGTGAAAAATAATGTACCTACTGGTGCACGTCTCTGACGCGCTCGGTGCCTGTACATAATATGAATCGATCTTTACACGCTATACCATTGGGACTAAGCGGTTTAAAGCGAACGCTTCTCACAAATACCGCTATTGCAACACAAGCTTATCGTTAATACGCCTGATTCAATAAAAATATCTCTGAGATAATCATTTAGGTAAGTTTTGATGTCTGATTGCAGAAGTCATCAATAATAAAGCTACGGTACTTAATTAAAAACGGTTGAAATGCCAAAGAATCATCCTTTACTCGGTCGGAAAGTTCGGTGAACCTCCAGATTCACCCTTCCGGGCCCAAAGATTTATGGTAATTGCTCGGTAAAGTTATGATTTACTCTCCCCCGAATATTCAAGTTCTAATTTGTGACCTTGTTGTAACATTCGTTGCGCTAAAAATTAATGAGTAGGAGTTATGGGCGATACGAAGTTGGGTTTGAAACATGGCGGCTTTTTTTAAAGTTAAACTCTACCTTTAGTACCTACTGATAAGTTACCTATCTCATTTTTAGAGATAAGTAAAGTACCTATCGCTTATTTTTTCATGCAATAAGTTTTTTGGTTAAACAACGCTAATTTTTTTTCGGCTAGCTTTTGCCCGCGACTTCGCCCACGCAATCGACTCATGAATGGACCAAATGTACCTACCTTATGCATTGTTTTAGTACGAGGGGCGTTCAATATAAAGTGAGAATGAGATGCAAACTCTTTTAATATTACGAAATTAAATACTGGACGGTAAAGCTAATCTATCTAGCTGATTGCTATGAAAAAAAAAACTAACTGTCTTTTGTCTAAAAAAATATACGGTAATTTCTTTGCAATGCTATTGAGTACGTTAGCGAAAATGGAGAAAATTGAACTGCGCGCCGTTATCAAATAATTGTGTTTGAAAAATTTTTCTACGGACCAAGTCAATTTGGATTTGCGGGACACTTTAGGGTCTAATGCTCCTCCGTATTCGACAGTCGCACGTTGGTGCGCCGAATTTAGACGTGGAAGAACATCGACAATGGACGACCCCCGCTCCGGACGCCCTACTACAGCAGTAACTGAAGAAATTGTGAAAAAAGTCGAAAACTCAGTTTTGGCGGATCGTCGTGTCACGGTTCGTTTTATTGCTGAAAATGTAAAGATTTCAACGGGGAGCGTGCATAATATTTTACATGAACGCTTGGGTATGAAAAAGGTATCTGCGCGTTGGGTACCAAGAATGCTTACTGACACGCAAAAACAAACTAGACTAGAGATTTGTCAAGAAGCTTTGAACCTGATGCAGCAAGACCGGGAACTTTTTTTGGCGCGATTTATAACAATGGACGAAACATGGCTCCATCATTACGACCCAGAAACGAAACTGCAGTCTATGACATGGAAAAGGCCATCATCTCCAACTCCGAAGAAATTCAAGGTGAGCCCATCTGCCGGTAAGGTCATGGGCTCTGTTTTTTGGGATAGTAAAGGGGTATTAATGATTGAGTATCTCGAGCATGAAGCCACTATTACGGGCACATTATACGCCAAACAAATAGCAACATTGCGCAATGAGATCCGCGAAAAACGGCGAGGTAAACTCTCGAAAGTTGTGCTGTTCCACCAGGACAATGCCCCGGCACACAAGTCCGCCGTTGCAATGGGTGCAATTCGTGATGCTAGGTTGAATATCCTTAAGCATCCTCTGTATTCACCAGATCTCGCTCCCAGTGATTTCTACCTATTTCCGAGATTGAAACAATACCTGAGAGGCCAGAAATTTGAAGACGACGACGCGGTAGTCGCTGCAGTACAAGATTTTTTAAGTACTCAAGATGAGACCTTTTTTAAAAATGGAATATTAAGTTTAGGAAAAAGATATACTTAGTGTATTAAAAGAAAGAAAGAAAGAAAGAAACTTCTTCTTCTTTCTTTCTTTCTTTCTTTCTTTCTTTCTTTACTTAGTGTATTATGCTAAAAGGTGACTATGTCGAAAAATAAAATGACATTTAGTAAAAGTTGTTTATAACATACTCATTCTCACTTTTTATTGAACGCCCCTAGTACTTAAGTACTATTTAGGTATTGTTGCCTTTTAAATGAAACCTTTCAAATTAAACATCTGTTGAATTGTTTTATGTCTTTAACGGACAAAGGTAGAAACAAATTTGTCTTTTATATGGGCACATATAGATTTTTGATATTTTTGCAGTTTATCCGTTAGATCTTTTCCAATTCTACCGGGAAAATAACACACGGAAAACACCAGAAAATTGATCCTAGATCCTCATCATTCCTTGATGTGCATTAACCAATGCACTACCTCAATCAATAAATTGTGCACATCAAAATTTATCTCTCAGCTTATTTAACATAGAAAAAAACCCGGACTGTTACTTTATAAAATTCCGATACGGTACAATAAAACGTGTATTTTATAGCTTTAATTTTTCCAAATAAAAATGGTGCATTACGTATTCAGATGCTCATTCGCTCCGGATTTATGCCGCGAAGTGGATAACAAAGCAAAATGCATCGGTCGTGTTCACCCATGCACGAAACAATCGAATGTATTTGTTATTCATATTTTACGAGCCGACTGTGGCGGGAGACGTCGCTGTGAAATATTCGACGGGATTTGTAGTTACAGTTCGGAATATTCCTTTTGTTTTGAAAATCGTAATTCATATAAAGCTTTGGTTGCGGTTTGGTAGCGCTAAAATCGTGTTTGCTCACTTTGATGAAAAAAAATACGCTCATTTGTAGTGCATTCTGTCTTATTATATATTCTGGCTAAAATTGTGCAAAACGAGCAGCGCGGCAAACAAATTCTCTATTTATTAGTACGTTACTCGGTCAACACGCTCACAATACAGTAATTTATTAACAACATACGCAGTATACCTATTACAAAAACAGCTCGCCGCGCTAAGCTGCAGCTGGTCGCGCTAAGTCAATTCACTTACAAAAAAATATTACATAAGTATATTTTTTTTTATGTTAGAGAGGCCAGACAAACGAACTAGTGGGTCACCTGATGTTAAATGATCACCACTGTCCATATACACCCGCAGCGCTTTACGCGATGCCAAGTGCGTTGTCAGCCCTAAGGCCCATACTACACGGGCGGTTTCCCGCCGCGGGAAACCGCTCGACGGAGCTGCGCACTGTAGTTTGCACCATACAACTTCCATATAAAATTGTGTCTAGTGGCGGTTCATAAGCGGTTTCCCGCGGCAGCAGAAGCGCCCGTGTAGTATGGGCCTACGGAAAAAGGAGAGGGAATAGGGGAGGGGGAGAGGTATTGGGCCCCCGGCGCTCTCACTGAACGTACGAAACGCGGCAGGGAGTACTGCTGCTTCACGCCGGTGTTCTGTGAAAGGGTGGTACTACCCCGGACGAGCCGGCCCATTCGTGATGCAGCGGCTAGCTACAACATGGCTCTACCACTACAAAAAAATAATTGAATTAAATACCCTCTTTTTATGGTTGATTTAAAAATCAAAAGAATCGCTAAACAGATTGTGATGGTACTTTAAAAGATATCCGTAAGTTCAGCAATTTTTTGGGTTCCAGTCGAGTTTTCTAATATTCACTAGTGGCTCTGTCAGCTGAAAACCTCGTGGGTTGTTAAAAATGGCTGAAATATAAGTTGTTTTTCGTTTTCAACAAAAAAAATCATGAGAGTCGATTGAGAAACGTGACCTGTAGAGGAGAATAGACAAGGGGACATACAGCCGGACAGACATTCGAAAACATCTTTGCCCAAGCTATAACGGAAGCCCTTCGCACTCACTCGGTAAATAAGTTGACCAATTATCACGGAGTCAGTTATCCGCTTTAGCTTGAGTAAAGCACCAGTAAAATAAACCATCCAAACGCGGGTCGGACGTAAAAATATTTACAAAATATTATGCATTAAATAATTTTTCACGACACTGCTCGAAAATGTGGCCATAGATAACCTAAATCCAGTACTCAAAACTGCCTATATATGTACATTTAGCAGCTGACTCATTTATGGCGCACAAACACGACAACAAAGTTACACTAATCGAAAACAGGACGTATCAGTATATATATTTCATTATACGATACGACTTTTTGAAAGATAATTTCTGAATTTCATTCCTGGCGTGCTGAAACGACATTATTGGACCAATCAACAGTAATCGTCTGCTGCATGCGATGGATGGATGGATGAATGGATGGACGGACGGACGGACGGACGGACGGACGGACGGACTGGATGGACGGATGGACGGGATGGACGGGATGGACGGGATGGACAGAATGGACGGATGGACAGATGGACGGGATGGTCAGGATGGACGGATGAACGGATGGACGGGATGGACGGGATGGACGGAATGGACGGATGGACGGGATGGATGGACGGATGGACGAATGGACGGAATGGACGGGATGGACGGGTTGGACGGGATAGACGGGTTGGACGGGATGGACGGGATGGACGGGATGGACGGGTTGGACGGGATGGACAGGATGGATGGGATGGACGGAATGGACGGGATGGATGGACGGTTGGACGGATGGACGGAATGGACGGGATGGACGGGTTGGACGGGATAGACGGGTTGGACGGGATGGACGGGATGGACGGGATGGACGGGATGGACGGGTTGGACGGGATGGACAGGATGGATGGGATGGACGGAATGGACGGGATGGATGGACGGTTGGACGGATGGACGGAATGGACGGGATGGACGGGTTGGACGGGATAGACGGGTTGGACGGGATGGACGGGATGGACGGGATGGACGGAATGGACGGGATGGACGGGATGGACGGGTTGGTCGGGATGGACAGAATGGACGGGATGGACAGGATGGACGGATGGACGGATGGACGGGATGGACGGGATGGACGGAATGGACGGATGGACGGGATGGATGGACGGAATGGACGGGATGGACGGGATGGACGGGATGGACAGAATGGACGGATGGGCAGATGGACGGGATGGACAGGATGGACGGGATGGACGGGATGGACGGATGGACGGGATGGACGGGATGGATGGATGGATGGATGGACGGGATAGACGGGATAGATGGACGGATGGTCGGATGGACGGGATGGACGGAATGGATAGGATGGACGGGATGGACGGGATGGATGGATGGATGATTATGATAATGATGATGATAATGATTTCCTCGCATTAGTCGTGAAAAGCACAATGTTTAGTCTCGGCCAAAAGTGCAATAGATGGACTCGTACTTTCGAGGGCCTCCGCTACGCGTCGGCCCTCAAACAAACTCGTCCATCTATTGCTTACTTTCCAGCCTCTACAACAATGTACTATTGTGCTGTCTGTTTATTAAGGTTTTTAAGATACAGCCCTGTGACGGACAGACGAACGGAGGGGCAGTGTAGTGGCATTAATAAGCTTCTAGTTGACATCCTTCGACTACAGAACCCTAAAAAAAGGTTCCTTAAGTTCACGTGATTGTAAAATTATGTAATTCTACGAAGAACTACGAACCTCTTTCCTTCCACCGAATAAAAATTCCAAGACAATACAAGAGTAATTTATTGAATCAGGCGTTACTTTGCGGAGGTCCATATTAATGAACTAAAACAATTACTTTGCTCACCCGCGACCTTTCCCCGCGAAGGTCGCGGGTGAGCAAAGTAATTGTTTTAGTTCATTAATACAAGAGTAACATCTTTAAGTAGAACAAAGTTGCACAGCTGGGAAAATATAATTACAGAGTGCACTGGAAAAATGCACTTCCTCAGCACTGTCATTAATTTTGTGATTATCTTGTTGAATCTAGAAGCGTCGCTAACGTTGCAGCTACAAAAAATGCTAATACTACTTTTTAAGTAAAATGCTGTATACTTATATTTTAAATGTACTGTTTTTTTATGAACTTATTTAGTTAGATGGAAGTCTACTAATGCTCTACGTGCGTGATTGCGTGCGTGGGTGCGTGCGTTTGCGTGTGCGTGTAGATGCGTGCGTGCGTGTTTATTTAAGTAAATCTTTGAAGCCTTGGCAACATCTGAATGAAAAGTACTGAAGGTATGTGTTATTTCAGTGATGCAGATTTCATCCAAATTTCATCCAAATCACTTCTTGTTTATTCCGTGAAACAGAAAGAAGCTGAAGCCGTGGTGTCCTAGTGGTCCGAGTTCGGGCTCAGACCTCTGTGTTTTTCGTTGTTTATGTGCAAAATAACATTTGTAATTTACCATGAGCTTTACGGTGAAGGAAAACATCGTGAGGAAACCTGCATACGCCTGAGAAGATATTCAATGGTGTATGTGAAGTACGCAATCCACACTGGGCCCGCGAGGGTGCTACGGCCCAAGCCCTCTCATTCTGAGCGGAGGCCTGTGCCCTACAGTGGGACGTATATAGGCTGGGATGATGATGATGAAATAGAAAGAAACGCTCGCATTGCCTCGCATAATAATATTTTGCATTTATAAAAAGTAGGATTTAACTCAAACGGCAAAAATTCCCAAACATTCATTTTACAAATTGGCGCTATCAAAGTGATCATCCAAAATCCGCTTTCTAGACAGTTTACGAGGAAAATAAAGTTAACAGCTTCGTCGAGGCGACACTACACAGCTTTCTCGCACATCCCTGCACATGTATGTCGAGCAGTTCATAACATCTTGTACAAGTAAAAACTTCAGTAAGTAAATCCTGTCTCGCATGTACTACTTGTCTTAGTCTTTGATATGCAACTTCAGTCGTCGTATGTTTTTTTATATAGACCGATTTTTCGACGACCAAATGGCCTGGTGGTCTCTGAAATAATGTGATGTATATTTTATTTACAGGAATAAGTCACCATTGCGTCACATTTTGTACAATCAAAGATTTTCCTTATTATTTACGTTACTTCGGGCCATTAGTATTTTTTGCCTGACAATTAGTTCCTCCGAATGTAGTACTCCAATAAAAAAGAGGAAATAATAAACACAGGGCTATTCGCAAATAGGTATACATATTATAAGAAACGAGTCCCTATGCAATGAAGCTCGAAGTTTCAAATCCGGACTCTAACCCACTGTTTCACCATCCATTGATCAGATTTATTTGACGGATAAATGTGATGCCATCTCTGTTTGTTTTGTTCGAATAGACGGAGACGGCATCACATTTATCCATCAGTTAAAATTAATCAATGGGTGGTGAAACAGCCCCTTAATGCTACAATATTACGAGCATGATACTCAACAGCACCCATTATCATCATCATCATCATCATCATTTCAGCCTAAAGACGTCCACTGCAGAACATAGGCCTCCCCCAAGATTCGCCAAAAAGACCGGTCCTGTGCTATCCGCATCCAACGCGTATTCCCCCACCTCGACCACATTTTCGCTTATAATCTTGCTAGTGTCCTACTTACACTGCGTTTTCCGTCCGTGAACGCCTTTCGAGCACCCTTTTGGCTTCATCAGCCATGAGTTCGCGCTACAGCAGTAGCATTGCGTAAAAATTTTTCTTAGCCAACACAAAGCAAGAGACGCGTGAGTTAGGTATGTATTCATGTACGGTGGATTGCAAAAGTGCATAAACATCTGGTATTTTAATAACATCAAACGATCATACACTGCTCACGCGATTATCGCCCCGAGATGTTCATGCACTTTTGCAGCCCATCGTATTAGTCGGGGTAAAAAAATGTTCGGCACTTTTCGACCTTAATTCGTTGACATAGAGTCGAAAATTGACGAACCTTTTCTTACCCCAACTATACCTACACAAGCTTTGCTACATTACGACAGGTAAAAATATTGGCGAACTCTGTCTACTACAGCTATAAAGACTAATTTTAAACTGAATATTTACAAACTGTGAAAGTTCGCCACAGATTGGGTTCAATGCGACGCGCGATGGGCAGCGGAGCACAGGCAGGCCCTATACTACGAAGCGCGAAATTCGAACTTCGTTTCATGCCGTTCCGCTCACGCTAATGGTATTTATTACGAGAGTGAGAGGGACGGCACGATCCGAACTTCGAACTTCGAATTTCGTAGTAACCCCCCAGGCTAAAACGGAGATGGAATGATTTTGGACCGTTTTAACATAAATTGGTAAGATTTTGTAAGGGAAAGAAAAAGAGGCCCAGTGGGACACCTAATAGGCTAACTGAAAAAATATTCGTGAATAATTTAAAGCCGGCGAAAACTTTTCATTATCTATTGAATCAGGACTTTGCGGAGGTCCATATTAATGAACTGAAACAATTACTTTGCTCTCCTTAAAAAAATAGTTGAACGTTTGGCGGTAGATTCTGAGGTTGCGATTACGAGTAATTGTGGTGATTTAGAAACAAAAGCATTGGTGGGAAATACACTTAAAAATAATAAAAATACAAAAAAGGTCGCGGGTGAGCAAAGTACTTGTTTCAGTTTATCATCATCACATAACGCAAAATATATCCACAGTCACTGCGGGACAAAGCCCTCCCCAAAGACTTCCACAACAATCTGTCCTACGCCACCCGCATCCATTCGGTTCCAGATCATCGGACCATCTTGTTAGGGGTCTTCTCACGTCAATGATTTCAAGTAAACATCTTGGAAATAAAATTTATTGAATGTTAGTTGAACAAATTTCGAATCCCATTGCTAACCTTTACGTTGGAAACAGCATATTAGGACATCAATCAGACGGCAGCGTCAGCATTTAGACGCGGCACTACACGGGGACGGTACGGTATTTCACGTCACGTATATTGGATCGGCGTTATTGTTGCGTGCGTGTAATTTATATAGACGATGTCGTGGTCGTGAAGAAACCGGAGCAGTAGGTATTCCTTGATAAAAAACTACCGTGAGAGTCAGACAGAGAGAGAGAGAGAGAGAGAGAGAGAGAGGTGTTACACATTATTTAAAAAATAACCAACACGTATTTCATAACATCAACTTCATTTTTCTTTTTGTAGTAAGAATACAGTATCTCTAAAATAATGTGTTCATAATTAGATCATCATTATCATCAAATCAATTACTCCAACGTCGCCGCACTTGGCATTAACTTAATATTAATATTATTATCTATGACTGTACAACATATTAAACCGCATGCATACAGCATGCCAAAAAGATTAAATGTCAACGAAGTTTGGCCACGAGGAATTATGTTTCTGGTTGGACTAAAAAGCTTGACTACGTAGAGGAAGTGTTATTATCAGTGTTTTATGCCATTGTCAGTATTGTGTGTCATTACCAGTACTGTGCATCATTACCAGTGCTGGGTGTTATTATCAGTGTTTTATGTCATTGCTAGTATTGTGTGCCTTTGCCAGTAGTTTGTGTCACTGTCAGTATTGTCTGGCCTTCTGTTAACCTTGTCCAATAGGTTTCGAGTTCCGTTTTCAGAATACAATCGCGAGTTTTTCCGCCGTCTCGATGTTATTGCCTCGCCATTATTCCACTATACGCACCGTGACTCGAACCTCCTAACTTCATACGTTTTGTCAAAGGGATTTATTTTTTATAGCCGATGTCGATGTCAGGAAACGCCATTTTCTTATCTATCTTTATTGAGGTGATACGTCAGTTCGAAAGATATACGGGATTTAATTAAACTGAACTATAAAAATAACCTCCTTTATTTATTTCAAAAACGAAGGAATCTTAGTAGCAGTGGACGGCTGAAATGATGAAGTAAATCTTACACGTAATCAATGAACTGTTGAAATTAATAAACCATTTAACTTCATTCATATTAACGTTATTTTTGCTGATAAAACAAAAAAATATAGTGACATGACAACTAAACGAAATAAAAAACGAAATAAAAAAAAATAATAAAATCTTTCTTCAAATGGCGATATTTATAGAATGTTCAGTAACTTATTAATAATTAATATCGTAAGATCCCAGAAAAATGATTTATCCAATTTCCAAATTATCATTTTTAATAATTTGTGAAATTCTGCCAACCACTTCCGAATGTCAATTCCGCACCCCGTCAGCCATTCATCGAGATTAAAGTGATGAATTATATATTTCGTTTGTTTGTTGGAAGTCGAGACTATGTACAAGTGAAAGCACTTTGCAAATAATTCCTTTATTAAAATTATATGACGAGGATGCGCTTTGAAGTAAGAAGAGCGTTTCTTAATCATAATACGTATCAGGTTAAAAATTGTCTTCTTTTTTTATCTTTATCTCATTTAACTTTCTTTGAATATTAGTACCCACGATTATGATACATCCATCTTAACGTAGCTCGGTCGTGGTACGAATATCAGTGAATTACAAGATAATATACGATTACAATAAAGGTCACTCGGAAGCTATAAGGCTGCCCATTGCTTACCTTATCTTTTTATTTTCCCCATGCACCTGTTTTCTGTATTGTCTTTGCGATGTTCAATAAAGGCTTATTGTAGTGTATTCATGAGAACATTCAATTTTTCACTTTACAGTAATTAACAGTAGATTCACTCACAAAGGCTCCATGCTATCACAGTTTAGTAATGCAGTTGCAACCGTATCTGTATAAGAGGTATACATTTAATGTGTGCGCAACAAGGACGCGTCATAGGTCGTTGTCGATATCGTCAATGGCTCGAACTAGGACTTATTGTAACATTTAAAAGTTCATTTAAAAACTGGTTGTCTGTAAAGTCAGTTTACGGATGATAGTTTTAACGTGATAACGTCATAGCAAAACATTCAAAAGACAAAAATGAAACCAGGCGGTCACCCATCCAAGTACTGACCGCGCCCGACGTTGCTTAACCTCGGTGATCGGACGAGAACCGGTGTTTTGTCAAATATCTTGAAAACGGTGCATCATACGGCAAAATCAATGAAATTTACATCCCCCTTTAAAGACCCCCCCCCTCCCTCCGCACCCCCCGAGCCCGAGCCCGAATTACCCGAGCGCTAGTACTAAGATTGTACATCCTGGCGCGCGCTGCTCTCTTGTACACCTGGCCTTCACTGCTATGTACGGGACATGTACGTACATGTACGCTACATGGCGTCATCCTTTTTCGTGCGTGCAGCCGGCATTCATCGATTTATTAGACGTTGTCACGTCAAAAAATTCTGTTGCCCTCTACTCTCTTCGCGCTCTTACTTCTACGCGTTTTCGTAATAGATCTAAGTAAGTGTAAGTAAAAGTACTTACGTAGATCTATCCACTAACGAAGAAATATTTCTCAAGGCAAATGTTATGCCTATTAAACGTAAATAGTATCTGAAATAACAGTACCTACTAATATTATATTCCTCGAAGTGTTTGAATAACGCTCCGCTTATACAACGCAAGAGCCTTAACGCCAATAAAACAGAATCGCCTTGGTTTGCGGGTAAAAAAGACGCCATATTAAATTTTGCACAGGCTTGTTTGCACGCGTAACGTACCGTCTTTGTTCTGGCGTGAAACCTGACTCATTATTTTTCGCCCTCGATCACTCTGTCTCTTTCATTTTACGCTAGGGAATATGGGACGCAAATAGCCATACGCAAAATGCAGTAACTCGAGGAGAGGATTTTCTGCAGGAAACGACTCTCGGTGAAATTAAAACGATGGTAGTCTCATAATCATAAAGGTTCATAAAGTATTAGAGGTACCTACTATTGTGTGTGAACGTCGTGAACACTTTAAGATATCAATAAGAGTTTTTATAGAAAGGAAGCAGAATTAATTAACACTTTTCACTATTAAGGAGAGTAGAATGTTACTGTTTAAATTAAAACAAGTCTGAAGAAAATCACGATCTTAATAACAAAAGGTCCACGACCTTTAAAAATATTATTACGCTGGCCAACCTTAAGATTTTTGTAGCGAGATATTTACCTAATAATATTGGCTATTGTCCTTTCCACAGCAAATATTTGCAAAAGCCTTATTGTATCTCTGAGAAACTTGAAAATAATTGCTCTGAAAGCTTTTCTTAATAAATCAGATTTTTGCGTCCATTTTATTTATGTACGCCGAAAAGAGTTTGTCGAGGTTAAATAATTATTTAGTAATTTTACTAATATGAAAAAATCATCTGAACCAAATTCAGAGCTACGTACCTAGTCATTGTATAAACTATACAAATCTAATATATAAAAATCTCGTGTCACGGTGTTTGTTACCAAACTCCTCCGAAACGGCTTGGCCGATTTTTATGAAACGTTTTTCTCTACACTCGGTAGGTCTGAGAATAGGTCGTAGGCTATTTATTATCCCCCCCCCCCCATTCTTCGCGGACGGAGTCGCGGGCAACAGCTAGTAATATTATAATAATATCTCTTTTTCCAATTATACCTCTATCGATGAAAAAGATGATTTGAAATTAATAATAAGAACTTAACAGTTTTTATTTTGCTGTTATTCGGTAAATATCATAAAATCTCCCCCATTCGGATTAGTTAACAAATAACTAATTAATAAATAAATTACTCAACCGTTGTTGCCTAGGGTGCACCGGCTCAAACTGGCAATCTTCCCTTTCCGCTTTCCTTAAAAACCTCTGTCAGAGGGGAATTGAAACGCTTGAGCACACAAGGAAGCTACCAAACTAGTACCTCAAAGATCATTATCATTGGAGAATTCTATAAATTTTTCATCACACTTGCTTGTCAATGGTGGTATTCCATACCTGTATACTAAATGATAATGGCCTAAGTTGTTCTTAAGGGAGTTATGGTTTTACGTACATTTTTTCCTCCCAAGGGAGTTCTAACTTTAGTTTTAAAATTTGCAAACAAGTTAGTATGTATGTCATTTCAGACTAAGGAGGTTTCAATTTAGTCAACGTTTTATTTATATCTTTCAAACTTAGCTATAACCCAATTTTTCAACACAAAAATTATTAACGCTTCATGAAACTTCGTTACTTTTATATTTTTATACCAAATAGTTTTGCAATAATTTTAGTATGATTTTTTAACATGTTGGCAGAATCTGGCCGTATGACGATTCAAATTCTAAACTAAACACAGTTTACATTTATCTATGGTAGATGGCTCGAAAAAAGTGACAATCTGTATTTTATTTTATTTTATAGCCATTATTTTATTCAATTTACAGTTAAAAACAAGAAAAAATTTTTTTGGATTATTTTTTTATTGAGGATGCATCCGGCACACATGCCCGGCCCAATCCCATTTGAGCTTGGCGGTCTTTTCCTCAAAGGTGGGCGCACTCAGCCACGTGGTGGGTGCCGCACGACGGTTACCACCGGCGAGGCAGGCCCAGGCGCAGATGGCGAGACGACCTGGACGCAGAATTAAACGATTGGCCAGATTTCGCTCAGGACAGGGAGCTGTGGAGGACCAGAGGGGAGGCCTTTGCCCAGCAGTGGGATACAATTATAGGCTAGTAAAAAAAAAAAAAAATGTTTTTATTAAAAGACAAAAGAAAATTTTTTTGGATTATTTTTCCTCGCATTGTGATGAAAATCATTGTGTGTATCACGGGCAGTAAGGGGATTACAAACTCGAGTAATTAAAAGCCCTCCGCCTTACAAATCCCCTACTTACGGCCCTTGATGCACAACGTACTATTTCAGTTCTTTGATAGTTTATTCTACTAAAACAGTGAACCCTTGCACGACTCGTAGTGCGTCTACGATATTCCGCCACAAAATCGTAGCGGCTCTACGCTTTTATATTTACGTAGCATTGTTAGCGCTCTTACGAACTCCTAGTCCAAATTTAAATAGGACTTGTTTTGTTAGTCAAGTTTCATGACCGTGTAGTGCGCTTTAACTACCAAGAAACTTTTTGCTTCTGGGACTGTTAAGGACAATCTTGGATAATCCCATTGGACTAGGGTGACCATAAGGTCATGCTCAGGCTGAAAATAATAATTTACAAGAATCCTTAAATCTGTTTATATTCAGAGTGTTTTATGTAATTATGATTTTGATGACTTTAATGAAATGAAACAAATCTTTATAAATATCAGGTTAAAAAATATTTTCTTTTTAGCAAGTGACGGTATCAATATACTATCTTATCACCATCAGCTAGAAGGGTATTTACTGTTGAGCAAAAACCTCTCCTTAGAATAACACGATGTACGAAACACTTGCCGTTAACATCCAATGGTTGGCCGCAACTCTCACGAATTCGTCATTCCACTAGATATTTCATAAACAGTTATTTTTTTCCAAAGTCCTTTAAAAATAAAGTTTTTTTTTTCCAATTCGAATGAAAATTCCGGAATGACACATTATGGTTACTTTATATCGGGATATTTCCAAGGGATCCATATAAAATCCAAAAATCTTAATCGCTCAGTCTATAGACACGAAACTTTGCACAGGTCGACGTCATACAACGTAAAAGAATATCGCGATGTAATTTTTGGGAATTTCTTTAGCGAAATCCCGAAATTTTAATTAGACTGCGAACACTTATGGTACCGTGAATAAAGGCCAGGGTTTCAGCCTATAAAGTTGCTTGGATTAATATAATTCGAAATGGGACTTATTTTGCCACCCATGCAACCTCCGCACGCGCCGTACTCTATGGTGCTTGTAAAGAGCCAAAAAGGAAGAAACATAAAAACTTTTTAACAAAAAATTAAACCGCCGAAAAAACTGAAAAGCAAAAAATAATACCTTTTTTGTTTGACCTTAATCTAGGTACCAGTTTGAAGTCGGTGCCTCAGCACTTAGCCAGGAGGAGTGGACCTATAATCGTCTACCTGATTGGCTTCTATCACTTCTCCTGGCTCGTGCTGAGGCACCGACTTCAAACGGGTACCTAGATTAAGGTCAAACAAAAAAGGTATTATTTTTTGCTTTTCAGTTTTTTCGGCGGTTTAATTTTTTGTTAAAAAGTTTTTATTTTATACTTTTATCTCATATTTGGGGTATTTTTTTTCCAAATTTATATAATACCAACTTCAAGGTATACCCTATCCAATAAAAAAGAATTATGAAAATCAGACTACTCTGTAAAAAGTTAGTCAATCATCCCCTGTTTTCCTACCCTTAGGGTAGGAATATTATTTCCAAATTTAAATGGGGCCACCCGTAGGGTATACGCTTTCCAATAAAAAAATAATCATCAAAATCCGACTACTCTGTAATAAGTTATGCTTGGTCATATAGTACAATCAGTGACTGAACAATCAATCATTTGATCCCTGATTTCGTACCCTTAGGGTAGGAATATTATTTCCAAGTTTAAATGGGACCACTCTCGGGGTACACGCTTTCCAACAAAAAAAGAATCATCAAGATCGGACTACGCTATAAAAAGTTATGCGTGATCATCCTCCTTTTGTTTTCGTCGGTTGAAAAGAAGTCGTGTTCTTTCAACTGCGGCAGCAATACACCAACTTTAATTTCCGCAGGCAAGATTTTTTATAATAAAATTATAATTAACCGCATCGTGAACTTAAATTATCCTAATTTATTGAATCAGGCGTTACTTTGCGGAGGTCCATATTAATGAACTAAAACAATTACTTTGCTCACCCGCGACCTTACAATAGTTACGTTTATGCAAGAAATGTGCGTTCATGCAGTTCCTCCACCTCCACACTGTACGAACACACACAAATCACATAAACGCAACCATCACCACCACCAAGCTACACTGACGCGTTTCGAACTCAACCAGAGCTCATCTTCAGAGTTACCACAACCGTATGCTATGCTACCAAATGTTAAACATGGTGGTGGTGGTGATGGTTGGGTTTATGTGATTTGTGTGTGTTCGTACAGTGTGGAGGTGGAGGAACTGCATGAACGCACATTTCTTGCATAAACGTAACTATTGTAAGGTCGCGGGTGAGCAAAGTAATTGTTTTAGTTCATTAAATTATCCTCTCGGGCACCGTAACGCAGATCGGCGCCAGATTTAAGAGCAATCGCACCGCACGCACTCAAAATCCGGAGTTAAAGGTGGGTGAAATACTATCAGTTCAATTACATTATTTCCATACTTCTTTGTAGGAAAACTACAGTGAGTGCTAGAACACCTTTTTCTACAGACCACTGAAGCCCCAACTGCTAGTATTTATGCTACTACTTTTATTCTATATTGAACAGTCCCGCAGTGACGAGGCGTGAATTTTTTTCCAGGTAAACCCGGACGAAAAAAAGCAAACAAAAATCATACCCCATTTCTTAGTAGTTATACTAGGTTATATTCTTGAAAACTAGTACTTACGTGCAGTAATTCGGTCCATAAGACTGCAGCATATTTATCCTTTCACTGATATCAGTATCATAACAATATGTTACTTATACATGAATTAGACACTGAATTATAATCAGATTTACAACCTGACAGAAGATAATATGTACGATTAAATTTCACCGACATTGCGTATCAACACTGATCTAATATTGTGTTTTTATTAAAATTATTTCACATAATTTTATTATAATATAAATAAACAAACTACAAAACACTGAGCGATTGACATGACATTACCTAATGTTGTCATTTCAATAAATACCACACCACAAACAAATCGACCGCGCTAGCGGATCACGTCCGGCACTTTCTATGGCTCGGAATCGTACATACAGTGACACATTCCGGCAGCGCGGCACAGCGTATACGATTTGGTGTTGTGCAGCGCGCTGAGCACAGCCCGTGGCGGTTTAATTTTGTCTGTTTATAAATCTTATTATAAAAACAGATAAAATATCGTACTTTCTGTTTTACACTAAAACTCGATATTTTAAAATTAAATTTCGCTCCAGTAATTTTAAATAAGTCTACGAATGGCTGCATGAATGTCAATTCCGTCGGCTATTCCAAGTGGGATAAATTAATTAAAAAAAAAGCTTCTGTCAAAGTGAAAATAAGCCTTATGCACAATGTAGAAAGTCTTTTTTTTAAATGTGATAAGCCGATAGAGACCGGGTTATCTTCAGCCTATTCCATGCCTATTCTTACGGTAGACGCTTGTAGTGAATCTATGGTTTTATGAATGAATATTTACATGTGTGAGTGTACAATTCCTGCCGGAATACTGAATTTATGAATGACTGATTGGTCTTGTGGATATTTTAAAGCGTTTTGTTACTGCACCATTTTGAAAAATACTTAAAAGTTTATTATGGAAGAGTAAGTCTCTATACAAACAATCGGTTACTAAGAGAAGCGTTTGGTTACTTCAAAATTTTAGGCAACCCGCTGGGAATCGAGTTGTTAGCACCCTTCGCCACTGCAGTCCCGCCAATTTACATCGTTTGGTCACCACACATTAAGTCTGCCGCATGCAACTGCACCGCTAAAACGCCGCAACTCGGATCGTATATCCCTAATGTCCTCAGTTCGCGTCCCGCGGGTTAGCTTTCCTGCTAACACCACAGCCTAGTATGAACTAACTTTGGCAACTAAACGGAATCTTGTATTATAATACGAGCAAATTCACCAGTCTCATTTCCTACCCTATTATACTACTTATAATATTTAAAAGAGAAAGATTTCAAAGATATTTGGATCTTTCTTACTCAACGGTACTGGCTGAAAATCAGCGCTGGGGTGCTTTAAACGCCTCAGCATTATGCTGAGCCAGTGTCCGATTTGCAACCGCAATGACATATTCTATCTTTAGCTTTAGTTTTGCCTTTTTGTTTTGTAAAATATTGATGATGTGTCTTGTGATGTTGTAAATAAATGTATTTTCTTTCTTTCATTCTTTCTAATTACGCAGTAGGGACACAGGATACTTTAATATCCCGGTATGCGTTCCCGTGGGATAGTATTTTAACTTTAAACATGAATAAAGAGCTCTATCCATGATCGTTGATGTACTCGTACTTCGGCGTTAAAGATGACGTGTTAAGTTCGTCTATACGGCGTTGTCCGAGCAAACATTGAGGTTAAAAAAATGTTATCTTAACCTTTTTTAGGCTAAGCTCTAAGTTCGTAAATGTTTCCCGTGGAGCTTTTCTATCGAGGACAAAGCCGTAGGTCAAAGCTAGTAACTAAATACATACGAGATGACGTGAAATCTGAAAACTAGTGAGGAACACACTTAAACACAAGCACGCACGCATCCCAATTAAGAGCAAGCTTTAATTTAGTTTCACCTGTCCCGCCAAGTTAAATTTGACCCACTTCCCGATTACCGATTGAGCTGAAATTTTGCATGCATCTGTAAATCAGGTGACATGTGACATGGAGCTGATCTGATGATGGAGGATCGCTTAATTCGTCTTGACAAGTACTTTGATCCCAGATGGTAACCAGGGTCTGGTGATGGAGCTGGAAGGTGGCTAAAGGCACTCCATAATGAAACGGCACTACCCCATCGAGTTTGGACTTGTTTGATTCGTCTCAACGAGTACTTTGGTCCTATATAGTAACCAGGGGCAAAAAGTACAGTCAGCATAAAAAGCTTTTAATAAAAATAGAACTTTTACAAAAACTTATTTTTTCTGTGAGCCGTTTCCGAGATCCTGATTATATATATATATATATATACAAGAATTGCTCGTTTAAAGGTATTAGATATATAGATAAATATGTATACTATTTCAACGTACCGTCGATAAATACATAACATATACCTCACACCACGTCTTTCGTACTCCAATACAGTAGGCAGAGTTCCCCTTATAGTTAATTCAAAGAAAACGTGTCCCCGGTATCTGTCCCTCTATCAGCTTATCGCATTTCGGGCGTGTGTGGTTGCATGAAAACGTATTGGACGTTATTGCGTCGTAAACGGCTGCGATGTAAACAAAATGGAGGAATGTTTTATGTGTTGTGGAAATGAGTTGGGGGTTAAGAGGGGGCTTGCCTTCAGGCAGCTGCCATGGTTATCATGACAATGAGTTTACTCGTTCGTGGCTCAGCGCATCTTTATATTACTACTTAATAATAAGAAAAGAAAGAACCACAACCAAAAACTTGAACAAGGGTGTAATTTTTTAAGAAAAACGATTTAACCAAATCTCTAAAACAATGGGATTTTCAGCAAACTTAAACTTAAATTCACTTTTTTTGAAATATCCTAAGTAATCTATTGATAGAGATAGAACAACAAGAGCATAAAGCGATCCATTTAACCTAGACGCTCATATAGCCACCCGAGCCTGTAAGGCGAGGCTGGATAGATAGTCGAGGGGAAAATGAGTTTTTCTTGTTATTAAAGCTTATAGTTTCAGACATTCCCATACTGACCGATCTAAATGAGCCACCCTGTATATACGTCCCACTGCAGGGCACCAGGCCTTCTCCCAGAATGCGAGGGCTTGGGCCGTAGTTCTCACGTGGGCCCAGTGCGGATTGGGAAGTTCACATACATCATTGAATTTCTTCTCAGGTGTATGCAGGTTTCCTCACGATGTTTTCCTTTACCGTAATTTATAACATAAGAAGGATTGATTCAGGCTTTATTAGGCGGTGATTAAATTCAATGAACCTTTTTCATTGGTCATTTGCTACCGAAATTTCATAGCGAAGGAAAAATATTTTGAACGCGTTTGATTGCAAATTGTTCTCCCGTATGCACGGCCATACATTACGGCCGTTACGATGCCGCGATAAGCCGACGCAGGTACAGATTAGATGGAGCAAGTTTCGATGGCTTCTTGTTTCAGGAGTTTGTGCTTAAAAATATATGCGCGAGAGGCTATTCCGCTTAATGGCGTCTTAAGACTTAAGATAGCGATTTTGCTGCTTGCCTAGTAAGAATTTAGGATGTACGCTGCGTAGGGCATAAACGAATAATAATAATTCAATAACTAATAACTAAATACATTTTAGTGCTATACAACATTAGCAGGCCCAGTACCTAAATTTGATGTGGGCGAGATCTATTTCGAGAACTTTTGGGCGCCAACGGCCATCTGTTCTGCGTGCTATATGGCCTGCCCATTGCCATTTCAATGAGCCCACGTGGAAACCACGGACTGGCAAGCGCAGCGTGGGACGTCCACCGATGAAATGGACGGACGATTTGGTGAAGGCCGCAGGTTCAGGGTGGATGCAAGTCACTTCCAACCGTAATAATAATTGGGCATCAATGAGCTATGTCCACAAATTTAAAGTTGCTCAACGTGCTATGGAAAGGGCTATGCTCCGAGTTTCTCTGAAAGATCGAATTCGTAACGAAGTGATCCGACAGAGAACCAAAGTTATCGACATAGCCCACCGCATTAGCACGCTGAAGTGGCAATGGGCAGGCCATATAACCCGAAGAACCGATAACCGTTGGGGTAGACGAGTTCTTGGGTGGAGACCACGGATCGGCAAACGTAGCATGGGACGTCCTCAGACTCGTGGGAGCGATGATCTTCGCAAGGCGGCTGGCAAGAGCTGGATGAGAGTGGCCGAGGATCGTGCTCAGTGGCATGCCATGGGAGAGGCCTATGTCCAGCAGTGGACGAACATAGGCTGATGATGATGATGATGATGAGCTACGTCCGTCCAGCAGTGGACGTCCTACGGCTGTGATGATGATTATGAGATATATTTTTCGAGGCCCTATGATTTGATGATGAGTGTTTAAATGAGTCTATGTTGCTGAAGCGGTGTGCTAGATCTTCAGCCTTATCTGTACTTACGTACTTACCGTCATGTGAGACATTGGTCAACTGCTGGTCAGATTTAAACTTTACTTAGTAGTTACACTCTTGCATGTGGAGTATCTTCCACTCATATTTTCTATAATCCATCTCCTTGAGCCATCGACATCGACACGACACCAGGTTTTTCCTTAACTTGATCCATGTAGCTGCACCTAGGCCGGCCTCTTCCTCTGTTCCCCTCCTTTCGTTCTAAAATCCTCTTAAAGAAGCTGTCGTATCGTATTAAATGTCCAATTATTTTAGTATTAAGGATTGCTCTCCGCTCATTAACCATGCTCAAAACTTACTTATTGGTTTTCCTTTCCATCCAACTTATGATTTTCCACCATATTTCAAAAGCTTCCAATCTTGCCCTATCACTCTGTGTGATTTACGTTTCACATCGATCAAGAGCAATACTCCAAATCAGATGCTTCTCTCAAAATAAGATGGGTAGTAGGAATCCTTGTAGATATAATTGTATCTTAATGTTTGTGAATTGCGTTTGTTTATTTATTTTTGTACGATAAAATGTTTACTTATACATACGTATATTATAATGCCGTCGCAGCTCTAAGCAAGTAAAATATAGGTAGGTCATCAGCGTCGTCATAAGTTGGAAAACCTCCACTGGTTGGACTAAGCCCCCCTTCGGAACGCAATGAACGACAATTTTACTTGCCATTACATCTCTTGCAACTCTGTAGATTTTATCAGTCCCCTAGTTTGATTAGATGACTTTCTGCCAAGTTTCTTGCGGCGCATTCTTCTTGGCAATGATGGTCCTTACGAAAGCGCTAGTATTTTTAAAAAAGTGACATGTAAAAGAGCCCTTTGCTGCCTACTAGCAGAATAAACGTTTTGATTTTGATTTTAATAGTGATGGTAGTAGTAGCAAGGATGATATAGACTGGATTGGCAGTCGCAATAGTACGCATCGGCCGCGGTAAATAAGACTACAGATATTTCATATTACTGCAAATGTATTATTATGCAATATTTTTGAAAAATAATACATTTGTACAGTAGTAATATGAAACATCTGTAGTCTTATTGTTTTGCCTTCAAAACCTCTGGCTATATTTCAGCGCCATCTAGATTTAATAATCGAACTACAAAAACTGCGGCGATGCCAATCCAGTCTATATCATCCTTGGTTGTAGGTAAGAAAGAACGAAAAGAAAGAAAAACATTTATTTATAACAACAATAACACGTACACAGGCAAAAAATAAGAGTACAAACATGGACATAGACACAGGAATGTACATATTAGTGCTGCTACAAAAATGGTCCCGGCTCAGCATGTCGCTAGTTAAAAACCAGCATTGGTCTTCCGCCGGTAGGTAGGTCCCAACCGACAATTTAATAGTTCTGCGCAACCAATGAAGACGAGTTAAGTAGCCATAAGATTGACCTTTCACAGATAAGGAGCAAAACATCAAATTATATTAGTTGAAAACCACATATCACCTCCCTTATCATGTAATTTAAAAATGTGATCAGTTCGGTCGAATCCGCCGTTGGCTCGCCTGTTACTCGGCTATCAGGATAATAAAAAGTACCAAAAACTAAAAAAAAAATAACTTAAAAAAGGCCCTGAAAATGCAATTAAAAATAGCTCAGCTTTTTGTATCAATTCTAAGCAATTGCGTTATTCTATTCCGATGGACCAAAATATCATTATAATATGCTAAAGCTATCTTTAAAGTAAAAAGTTAAAAAAAAATCGACTCAAGAGAAATCTTCAGGAACGATCATAAATAAAATACGAAGTGAGCGCAAAATAAAAGAAGTCAACGAAGCATTCTGTTCGCGCGATGCCAAGAAAATTCTAGAATTAAAAAATATTTTTTTCAGTTTTTGCGAAACACCTCACGGGAGTATTTCTTTTGCAAATTTCCGACCGGCTGGGCGCGGTTTATCGAATCCCGTCTGTTAAAATTGTTTTCTTGTACGAGTATTGCTCCTTATAATATTTTTTGAGGTGCACAATTTTTCAATGAAAAGCGGGTGGTGTTTGATATTAAATGAAACGACTATATTTTATTTATTCCCGAGTAAATATTTTTAGTTCTACAAATATCATTTGGTTTAATTTTGGGCTTTTATTTATAGATTTTTCTAATAACGATAAGAATAAAAGGCTCCCTCAAAGGCTCCTTACAGTGAAGCGACGGCTTGCTAAGTCTGGCAAGGTGAGACATGTTGTAGGCCCGACAGTTTATAACAGGTTACCTGAAGCGATTACTTCGGCTCCTTCGTTGGGCATATTTAGGAGACGACTCAAAAATTGGCTTCTCGAGCACACAATCTACACTTTTGATGAATTCCTTAACTTTCAGCCAGAAACTTCAACTTATTAATTGTTATGATGACTATGAATAATATATTAAAATAATTTTAAGAATGACATGTAATAAATATTATGAATAAATGAGTATGAGTATGAGTATGAATACGAACAAAATAATTTTATTTGCCAAAATTCAACAAAAAAAGAAAAATACAATAAACCTTAAACAATAAGACAACCTTACATAACCTTCTCTCTCTCTCCAGCCGTTCCCTCGTGACTGAGGATCGTGGTCATCAACAAGTGGTCCACACTAAGAGTGAATTATTTGTTTACATCGGCTTCTGTCCATCGCGGCCCTGACGACAGAGCTAAACCTCGGAGACCTGGAGTCTTTTACTTGGTCGGTCCATCTGGTAGGAGATCGGCCTCGGGCTCGCTTGCCATTTGTGTTTCCAACTACGATCAATTTCTCCAGGGTCTCGTTACCCCTTCGCATTATGTGCCAAAATACGAAAGAATTCGTTGGTGGCATATCGTGGGCAGACGGGTTTTTATCATAAGCTAACCTTAAGTACGCATTAAAAAGAAAGTAAGAAGAGAAAAATTGTGGAGCCGAAAGACACAAAAAAGGCCATACTTATCATTGTAATCCACGGCAAGCCATAGCGCTGGTTTTTAGTCCATGACCCCTATAACTTGAAAATAAGCCTAAAACCCTAATTGTGCCGTTTCGGCACGAACATCAGAAGGTGGCATTAGTGTAAAAAAACAAGAGAAAAAAAATGCATTAAAATTAAAAGTCAAAATTGCATATCGACAAAATCACTAATGTTTGAGCGGCAGTACCTTTTATCTATGTTTTTATGTCATTTCGTACATGATCTACATAGAAGTCAAAATGTTTGGGCAATACTGCAGAAACCACTCCACTCGCAGAAAAATCCATTCCACTTTATCAAGTATAGATTATTTAGTTTATCATCATCCCAGACTATACCTATACGTCCCACTGCAGGGCACAGGCCTCCTCTCAGAATTTAGTTTATAGTTTTTTTTTTAAAACTAAGTTAGTACAGCACCAAACATACAATATACACTAAATTTATCCTAAAATTTTTTATTTTTTTTTATTAATTTTATTTATTTATTTAAAAAAAAAAAAGAAAAATATTAATAATTAAATTAAGCTTGTTGGTTCAAAAATCCCCCCCCGCGACGAACTGGAAGCAAATGTCCCCATTACGCTCGCAGCATTGCCTCTCTGGATGTTTATAGTTAAGTTCTAGTCATTGTTATATTTTCTTTATCAAGTTGGTTTGAAACCTAGAATACCTTAAAACTTATACCTAAAACGCTAAGTCATAGTCTCAAAAATAACTAGCGCGAAAAAAATAATCTTCGTTAAGAAGCGGAAGCGACACATTTTCATAACACCTTCACATCTGACAACAGGTGACTTAATGTCCGGTCGTTTGTTTCCTTTATGCCCGTGAGATTACGTCACAGTCTCTTTCATTCGCAGTACGATACTTAAATTATTTAAGCTTAGAATAACCAGAGGCCATATTGTCCTAACGCGCGGACGCATATCTTCGCTTTCACCATCTCTTTCTGTCACCATCTTACAGTGGCGGGGCGTGAAAAAATTTGCAAGTAAAGCGGGAGCAAAAAAAAAACCTAAAAACATACCCATTTAACCCTTAAATCGATACCGGGAATATATTTGCCGTCAAGCAGAAATCAAAGCCGATTCAAATTATCAACATGTACGGTCCAAAATCGAATGTCTTGACAGGGTTGTCAAATGGTTTAATGGCAACCACCACTCACTATGGCTATCAGAGGAAAGCAGTGCAGTAATGGAAGAAAAGCGTTTGGTTACTTTGAAAGTTCAGTCAACCCGGGGGGCATTGGGTTGTTGGTATCCTTCGCCGCTGCCGTCTTATTCTGTTTGACAGAAAGAAATAGTAATTGCGACAGCAAGCGTCAGAGCGTTAGACAATAAAAGTCACAGCTCACTACAGCCACCCGCCACCCGCCACCCAACCCGTACCGCATCGTCGTTCGGCGTCCACTCGTTATCGACATGTGTCCACGGGTGGACACCGCGTTGTCACCAGTGAGACTCGCGTTATCACCAGTGAAACTCGGGTGGTCCACGAGTGGACCTCACGTGGTCCACTCGTTGTGAATGCATGCATGTGACACAAGCATGTTATTTTTTTCATTGTGTTATTTTTACTTTTATTGCTTATTCTGTTTTAATTTTATTTTGTCTATGTTAGTTGTCACAAATAAATATTTCTTTCTTTCTTTCTTTCTTTCATGTAGGGTTGGTGGAGAGGCGCGCATGGCCCTCGCTTGAACCGCGCGCGCATAGTAAGCTCACGAGCAGGCAAGCACGCAAACAGCGAGCTATCATCGAGTGGTCCACTCGTAGTTCGCGCGTAGACACCTCGAGATCAAGGAGGTGCGGTGATGCTACGGAGTTGATATAATGAGCGTTTGCCTATTTATACAAATCCATATAAAGAATACTAACCGCTCAAGGCGAGGCGGTGTGAGTCGGGTGCCGGGTGGCTGTAATGAGCCGTAACCTTTAACCCTGCTGTTATCCTACGTGAGTGACGGAGAGCCAAAAGTCAGGGCGCGATTCGACTGCGTAACGATAAAGAAGAAAAACAAAGATGTTGTTACCACGAAAACGTTATAAACTTTTCAACGCGTGTTTACGCATACCCGTTTTATATAAAAGAACTGTAATTTTTGGTTTTATTTAAAGGTATTCGTTCAGTTTTGCGGTGAGAGCCGTACTCTTTTATTGAGCAACGTGGGATTTTCAGATGAAGTTGTTTTTGCCTTGCCTTGTTTTTTAGTCCTCGTTCGTGGATTGTTAAAACGAAACATTTTGCGGATATTTGTTTATTTTATAAGCTTTTGACGAGGCTTGTTATAAACATTATCACATGTTATTTGCGTGTTTTTAATTAAGTTGACGGATAATTATATGAGAACCAAAGTTTTATTTAAGTTCAGGAAACTACTGAAAAGGTTCTTTTCACTGTGCCCTCGCAGCATCGTTATGCGGCCAAGGCATCAAATTACGCAAGATTCGGCGTAATTTTTCATTTACGCGCAACGAGAAAAGTTCAGAAACGCCATTCAGACACAAGTCGTCCGCCTTAATTTTATTTAAGTGTCGCAATTATTCTCTGAGTGGTGTCATGATTGTTCTACTAAGACGATTTTCTTGAAATGTGATCGTTAGGTATACAATTTTCATTTGATTTGATGAAAGTTTTATCTACTTATTCTCACTTATCAAGCGTCAACGATTTTCTTACAAGTTGCCTGACTTATTTTTCCTTTGATAAGGTATTAACGTTAAAAGGTTAATGATAATAACCACATACGCCGTTGACGGCAGATGAGGGTAAAATGGTGGAGTGTAGACCACAAACTGTGTGCAGATAATGCGGGAAGATAACCTTCGAGATGATCTGTCGATTTCTAACGTGCCAGATAACGTTGGTGCAAAAAACAATTGACCACACAGCATGAAAAAACATAGAATTCCACACGATGTTTTCCTTCACCGTAAAGCTCATGGTAAATTTAAAATGTAATTTCACACATAAATTCCGAAAAACTCAGAGGTGCGAGCCGGGATTTGAACGACCCTCTGCTTCCCCGTTGTTGCAAAGAATTTAATTTAAATCCAACTATTTTTAATTTTACTAGTTCCATATTGGATTAAGCGTAATAATATCCCCTCGCAGAGGCAGCAAACTAAACAAACCCTCAATTAATCTTTACCCAGAACTGAATTAATAACCAGCCTTACATGACCTTTCTCTTCCTGCCGGCACAAAGCACTTATAACGAGAGTTGCTTTATCTTTCCATTACATTTCCCCTATCACTCCTCACTGAAAGCAAGGTATACAATATTTTTATTAAAATAAATAAAATAAAAATAAAAATATTTCAGATATTGTAGATCCATATTATGTTAGTAACAGAGATGTCCTTATTTTATAACTATGTTAGTATAGAGTGCGTGGTAATGCCACTGCCAGCCATCACGTTCAGGAGCGCTTGCGCAGCGTCGCGTGGAACCCGTCGCCGCGCGCGTCCGCGAACATGCCCGACGCGCTCTGCACCAATATGAATTATTACCATGATGAATATTGGAGATATTGCTTGTCATAATGATTTTAAAAATAGACAAGTATGCGTGCATTAATTTAGGGGCTCCACATACATTTTTGTCGGTGTATTGTTTCCATAATAAAAAAATATGAATGAATACCAAACTCAATTTTGGCGAAAGAAGTTTTTTCTTTGAAAATAGCTATTTCGGCAGCGTAATGTTGGATTTTTTCCTGTCAACTATTTGGTTTGGTCTATTGTTACGTTGTGAATTCCCAGTCCCAATTATACTTTACTGGTTTTGGTTTTTCAACGTGATTTTGGTTCCTGTACAATTCGAAAAAAATACTATTTTTTTTCTTGATTTTTGTTTTAAAAGCAAAACTTTCTGACGAAATTTTTTGTAGAACATAATTTTACCAAAACCATCATAAATACATCAAAGCCCTTGGCGTCCTACTCACAGAATAATGGTTTTATTTTGATAAAATCTCCTGTTATAAGTTGTTTTAGGCTGCCGAAGTCAAACAGGGAGCACTCCAAATATGATTAGCAAAAAGTATATTCATCGTGCTAGGGACAAAAGCCTCAATGAATGGAACAATGGGTTTAGAAATCCTGCGTAGTCAAAGGAATATTGGAGTAACTTAAATTTTTAGCATGTTGTTTTGATAGTTGATTTTTTGGTCGTATACTTTGTAAGCTCTAAATTTTGAGATTAAAATCTATTTTTCCAAAAAAGGTAACTAGACATTTTCTATATACGAGGGGCGTTCAATATAAAGCGTGAGAATGAGATGCAAACTCTTTTAATATTACGAAATTAAATACTGGCCGGTAAAGCTAATCTATCTAGCTGATTGCTATGAAAAAAAAACTAACTGTCTTTTGTTTAAAAAAATATACGGTAATTTCTTTGCAATGCTATTGAGTACGTTAGTGAAAATGGAGAAAATTGAACTGCGCGCCGTTATCAAATACTTGTATTTGAAAAATTTTTCTACGGACCAAGTCAATTTGGATTTGCGGGACACTTTAGGGTCTAATGCTCCTCCGTATTCGACAGTCGCACGTTGGTGCGCCGAATTTAGACGTGGAAGAACATCGACAATGGACGACCCCCGCTCCGGACGCCCTACTACAGCAGTAACTGAAGAAATGGTGAAAAAAGTCGAAAACTCAGTTTTGGCGGATCGTCGTGTCACAGTTCGTTTTATTGCTGAAAATGTAAAGATTTCAACGGGGAGCGTGCATAATATTTTACATGAACGCTTGGGTATGAAAAAGGCATCTGCGCGTTGGGTACCAAGAATGCTTACTGACACGCAAAAACAAACTAGACTAGAGATTTGTCAAGAAGCTTTGAACCTGATGCAGCAAGACCGGGAACTTTTTTTGGCGCGATTTATAACAATGGACGAAACATGGCTCCATCATTACGACCCTGAAACGAAACTGCAGTCTATGACATGGAAAAGGCCATCATCTCCAACTCCGAAGAAATTCAAGGTGAGCCCATCTGCCGGTAAGGTCATTGGCTCTGTTTTTTGGGATGGTAAAGGGGTATTAATGATTGAGTATCTCGAGCATGGAGCCACTATTACGGACACTTTATACGCCAAACAAATAGCAACATTGCACAATGAGATCCGCGAAAAACGGCGAGGTAAACTCTCGAAAGTTGTGCTGTTCCACCAGGACAATGCCCCGGCACACAAGTCCGCCGTTGCAATGGCTGCAATTCGTGATGCTGGGTTCGATATCCTTAAGCATCCTCCGTATTCACCAGATCTCGCTCCCAGTGATTTCTACCTATTTCCGAGATTGAAACAATACCTGAGAGGCCAGAAATTTGAAGACGACGACGCGGTAGTCGCTGCAGTACAAGATTTTTTTAAGTACTCAAGATGAGACCTTTTTTAAAAATGAAATATTAAGTTTAGAAAAAAGATATACTAAGTGTATTATGCTAAAAGGTGACTATGTCGAAAAATAAAATTACATTTAGTAAAAGTTGTTTATAACATACTCATTCTCACTTTTTATTGAACGCCCCTAGTATATATTATATTATGCAGATACAGAATTATTTCAGTTGATTTACGGACTTAAAATATAACTGCTAGAAATATAACGCAGCGCTTTAGCTAGCATATTTACTGAACTCAGCGCGAACGCAAATATAGTTAAACAGAAGTAACTTATTCAGTAATTAAATCCCACACGGTTTCGAGCTTTTTAAACGAAAAAGCCCCAATTAAGCTCAATTGGCGAAGCTTAGTGCTAAGCCGGCAAAGCTCGGCGCAGGTGCCGTCCCCGGCCGTATATTACATGTAATGTGTAGCTGAATCATTGCTGCTTCTGAATTATTGCATAGTTATTTATCATTACTATGTGATTTTGTGTTATTGTCCGGGGAGTGAGTATAAAAAGTGTTAGTTTGAAGCGATAAAGTACCCTTTTATTTATAAATTTTCACATACAATTTAAGGCGCAATAGCTCCCAGTGACCTTGTGCGTATTAGCGAAGAAGGTTATAGGTGAAAAACTTAAGTAAATGACCGGCAGGCTTATTGTCTAACGCTTTTGACACTTGTCTTCGCAATCACTATTTCTTTCTGTCAAACGGTATGAGATGATGACAGAAAGAGATGGTGAAAGCGAAGGCAAGCATCAGAAGCGTTAGGCCGTGGTCGCTTTCACCCGCCGCACGCGGCCGACAGCGGCTCGCCGCCCGCGGCGTCTGAATGGTGTGTTCGGGAATGCTCGGGAGTGGTCGTTTTCGCCCGCCGCGTTCGGGACGTCGCACGCGGCGGGCGAAAACGACCACTCCCGAGCATTCCCGAACACACCATTCAGACGCCGCGGGCGGCGGGCCGCTGTCGGCCGCGTGCGGCGGGTGAAAGCGACCACGGCCTTAGACAATACGGCCTCTGTTGTGTGTAGTAGTAGTGTATAGAATTGATATATGGAGCTTATAGTACATTGTTGTAGAGGCTGGAAAGTAAGCAATAGATGGACGAGTTTGTTTGAGGGCCGACGCGTAGCGGAGGCCCTCGAAAGTACGAGTCCATCTATTGCACTTTTGGCCGAGACTAAACATTGTGCTTTTCACGACTAATGCGAGGAAATCATTATCATCATCATCATCATAATCATCCATCCATCCATCCCGTCCATCCCGTCCATCCTGTCCATCCCGTCCATCCCGTCCATCCGACCATCCGTCCATCCGTCCATCTATCCCGTCTATCCCGTCCATCCATCCATCCCGTCCATCACGTCCATCCCGTCCATCCGTCCATCCGTCCCGTCCATCCCGTCCATCCCGTCCATCCCGTCCATCCCGTCCATCCATCCATCCCGTCCATCACGTCCATCCCGTCCATCCGTCCATCCGTCCCGTCCATCCCGTCCATCCCGTCCATCCCGTCCATCCCGTCCATCCGTCCATCCTGACCATCCCGTCCATCTGCCCATCCGTCCATTATGTCCATCCCGTCCATCCCGTCCATCCCGTCCATTCCGTCCATCCATCCCGTCCATCCGTCCATTCCGTCCATCCCGTCCATCCCGTCCATTCCGGCCATCCCGTCCATTCCGTCCATCCCGTCCATCCTGTCCATCCCGTCCAACCCGTCCATCCCGTCCATCCCGTCCATCCCGTCCATCCCGTCCAACCCGTCTATCCCGTCCAACCCGTCCATCCCGTCCATTCCGTCCATCCGTCCATCCGTCCATCCATCCCGTCCATCCGTCCATTCTGTCCATCCCGTCCATCCCGTCCATCCGTCCATCCGTCCATCCTGACCATCCCGTCCATCTGTCCATCCGTCCATTCTGTCCATCCCGTCCATCCCGTCCATCCCGTCCATCCCGTCCATCCGTCCATCCAGTCCGTCTGTCCGTCCGTCCGTCCGTCCGTCCGTCCGTCCGTCCGTCCGTCCGTCCGTCCGTCCGTCCGTCCGTTCGTCCGTCCGTCCATCCATTCATCCATCCATCCATCGCATGCAGCAGACGATTACTGTTGATTGGTCCAATAATGTCGTTTCAGCACGCCAGGAATGAAATTCAGAAATTATCTTTCAAAAAGTCGTATCGTATAATGAAATACATATACTGATACGTTCTGTTTTCGATTAGTGTAACTTTGTTGTCGTGTTTGTGCGCCATAAATGAGTCAGCTGTTAAATGTACATATATAGGCAGTTTTGAGTACTGGATTTAAGTTATCTATGGCCACATTTTCGAGCAGTGTCGTGAAAAGTAATTTTTCAATTTGGAAAGTCAATTTGTTTATACGGACACGTTACTACTGCATACAACAGGTAATTTTCTTAACTTTTTCACCTATACTTCATCCAGCGCGTATCGTATTCGCCTCTTTTCTTTTATTCTTAAGATAATGTCCTTAGATTTAAAATATTGTAATCATAAAATTACAATACAGCTCAAACTGAGAAAAAAACTTGAATTGATTGAAATTTTATTAAATAGTAGTCAAAAATAAAGAAACGTAACAGCGCAATTATAGTATAGTATAACTACATAATATAAACAATTAATTTATACCTAACTTTATAACTATTCCAAGTGTTTTATTGAAAACATAAAGATTAATAAAAAAAAATGTATTTTCGTTAACATATTATAATGACAGGGTTCCCATTCAAATTATTCTCTTTTAAACGGGCTTGGACGGATCAGAGTTAATTATATAACTTAAAGTTAAATGCTAACTCAGGGTTAAAATATGTTTTTTTGAACCTTAGGCCATGGAAGTGGCCCTTAAGACGTTTAGTGGCTGTACGGACTTTAAAACTGTGTCGAACGCAAGAGCCGGTGGCAGACGTAGAAGACTTGGGATAATTCTGCTTTATAACATTACAAAAAAAGTAAAAAGAACAGGGTAGACAATTAAATCTTATCGTTTTAAAGCAAGCTCTTCCAGACAACCTCTTAGAGTAATTTGTGCAGCAAAGAACAAAGAACTTGAAATCTTGATGCATGGTGTAAAACGGTGCATGCAATTATGTGGCGTGTAATGCAGAATACGAGGCATAATTATTTTACGTTAAGGTTTCCCTAGTGGGAGTAAATGAAAGAGGTTTACATTTATTTAATACCTACAGAAGAAAAATAATAAAAAAACTAAATAACTATAAAATTATTGAAAAACATGTAATGCGCAACCACAATAATCCAACAAAATAAATTTCTGTGTGCGGTTAACCTAGCCTACCTATCATACTACCTGTTTAGCCAGGCATCGAATTCAAACTGATCAATAGGAACCGCATACAGAAACACATTTTGACTTGTCTCTTTGGTAGTGCATTGTTAATAAATCTCCAGATTTTAGTTATTTTTGTGTTTTTTGGAGCTGGTTTTTTTATAACATTTTTATGCAAACTGTTTCGCAATTTAAAAAAAAACTTTGCAGATCGGCACGGATAGAATTTTTATTACGTAACGTCGAAACGCTGCGCTCAAACACTCAAAACTAAATTATGAAAGCACTCTTTCAAACGATTCTCTTTGTTGAAGTTGGCTTGCACCGGTAACTATTGTTTTTTTTAGTTAGATTTTTGATAAAAAGTGTTGATGTATTATTTATGTATTGCAGACGAGTTGACTTGTTTCTTTTTATACAGAAAACTAACTCTATTATCTAAACTGCTGCGCTAGGAGTTATTTTCAAGCAAATAGGGTTTTTGCACAAAACTGCACTCGGATCTCTAAAATTTTTAGTTATGTAACACGTACATTGAATCCCAAATTTAGCAAACAACTTTTCGGCAACTTTATTACTGAGTTCCTATGCCCACCTTCCAGCTCCATCATCAGATCAGCTCCATGTCATGATAGTATTGCATTGTCACCTAATTTACTTATACATGCAAAGTTACAGTTCAATCGGAAATACGACTGGGTCAAATTTAACTTGCAAGATTTGATGACAAGGTAGATAAAAGCTTGTATGGCGGAAGCCATAGAATGTAGCTTGTATGTTAGGACGTGCCAGTAAGTCACTAGGGCATACGGCACGAACCTAAGATAAGTAAATTATATTTATGCTGGCGTGACGATAGTCAATTCAGATATCTGCACGCCTAGCTTATAGCATAAGGAATAATTGTTATAAATACTGAAACGAAGTTATTGGAAGGCAGTGCCGAGGGAGTGCCGAGGAGTGCCGAGGGAAGTAGGCTGAGGAAGTAGGCTGAGTGAACATTATATCAGTGACACTGCAACATGTAGTCGTTCTCATTTCTACCACCCAACCTAGCGTCGGTAAAGCTTGTAAAAAGTCTCACCTCCAGCAATTTAAATAATACACAACATAATTTACCAACGCTTAAAATGAATTTTACACGTGTTTCTGCTCCGTGAAATGTCAGTATCTCTCCCGTCCCGTAAAGGATACTCGTGATGTTTTACGTTGAACAGGTGCATTTGTTCCGAATATTGTTTTACGTGAAAAGCAGCGGAAGTAAATTAACTGCCGGAATTTATGCACAGAATGGCCGCGTATTTGTAACACTACAGGAGCTTTCGTGTCAGGCTTACTGTACGTATGCAAGAAACAGATTTCAATGTGTTTAATAGACTAAGGGGCTGTTTCACCACCCATTGATTAATTTTAACTGAAGGATAAATGTGATGCCGTCTCCGTCTATTCGAACAAAACAAACAGAGACGGCATCACATTTATCCGTCAAATAAATTTGATCAATGGATGGCGAAACAGGGGGTAATATTAATTACATTTAAATCTGTTTCTTGCAAAAAGTATGCCTATTGTGAACTCTTGTTTTCTCCTAGCATTTAAATATTAGACAACCTATACATTCTTTTAGCCTCCTGAGGCCTAACGTCTTATTTTTAGGACTGTAAAATGTAATTCTTTCAGCCCAAGTAAATGTTAAAATTTATCAAATAGCGTGCCAATGTCCCAAAATAAGTACACGCGCTAATTTGAAATTACAATATTGCCTAAAATATATTAAAGAATATAATGATTTTGTAATAATTTAAGTCCTGGCCTACCAGTATAAGTGCCTATAAATAGGACACTGGGTCGTAGTTTGGGCCTCAGGAGGTTAAATTTACTACTACTATATTAAAGAACCTAAACGTTCTTTTAAATTTCCTAATTAGTAGTGGTTAATTTACTACTTATACTAGAAATGTTTAGATACCTACTTAACTAAATGTAAACAAACATGAACAACCAACAGTTATGGCGTCGGGTTAACTAGCCAAATGCAATATTCGTAATTGACTTTCACGCGTCGCATTATCGACGTACTCTTTAGTTTCGTCGCTAATAATTGAAGACGTGAGTGGATGAAGGGGGTATGTCGCATTTTTCTCATTTTCGGTTTTATGCCATAAATTAAGGTTTTAAGTCATAATGCAACACCCAAAGCCTTCAGTTCTCATGTTTTTAAACTATAACAGCTTTAAACCCAGTGCATGAAGGAACTATGTACAAGAATAAGTTACGTTCTTGGTGAATGAACGTGCTAAGGGCACATGACTCTAGAAGTGGTTACCAGTTTGCGAGTGAATGTAACAGAAGAAAGTGTTATGTACGCACTTAGCTCCTTCATCCATGTTATGAGACAAACTTTTATTTTATCTTATTCTGACATATCCGATACCCCAAGAAAAAAAAAAACATTATGGATCAGCTGAAATTTATAAACTCTGAATACATGTATTTTTACGAAGAAATTCTACTAAATTAATAAATTTTGTTACAATAAACACTTTCATTTATTTAACTTCTTTTCTTTGCAGAACAGCTTAAAGGAGAAAGAAGGGGTTATGTACTTTTTTATATAAAAAAATGCTTTTTTAAAAGCATTTATTAAGAAAATCAATAGATCAGGCTATTTGGTTGATTTTTATAAAAGTAACAATACCCTATACAATTTAAAAACAAAATTACAACGTAAAAACCTTTAGCTGCGATTTACTCGAAATAATGTTTTTGTGACATACCCCCTTCATCCACTCATGTCTTCAATTATCATCGCACTCTGTAGTTTAGTTTAGTCGCATAACAATTCATAGTAATAACAATAAAACACCGGTATAAAAAGCAAGTTGGTAAATAAAAACACATTTTAACGTGTATAACGAGCGGAAATATTATACTACCTGGCAAGCCTAAAAACAATTTTAATGTTATCTATTATTTACTCAAAATATGATATTTATGACGTTTGGCTGTGGTAAGCCTTTGCGTTAAATAAAAGTTAAAGAAGACGAGTAGAAAAAAAAACTAAACCCGATTTAACCTTTCCAACCCTTTACAGTCTTTTCTTTTAAGAATGAATTTACAAAAACCTTTTTCAAAGCACAACAAAAAAGGCTTTTTAAACTCGAGTTCAGCTGTTTGGGCGTGCTTTAATCAATGAGGAAATTTCTTTTATGCCAGCACCGATTTTCCTGCTTTAACAGGAATAAATAAAAAAAACCTTTCAACTCTTTTATTTCAAGATGTAAGTACCAATAAATATTGCAGAAAGAATTTCTTATTTGCAATATTTTTCCGATACTCAATGAGATCCGTTTCCGCCATTTATTGAGCCTGCATTGTATCGAAGTTATAGTTCTTATATTTTACTAGCTGTTGCCCGCGACTCCGTCCGCGAAGAATAGGGGTTAAAAAATAGCCCACGAACTATTCTCAGACCTACCGAATACAGATAAAATGGTTTCATAATAATCGATCAAGCCGTTTCGGAGGAGTTCAATTCAATAACAAACACCGTGACACGAGGTTTTATATTGGTGAACTAAAACAATTACTTTGCTCACCCGCGACCTTACAATAGTTACGTTTATGCAAGAAATGTGCGTTCATGCAGTTCCTCCACCTCCACACTGTACGAACACACACAAATCACATAAACCCAACCATCACCACCACCAAGCTACACTGACGCGTTTCGAACTCAACCAGAGCTCATCTTCAGAGTTACCACAACCGTATGCTATGCTACCAAATGTTAAACCCAGTTGAGTTTAACATTTGGTAGCATAGCATACGGTTGTGGTAACTCTGAAGATGAGCTCTGGTTGAGTTCGAAACGCGTCAGTGTAGCTTGGTGGTGGTGATGGTTGGGTTTATGTGATTTGTGTGTGTTCGTACAGTGTGGAGGTGGAGGAACTGCATGAACGCACATTTCTTGCATAAACGTAACTATTGTAAGGTCGCGGGTGAGCAAAGTAATT
The DNA here is from genome assembly GCA_947859365.1 of Archips crataeganus. Lineage (NCBI taxonomy): Eukaryota > Metazoa > Arthropoda > Insecta > Lepidoptera > Tortricidae > Archips > Archips crataeganus. The sequence continues at coordinate 17,936,217 of OX402055.1, forward strand.
GTTTTAGTTCATTAATATGGACCTCCGCAAAGTAACGCCTGATTCAATAAATGTTTTATATTGGTTTAAATGGACGAAATGCTGTTACAACAGTGGGGATTATAGTGCTGTTTACAAAAATGAAAATTAAAACAACAAACAAAAAAATGTGAAAATGTAATTGAAATTACAGTATTAATTCTTAAGCAAAAACATCTGAAGCTATTACAGAAACAGATAAAAACGTTACCGTACCTACTATTTTTTATTGAATGTACATAACGTGTTATGGTATAAATCTGCCCAGGTGGATTTTTGCTTCGAGCGCTTATCTTTCAAAACAAACGGTATAGTCATAGTATTAAGGTTCAAATTTAATGTAATGGCTCGAAGCGAAAAATTCACCTGGGAAGATGAATTTAACTAGATAATAATCACAATTGTTTGCAACATTGCTGAAGATTTTAACGTTACAGCAATTTTTTTTGCAAATTTAGAGCGAGCATCGACAATGCACTTCTTTTTTCGAATTCTGATGTAGTTAACAATGACAAATTAAGCGGACATTTTCTATTCTAATTTTTAATTTTAATAATGTATTTACTCAAAAAACCGCTAAAAGAGTGTAATATAAATTACCATCATGAAAGTAAATATTACCAAAAATTACGTGATTAAATTAAAATGCTCCGGGATGTTTAAAAGCCCAAACACCTGAGTTAATTGAATACAGGCATGAAAAATTAAGCATGTTTTAAAAGTAGAAACTGGAAAAATGAGGAAATTCTGCTGCAAAATAGTTACTAGCAATTAATTGCCCGGCTCGGTGTATTTGGCACGCATCATTATGACGTGAAAAATAGGTTCGCTTTCTAGTCCCAGTTTTCTTTTTCTGTTATTTTATTCTCTTACTATCTGTTACCTGCGACTCCGTCTACGAAGATAAAAGATAGCCTACGACCTATTCTCAGACCTACCGAATATAGATAAAAAAGTTTCATATAAATCGGTCAAGCCGTTGCGGAGGAGTTTGATAACAAACACCGTGACACGAGATTTATAACTCGTCACTACTTTGAAAAAGCTTCGCATCTCAAAATCGATAATCATACGAAACTAACTTTACCCCGTACACTTTAATATTCCTTTTAAGTCTTCATATTATGGATTTGAGATACAAGCTTTTTTTAAAGTAGTGGCGATATATTAGATAACAACTTGTTTTAAATAGCTTTGTAGGAAGTAAACCCGCTGCTCCCTAGTTCATATTACAAACGGTCGACTCATTCACTCGCCGCTTTCGCGCCCTTTTTCATTTCTATAAGCTTAGTTGCAATAATTGCCGCGCGTCGCGCTCAGACATCTGTCTCACTCTCTCACGTGCAAACCAAATCAGTCGCTCTCGCTCGTTAACGTTCGTTCGTTCCCAGCGCGCGCGCTAGATCACGCCAGCAGTCCGCTTGCCGCCACCGTCGCGCGAAGTTACTTTCTAATGCCCAGTTTGACTTGTGTACCTAAAAGTTATTAATCTTAACGAACTAAAACAATTACTTTGCTCACCCGCGACCTTACAATAGTTACGTTTATGCAAGAAATGTGCGTTCATGCAGTTCCTCCACCTCCACACTGTACGAACACACACAAATCACATAAACCCAACCATCACCACCACCAAGCTACACTGACGCGTTTCGAACTCAACCAGAGCTCATCTTCAGAGTTACCACAACCGTATGCTATGCTACCAAACGTTAAACTAACAAACCAAAACAAATGTTTTAACTTGTCACTGTAACTTCTCAAGTACCCACTTTATTTTTCTTATTCTCAAACTACCCCACAAAAATTAACTTTTATTGACATATTTAAAACTACCTTGATTTTTTTTTTTTGTTTATTTATTTATAAGGCATATTTAATTAATACTAACTGTTCAAATTCGACCCAAGCCGCAGTAAAGGAGAAGATACTAAATTTACCTGTTCATTAATAATAGACCCCATCTCCTTTACTGCGGCTTGGGTCGAATTTGAACAGTTAGTATTAATTAAATATGCCTTATAAATAAATAAACAAAAAAAAAAATCAAGGTAGTTTTAAATATGTCAATAAAAGTTAATTTTTGTGGGGTAGTTTGAGAATAAGAAAAATAAAGTGGGTACTTGAGAAGTTACAGTGACAAGTTAAAACATTTGTTTTGGTTTGTTAGTTTAACGTTTGGTAGCATAGCATACGGTTGTGGTAACTCTGAAGATGAGCTCTGGTTGAGTTCGAAACGCGTCAGTGTAGCTTGGTGGTGGTGATGGTTGGGTTTATGTGATTTGTGTGTGTTCGTACAGTGTGGAGGTGGAGGAACTGCATGAACGCACATTTCTTGCATAAACGTAACTATTGTAAGGTCGCGGGTGAGCAAAGTAATTGTTTTAGTTCATTAATATGGACCTCCGCAAAGTAACGCCTGATTCAATAAATTATTAATCTTAACGTTTTGTATATTATTTTACTGCATTATAGTTCTTTCAAGTGACTCATACATGTTTTATTGCATCTCACTTCCACCTTCACTACAGCTTACAATTTTAGAGATTCTATAATGAACTTGCAATGAACTCTCGGTTCATTACGTAGCAACACCCGTAATTGGGTACACTGTCCTGCCTAAAACAATATTAGTATACATGTACACCATTTTTACACGCTTTATATTAGCTTCACCTGTATGTTTGTATGTTTGTATGTATGTTTGTATGTTTGTTTGTAACCGACTCCTTAGGGCGCGATTTTGACCCACTTCCCGGTTTCCGATTGAGCTGAAATTTTGCACATATGTGTAAATTGGATGACAATGCAATATTATTGTAACATGGAGCTGATCTGATGATGGAGCTGGATGGTGGCCATAGGAACTATGTAATAAAACAACACAATCCCGTCGAGTTTGGGCTCGTTTGATTCGTCTTGACGAGCACTTTGATCCCAGATGGTAACCAGGGTCTGATGATGGAGCTGGAAGATGGCCAAAGGCACTCCACAATAAAACGACACAACCCCATCGAGTTTGGGCTCGTTTGATTCGTCTTGACGAGCACTTTGATCCCATATGGTAACCAGGGTCTGATGATGGAGCTGGAAGATGGCCAAAGGCACTCCACAATAAAACGAAACAACCCCATCGAGTTTGGGCTCGTTTGATTCGTTTTGACGAGTACTTTTTTTTATCGTACAAAAAATGAGTAAGATAAAGCTCGTCACAGTCTGGGAATAAAGAATTGTCAACTATTGGTCAACTCATTTGTAAATAAAAAGTCCAAGGCGTGACGTCACTCGGAACTTCAACGGACTGTATCTTCAACATTTGTTGTTTAATTGAGAAATGAAAAAATGTGTGCCTAATTTTTAGGGTTCCGTAGTCAACTAGGAACCCTTATAGTTTCGCCATGTCTGTCCGTCTGTCTGTCCGCGGCTAAGCTCAGAGATCGTTAGCACTAGAAAGCTGTAATTTGGCATGAATATACATATCAGTCACGCCAACAAAGTGGTAAAATAAAAAATAAAAAATAAATTTTTTTTAGGGTACCTCCCATAGACGTAAAGGGGAGGTGATTTTTTTTTCTCGACTAACCCTATTGTGTGGGGTATCGTTGGATAGGTCTTTTAAAACCATTGCGGGATTGCTAACATGATTTTTCTATTCAGTGATCTGTTTGCGAAATATTCAACTTTAAAGTGAACATGTTCATTAAAATTGACCGTCCCCTCCTCTCTAAAATCTAAACTGTTGGGTGGAAAAATTGGAAAAAAATCAGAATGGTAGTAAATATATCAAATTTACTCGAAAAATTATAGCGGCTGAGATTGCTTGGAAATTATTTGTAGTTTAAGAGTAAATAGTAGCCTAAGGTATAAAATATACCTAAACTTGGATGATTCCCGTACACATATACGAAATCCTTAGAAAAATATTACTTGATTTTTTCTTAATGGCTATGGAACCCTACCTTGGGCGTGTCCGATACGCTCTTGGCCGGTTTTTTATTTTTATTTGGTTTAATTACTCGTACAATTTATTTGCTCGGAAAGCCCATATTAAAAACGGTTGCCGTACCGTTGGTAGAGTGTAAACTTCGTTTTTTTTAGCATTAGATAGAAGGTAAGCTATCTTGACGTGTCTTTTTATTGAAAACACTTTTGAAAATTAAATCACAACAATATTCGCACTCCCAGATAAACAGTGCATCAACTCAAAATAATGTACCATTTTAATTTAGACTTCACAAAAAATCTTAATTAAAATGGTGTATTATTTCGAGTTGATGCACTGTTGATCTGGGAGTGTGTTATGTAGGAAGAACATACGGTCATTTACATTCTTTTGGTTTCATAAAGTAATATTTGAATTTTTTTAAAAGCGTTTTTCTATTAGAAGACTCATCAAGATTGTTTACTTATCCTATTTCTAATGCTAAAAAACCTAAGTATAGACTTGGCCGGACTATGGATGATAAGGATGCGGATATCTTTCCTTTTTGCCAACTGTTTATTTTTTCTGAAACTGTAAACTATTCAAGATATTATTTCAGGACTATCCTGTAGGTTAGATGAGGTTTGTTTTATAACAATCCTTAAAAGTTTACAGTTTCAGAAAAAATAAACAGTTGGCAAATTAATCAGGTGGGAAAAGGCAGAGAACCGAAGCGCTCCCATAGAAGCGAAGAAAGGACGAGGAGAAACGATCAATCAATTGTCACATTGCAAGGGCCAGGCGTCTGGGCAGATGTGGATTTAAACTAATAATTGCGGTTAGCGGTTCGGTTCGCGGATTTATACTAGTATATTAGGTCGAATATTCTGCATCTATCTACTCTTATCAAGCTTCTTTGAAAAAGCACAAACGAAAAAAAAATTTAGAAGTGCTTGTCGAATTCGGGTAGAAAAGTGTTAAGTTCCATAAAGTATCTATTCAAAATTCATTTATTTGCGTATCACATTCTTTGCCTTGACAACATCTTCGTTGTTATCTTATAAAAATCTCGTGTCACGGTGTATGTTATTGAACTCCTCCAAAATGACTTAACCGTTTTCTACGAATTTTTTCGTTTGTATTTTGTTAGGTAGGTCGTAGGCTATTTTTTATACCTCTAGGTGATAATATGGCAAACCAACGTTTGCCGGGTCAGCTAGTAACTAGTAGGTATATCAAATTGCAACCTAATGACTCGAGTACATTCGGACCAAAAAAAGCTGTGACAGACGGACAGACAGACACGAGTGATCCTGTTAGTATTCCGTTTTGTCACTCGAATGTAGGGAACGTCAACACAAAAAGATATCAAAAAATTATAAAACACACAATAGAATATTTTGTTGGCAAACGATAATGCATGCAAACAAAGATTATGGCCCGCAACCATCACAACACTCGCTATCTCTTGGCAAGCTCCACGCCACACTAACAGTAAATAAAAGGGAATAGTCGCCATTTTTGAACAACAAAAATCCCGGGATCCACACATCCTATAACAATTATAGCGTTCTGTGTATGAAAGAGACGTTTTTGCATGTTATATTTTATGAGGTGCCCGCTCGTTTTGCAGACTGGCTCGCTGAGTCCAAGGTATAAGAAAGAAATCTTTTTTGAAACGAAGAGATAAAAGTATTTTACTTACCTATTTAGACAAGCCTTAATGTGTCTGTTGTGTATCAAAATATTAACAAATATATTTCAGTAATTTTTTTGTGGTGGTAGAGCCATGTTGTAGCTAGCCGTATCACAAATGGGCGGCTCGTCCGGGGCAGTACCTCTCACAGAACACCGGCGTGAAGCAGCAGTACTCCTGCTGCGTTTTGTACGGTCAGTGAGACCGCCGGGGGCCCAATACCTCTCCCCCTCCCCTATTCCCTCTCACAATCTTCTTCCAATTCTTTTCCCAGGGCCGACAACGCACTGGCATCGTGTAAACCGCTGCGGGTGTCTATGGACAGTGGTGATCATTTAACATCAGGTGACCCACTAGTTCGTTTGTCTGGCCTCTTTAACATAAAAAAAAGTAAAGTAGGTATTTTTTATAAAAACATTTAGTTAAAATCACTATAATAGGTATCAAAAAAGTTCGAGTAATTTTTTTATTGCCTATGAAATTTTAAAATTGTAGGAAGATACACAGTAAAAACTAACTTACCTATCGAACGCAAACTTATCTTTAATAAGAGTTATCTTCCAGCTATCCTGGTTATAGGATAAAAATTTAGAAAGGCACACTGTAAAAATTAAAAATAAGTCTTTTAGTTGATTGAAGACTTCATAAATATGTTTAAACGCATATTACGCATACACGCATAAACTGTCAGTCAATTGAAATTGCAAACAATGTAAACAAACTATGTATTTAAAATGTCTTTAATTTCCATTTTCCCTCATCAAATACTGCTAAATCCGTGTGTTATTTAATCAATACTTGCCACAACACCATTAACCACCCAAACCAAACCATTAAAACAATAAACAAGTGCTAGGATATGGATATTTCATTAAATGGTTTATTTACATTGTTCGCAATTTCAATTGACAGCGATTTTACTCTGCAATATTCTACATATTAATAAGTACCAAATTCTCGATTGATATCAGAAAAATCGCTGTTTTTTCTGAATGAAGACAATCCCAAAACCAACACTAGCGTATTGTCGCGCTACGCTTGCCAACTGCTCCCATGTTATTATTATTATCTAACATTATATGCTTTAGTATTTCAGGAACTGCAATCTATTGCTAGCTTTTATAATGCAGTGAATATCGTTCATCATCATCGTCATTTCAGCCGAAATACGTCCTTTGCTGAACATAGGCCTCTCCCAAGACTCGCCAAACAGATCGGCTCTGCGCCATCTTGTTATAGGCCTACCTACACTGCGTCTTCCGGCCCGTGAACGCCACTCGAGAACCTTTTGGCCCCATCGGCCATCAACTCTACGAGCGATGTGCCTTGTACGCTTAGTATAAGTTTTACTTCACCAAAATACTTCTCGAATGCGTTTACGTAAATAAATCAATTACTAGGGAAACATGGACATCGCCTCCGCGGCCGCGCGTCCATGTTTCCATAGAATTGAAATTTTTACGTAAACGCGATCGAGAAGTATTTTGGTGAAGTAAAACTTATACTAAGCGTACTGCTCACTGCCAGTTAAGTCTGGCGATTCTTCAAGCTATGTCCGTGACTTTAGGTCTTGCGCGGATTTCATCATCCGTGAATATTGTTATTGCTAACTAATTCATGACTGGATGGCCTAGTGGTTAGAGATCCTGACTACGAAGCTTGAGGTCCCGGGTTGGATTCCCGCGTCGAGCTAGATATTTGTATGAAAAGTACGACTGCTTGTTCTCAAGTCTTGGCTGTTTAATTATGTATTTACATAAGTACCTATCTAAATATTTATACAAGTAAATATTTTTATCTGTTGCTTAGTACCCATAACACAAGCTTAGGGACCTAAGTCAATTGATAAGAATTGTCCAGTGATATATACCTATATGAAGTAATGCTCACAAGGGTTGTAAAAAAAACTTTTGCCTTGGTATAATCAGCAGACCCTTTAAATTGCAGCGCCAGCCACATCGGTAAAGACCGCTATCCATTACAAGAAACAAAGACATAAGGATGGTATTCACATTTTAAACTGCTTTGATATTAAAAAATACAAACGTGATACAAAACAGTACAATTATATTGTGTACATTACTTATTAAATATCCTCGCTCGTACAATTGACGGCCGATGCGGCCGAAATGTTCTCGAGTGGCGTTCGCGGTCTGGAAGACGCGGTGTAGGTGGGCAAACGTGAACAAGATGGAGCGACGACCTGGTTAAGGTGGTGGGAACGCATTGGATGCGGATGGCGCGGGGCCGATCTGTTTGGCGAGCCTTGGGGGAGGCCTACGTTCAGCAGTGGACGTCTATTGGCTGAAATGATGATGAATGATGATTGAATATCAAAACTCACGGAAGGGAGACTAAGAAATAACCTGAAGGAAATAGACATTCAAGAACTAGGTAGGTGATCGGTTTGAAATAGTTCTAAAAATCATCACTTAATGCAATATTGGTTAGAGTTACAAATTTATAGTAACATTAGCATAATAATATTGATTATCATCAATATCAGCCAAAAGAAGCTTTCTCGATATAGGCCTTTCCAAAGGATCTCCATACACGACGTTCGGTTTTGCTCTACCGCCGCCAAACTCGAGGTAGTAATAATTACACCCTGTGAAAACACGTACTCATAATGGTTAAAACAGTTCTCAGAAGAATCCCTGTATATTCTTCTGTTATCTGTGTAACGATTTCATCGAGTTCGCTGAAATCGCCATCCCTATGTTTCCCAGAACTGAAGTCAAAACAACCAGCGATCTGATTCTGAATTGAGTACGTTTTTGCGTCACCCCCACCTGAGCATGACGCGTTCCTGCCATTTATTTGCGTCGACACATCGTGATTTTGCTCCCATTGGTTCCCGTGAAATGTGGTGATTAGATTTAGTGAGCTTTTATTTCAGAAATGAAAGACAAAAGTTTATGTTAGGGAAGATGTGGCATGATGTGGTGGTGGTATTGAAATGGACAATTCAAATAACCGGTAAAATAAAACAATTTTGAGAAAACACTATTTTTGTCGTATGGCAACCTTGACGCAAGCTCGTTCGCGGCTAACTTCATACTCTTGTCATTTGAAATTAGTGTTGTCACGAAATTATTTTTATTTTACCGGTTATTTGAATTGCCCCTTTCAATACGTGGCTCTTTCATGCCACCCCCTCCCCTACAATATATCACAATTACAGTGAAAAGTCGAACAAAATTCCTTTAGCACTCTAAGGCTCAATATCAGTTGTATGGCTTAAAACATCAAAGGCTATTTTCATTTACACGTCAATAACAATCAGCCTTATTGTTTTTATTTTGATGAAGGAACTGCCATAAAAATGGTAAAGTACTGTCCTGGTCGACTATACAATAGGGTTGATGACAGCACCAGTCAGTCAACTGACATATTTTTCAAGAGTTGTCGAATCACGATTCTCCTATTATTATTGTTTTATGTTGTCATCTTTCCTATCAAATAAGACATATTTTGAATACTACGTCATAAATCACATTCATGATAGTTATTTCATAACAGACACAACACTAGAGTTTGATATGTATGGCGGCCTATCAGCCAACGGTGATAATAGTTGTCACATAATACATTTTCGTGTAACGACCAGGGATCGTTACCGGTATTCTTAATAACCGGTTTTAAATAAGGTATAACCGGTTACAATAGCATTTCGCTATTTATATCGCTAAAGTTTTTATTAGCGGAATAATCAATACCGGTATTTAAATATAATAGCGATTTTGACAATTGAGAACAATATTTCTATTTGATACTTTATCCATAAAATCATTGCTGGTTATACCCATCAATGTCAAGTACCTACTAGTACTGAAGACGCTTCACCCAGCCAAGCACAGTGTCATTGCGTGGCGTTACACTATTGCACCTACATATTTGTTGCATTAATACTAGTAATGTCTAATTGACACTAACCTTTCAAGTCCAATTTAAATAACGGTATTGAATACAGGAATTTAATATCGTAAATAATAGTCTACACATAGCGATAAAGACAAAAACGAAATAAAAACAATAACCTCTAATTAAAATATAGGTATTACATATTTTTTTAGCGAATAAACCGGTTACCGGTTAATAAAACCGGTTTTACAATACCTGGTTACAACTGCCAAAGAGAACAGATCAAAACAGGAAGTATACTATAACGAGTGATGAAACACTAGCTAAATATTTGCCATAAGGATGACTACTAGAAGGAATTGTGCACAACTATAATATAAGTGGTTCAATTGCGTTTTATTTCACTTGTCACACGATGAGCGGACGTATCTTCGTCAGTTTAATTATAATTATCATAGTTGGTTTCTTTGATACGTACAATTTGATTTAAATGCAGTCAGCACGTCACGACTTAAATCCCAGACCGTATTCACTAAACGGCTCATATATTCAGTACGTGGCGTATAATATTAGACGATGAATCTCTCTGCATAATGTATGCAATGCGAACGTAGAATAACGGAGGAGCAGTGAATTTGGTGGCTAGACGTTTTGGTAATCGAATAAATGGTTAATGGATCACCTTGTTCAGTCTGATAGGCGAAGCTTTACGCTATTTGACTATGAATGCGTAATAATAAATGTCTTTCACCTTTATGCCTTGTGCATTCTTTTATGACCTACTAAGAAATGGAATTCGCTCACGTCGTCCGTGTTTTCAGACAGACACAAGGTAGAGCTCTTCAAGGCTAATAGTTAGGCTGTTAATGAAACAGTAACATACAAAAAAACCGGCCAAGAGCGTGTCGGACACGCCCAAGGTAGGGTTCCGTAGCCATTACGAAAAAATCAAGTAATATTTTTCTAAGGATTTCGTATGTGTACGGAATCATCCAAGTTTAGGTATGTTTTATACCTTAGGCTACTATTTACTCTTAAACTACAAATAATTTCCAAGCAATCTTAGCCGCTATAATTTTCCTAGTAAATTTGATATATTTACTATCCTTCTGAATTTTTTCAAATTTTTCCACCCAACACTTTAGATTTTAGAGAGGGGGACGGCCGATTTTAATGAAAATTTTCACTTTAAAGTTGAATATTTCGCAAACAGATCACTGAATAGAAAAATCATGTGAGCAACTCCGCAATGATTTTAAAAGACCTATCCAACGATACCCGACACTATAGGGTTAGCCGAGAAAAACAATCACCCCCACTTTACGTCTATGGGAGGTACCGTAAAAAATTTTTTTTACTTTTTTTTATTCAATCACTTTGTCGGCGTGACTGATATATATATTCATGCCAAATTACAGCTTTCTAGTACTAACAGTCTCTGAGCTTAGCCGCGGACAGACAGACAGACAGACAGACAGACGGACAGACATGGCGAAACTATAAGGGTTCCTAGTTGACTACGGAACCCTAAAAACCATTGAAAGTTGAAGCATCCAGTTTCAATATGCAGTAAAAATTTCAATAAAAGAGTTGAAATATTTTAACCCCTCGTATTGCGGGACGTGAAAAAATTCGTGCGTTCTAGTATTTCTAGTCTCAACCGTTTCATATAAATCCAGATTTAAAAGCAATACAAAAAGAATACCTTAAATTGGGCACGGATCCGTGTCATAAGAATACGAGGGGTTAAGTCGAATCGAAAAACTAGGCAGCAAAATTGTATGGTATAAAACAGTACGATGGCTAACAGTTAACTGAATAATAATGAACTACAGAATACGAGTACGCACTGGTTTTTTTAGGATTTTCTACATCAATATATTGAACATTTTGATCGGGAATCGAAGTGAAAAGAGCTCGTGACATATCTACCCTGCCTACGAAGCAAGAGGTCCTGGGTTCAAATCCCGGTAAGGGCATTTATTTGTGTGATGAGCACGAATATTTGTTCCTGAGTTATGGATGTTTTCTATGTATTTAAGTATTTATTTATCTATATAAGTATGTTTATCGTCGTCTAGTACCCATAGTACAAGCTTTGCTTAGTTTGGGACTAGGTCGATTTGTGTAAGATTGTCCCCTAATATTTATTATATTTATTATTATTTATCTATCCAGTCACATTTATCATCATCATTCTAGCTTATATACGTTCCACTGTAGGGCACAGTTCTCCTCTCAGAATGAGATTGCTAAGGCCGTAGTTCCCACGCAGTTCCAGTGCGAATTGGGAACTTTACACACACCATTGAATTTTTCTTAGGTGTGTGCAGGTTTCCTCACGATTTTTTCCTTCACCGTAAAGCTCTTGATAAATTTCAAATTTAATTTCACATATAAATTCCGAAAACCTACGGAACACAGAATTTTTTTTTCATAAAAATCGGTCGAGCTGTTTCAGAGGAGTTCGATAACAAACACCGTGACACGAGATTTTTATACATTAGACTAGCTTTTGCCCGCGACTTCGCCTGCGAAGAATAAAAATTAGCCTACGACCTATTCTCAGACCTACCGAATATAGATAAAAAAGTTTTATAATAATCGGTGAAGCCGTTTCGGAGGGAGATCAATAACAAACACCGTGACACGAGATTTTTATATTATATCAGAAGAAGTTGTTGTAGACAGGTCTCATCTAAATCCCTAACATCGTTTGTCCTAATGTAATGTTTGTCCTAATAGTAATCGTTTGTCCTAACACTTGTTTTCTCGGAAACCGTGAATTTTTTAGAATTTTTTTTGTGATTATCCTCTAGAACTCTCTCTATAGGTTAGGTTAGGTTTGTTTTATAAAAATCCAGAACAATTAATAGATTTTAAATAAAAAGAGTTAGGACAGACGATCATAAGGACAAACATTACATTAGGACAAACAATCATTAGGGATTTAGATATAGAGCCGTTATATTACAGACATTTTCAGTTCGTAATTATTTTCTAGATTTTTTTTGGCATTTTCATAAAAGTGGAATAAAAGTCAAAAAAAGTTCGCAAACAATAAGTCTTTGCTGAACTCCGCTCACCCCTCGCCATAAAGTAGGCTTGAAGAGTGGCGCCTGCGACCTTAAGGTCGACCTGAGCCGTGAATACACTGGGACATTTTTAAGATGTTGCGTTTAAAGTTGTTATATTCCACAGTATAGTAATATACTTTTAGGTTGTAAGTTTACAGACTTAACTGTAAATTTACGACTTGTGGATAATTAAAAAAAAAAAAAATATATATATAAATATAATTATGATAAATTTTACAAAGGCAAAGTCAACTTTGATAAAAAATTGACGTTTAATTCTGCCGAAGGACGTGCACAACACAAAACAGTAATTATAATCTAATATATGTCGCAGTGACAGCGCTAGTGGCGCCACACGCGGCGGAAAATAGAACTAGTTTGACATTAAAATTGTAAACAGATTGTTCGGGGCACGGAAGTAAACGTTTATTTTCTTTCGAAACGTCAAGCCTTAGGCTTTGGTGTAGTCGATATTTGGCTGACAGCTCTTATTTTATTTAAGGGTAGACTTGATAACGTTGTCAGGTTAGGAATGGGACGGAATCACTCACTTTTCGTTACGCGTTGCTCTAGAGCGGTAGTGCAGTCAGCCAAGTATCGAATTATCGAATTCACCACGTTTCGTTTTGCAATCGATTAACATACGATTACCTAGTAGTGTTTTCTCAGTGTATGTAATTGTAATCGTTTAATACACGCTTAATCAACCTTAGGAAGTTATTATTTGGAAAGAATCCGTTGACATGAGCGAACGTAGCCCCTCCCCTATCATATATAAAAATCTCGTGTCACGATGTATGTTATCCAACTGGTCCGAAACGGTTTGAATAAATTGAACAATTTTTATAAAACTTTTTTCTGAGAATAGGTCGTAGGCTGTATTAGTTTATATCTACCTATCATACTACATAGTTTGCTATTACCTACTTACATAACAATTAACTGTAACGATAACAATTAAATAAAATACATTCAACCATTTACTATTATTCCAATAACCACTCAAAAGCTGGTAACATTACGAACGGTATCTTTTTAAATCGTTCGGCTGGCCATTCGAAGCTAGACGGTCGAGTTGAAAACATCAAACCTGTAACTAAGACTTTAACTGTGAATGTGCATTTAAATAATAGATAAGTATATCAATCACACAACAATAAGATGATTTAGCGTAAGTTGCACCAAGTTAAATCAAATGTCGAATCTCCGGTAAACTAAATTTCGCCTTGTAGTAATTACCTACTTGCCAAAATTTTGGCATGCAGAGATTTATTTACTTAAACTCGCCACAAAATAAAAGGCCCGTTTTGACACTTGTCTTCACGATGTAACTAGTGATGTAACCATACGACTCGGTACTCGATACTCACGACAAATCGATTCAGGTTTGCATGAGTATTTGATCGATTTGAATATCTATTGTAAAGTGCATTGGATTCAAGTTCTGATTAGAAAATTTAAATTGAATCTGATATTGTAGGTATTTTTAAATGATAGAATGTTACGAAAGGTCAATTTCAGTAAAGTTCACTATACACAGCTGGTGAAATTCAGTAATTAATTGGTCTAAACATTAGTATATAATTAAATAAAATCGGCCAAGTGCGAGTCGGCCTTAAAAAATATCTTGATCGATTTTTTTTCTCAACCGATTACTAATAGTCTGTGGACAATATGAAAAAATCGTTACACACAGCACAGAACTACAAATTTCACAGCTGGTTTGACATATTTCTTGTCTGAGTAAATAAAAAAAATATTATTATTATTAGTAACCTGGTACAACGTACACTTAAAAAAATAATCGGTGTATACTCAGAATACACTGAACTATTAATACCTTTAGAGACGGTTTTAGCCATTCTAGAAAAAAAATTACGGTCTTCTTTACGTTTATAAGTTACTTTTGCCGAACGTTGTTTTATTTGTTCACATAAAATATTTGTAGTTTATAGAGACGCGTAAAAGTTTACAACTGCGTAAAGGCACGCAAGAATATTGTAATATAAACAGAAAGGTGATATCATTGAATTATCGTACATTGATACTTTTATGGAGATGAAAATGCTAAAAGTAGAGAAAATTATGCAATTTCAAAAGACCTAGACATAAAATACTAGCCATGTGCTGTGCGGGTAGGACTGATACTAATTAATGTGTTAATTAATGTGTGTGACCAGAATGCGGTTAATGTCTTAAACTGATAAGAACATGAACTGAAACAATTATTACTTTGCTCACCCGCGACCTTTAAGGTAAGGCATAAAGTCGCGGGTGAGCAAAGTAATTAAAAAAAAAATATATATATATTGTCAAGGGACAATTCACACCAATTGACCTAGTCCCAAAGTAAGCTTAGCAAAGCTTGTGTTATGGGTACTAAGCAACGGATAAACATACTTATATAGATAAATAAATACTTAAATACATAGAAAACATCCATAACTCAGGAACAAATATTCGTGCTCATCACACAAATAAATGCCCTTACCGGGATTTGAACCCAGGACCTCTTGCTTCGTAGGCAGGGTCACTGCCAACTAGGCTAAAGCGGTCGTTAAGTAATTGTTTCAGTTCATTAATATGGACCTCCGCAAAGTAACACCCGATTCAATAAATGATAGGAACATGTTACATTAGAATAATATTCAAGTCAAAGTACCTACGAGAAAGTTAAGTAATAATTTCACAATTTTTGACTTCGAAGATTCTAAAAATGCTCCGAAGTATGGTGAACACTATGTTAGTATAGTAATATGAGCTCACTAATGGAGGTGCAAGATATGCTTCGGAGTTGCGGAGGAAACTGGCTGTGAAAAAAAATGCTGGCTTATTAAATTTTTGATTTGAAGTTAATATTTTCAAATAGCCAAAGCTTGATTTTGAAACTTTGCTGTACATTTCTGGCTTCTAATTTATCTATCTATCTATCTAATACCTTTAAACGAGCAATTCTTGTATATATATATATGTATAATCAGGATCTCGGGAACGGCTCCAACGATTTCGATGAAATTCGGTATGTGGGGGTTTTCGGGGATGAAAAACTGATCTAGCTATGTTTCATTTTCAGAAAATCGCTTTTACTCGTGCTTTCCGGCTATTTTTGTTTGCATTAGAATACAAAGCTAAATTTCGCCGGCTTCGAGCAAACCAAAATAGCACAGTAGAAATCGGGTGGTCGCGAATCCAGCCAACCTCGGTTCGATTCCACGGTTTTTTTTAAGGTTTTTAGTTTTTTTTCAAGTTTATTTTTCATGAGAAAACGTCAAGTTTCTTCTTTTGTGAGAAAAAGTTACTTTTTGTGAGAATGGTATTATAGGGAACGTGCAGTAACTATAGGCGGCAGCACTAATGCGACAGAAGAGACACTATGCGGACAGTAAAACAAACTTATCAAAGGTAAAACATTCAAATTGATGGCACCCTTATGGCACCAGTTGGCAGCACCGTCTATGTGCACGTTCCCTATTGGGAGCACAGAACAGGAAAAACCGGTTGTCTGTATAGTCGGTTTACGGACGATAGTTTAACGTGACTCACCCCTCCACCCCTCCGGTGTTTTTGTCAAATATCTTGAAAACGGTGCATCCTACGGCAAAATCAATGAAATTTTCATCCCCCCTTTGACACCCCACACTCCCTACCCCGTAACCCCCCCCCCCCGCACCCTCCCCCCTCTCACCCCCCACCCCTCCGGTGTTTTTGTCAAATATCTTGAAAACGGTGCATCCTACGGCAAAATCAATGAAATTTTCATCCCTCCTTTGGAACCCCCGAACCCCCTCCCCCGCCCCCCCCTCCCTAGCACATATATAATCAGGATCTCGGAAACGGCTCCAACGATTTCGATGAAATTTGGTATGTGGGGGTTTTCGGGGATGAAAAATTGATCTAGCTTGGTCTTATCTCTGGGAAACCGGAAAACGCTTGGTACCGAGTTTCAGCCCGAGCAGAGCTCGGTCGCCCAGGTACTTTTGTTAAAAAAGGCCAATTAAAAAAAAACATGGGTATAGTTAGTAAGTGTAGTTTTAATAATTATAGTAGTTAATATATAAATACAGTTCATAGCAATTTGTACTTAATCTGTGTCATGGGAGAAGGCGTTTTTCCAGCTGTGTGACATGACGTGACTAATACAGACTAGGCATAACAACAATGAAATAACATTAATTGAACGATCATTGTCAATCTCGTCAAACATCTAATAATAAAGTCATCATCATCATCCCAGCTTAAATACGTCCCACTGAAGGGCACAAACCTCCTCTCATAATGAGAGGGGTTGGGCCGTAGTTCCCACGTGGGCCCAGTGCGGATTGGGAACTTCACACACACCATTGAATTTCTTCGCAGGTGTATGCAGGTTTCCTCGCGATGTTTTCCTTCACCGTAAAGCTCATGGTAACTTTCAAATGTAATTTGCTATATAATAAAAATTATAAAAGCATGTATTATTTTCTGAATAGGCCCAAACATGCGTAAACTTACCTGATAATTTTGTGACAGCAAAAAAAGATAGCATATAGAACACGATAGCAGCAGCGATCCTGTCAAAGTTCACTGAATTACTCGATGATTGGAGAACTATCCTTTGAACTATTTGATCATTACGTAAATACCTGGTATTTTGGTAACAAAGCAAAACGCTACGTAAAAAGGCCGGCAATAAACAACTTTAGGGCATTAGCATAAGTTAACTTTTCCTTTGTGGGCCTTGAGCAGGGCAATCACTTACAAGGCTCTTTCCCCGAAATGTGTATTTACTACCCAAAGTGCCAAATAAAGTGTGATCAAGATCCGTAATAAAGCGAACGTAAAGAATATCGAATATCTGAAGGAATGGGACAAACACATTTTTTAGGGTTCCGTGTATTAGGGTATTTTTCGATGCCAATAATGTCGCCCTCTGCATCATCATGACGGGCAAAATATCCCGAAAATGAAAGGTTCATCATCATCATCATCATCATCAGCCTATGTTCGTCCACTGCTGGACTTAGGCCTCTCCCATGGCACGCCACTGAGCACGATCCTCGGCCACTCCCACCAGCTCTTGCCAGCCGCCTTGCGAAATAGCAGGGCGGCCGGGAACTGGGGGCCGTGGTTCGTGTTAACTTGCCATTTGGTCGGGTTTGCTCTAATTGCCACGCTGAGCAGGCGGGTTGGCAATCGCAGTATATTCACACCGGTATCGCTACTGCCCGACACCAGTGGGACCGATGTGTACTTGGTCACAAAGTCTCTTAGTCGCCTTTTACGACACCCGCGAGATTTGGGGGAGTGCTATTCTTAAGCCGGCACTCCACGGCAACCGGCACTCCACGGCAAATGAAAGGTTGGCAAACGCAAAATGTCATGACTTTGTAACATAAGAAAGTGGACCAGCTTCAAGACAGAAACAGCTATTTAAGTTGGCTATGGATAAGACGAGGTTTAAGAAGCTGACTACCAAACTTCAATAATGAAGTAGAACTATAGAAGAGATAATATGAAACGTGCGAATGGGAACTAAAATTATAATTCAAATCTCTAAATTTATCCGTTTGTCCTCATCCTTAACCTTTTCAACTCTTTGTCAAATACAACAATTTTCGCTCATACGCCATGAGTCATGACATCGGAATGTCAAACGCGAAGTTGAACCCTACAGAAATGTATGTAGATTCTAGGTAGATATCACTTTGCTTCCCGTGACTCATACATCCGTCGTTGGCGTTGAATCTGCGGTGCGAATATACCTATGCATCGTTGCCATCGAAAAGGTTAAGAGATGAAACTTAAACCATCATGTTTTTTTCTATCTGTTTTCTCTATGAGTAAATAAATAAATGAAGAAAAAGTTTATCATCGAGATTGTAAAGGTAAAAATAAAACAAAAACACAGCCAAAATATCATGAAATGGTTCCGAATAAGCATAACTGCACCGACCAGTCTTTCATTAGGACCATACTTTAAGTTGGGATAGTAATGCAAATAATTTATTAAATCAGGCGTTACTTTGCGGAGGTCCATGTCAATGAACTGAAACAATTATTTTGCTAACCCGCAACCTTCAAATTTTTCAAACGTTTTTTGCGGGTGAGCAAAGTAATTGTTCTAGGTCGTTTAGAATCCAAAGCAAAAAATAAATAAAGTGAAAGTGACCCTCGGCCTTGTTAAGAGCTTATAGAAATTGTTCAGATGTTTCTAAGAACTCTATTATTATGAAACTAAATAGATAGTTCAATGTCTATTTTACCTATTATTCTTTAACGATCTGGGAGCACCTATTCAGATTACTTAGGGGAAAATAAGCCATCCAATAACCAAACGAGTTTTAAAAGTACCCCCCTGCTTCTACTCTCTGTTAAGTTCCTGTTATTTTATGTGACAGATGTCTATACTGTCATCTCTGTTAATTTTGTTAGATTAAACACAGTGTATCTGTCACATAAAACAACAGGAACTTAACAGAGTGGTGAAATAGGCACTTAATCTCATACTAAGAGTAAAAATAAAATTTTACTTTTGACGTTAATTTTAATAATATTTATAAAATGGCTGAGTATTCAAAAATAGTTATTTTTTTACTTTTCCATTAATTCGATCCAACCTCTTGATTAGTCACTACAACCATACGAAATTTTCGAAATACCTTTTCACTTACTGCTTTCTAGTCTTCCTGTGGTTTGCTCGAAGCACACCTATAACAGGAGATGGTCAGGCGCACTTTCTTCTCTGCCTAAAGATATGACAGGCAATGACCACCTTGGTTAATAAAAATGTTTAATTACGTGCGTGTCACCTACCCAATACATATATGTACCAGTTGTGTAGTTGTGAGAGTGGAAATAAAACAAATTGATAAATGAATAAATTAATATGCTGCACTTAGAGTAAGTAATAGCATGTAACCGAGTGCGTTATTAAGCACAAAATTCCGATAAAACATATCAGGGCTGTAGCGCCGCTGCGGTGAATTTTCGCAGCTACGCCTAAAAATTTAATTTATGTACACATCACTTGTAGTTTTTGTTTCACAAAGTTTTCTAACTGTTATTCTTATATAGATGCCATTGATTTGGGTGGCGGTTTTATTTAGTGTGAGTTTGTAACGTAACCAATTTTAACATGCGCTATACGGCACGTAGAAGTTTTTCACTTCATAGACAGTGACAAGAAAGTTGGAGTGTCAAGAAAAACAACAGTCAACTCCGGTAGTGAGTGTTTTATGTGTAGTTGGCTTTTCGCCAGAACTTTTCTCGTGTGATCTCCCCAATTAGACTTTAATGAACGACATTACTAGCAAATTCGGAATCTTGTTTATGATATCATCGTAATAAAACTTTATAAGTCTAACTAGTTTTTTCGCGCAACTTGGTTGGCGTAATATTCGTAGAGAAAAAATGAATAGGGAACCCTCACTCAGAGACATTTTAATGAACAATGTAGGGATAATGACACCACCTGTCAACTAACGTACTTTTTAGAAGCTGACAAAATACGATTCTTCAATAGATTTTGTATGACAATAGCTAGTTTTGATGTCACTTCTACGCTATTTAAATCTACTATTTATCTGCTATACTGTTTTGAACTTTCGTGATTGTCATACCTGGTTTACACTCGCGTACGAGTGGCGAGATGAACTGCGGGACGAGCCACGAGACGAGAGTGTGAACAGGCGCGCCTCGCGCCTCGTCTCGTGATTTGCCTTGATTTTGATGCTCGCGTCCGGAGCGAGACGACGAGGCGAGGCGCGAGGCGAGGTGACGAGGCGAGAGTGTAAATCAGGTATCACTCGTTACTGTTATACCTGGTTTACACTCGCGTACGAGTGGCGAGACGAACTGCGGGACGAGCCACGATACGAGAGTGTGAACAGGCGCGCCTCGCGCCTTGTCTCGTGATTTGCCTTGATTTTGAGGCTCGCGTCCGGAGCGAGACGACGAGACGAGGCGCGAGGCGAGGTGACGAGGCGAGAGTGTAAATCAGGTATTACGCTAAACGGGACAAATCACGCAAATAATATTTACCTCGACGTTTCAGCCGCATTACAGTGGCCATGGTCAAATTCGTTACGTGCTCGCGGCGAACACGCTACGCGCTCACTCCGCTTTTAATAGATAGATAGATAGATAAAGACGTTTATTTGGTACTGCAAGCACACACAATAAAAATTAACAAAAATACAGATATCAGTATAAACATAAAAGTAAAACATTTAATATTGTCTGTATGCGCTGCAGTAGTGCAAAAGGGCCGTGGCTCAGTGGTCAACATTGCTCATAGGAGCAAAACACTGATATTCTGCCACAGCCCAGAGGATACGTAGCCCAGAGGATCGGATACGTTCGCAAACCGCCAGTGTTATGGCTCTCAATTTGCATCGTAAACATCAGTTGCTAGGCAACAGCGACTTCGGTAGTGTTCATTGATTTTTCGGGATAAAAAGTACCACATGTTCGTCTCTCGGTCATGGTCATGGTCAATATGTATAATATGTTAAATTTCATCCAAAAATAACAAACAAAGTTCTTCTAAATTTTTTTTTACTAGCTTATGCCCGCGACTTTGTCCGCGTAGAATTAGTAAATTGGGTAGCTTATTTTTTATCTAATCTGCTTTTTTATCAATCTACTATTTAATCAATAATGTAAAAAATCTTACTATTTCATTTCGGGGATCAAAACTATTTTATATCCTTTCTCACAACTCAAACTATTTCCATACCATATTTCATCTAAATCGGTTCAGCGGTTTAAGCGTGAAGAAGTAAAAATAATAATAATTTAAACGTTTAAAGCTTGACTTTCGTGGGTAGCGTCGCGCGTGTTTAACGCTCAGCGACAGTCGCCCGGCCTCGTGTCAGTAGCTTAATAATATCAATGAACCCCACACCCCCTGCTCCCCCCACCCCCCTCCACATACCCCACCCCGCCCCCCAACCGCCCCCACGCACCCTCCTCGCACCCCCCTCCCCCCGATGTGATCCGGAGAAGCAAATAATTTGCAATAAAACAATATTGCGACTATAAATAAAAGCTATCCTATCTCCCAAGTTGGACCAAACTGCACACGGTGTGCAAATTTTATTAAAATCGGTTAAGTGTTTTAGGAGTCCATCGCGGACAAACAACGTGACACGTAATTTATATATATAAAGATTATATGAGACTTGTGGTAGGTACATAGTAAATAAAATTACCAGATGAACAGTGAACCTCTCCATCATGTAAATAGAAAAAAACGTTTTAGGTGAAAAAAGGGAAATTTAAAGCTTCTCTGAGTTTTTCCTTAAATTGGAACTTGATAATCAAAAACAGGAAAATCAACGATATCGCGAAATATCTCAACATGAATTATTCGACACTGGCATTATTTTTTGCGAAGGATTTTTATATTCATCTGACCAAACGCTTTTACTGCAAGAAAACTTGTCAACAACCTTCTTGCTATGATATTTTTAATTATTATTATTGTTTAATAAGAAAAAATACGTAGTTGGCCACGCTGCATTTTCATTGAGGCGAAGCTAAGCGGAAAACTCGTGTTGTCTTTTGTTTTGTAAAAATATTGCTGATGTGTCTTGTTTTGTTGTAAATAAATGTATTTTCTTTCTTTCTTTAGAACTACTTACTTGAAAGGAAAAAAAAATAGACTAACTGCCAAAATCAAAATTAGCACCAAAAATAGAATTTCCAAAATTGTACAAGTTCTTGAAAAGTCAAATTAATTAGAAGAAATTAATACCAAAATTTCGAGGAGATCCGTAGAAAAAGTCACCGAACTAGCCAAATGGATTGGCTCGTTGAAATGGCAATGGGCAGGCCATATAGCACGCAAAACAGATAGCCGTTGGGGCTCAAACGTACACGAATGAAGGCCACGGACTGGCAAGCGCAACGTGGGGCGTCCACCAACGAGATGGACGGACGATTTGGTGAAGGCCACAGGTTCAGGGTGGATGCAAGTTGCTTCCATCCGTATTGATTGGGTATCTATGAGGGAGGTCTATGTTTAGCTGAACAGTGGACTTCCTACGGCTGAAATGATGATGATGATGACCAAAATTTTAAATGTGCACGGAAATCATTAAATTATTACCATATCTTAGCAAGCAAATTGATAGTGTGTTTCATTTCGTTGGAATCTTATTCAAAGTCCATATTATTTCGCCTCGCTCCATGTACTAATGTGAAAATGTGTCGTCTATTTCAATTAATGTGATTGGTTGATCCTAGACATATCGCTCCGCTTCAAGTGAGTTCAAGACAAGCAGTCTACTGATTCAAAGAATAAGATTATATGCAACAAAACACAACCGATGTACACAAATACGAATATTTTTAGCACTCCTTTACTTTAGGAAACTACCGACTCCGATTTAGTAATCCTAAGATTAACTGTTCGCTGAATCAATTATCTGCCGGAAAAAGGGCAGGCTACGTGTGAACTTCAAGTTTGCGACTTAAGCATCGAGCTGGTAATCCTTGGAACACCCCAACTACTCCCTGTGGAAACAAAAGCAAAGCGGTCGAGTTACGAGCGACGGGAGGTTTTTTTTCATATGAACTTCTCAGCTTACGTCCTTGGCATGACTACATACAACCGGCTGAGAAGCGAGCGTTTTCTCTATTTCAACTAGTGTTGCCAGGTAAACACTGTGCGGCAAGCGTGTCAACCGCGCAAGGAGCAGAAAACACGCTCACCGCGTCACGACGAGACGCACGTAGTTCTGGCGGCTATGGCTATCACAGCACAGCAGTGTAGAGTTCATATTTCATTTCGTTTTCATTTTTTTTTGTTTTTTTTTTCGTACCGATGAACGCCGGCTGCATGCACGGAAAAAGATGACGCAATGTAACGTACCTACAGAGCAGTGAAGGCCAGTATGTACAAGAGAGCAGCGAAGGCCAGGATGTACAATTTTAGTACTAGCGCTCGGGTTTTTTTCAATGGGGGGGGGGTGCGGGGTGCGGGGTGCGGTGGGGGGGAGGGAGGTTGAGAGGGTTGATGGAGGTTGAGAGGGTTGAGGGGGGGAAAGCGGGAGAGGGTTGCGGGGGAATTAAAGGCGGGATTAAAATTTCATTTATTTTGCCGTAGGATGCACCGTTTTCCAGATATTTGACAAAACACCGGTTCTCGTCCGATCACCGAGGTTAAGCAACGTCGGGCGCAGTCAGTACTTGTATGGGTGACCGCCTGGTCTCATTTTGTTTTTTAAATGTTTTGTTATGAAGTTTTCACTTTAAACTATCGTCCGTAAACCGACTTTACAGACAACCGGTTTTTTATTTGGTTGGGGGCTTTACTTACAGCAAAACCTTATTGACTCCTTTGTGTAACGAAAGTTACCCGTATAGTTCGTATGACTAACTTTCGTTTCACAACGTTACGGACGCGATCGTGATTTTTGTTTTTGTTAAAACCTGGATTGTGTGCGTTTTTTTTTAAAACGACCCGTAAATTTGTTGAGTATGTATTTCAATTAATTTATTTTTTATTACATTATTTATTTTTTAAATTTTTAAATTTCGTCAACATCCACCTGTCGTCTGGAAAGCTTTGTAGGTAAACTATAATATAATAGTAAGTGGAGTCTGCCAGATATTCACCTTGTGTATGGCTGATGTATGATTGTGGAAATAAAATTTATATGTATGTATGTATGTATGAAATATATTTATTCATAAAAAGTTACACTTTCATTTAAACCATGCCCCGCAAAACTGCTTACACAGTTTGACTGCAGGTAGCTCGCTTTATATAAACATAGCTTATAAATTATTAAATTAGAATATACTTATAATATAATTAAATTACGTTATTTATTACTGTCGTATGATGAACATTGGTCATAAGTTCGAGTCTATAAGACTTAACAGATACAGATCGATTTATATAGCTATAGCACCCATATTACCAAGTTCGATAAACATGAAAGAGCCTGAGGTAAGTTACTTTTTTTTTATATGGCTCTCTCAAATAGAGGACGATCTTGCCAGTGTCAATTTACATGTTGACCCTTATTCAATAGGATAATTCTAGTGGTATCCCTCTCGTATCGGGTTATTTACCATTGATCAATTAATATCTATTATTAGCCAGGAAATTGTTTACCCTTGCCCAGAGTGTACTGATCTTCCCTCTGGATGGATCCAGAAGGGAACCACAGCTCTTAGACTTTACCTGACACGTATCCCAAGTCCGAGTTAAAGCCCGGGTAAACGATTGTCATTTATCAGTCTGGAAAAATAACAGACGCAGGAAAGAGCCAATGACCCCACGAACTGAACGCAGTAAGCGTTCATTTACTGTCAACTGACATTGATAAAAGTAATACTTATTTATGTGTGCCTCCAACTTGCACCGCGTCTCAAAGGTAACCGTAGTCCATTAAGAGCTCCTCAAAATCCTTTTGTGGGCGGATTAGTAACTCGAAGGATCTACCCGTAACCTGAGCCGTACGTGACTCAATGTCGTGTGGCAACAAAATAGTGGTGATCATTTGTCTTATACATTAAATAATAACTGTGAAAAGTCGTTTACGGTACAATACAAAGTATACTTTATTGAACACCAAAATAATAATAATTTCAAAAATAATGTAGTGTGTTAGTAATGTCTGCTTTTTGCACGCACACACACACACGCACACGCTCAAACACAACACACACAAAAAATTCTCATCAACAATATTAGTAGGATTATATTTTTGGTTCTTTTTAAATTTGAACCACCCTTTTTTGTTTTTTATTTATTTACATTGTACTTACCATTTGATTACAGTCTTACCCAATGCTATAATGTAACAAGTTAAAATAACATTTCAACCATAAAATTATAATATCTCGAAAAATTACGAGTATTACCTATAATTTTATGGATTAGCAATCTGAATCAGTATTCGGAAGTTTTATTTATATTCTCTGATTCATTTAAGTGCCTAAATTAATTAATTTAGGTGATGTGTGTTTTTATCGTTTAATTTTAAAAATCAAGGCAACGAGACAAAGAAATTTCAAAGACGATTACAATGATATAAGATTCAGCAATTAAATTAAATATCATGTAGTGTAGGTAAATATCGCAAAACGCATTTGAGCAAAGACGATTAATCAACCCCGCCATCAAATCTATGCCGAAAATTAGGGAGAGGAAATCTATATCAAATACAGATAGGAGCCCTTCCGCTGTTACGCCGTAATCAGATCTTTGACGGGCTGATGTAATGGAATCTGCAGACAACGTAATCATAATAAGAAATAGCTTACGCCCGCGACTTTGCTTTTGTGGAACAATTCTCTATCGAAGGATAGAGGATACAGGTTTTTCGAAATTGAACCTGTCCTTATGCCCTAAATCACAAAGTGAAAGTATGTGCAAAATTATAGGTTTCTAAGTCTTTAAGTAACTTTAAATAAGTTTGTGCAACTTTAAAGACGTCATACACGTTATAAGCTATTATTCACCATCTCATTCTGCCGCCGTTTAAGATATTTTGTCAGAAAGAATAGCAAATGCGATTCTGACCATGTGCGCGTTAGAAAATAACGCCTTTGGAGTTCACCAGCCAAATTAATTTTAATTCATTTTTATGAAGAAACATATAATATTATGTATATTATTATGCATACTAGCTGAACCCGCAAACGAAGTATTTAGATATTGCTATATATTACCTAGGGGTATTAAAAATAGCCAACGACCTATTCTCAGACCTATCTACTCCCGAATAAATAAGGAAGTGAAATAAATAAGTTCATATAGAGGAAAAAGTTTTATAAAAACGGGCAAGCCGTTTTGGAGGAGTTCTATAACAAACACCTTGACATGATATTTTTATATATTAGATTGTGTGCAGAATTTTTCGTTGTGTTAGGACACCAAATAATGATTAGTAAAGAATATTGTTTATAATGAAGTTCTATAGAGTAAACTACGGTACACTGAATTTAACGCGAGTGAAACCGCGCGCAAAAGCTAGTTCCCGATAAAATACATAGTATGAATACATAAAGATAACAAGAGATAGTTGACCTTTCCAATAATACCCGCAAGGCGCGAGTACAAACTCGTAAACTTCGGGGGTAGTGAATACACAAAAGCTTACAATATATAGGGGGATCTGGTTCAACTCATGGCAGATCGGTAAACAGTCGATAACAAGTTCTTGTTATATTGAATTAAGTGGTTGATAGTTGAAATTGTTGAAATTGTTAAGTGGTTAAGTATTGAACTATTAGATTTTTGCCTTCGCAACGCAACCTGCCTTAGAGGAGCAAGGTAAAAATTGGATGGTTGTTTGATACTAGTATAGCCTTCTATAAAGTAACGCTTTAATCACTCAATAGGGATAATCATCGTCATCATCATCCCAGCCTATATACATCCCACTGCAGGGCTCAGGCCTCCTTCCAGAATGAGAAGGCTTGAACCGTACTTCCCACGCGGGCCCAGTGCGGATTGGGAACTTCACCTCATCATTGAATTTCAAATAATAATTCCAAGATGCGATTCTAGTAACAACACTTTATTTTAGCCCTGAAAACCAGATTAATTTTCAATTAACTGCCAAATTATATTTTTAGCTGCTTTAAAACAAATAAAATAGTCAGCCGATTGAGTAAGCATAGAAGAGTCGTCATAAGTAGCAATTGCCTTACAAAATCTAGCTCAAAATCGTGGTTCAACAGTTCATAAAAAATAAAATTGATTATTATAATTGATTGGTGGTTCATTCATCATGGATCATTCTTTCCATTGGTTGAATATTATCATTTTACTGAAACGATTAAAAAAACTGACACAAAAATTGTATGAAAAATTAGGGGAATTTTTTTTAATTATCAAAATTAATAGTGCTCTTCATTCTGAGTAAGAAAAACCCAAAATTTCGCCATTTAAAAAAGTGAGCCACGTTACGTTACGTAATACGTTTACAGTTGAGTTATAGATACGTACCTACTCGTTCACCAAATGTACTAGTCCGATCTTTTAATTACTTACCCTTTATTTGGAAATTTATACCACAATACACATTATCTAATACCATCTTTTTGTATTTTTTTTGAATATAGAATTTTCAGGAGACCTAATTTAAGACGAGGTTTGAATTACCAACTTTTCGAAATTTTGCCAAAAAAAGGGTTAAGTGTGTACATACACTCATAACGATAAGAATCAATGCTTAGTTTTTTCCCATTCCAAAATCCGTTCCGTCTCTTTTAGTACATTCAAGGAATCGGTCACGAAGTCCACACAGCTCAGTTTGATTCGGTTGGCGAGTGGCTGCTCGGTCAATCAGAGCTATTAGGAGTACATCAAATCGATTCAGTTCGAGTGCTAGCTCTTAAAATATTATATTACATGAACGAACCAGTAGAACTTGGCTTGGCTCGCTCTCGAGATATTATATTACACTAGCTCGTGCCCGCGACTTCATCCGCGTTAATCATTGATGCTCCACTCCTATTGGTCGTAGCGTGATGCTATATTATACATAGCCTTCCTCGATAAATGGACTATTCAACACCAAAAATTTTTTTAATCCGAACCAGTACTAACTGTTCCTGAGATTAGCGCGTTCAACCAAACAAACAAACAAACAAACAAACTTTTCAGCTTTATAATATTAGTATAGATGTAAAAAGGAGCAGAAAGAGAGTAGAAAGGACTAGTACAATATCAATAACTATTTTGTTTTTAATATTCAGTACTTTTACTACACAAGTCACCGGTTCACAGTGCGTGGAAAAATCTCAGGATCGACAACCGGTAGCGAATACGTTAAAGCTCCCGAATTTACTTTTTTGTCAGTAATGACTGCATTTCTCTTAACAATGAGATCAATTTGCATATTTTTATGTCCTTCCGACGCACCGTATTACACAACAAAGGCTAAAGCTTCCTTTGCCGAGGCTTTAATTGCTTGCCGGAAAATAAAATGGGCGCAGGCTTTGGACTCCGGAACTACACATAATGTGGAGTTACGGCTTTCTGTTCGTTGTTTTATGAAATTGTTGTGAAAATTGTCCTATTCTTTTAGTGTGGGGATTTTTTCTCAAAAATGTAGAGCTATTAATTTTTTACCCCAACTATTTCATTTTATTTATTTATTTTTATTTTTATTTCTTACATAATTATACCCGTATGCGTTTTTATAAACCCAGCAGATTTACTGTTTATTATTACGTTAGTTATTATTATACTTTATATCGGAAAACCAGATACATATTGATACAGAATGGTCCATACTTTGTTAGTAAAATTAAAGCTTAAAACTAAGTTTGTTAGTAATCTAATGATTACGACACGTGATTTCAAAAACAATTAGGTAGGTATAACAGGTAAAGACTAAAAATTTGCATAATTAAAAAAATATACTTTATTTTTGTCTGTCATAACTAGTGTCCGACTATAAAGTACTATCCTATATTCTATGGCTATCCTGTAACATTTGGTCCTAATAATGTATCCAGGAAATGGTACGTGCCTAAAAATAAAATCGTTTACCGAAGCCCTGCGTGCCAGCCCGTTTCTGTCGCTCGATAATTTGTACTTTTTATTATAATGGAGTGGAGCTCGGCTTTGTCTCACGACTCGTAATGACCGCTAGATAATGTCGCACGACACGGAATAGGGGCCAAAGCGTATGATACCGGAGGAACAAAACGACAAATTTCTTTTGTATAAAACTGCTCAGAAGGATTTGGGTGCTTTTTGTTGTTTCCAACACAAACAACATGAAATGTGAAGATAAATCCCAACATTATTTAACATAAAACAATGATTTTAATTTATGAAGTAGGTATAATTAAACATCTAAAATACGTTATGGTAATTAGGTCCTATGAAAAATTTTTGCCACCTCAAAGAGTACGGATTATTAATACAACTATTTTAAATGCAAATGAGAAAACTGAAATTAAAACCGAATGAGACGTAGCTCATTTATGAACTTCAACTTTCAAATATGCAAATAAAGTTTAAAATATCCTGCGATTATGTTCAAATTAAGACTGTAAAAAATTTTTTAAGTTAAACGGTTTCTATTGTAAAAAAGTATAAGGGTTCCTAGTTGACTACGGAACCCTAAAAAAGACATAGTAATGTTGCAGATAAATGTACTAAAAGCTAAAAAATAATTAAATAGATAGAGTCATGGGTATCAATATGTATACATTGTTACATTTTCGAAATAAAGTTCAGTAACTCATAACCTACTCACTTTGTGGAAATATCTGTGTTCACATAAATTCCTAAGTACCTGGGCGACCGAGGTCTGCTCGGGCAGAAACTCGGTACCAAGCGTTTTCCCAGAGATAAGACCAAGCTAGATCAATTTTTTATCCCCGAAAACCC
Source organism: Archips crataeganus (assembly GCA_947859365.1). Taxonomy (NCBI): domain Eukaryota; kingdom Metazoa; phylum Arthropoda; class Insecta; order Lepidoptera; family Tortricidae; genus Archips; species Archips crataeganus. Next base: position 17,966,144 of record OX402055.1, read on the forward strand.
CCATACCAAATTTCATCGAAATCGTTGGAGCCGTTTCCGAGATCCTGATTATATATTTGCGGGGGAGGGGGTTCGGGGGTTTCAAGGGGGGATGAAAATTTCATTGATTTTGCCGTAGGATGCACAGTTTTCAAGATATTTGACAAAAACACCGGAGGGGTTGGGGCACAGAAATAATTTATAAATAATTTATTATTTATTATTATTTCTGTGGGTTGGGGGGTGAGAGGGGGGAGGGGGTGCGGGGGGGATGCGTGGGTGGGAGCGTGGGGGTATCAAAGGGGTGATGAAAATTTAATTGATTTTGCCGTAGGATGCACCGTTTTCAAGATATTTGACAAAAAAGCCGGAGGGGGTGGGGGGGTGAGCCACGTTAAACTATCGTCCGTAAACCGACTTTACAGACAACCGGTTTTTCTTGTTCTTTGCTCCCAATAGGGAACGAGCACATAGACGGTGCTGCCAACTGGTGTCATAAGGGTGCCATCAATTTGAATGCTTTACCTTGATAAGTTTGTTTTACTGTCCGCATAGTGTCTCTTTTGTCGCATTAGTGCTGCCACCTATAGTTACTGCACGTTCCCTATAATACTTTTTCTCACAAAAAAGTAACTTTTTCTCACAAAAGAAGAAACTTCGTTTTCTCATGAAAAATAAACTTTAAAAAAAAAAACTAAAATCCTTAAAAAAAACGCGGAATCGAACCGAGGTCGGCTGGATCCGCGACCACCCGATTTCTACTGTGCTATTATGATCTGCTCGAAGCCGGCGAAATTTAGCTTTGTATTCTAATACAAACAAAAATAGCCGGAAAAAACGAGTAAAAGCGGTTTTCTGAAAATGAAACATAGCTAGATCAGTTTTTCATCCCCGAAAACCCCCACTTACCAAATTTCATCGAAATCGTTGGAGCCGTTTCCGAGATCCTGATTATATATATATATATACAAGAATTGCTCGTTTAAAGGTATTAGATAGATAAAAATGCAATGTATTATAGATTAATGTAATTAAAAATGTCAAAACGAAAATAAAATCGTGGGGCACGTCAAATATCCTATCGTCGATTAAAATGTTCGTTTTGTTGTGTCACGATGATAATAATAACTAATTTACATTAGCGCACATTTTAACAGACGATTGATATTGGCGTACCCCACGATTTTATTTTAGTCTAATTAATGCATTATGTTTAAAATTTCTTTATTTCAAAAACATTTTTTTTTTACATTTTTACTTACATTAATCTATACTACATTGCATTTTTATTAGGAATTTATGTGAACACAGATATTTCCACAAAGTAAGTAGGTTATGAGTTACTTTATTTCGAAAATGTAACAATGTATACATATTGATACCCATGACGCTATCTTTTTAATTATTTTTTAGCTTTTAGTACATTTATCTGCAACATTACTATGTCCTTTTTTTACAATAAAACCGTTTAACTTAAATTTTTTTTTTTACCTTTTTTTTATTTTCATCTTTTTAGTTTTTATTTTTAGGAATTTATGTGAACACAGATATTTCCACAAAGTGAGTAGGTTATGACCATCTTGAATTTACAATAATATTGAATATACATAATTGTATTGTCACCAGAACCAAAGGCATATAAGTACCAAATTTCAGATCAATCGGTTGACAGGAAGAGGGTGAAATTTCAATTACTAAATTTGACCCAAGAAAAATATAAAAAATAGGTTATTTTAGCGGCGGCCATCTTGGATTTTGATATTGTATAGTGCACTGTATTTTACTTGTCAAGCCCTTTCATTTGATGGGATTGAAAAAAAATAGGTTATCCGTCATTTTTTAGCGGCGGCCCTCTTGAATTTACAATAATATTGAATATATATAATATAATTGTATAAAACCAAAGGCGTATACCACATTTCAGATCAATCGGTTCACAGGAAGAGGGTGAAATTTCAATTACTAAATTTGACCTAAGAAAAATATAAAAAATAGGTTATTTTAGCGGCGGCCATCTTGGATTTTGATTTTGTATAGTGCACTGTATTTTACTTGTCAAGCCCTTTCATTTGATACCCATATTGATGAGATTAAAAAAAAAATAGGTTATCCGTCATTTCTTAGCGGCGGCCATCTTGAATTTACAATAATATTGAATAATAATATACATAATTGTATTGTCACCAAAACCAAAGGCGTATACCAAATTTCAGATCAATCGGTTGACAGGAAGAGGGTGAAATTTCAATTACTAAATTTGACCCAAGAAAAAGAAACAAAAAAAGAAAAAGAAAAACGGAGTGAGCTAAATAAAACCGTTTAATAATAATAAATAAAAAAACGAAAGATTTCATAAAATAATTGAGTGTAATTATATTGCCTAGGTAAATACCAGAATTAGTTTTCGTAACACCTTAACATAATAAAATTTTGACAGAAAAATAGTAAATTAATGTAATGCAAATTTATTCAGCAAACGTTGAACAGAATCATGTGTAAGTATTCAAATTATATCTCTTTAACGAACGAAAGCATTAAGAGCATATGGAACTGAAAATTTAAAACTCGATTTTGTTGAAAGCTGACATTCCTACAGTAAATGAACGCTCGCTTTTGTACCGTTACACACATTAGCACCAGCGTTTTACTTTATACCACAGTCTATACACCAGCTGTATACAACTTCATGCAATCTGTCAGTCACTAGCGGCATTTTGTTTGAATTCAATTAGTCTGTGGCGCAAGGACTCTACGAGGCTTCTAGGTGCGTAAAGGTACGTAATCGTATCATATCGTCGTTTCTTCTCGATTAAGCCCACAAATGAGGTGAACAGAGAGAGCCGTGAGAGAAAAGGACGCAAAGGGAATGAAAAGTCAGCGAGACAAAACGACTGTCGTCGACGGATTTATTATTTAGAGCCTCGCGATTGCAAAGGCACTTATGATACTGAGAAAATAAAGGGATGAGAGATAAGTGGTTTTGTATGAAAATACGAAATCGGATGTGGTGGATAATAATTTAATATAAATGCGTTCAACAATAATGTTTTGCTATGCATTTTGCATGCACAGAAAAAACCCCAGAAAAAAGACCAATGCTGGGAATCGAACCCAGGTCCTCAGCGTTCCGTGCTGCGTGCTTACCCCTACACCATCACTGGTCTAGAAGTTAGCGACGAATCTTTCCCATACATCGTACACTTCAGTCTGTTATAATCACATTAGGCAGTGATAAAGCGCATCTATGTTATGCATCTATATATCAGTTTGTATTTAGTTTGAAATATATGGTTTCACGGGATGACCGTAAAAGTAATAAAAAATGAAGTTAAAGAAAAATAAAAAAGTAAATAGAAAAAGATACTTCATACTTAACTTGTAAAAGTTGGCCTAGTAGCGCCATCTCTTGGTCCAGGTGAGCGGGTAGCTCCGAAGGAGTGTTGAAGTCTCTCGGTAGAGGGCATAACATAGATGCGCTTTATCACTGCCTAATGTGATTATAACAGACTGAAGTGTACGATGTATGGGAAAGATTCGTCGCTAACTTCTAGACCAGTGATGGTGTAGGGGTAAGCACGCAGCACGGAACGCTGAGGACCTGGGTTCGATTCCCAGCATTGGTCTTTTTTCTGGGGTTTTTCTGTGCATCTATATTTCAGTTTGTATTTAGTTTGAAATATATGGTTTCACGGGATGACCGTAAAAGTAATAAAAAATGAAGTTGAAGAAAAATAAAAAAGTAAATAGATAAAGATACTTCATACTTAACTTGTTTTGCTATGCGTTAATATTGAAATTTCTTTCCATATGGGTTTTCTTAGTAACGTTTGCACTCATTTGTGTAAAATTCGAGAGTTTTGATAGAAAATTGGAAATTAAAACAGTATGTTAAACACTATCTCATCCTATAATATTCTAAAAATATCATTAATGATAAATTTTATAAAGATGTTAGAATTTTTGGATATTTGGTTGCTTGTTACTCAATCACGCAATAACAGTTGAATATACACCGTGAAATTTTAGTGGTTGTTTTCCCGAAACGAGGTGATTTAGTTTCGATTGTGCAATCGATTTATAATTACTATTTTGAATAGAGTCAAAAATCCAATTGTGAAAAACGAAAGTCGAAAATGACCGCAAACCAATAGTAACGCTTCGTTGGTACAAGTAGCGCACGATCGTACGACAGGTTAGGTACCAACGAAGCGTTACTATTGGTATGCGGTCATTTTCGACTTTCGTTTTTCACAATTGGATTTTTGACTCTAGTCAAAATAGTAATTATAAATTGATTGTACAATCGATACTAAATCACCTCGTTTCGGGAAAACAACCACTAAAATTTCACGGTGTATGAGATAACAATTGGCATACAAATAGAAAAAGATTTAGATCGAGACATAGCATTCTTAATAACATAATAACCTAGTGGGATCAAATTTTAACTTTGAACAGGAACATAGGCCACTTTTCGCTGTTGAAGTATCTCAGATTTCAAGATTACGTACTAACTTCGTCTGCAACCAATAGATGGCGTTTTGTGTATTCCTAACTTGGGCAAAGCCGCAGACTCAATCTAGTGGTTTCTAATTTATTGAATCCAGAGTTACTTTGCGGAGGTCCATATTAATAAAATGTAACTTTGCTCACCCGCTTTGCTTTGCTTTGCTTTGAAGGTCGCGGGTGTGCATAGTAATTGTTTCAGTTTATTAGTTAACGACCGCTTTAGCCTAGTTGGTAGTGACCCTGCCTACGAAGCAAGAGGTTCTGGGTTCAAATCCCGGTAAGGGCATTTATTTGTGTGATGAGCACGAATATTTGTTCCTGAGTTATGGATGTTTTCTATGTATTTAAGTATTTATTTATCTATATAAGTATGTTTATCGTCGTCTAGTACCCATAGTACAAGCTTTGCTTAGTTTGGGACTAGGTCGATTTGTGTAAGATTGTCCCCTAATATTTTTTTTTTATATTTTTTATTTAGTAGTTTTACTTCTGTAGGTATTCTCTTCTATCCTAAATTTAAACCTTTTCCTTGTCTCTGAGAAGTTCTGTCGCAACTTGATCAATGGCTTCACCTGCGACTGATCAATGCGACCTCTAAATGGCCCCTAACACGAGTCTCAACCGGCGCTATAATGTATTTAATTTCCGAAATTTTCTTTGCCATTTGACTAATAAGAAGCAATTTCAAGTTTGAATTTTAATTCTACCTATTGCTCAAACTTCGTACATAATTGTATTGTCGCGCGAACTAGAGCCAACTTCATACTAAGGCGGGCTTGCACGTACCTGGGTTAACTACTTAACTCCGAGTTAACTGCTAACCCAGGGTTAACAAGTGTCAAAATGTACTGAACTGTCATATTTAGACGACCAGATGGCCTAGTGGTTAGAGAACCTGACTACGAAGCTTGAAGTCCCGGGTTCGATTCCCGTGTCGGGGCAGATATTAGTATGAAAAATACGAATGTTTGTTCTCGGGTCTTGGGTGTTTAATATGTATATAAGTATGTATTTATCTATATAAGTATGTTTATCCGTTGTCTAGTACCCATAGTACAAGCTTTGCTTAGTTTGGGACTAGGTCAATTGGTGTGATTTGTCCCATGATATTTATTTATTTATTTATTTATTTATTATTAACCCAGGGTTACCAATTAAATTTAATTACCCTGAACTGTGCAAATGGCCCTTAATATAATTAGTTCGCGCTACTGATAAATCCGTGTCTCATTTTCAAGTGTTCCAAATAAGCGGTGACGTTCATTCGTCATCTTACACCCGTGGCCAGTCAGCGAGGTCAGCGTCGAAGATAAAAGTCCACCTTTCTTCGTCACCTCAGGGTGGACTGCAACATTATTAAAAACTGTTATTTGTACTCACAAACGTACATAATAAGTCGTATGGTGTAGAACTGCGTTTTTCACGAGAACCAGTAGTAATATCCGAGTTGCAATCGCCTGCAAGTCAGCACGTTGTATTTATGGGTGCGATCTGAAAGAATGAATCTCCGTCTGTCGCCACCCGACTATTTTATCACTGAAAGTCTTTGTCGTCAAGGTTTCGTTTTGTTAAAGTTCTACAGCTTGACAGAATATAGTAGAATTAGGTGGAGTAATTTAAAGTTGCTCAACGTGCTATGGAAAGGGCTATGCTCGGAGTTTCTCTAAAAGATCGAATTCGTAACGAAGTGATCCGACAGAGAACCAAAGTTATCGACATAACCCACCGCATTAGCACGCTGAAGTGGCAATGGGCCGGCCATATAACCCGAAGAACCGATAATCGTTGGGGTAGACGAGTTCTTGAGTGGAGACCACGGATCGGCAAACGTAGCGTGGGACGTCCTCAGACTCGGTGGAGCGATGATCTTCGCAAAGCGGCTGGCAAGAGCTGGATGAGAGTGGCCGAGGATCGTGCTCAGTGGCGTGCCATGGGAGAGGCCTATGTCCAGCAGTGGACGAACATAGGCTGATGATAATGATGATGATGGTGATGAGGTGGAGCAGATTTGCTAGGTAAAGGTTTTCGAATGGAATCTACTGACCGGAAGACGTAGTGCAGGGAGTACAAAATATGGAGCGACGGCCTGGAAACTTTCGATGCGGTGCGGATGGCGCAAGATCGTTCTGTTTTGTTAACCTTTGGGAGGGTTGTCTGTGTTCGGCAGCGCACGTCTTTCGGCTGAAATGATGCTAGTGATGGGGTAGATTGGGAAGATATCAATATGCTCTAACATTTATGTGGCATGGCGCCATGACAACTCGATTAGTAATTTTATACTAGATAGTAACCAGGGTTTGATGATGGAGCTGGAAAGAGGCCACAGGCTCTCCATAATAAAATGACACAACCCTAAAGAATTTGGAATGTTTTGATTCCACTTGACAAGTAATTTGATCCTAGATTATAACCAGGGTCTGATAGTGGATCTGAAAGATAGCCACAGCCACTCAATAATAAAACGTCGTTACCCCATCGAGTTTTGGCTCTTTTGATTCGTCTTGGCGAGTACATTAATCATATATAGTAACCAGGGTCTTATAATGGAGCTGGAAAGTGACCATAGGTACTCGGTAACCATCATCATCAGGTCGTCGGTCCACCTTCTGGGGGCCTGATTTCACTGTATATAAACGTTCAACAGACAATCATCAAAATATAAATTAAAATTAAAAAAAAAAAAACAACAAGCAACAAGAAAGTAATAATAATTAAATTGCACGTAAAAGTAAATTATAAAAATAATAAAATTTACAAAAGTAATGATAATCCCACCAAAAACATACATGTGGAAAATGTTAGCCATGTGCAATACTAAAAATATGCTTGGTTGTGGACTTTGCCGACAAAAACATTGAGATCTCAATGGGTGAAAAAGTTCCAGATAATCCTGAAATCTATTTGTAAGAACAAATAACATCCTTAATAAATATGAAACTCTATTTCTTTGTTTGTCTGCTACAACAGTGCTTGATATTTATAAATATAAATTCTTAAATTGAACTATCGAATAATTTATACTTACGTTAAATTGAAGCTGAATATTTTGACTTGGTTAGTTTTTACCAGCAAATCAAATAATAATATAGAAGTAACCACTATGGATGTAAAATTACCTCAACCACTGTTAATTGATGCCTCACAACGGAGAACTATCGTATGTGGTGCTGATGTCATTAAAGTGCCAATTTTTTTGAACTTCTACCCTTATGTATAGAAACATCTTTCAGCTGACGGTGGTTATAATGACAATGAGATGATTTTAATTATATTCTGTTTTTGTTGTTTTGACTACAGAACTCAAAAATTTATTTATTACGCTGGATACTTTTTACAGACAGTCGAGTCCGCCAGCCTGCACTCCAAACTGCATGGCACATTTTGTGGTGTACATAAGTTATATGCGACAGCGTTTTTAGAATTTTCTTTTGTTTTGCAAGTTTTATTGACAAAATTGAAATTTATTTAAATAAGCCGTAACAGCAGGTGGATAAAGACTTGTGGCACCTACTTTTTTGCAGTGAATGATTAATATTAAATCAAATAAAATTAAAATTAATTAAAATTTTAAAATATTATTTACATCGATATTATTGTTAGTTACATAAAAAATATATTGGAAGGGCGAATAGAAGGTAGACGAGGCAGGGAAGACCGAGACGGTCATTTATAGATCAAACCAGGGAAAAAGTCAATGTCATGTCGTATCAAGTGCTGAAATCGGTGGCAAAGAACCGAGCAGAATGGCGATTACTCCACCGACAAGAACTGGGCTCTTAATATTAATGATGATGATGATATTATTGTTGATTCCGCCAATGTGGAGATTGAACAATAGACGATTCAAATTATTTTGATGTTGTTCAGTACAAATATCTTTGTCGCAAGTACCTACATACTTCTAAGCAAAACAAGACAATTGCAATAGTTTGAGGCTATTTTCGAGTTCATCTGGCTGTGACTATAAATGCGAAGAAAATGCATTCCATCCCTAAATAATTCTAATTTGACCTTGGAGCCTGTGTTTCGAGTAAACATCAGACATCAATGGATGTCTCTTTTCTCACTTCTATATTTCCGTCACGTGACAACAGAACTATTCAACTATTCTTGGTAGGTAGGTTGTGTACAAAGCACGACCTGTCTTTGACTCGGTCTGCTGAAAAAACTTTTGAAGTACGTTATGACTTCTATATAACTACAGTTTAATAGCTTCGCGCAAAAAGTTATGAAAGTTTTAATATTTGATAAAGATTCTGGCTCTCCCTTAAATTTGCTTAGTTTATTTTTGGCTAATGATAACATTATTACCCACCTCATCCCTATTCTAGTTTGACTACAAGCCCCTTATCTGTTAATATCCCTTTAAATAATACATAGAATGACGAATTTTTCACGCTCCATTTCCTCCCTTGTTCCCCAGTTACTATTCACAACAAGCGATACTGTATCTTTTTTTCTACCCATCCGTTACCCTGCCAAACTGGCTGGGAGTCCAAACTGCACAGAAATGAATGCGAAGTAGGACAATCGAGTCGTTTGCGGTGATGTGGCGTTAAAATCTGCACATTAACCTTGTTTATTATGGGGTTAGGCCAGCACTGAGGCTTTTGTAATGTGTCCAATTTTTTTATAAGACAATGTACGGCTTGAAGGCTGCTTAAAGGAAGATGTTTTGAGTAGAGTTGGAGAGGAAGGAGTACTAATAGCTAAACCGTTTAAATTAGTCCTAGCCCGCGCAGTGTAGGGGCTGGGAGTTATAACGACAAAGGGGGTCGGGAGAGGTGCGGGCGGCAGGCACATGAGGCGCGCGAGGATTCATTTAAATGGTTTAGCTATAGTATCAGCAATACAGAGTTAAGTAGTAGTATATATTACTTTTCTATAACAGCATTTATGTATGTTTATGTTTGTACTTTTAGCCTGTGTATGTGTTATTGTTGTTATAAAAAAATATTTTACTTTCTTTCTTTCTATCTTTCAACAGATAATCGAAGAGTAAAAACATTTGGCAATCTTTTAAGAAATTTTGTGTTAACATCCTAGAAAGAAAAATGGGTGAAAAGCGAGGAAGCGGGAGACGTAGATTTAACTAAATACAAAAGAAATAAAAGAGAAAGTAGCGGTCGTGTCGTATAAAAATTCGCGCTGAGTAGGGAAAAATGAAGACAGATTCATTGGCTCCACCGGCAAGATTGTAACTCTTCAATTAGAAGACAAAGGATGCTGCTGTGAAAAGTAAACCACAAGAATAAACATCATTATTTGTTTTCAGTTTTCGAAATATAATGCTCATATTTTTTACATCTTCAGGCGGCGACTGACGTCAGCATTTGCTCATAATAATATGTGAATATTCGCATCGAGCATTTTGTTCTGCTTCATTTGTTCTGGAGCATCTGCTCCGCTCGCTGTACTGACGTGCCGAATATTCGACTTATAACCTGTTCATATCGGTATTCCCTTGACTTGTCTAAACTTTTTTTGCCTAATTTCCCTTTGTCTAACAACTTTTACTATAATGAATAGTTTGTCTAAAGTCAATTTGTATAATTTCATTATAAATAATTTTTATTTTGTCGAATTTTCATTTTTACTAAATGATCATTTGCATAACTCTTGTTTTTCCTTATATTATTTTATCGAAAACTCACTTTGTCGATTCTTATTTTAACTAATCATCTTATAGCCGAATAACGTTTTAACCAACATCATTTGCATAAGTCTTGTTTTGTGATTGAAGCCAGCGAGCGAGCGAAGCGAGCGAGCAAGACCTGTCGGAGCGGAAGCGACTCGGTATGGTTAGGTTCAAAGGCTAATGCGGGAGCACGCTACGCTCCCGCATTAGCCTTTAGAGTTAGTTTTTTTTTATGACCACCCGGAAAATCTAATAAAAAAAATTTTTACAGTGAAGTTATTACTTAAAATTTTCGGAAAACTGAGTGTTATGAACAACGTTAATAGTAAACGTTATATGAAATAAGTTTATACAAAATGAAATTATGCAACATGTACGGTTTACATAATTTACATAATAATAACATGTAATATTAGTTTATCTAAAATTAGGCAAACTGATAATAGGCAAACAGTTGTTAGGCAAAACAAGGTACAACCGTTCATATCGAGCAAATGCTCACGTCGGTCCCCACCTTTCGACGATGAAAATGAAGTCTCAAAGTCTCTGAAGTCAAGTGGTAATTAAAATAGCCAACGCATAGCATAGCGTTAAATAATACGGTCGGATGAAATTAGACATAAAATAAATTGAAGAATTTTAGTTAAATAATTATAAAGTACTGCCTTTTAGAATGGATGACATCTCACTCACTTGTAAGTAGTTGATTAATTTACTCACTATACTTGTTGTACTAAATTGTTTAGGTTTAGTTTTTTTCCGTTCTTTTGTTTAATACGTAAGTGTTAATTAAAAAATGATGACAGTTTTGATTTTTTTTTATTTTTTTTATTATTATTATGAGAGGCAGGCAAACGAGCAAGCGGGTCATCTGATGGAAAATGATCACCACCGCCCATAAATATCAACAACTCAAAAAGAGTCACTGATCTGTTGCCGGCCTTTACAAAAGAGAGTGAATAGGGGAGGGAGGGGGAGAGGTATTGGGCCCCCAGCGCTCTTACTGACTGTACGAAACGCAGCCAGGAGTACTGCGCTGGCTTTATGCCGGTGTTCTGTGAGAGGGTGGTACTGCCTCGGACGAGCTGGAACATTCGTGATTCAGCGGGTAGCTACAACATGGCTCTACCACTACTAATTGTCTTTATGATTGAATATGAGAATAATGTACCATTAAATAATGTAACATTAAATAATGTAACATTGAACTTTATACATTTCATATTAACCCATTAAGACCTGAATTATCTTAGGGTCTCAGAATTGGGTAATTTTTTGATATATCGTTATTAAAGGCTCCTAAAATTAATTGTAATATTAAAAGTTAATTTAATTTATTCCTTTTGGAAAAAACAATGTATTATTAGTTTAATGCAACCAAATAACGAAATATTGTGCTTGTAAAATGATGATATAAGTTAGTGTTAAAATTGTTGTTGTTGTTTCTGAATGGGTGAAATAGTCGACAAAAACTTAATGATTAATACTTTATGAATACAAAACCCCATAGCACGCATGGTCCAACACGGACATAGCCGGTTTTTGACATGAACATTCACGATGACAAAACAATTTTGTCATAACGTTTTCACACTCACGTTCGTGTTACGTTCCAAACTTCCGTCACAGAAATCTCTTGAACACTGTGAATTAACAATGAGACATCTGGTACGGGGAAAGTTTTTCGTTCTATTATTTCTGTAGCATATTAAAACGAGTGATTTATTCATGAGTTTTAATAGCTTATTTAGCGTTAAAACGTTTTAAGGTTTCTGCGTACAATCGTATTATACTATGACAAAGTTTGTAAAGATGTTCGGGTGTTTAGATGTGTGGATGTAGATTACTTAATCGCGCAATAACTGCGGAAGAGATTTATATAAAACTTGGCACACAGATAATAAAATACAAAAATGTGGATTTAAGTATAATGTTGCTTAATATTCCGGTACATTGCGTGGGATAATAATACTTCAACTGTATACCTAGTATAAAGGGCGCTGTCCTAGAACGTCGAAGTATCTTAACTTTCAAAATGACGTGTTAACTCTGTATACAATCAAATTTTAATAATATGAAGGGTTTGATTGAAAATCAGCGCTGTAGCAGGCACCTACTGCAGCTTTATGCTGAGTCAAATTCTTTTTCGCCATCATTAACTATATTTTCTGAATTGTTATTTCTTTCAGTTAGTTATGTCGTCTAAAGTTATGGTGTTGTCCGAGCAAACGAGCAACGTGTGTGTGTGAGTTTACGTACAGACATTAAAAAAAAAAACTTTATTTGCATTTAACAAAGGTTAAATTCTTACATATAAGGTTGAGACCTCCCATTAAGTCGAAACTTGTGTAAGGAGGCCTCGCTCTTCCAAAAACTAAACATTGAGTATACAATTAATTAAAGAAGGTAGGCAAGTTATAATAAAGATTATTACTAAGACTATAACTAAACATAACTAACTTAAACAAAGTGTGAGTGTGTGTGTGTGTGTGTGTGTGTGTGTGTGTGTGTATGAGCGAGGGCATGAACGTGTGCGAATGTGTGTATGAAAGTGTGAGCATACGTGCATGCGTATGAGCGTGCATGTCGAGTGTGTCAGTGCTCGTGTGACTGTTAATGTGTCCAGTGAATTTTTGGTGTTGCTTTGCGTCTGCATGTTCGAGAGTGCATCCAGTATTTACGAACTATGAAAACTTTGATAAGCCAAAAAAGGACCGACTCAATGTATTTACAACAATAACAGAAACTAAATGTCTCAAGAGTACTATACAAGTAATAATATGTGATTTATATTTCGTACTAAATACAAACTGAAATATAGATGCACAGAAAAAACCCCAGAAAAAAGACCAATGCTGGGAATCGAACCCAGGTCCTCAGCATTCCGTGCCGCGTGCCATACCCCTACACCACCACTGGTCTAGAGATTAGACACGAATCTTTCCTATACATCATACATTTCAATCTGCTAAATCATCACCTTATGCAGTGACAAGCGCACATCTATGTTACACCCTCATCGAGAGATTTTAACACTCCTTCGGAACTAACCGCTCACCTGGACAAGAGATGGCGCTACTGTGCAACTTTAAACAAGTTAGCTATGAAGTATCTTTTATATTTAATATGTGATTTCCAAGTAGCAGTACATGTTTTTGAGCAAATCTACTAGAAACATGCTTAACACTTAACTGTACAAGTGTACATAGTAATATACAAAACCATTATGTTCATAGGCAAGCGTGCTCCATCGAGACCTCATCTTTGCTGTCCGTCAGGCGTGATTGTGGTCAAACGCAAGCCTATATTGTATAAAAAACCGGCCAAGTGCGATTCGGACTCGCGCACGAAGGGTTCCATACCATTTGATTGTCTATAAAAGCGACAAAAAACACGTTTGTTGTATGGGAGCCCCCTTAAATATTTGTTTTATTTAAATTTAATTATTTATTTTTAAAGTGAATATTATAACTAAATATTCTATGACTATTTCAAGCGTCTACGTGTTGCCGTCATCAAAATCGAGCAAAAAAATCACGTTTGCTGTATATGAGCCCCTTAAATATTTATTTTATTCTGTTTTTTAGTATTTGTTGTTATAGCGGCAACCAAAATTTCAACTGTCTAGCTATCACGGTTCGTGAGATACAGCCTGGTGACAGACGGACGGATAGACGGACAGGCAGACAGACGGACGGACAGTGAAGTCTCTGTAATAGGGTCCCGTTTTTACCCAATGGGTACGAAACCCTAAAAAATACACTTCGCATGGCCGATTTTTATATTTCTGTATCCATAAATAATGTACTTTTATAAATAAACACAGGATTCTCAATATCAGCATTGCACGCGTCAGTTGTAAAACAATAACACATCCTAACATTTAAGCTCCCCCATTTATAATAAGACATGTATTACGAAGGGCCCACCCCATTTAGCAGGAAAGTTTCTTCCGTTACTCATAATTATCAAGTCCTCACAATATTACAATGTAATTATTTGAATGGTAATTATTCCCGCTGGAAGCTTTTCCGGCACATTAATTAAGGCCTTGAGTTAATTTTAATAGAATTTAAATTAATTTCAACAGAATTAATACTTACTTATCATTTCATTATTAAGTCGTGAATGTTGATATCATGCCTACTGGAACTGGAAATCGGTCGCGTTTCATTACATTTCGTAATATTAATTATTAATTTTATTACAAGGTCACAACGCTGAAGGTCAAAAGGTTTCTTCTAGGAAAATACTTAGACATTACAAACAGCAAAAGTGGATCTGCCGAGAAAAAATATATCACTAGATTCATGTTAGATCTAGATAGCGAAAGTATAATAGAGTGAATGTATGATATTATTAGTTATATTTAACATACGTACATTCGTAATAACCACTCCCTCCTTCCCAGGAAAGGGGTCGATATAGAATATTTGTTTCCTCCAGCTAAGATTCTGACACACATCTTGCATTCGTGCATTTTTATGCATGTTCTATTTGAAAAGAACGAAAATATAGACAAACACAAATAAGTAGAGCGTTTTCATCAAGCAAGTCCACCCCGGGTATGTTCCACATTTTTAGCAAATGTCACTTTTAATTAAAGACGTCTGCATTTGAAATTCATTGCATTTTCTTCATGCCAAAACTACCGCTGGTGCTCTGCATACAAACCCAGTAAAGATTTAAGTTGAACATTTCAAAATAAAAAAACCAAAAGCATGCACTTTTACAAAAGTATGCTTGAATTTCTCAAGTTATTTGCAGTCCAAGAAAAAATGTTTTTATTTACTATTAACATGAAAGTAAGCTTGATGTCATCTAACTACAGTTAACCAATTTGATTTCTAGGCCACTATAGAACTGTCGCATTAACTACTAGATAATTACAACGGGTCAAAGGATTTTGAACTTTCCGACCACAACACGCAATAACCGTACAGATTTTATGAAAGTTTTCGCTCTATGACATGAGAAGAAAAAATAGTTTTGACAGACGGACAACGGCAATTCAAGTTATTAATACACAATCTAACTCCTTTCATATTCATTATTGTTGACAGTTTCGCAAAGATCGAGATGTCATCATGGCATACATCACGCAATATTCACTGTCGTAGAAGATAAACAAATTGATTTATTATGACATGTTTCTATAGTTGCCTAGGAATCAAATTGGTTGACTGTACACGTAAGTTAGGTACAGCCACGGAACGAAGAGGTTCACTTTTCAAATATTTTAATTTTGGCACTTTGCAAGCATAATAAAATTTACCTCTCTAAACTACCGACACACCACACAGTTGCATAGTGTGGAAAATTATGCTTAACAGTTTGACAACGGGGTAAAATTTTAGTCGAACCTTCCTTCCATCCTTGTTCCTTGACAATGAATACGTATAGTTGAGCTAAAATCTTTTGTTAGTCTGACATGCCATTATACTCTAATAAACGAAGTGATTACCTATTCGCTTACGATGATTAAAACTAAATGCAAACAGCTTGTATCGTGATGATGATGATGCAAACAGCTTGTGTCAATATCATCATTGCAATTTCGTGTGACTCCTTGTCGTCAACAATAAAATTTGTCTACAAGCAAAAGTCGATTTCAACTTGACGAAACTTGTCATTTTGCGACTGTAGACTTAGATTCGCTTTGCATATTGTTTATAAAACCTTATAAGTTAATCATTACATTATACTTACATACTCCGTTGGCTCAGCGACCCGAAGTGGATCTTGGCCTTCAATACGAGTTGACGCCAACGCGACCTGTTCTCTGCAATCTCCTCCTAGTTTTGTGCGTGCTGAGCGCGCAGATCCTTTTCCACTTCACCTTTCCAGCAGCGGTACTTAGGCCGATCATTAATCAATTTTATGTACAGTTCCATATTACAGCAAATGATATTACATCAGATTGCAATGTCTTAAAATCAACAAGGTTTATTTAAACAATTGACTACCTGAATTGTTAAAGATTCGAAAAAATTGTATGATACGAATCTTTCTTTTAAATCAAATTAGTAAACGAGTGTTTACACAGAACTGAGACCTGCTCCCAGAATTCCTATTCATGTCGGCTCTTTCGAGGTCCGGATCGAGATTGGAATAAGCGAGTTGAATCGCATTATCTATTTCACTGAAAAAGTTTGAGAGGGCGAACACGGTTACAAGTTTATTGGTTCCGCTCAATGCGGGTAGAGTAAAAGATTCTACAAAAACGATGGTTACTTTGTAACGGCATATATTTGTTAATTGACTTGACTACAGATTGCCTAGTTGTTGTTAACCATGACGACGTAGCTAGAGCATGCGTAATACAAAAAATTTGGTTGTTTCATGTACAATACTGGATGGAGACCAGAAAGATGGACTATCTTATATGGTAGTTAACAATACAATTATTATATTTCTAATTTTTGAGTCAGGGTGGAAAAAATCATGCTAACTTTAAATACCGGCGCGGCTTTAAGGTATCCAATTCTTTGAACTCTACCTTTATTTGTTTACAGAGAGATTTTTTTACCAGATATACAATTTATGTATCTGGCTCATTGCAGATGCATTATTTCATCTTTTTAAATTAACTATGAATAGATTTAGAATGCATATTTCATTAAATCAAAGCATGAACTAAAGGAATGGACATCTTAAATGAAATTAGGGCAATAAAAAACAATTGGTGAATTATGAATTTCCAGCATTAGAGATTTATGCACCAGTCTAATTACCGTGTCGCTTTTTTCTCTCTCTCACAATAGTGTCACGGTAATTAGACTGTGTGCATAGATGAATGAGAACGGCAGCAATCCTTTTTTTAAATCTGTGAACTCAGTCTAATTACCGCTTTTGCAGGTAAAGAAGAAACAATGTCATTACATGCAAAGTTGAATGAAAACGGTCAAGCTTTGCTTAAAGCACATTTTTTTATTTTCTGAGAAATTTGTAATCTGAATAAGTATTTTTCCTGTTGCCTTGTACCCTTAGTTTAGAACGGTCTATTGGAATATTTTTTTCCAAGAAAATCATTTATTTATCAGTAAAATATTTTTGTCCTCTTCCAACATTGTTTTTGTGACGGTTTTGTCACTGAGACGGAACCCCAGGACCCAAGAAAACCCGAATATCGACGAGCGAATTAATTAAAATCTAATTTAGATACGGCAATATTGGCTTTCTTATCGAGTTCACATCGACAAATCTTATCGACAGACGGAACGGAAATGAATTCATTTCTACAACGGTATTGATATGAGGTTTAAAGTTTCAGTGATTTTAGTCGATCATTGAACGTGAAATAATATTCTATCTAAGTATAATCTTTCTTGTATCATTAAGATAAAAAAAACTTGGATACAAAATGTGATTAAGTAAAAGTTAACTGTTTTAAGCTAACACACACGACTTTTCCCAGAGGTAAGATTAAACTACATAGATCGATGATACGCCCCAAAAAACTTCCATGTAGTTAATTTCATCGAAATTGCGATCAGTTTCCATCAGACGATCCACTTGCTCGTTTTCCTCTCTCTCAATAATATAAATAAAAAAAAATATATATATATATATAAAACTTAGATGAAACTTAACGTATGAGAGGATCAGGAATGAGTCACATGATACTTTATATTTCGGTAAAGCGTTCCTGTAGGATAATATTGCAACTTTAGACAAGAGTAGAGGGCTGTCCAAGAATGTTCGAGTACCTACCTCGGATTTCAAGTTGATGTGTTAACTTCGTCTTAAATCAATACTCATGACATTCTCCGAACAAACGTTGGGCTTTACCCTTTTTCTGCTAAATTCTGTAAATGCTTCTCGTATAGGTATTTCTAACGCAGGTAAAGCGAAGCCGCGTGATAATGCTACAAGATGGAAATAGGGTAAATTACACAGTTATTGCTTATGCACCAGAGATTGACCACTTCAAGAAAAACATGTTAAGTGCTGTCTAACATTTGTGTTATATTAATATTCACTAAATGGTGTTGTGATTACTTTATAGTCAAGTTGTGTAGCTAAACAAACGCAAATGACAGCTAGTAGGCACTTGACAATGTTTTCCTTAAAGTCGTCAATCACTGGTGCATGGACACTGGGTAGTTTACCCTGTATCTAAGACATACGTATACACATTAGTCACAAAATACACAACAACCTATTTAATAGGAACTGTGAACCCAGTACAGTACATTTTGTGTTAGTATTTTAACGGAAAAATTATAACAGCTTCCATTTCAACAATTATGTTCGCCGTACTCAAGAAAATGCGGACCATATTTCTTAAATTTAATCCTGCAGCAATAAATTTGCAGATTCTGGCGAAGTATGAAAATAATTTATGCGCTAAACTGCAATCTCATATTACAAACATTAAAGAAAAATTTCGCCGACACGGCCAAGAATTTGGTGGCTATTACAAAACGCTCGATATTATTTCACCTGATGCCTCTCACGAATGTAATGCCCGTGAAGGCAGGAACGCTTTCGAGCGGTTACCGCTTTCCGTACGTACATGTTAATTGCATACGGAACTACACAGATTTCACAAGAGTGTACTAAGCTACGTGCGCAGTGGTTTTTATGTGCTACGTCGTCTGCACAGAATTTGCAGTAAATTGTTACTGGATTTAGCATCTAATTTTTGTGTGAAAATGTATTGTTTTGTGACAAAGGGTGGTAAACAAGGCATTTAAGTAAGTTGAATTGAAAGATAGCATAATGATGGTAATGACCCACGGACACCCGGCAACGGCAAAATATAAAGATGCATAGCCAGAGCCTTACAGAGATAGATTAAACACCTGAAAACTGAGGAAAAAAATAAAGATACTATTTACTTTATGAATATGAATATTACTCGTGATTTTATAAGGAGATAGCAGGTAAAACGATAAAGTCGAAAACATCATAAATTTCAGGTTAAATAGGTACTAATTACATGATTTCGTTAAAGCACAATACATAAGGACTTAAATTAGCTTAACTTGTCAACGTTGTGCTGTCAACACGTATCGCGATTGTCAAGTCAAAGTCAAACAAAGTTAACCAACATCCTGAATTCATAATTATATTCATATTATTTTGTAGCGACTAATAATTCGCTGGCGCAAACGAATAAACGTGCAAAGGCCCTTACACAAAAAAATTGTTTTTGCTTCTTATGCTTTTATATACCCTTAGGCACGTTGTAAATTTTTTTTAAGCCAATCCGATTTACTGTTTATGAATAATATGTATTTAATTTTTATTCGTTGGTAATTTTCCATACAAATTAACACGAATAAGATTCCAAGAGAGTGTTGCCGTTTTAAAAATTTTGTTACTATACACGAATAACCGTGCAATGGTTTTCTACATTAACCTTTTTTTATTCCAATTTTAGTAATATTACTTTGCACGTTTATTCGTATTAAACTTTGTCAGCAAGATTCGTGTAAACTAGCATTACACCTTTGATCGCCTTCAATCTTGTCAGCCAAATTTTAGTTATACTAGCTTTCACATACTACACATTAACGTTTGAATCATAGAATAAAAATCATTTTAATAAATTAACACGAACAAAATTGCAAACACCGAATGCAAAATCAAATAAAATACAAAAAAAGATGTTAATGTACATTGCGCTAAAAACAATTACTCTTTTTAACACGAATAACGGTGCAATGAGCCATAACACAAAATGACCTGAAGATTTATGATTCGAATAAAAAAATAAAGAGGTTTTTCACTATTTACGGGAAAATGGTTAAAAATAAGGGTCAAATATTTACACAGTTTTGTAGGTAATTTTTATATGTATCTAATGATATATTATAAGCACATATATTATTATAAAAGCTGCCAGAACTGTCAGTTATCTTTGTTAAAGTTGATTTTATTTTTCCTGTAAAGTTGTCGTTTTACGATTACACGTTTATTCGTCTGGGCCATCGATGTACTGGCCTCACCCTTGAAAGTCCTAGCGTACTTTGCCAAAACACACGTAACTACACTGATAACTGCCAAATGTACTATAAGAAGTACAAATTCTTTGATGATTCTCTACCTAATTCTTTTATTTGCTGAAATAATTATTAAAATTCCAAAATGTATGATTCTTGTCAAAGTTTTAAACACTACATAATTTGTGTTAGAAAAAGCAAAGTAATTGTTTTAGTTCATTAATATGGACCTCCGCAAAGTAACGCCTGATTCAATAAATTATTTAGAAAAAATCGGAAGTGAGGACGAAAGTACTCAATTTTTTTCTTGTATTGTTTTTTTATGAGATTTGTAACTAAAACCCTTATAGAATTACTTAATTGTCCATCTGAGTATGTAGGCTTTTTCTCAGGAACGCACTGATGTATTGTATAAAGTTGAATTTAATATCAAATAGGTCTGCGGTCTCTTGAAACTGTGAAAGCAATTAATCTCTATATTCACGTGATCAACGCATGCTACTTTTTGAAAGGGTATTTTCATAAAAAAACTTAAACTACCCACATGGAAGGATTCAAAACTTGTTACGTATGTCCTGTTGACATAAAATTTTTAAAACTTGGCAAGATGTAAAACCTTACGAAAAGATAACCGCAGTGACCAAAAATCCGAAAAACCAATGAATCGCTAAAAATAACTTTGTTTCTCATATACTTATGTTCTGTTGGTTTTAAATCTGCAATCTACAAGAAGAATTGTTACAATATGTGTATTCGCCTGTATAACAATTTGCCTGTAGACCTCAAACTAGAAAATAAGATATTATTCAAAATTAAACTAACAAAATGGCTCCAAGAAAAATGTTTCTATAGTATTAAAGAGTATTTGACATAAAATAATAATTGTAATTTGAAATCGTAATATTATAAATTTGACATTACACTAAGTGCTATAATTTGACATTGAAAATTTGTACACCTGCATGCAGGTTGAATACGCATGTACCTATATTTGCATAAGACCGTGTAACCGTATTCATACAAATAAATATATTTTGATTTTTTTTGATTTTTAATTTGTACGAAACATGCGCAAGTCCGACTTGCACTAGATCGACTCTGTTATTTTTCAAAAATATTGTGCTAAAATGGCAAACGCCAAGTCATGGACTAATAAACTAGCAAAATAAATTGAAAATCTTTAATATTAGACCCCCGGCGCAGCTGCAGCGACATATTTGACTCAAGCTTGCTTTATTAGCTTCTATTCACTTCTAGCTTAGTTATGTTATAATCCTTAAGATTTTATAATGAATTATTTATAATTAACTTTCAGTTATTGGCTTTGTTTACATTTTGACACTTGTGAATTGAAATACATTTTACAGGTTCAACTCAACCCACTTGCCGATATTTAGGTAGGTATATAAATCAAGAAAGATAACAGTGTATTAATTCAGTAAACTACCTTTAAACGCAACAGTATCTTTTATACAGATTGTAAGTTCGTTGAGAAGTCATTGTTTGTTGCAAAAATCACAGAAAAATAATAACACGCAACGCGGCTAGCTTGCGAACCAAATGCCGAGCGGCAACCTACTGCCATACGCCTGCCCGGGAGGCGCGCCGGCCGAATATACCTAAACTGCGGAGTGAAACCCCTGCCAAAACACAGGTTTGCCGCGGTAGAACAATGCTCGCTCGGCAGCCGCGTCAGGTCGATACGCAGCTTTACACCAACAAAAAAAATCGACTAAAAATTTACTGAAGCATTATTTTATGTCATCCATCATCATCATCATCCCAACCTATATACGTCCCACTGCAGGGCACAGGCCCCCTCTCAGAATGAGAGGGCTTGGGCCGTAGTTCCCACGCGGGCCCAGTGCGGATTGGGAACTTCACAAACACCATTGAATTTCTTCACAGGTGTATACAGGTTTCCTCACGATGTTTTCCTTCACCGTAAAGCTCAGGGTAAATTACACATGTAATTCCGAAAAACTCAGAGGTGCGAGCCCGGACTCGAACCCACGACCCTCTGCGCTTGAGAGTCCATAGGTCAAACCACTAGGCCACCACGGATTTTATTTAATGTCACTCTCCATTAAATAAAAAGTTTTGAAAACCACGAGTATACAACTAGACTAATCTAACCAATAATGTGAATTATTGATTAAGTGATTAAGTCTCGAGTGTGGGACTAATTACGAGTTGAAATCGTGAAAGTTTCAAACGACGTACTAATATATTCAGGATTAATTTTCTGATACCTTGTAAAGTAAAGCACTGACGTTTCTTACAATATCAACACCAAGCGCTTTTACATAAAAAAACCTGTCTGCTTTATTTACTCACAGTATATACTTGTGTGTTTAACACAAGACCAAAGTACTCCGTTCTTGAAATTTAATTAAGCCCCCACGTGGGACGATATCAGCACGGGCTGATAACTGCGATTATGAGAATTACTCGAATACGCGACAGTCGCGACGACTAATTGGACAAATTCTATCGCATTCTGGCTTTGACGTGTTAAGCAATGTTATACGATATTGCCCTAAGACCTTTGTAGATTAGTGTTACCACTTTTTAGGGATCCCTAGTCAACTAGGAATCCTTATAGTTTCGCTATGTCTGTCCGTCCGCGGCTAAGCTCAGAGACTGTTGGTACTAGGAAGCTGTAATTTGGGATGAATATATATATTAGTCACGCCGACAAAGTGATTAAATTAAAAAATCTAAAAAAAAAATTTATGGTACCTCCCATAGACGTAAAGAGGGGGTGATTTTTTTTCTCAACTAACCCTATAGTGTTGGGTATCATTGGATAGGTATTTGAAAATAAATAGGGGGTTTTAAAACCATTTTTTGATAAAGAGAATGTTTTCGGAGATATTCACTCCGAAAGTTCAAAATAATGTGTCCCCCTCCCCCTCTAACTTTTGAACCGCACGTCTAAAAATATGAAAAAAATCACGTAAGTAAAACTAAAAAAAAACTGTCTAGCCCTTTACACTCGACTTGAAACGATCGTGAGTGTTGATTTTGAAAAAAATATTTCGCGTATGGCGAACCGCTTTTGCGAACCCAACCGATGTCGATCGATCGTGCGGCTATGCTAAAATGAGAAAAGAAATACAGAAGGCTCATGCGTACGCGTCGGGACTCGTCAGTCTCATTGACGTGGCGTGGGAGATCGATGTGTTCTTTGAACGTCGGACTCACTATCGTAAGTGGATTTTTTTTACTAATTACCATTAACTATCTTCGTAATTTACTATTGGATTGCAAAGAGTACTTGTGTGTGTGATATATTTTAATTAATCTGCATTAATTCGAATGAAATACATATATGAAATTTGTTTTTGAATTTTAACTATCACGATCGTGGGATTTCGGTTGCGTTGCGTATCATTGAACTCTCACGATCGTGCGGTTTCGGTTGTGTACTGTGATGTTGATTTAGTAGGTATAACTTATTTATGTATACGCTTGACTTACTAACCGGGATGTTTTGCTTATTTTAGGAGCTCCGTTGACCGATAAAATAATAGAAGATCTGCTCGCAGACGGAATCCTGTCAGAAATTGAAGGTCTAGATGACGATGATTTGAAAGATGTGCCTAACTTTTTCGAAAACCTAGCCAGTGATGGCGACTTGCTCTTGGATGAAGAAATTTCTACTCTGCATGAAGTAAGGCCACGGTCACGCTCTGCGTTAAGTTCACTGCGAGTATCTTCTCCACCCCCTTCTCCGCGACCAGCGACTCCACCACTAGTGACATTATCACAGCCCCCTATTTCGCCGTTGCAAATCGGAGCTAGAAGACGACCAGGTCGAGGTAGGTCGGAATCTTTACCTAGAAATGTTCGAATAGGCAGAGGTAGAGGTAGATCTGTCCGTACACGGGGAAATGTACGCAGTGGAAGATCCTTAACAGCACCCGCACCTCGAAGTCGAACATGGAAGCGAGTTCTGTTAACGGATAAGCCACACAATTACACCTCGCTACCAGTGAAACCTGTCCGCTCCCCGGTAGAGTACTTTCATGAGTATATTGAGAACGACTTCATGAAAGAGATCGCTAGGATGTACGACAGGCGTAGAATTAAAAACGACCGCCTCTGAAATCTGCAAGCTCTTTTCCATTCAAAGGCCCCTCGGACATGTCGCATGGAAGACTGCGGTAGTCGATGAAAAATTAAATGCGACGTCTATTTATGCATATCGAGAGATAAATTGTATCATAGGAAGGAATAACATCAAAACATATATGTCTGATTACGATCTCATGTAATTTTACTAATTTAGATATTAATTGTCTCAACTAAGCTAGAAATTAGCATTTTTTGTTATGAAAACTATAATTTTGTTGATTATTTTGTAATGCTGCCTTAGAAATTGCTGTGATTTAGTGCCTAAATTATGAGTTACTTAGTTTTTATTTCTATAACTGTGTTTTATTCATTTAAATTCTTCAATAACCGTTTAAATGTAAAATTTATACACAATCACATCATGACCCTCACGAACGTGCGAGTTACATATTATTCCTGAGCCACACGAACGTGAGGGTCTGATTGTGGAAGACCAGCTCAGTCAGGATTTTTTTTGTTATTTTTCCTTGACTCCTTATAAAGTAATAATAAAGTTACGTAATGTCGCACGGAGCTGTTAGAGATTTTTTTTTCTCGGGTGTAAAGGGCTAGGAAAATTATTTTCAACTTAATCAGTTGAGCAGTTTTAAGTTTTTCTGAAAAAATATTTCTAATCTAAGATTGTAATTTAACCGCCATTGCAAGCATTTTTTTTTCTAAGTAACTATAATATAACGCTAACAGTATCTTCTTTCAAATAAAAATAGTTTAAAAAAACTAAAAAACACGCTTTAAAAAATAAAAAATAAATTTTAATAAATTTCAATGCACTATTCTTATAGTGCAGTAAAAAATCTTAATAAGCAATTATTATATTGTTATATCCAGATCAAAATTTGTAAACAATTCTAAATATTGATAAAATAAATAATAATAGTTTAAAATATTTTATTGTAAAAAAAGCGTGGGGTGCATGGTGTCAATTGTCAAGGATTATCATTTTGATAACATCTTAAAAAGCACCCCACGCTTTTTTTACAATAAAATATTTTAAACTATTATTATTTATTTTATCAATATTTAGAATTGTTTACAAATTTTGATCTGGATATAACAATATAATAATTGCTTATTAAGATTTTTTACTGCACTATAAGAATAGTGCATTGAAATTTATTAAAATTTATTTTTTATTTTTTAAAGCGCGTTTTTTTAGTTTTTTTAAACTATTATTTATTTTCTATTTTTTAGTTGCATTTTTTTCTTTCTAACTTTACCCCCCTCACCTACAATCCCCAAACCCCCTAAACTCAACCCCCCAACATCCCCCACCCCATGTCCCCAACCCCCCCCAAACCCCACACCCTTACCCCAAATCCCCCCTTACCCCCCTCCTCATTATACAAACCCCCGAACCACCTAAACCCAACCCCCCTAACACCGAACCCCCCAAACCCCCGGAACCCCCCCCCTCCCCCACCCCACCACCTGCCCCCCCAACCCCTCCCCCCCACCCCGCCACCTACCGCCCCTCCCTTCCAGTTCCATCATCAAACCCTTGTTACCATCTAGGCCTCTTACCCCCTCCCCATTTCCCACAACCCCCCAAAATTACTTACCCCCGAACCCCCCAACACCCCTACCCTATTCCCCGTAAACCCCCCCCCATCTCCTAACCCCAACCGCCACACCCTAACCCCCAACCCTCTAAACCCCCGACCCCCTTACCCCATACCCCATTCCCCCCCCACCCCGCCACCTACCCCCCTTCCAGCTCCATCATCAGACCCTTGTTACCATCTAGGACCAAAGTACTCGTCAAAACGAATCAAACGAGCCCAAACTCGATGGGGTTGTTTCGTTTTATTGTGGAGTGCCTTTGGCCATCTTCCAGCTCCATAATCAGACCCTGGTTACCATCTAGGATCAAAGTGCTCGTCAAGACGAATCAAACGAGCCCAAACTCGACGGGGTTGTGTTGTTTTATTACATAGTTCCTATGGCCACCATCCAGCTCCATCATCAGATCAGCTCCATGTTACAATAATATTGCATTGTCATCCAATTTACACATATGTGCAAAATTTCAGCTCAATCGGAAACCGGGAAGTGGGTCAAAATCGCGCCCTAAGGAGTCGGTTACAAACATACATACAAACATACAGGTGAAGCTAATATAAAGCGTGTAAAAAAATATATTACATCTGAAAAACAATCAACATACATACTAGTTCTAGTAGACTGTAGATTAGATACTCAATTCGCCGATAGATGGCGCTGCACCGCCGACGTTGGGACCAAAACAACCACATTAATAAAGTATGCAAAGATTTTTTCGTACCTGCCACGGAACCCTATCTTGGGCGTGTCCGACACGCTCTTGGCCGGTTTTTTATTATTACGTCGTCGGAAATTTGTCCCGAGAACCGTAACCTAAAAAATTACTTTGTCTACTTCATCATTCATCATTATTTCAACCGAAAGACGTCCACTGCTGAACATATTATGGGCCTCCCCCAAGGCTCGCCAAACAAATCGGCCCTGCGCCATCCGCATCCAACGCGTTCCCGCCACCTTAACCAGGTCGTCGCTTCTTGCTGGAGGCCTACCTACACTGCGACTTCCGGTCCGCGGACGCCACTCGAGAACCTTTCGGCCCCGTCGGCCGTCAGTTTTACGAGCTATGTGCTCTGCGCACTCAACTGCCACTTAAGTCTAGCGATTCTTCGAGCTATGTCCGTGACATTAGTTCTCGCGGTTTTTATCATTTCTAATGCAATCCCGCAGAGAAACTCCAAGCATTAAAACCATTAGATCAGCCATAGTCCGTCCACTGCTGAACTGCCTTCTTCGTACTAAGTAAGCCACTAGTTTCGAACCTTGGCTTGCCTCATCCAGCCTCTGCCAACAGTTCTTCGAAGGTCATTACTCCGATGAGTCTCAGGGTGTCCCTACCCTTGCCCAAATGCGGTGGCCACTCCAGAAATTGACGACCTGACTAGCTCGTTGACATTTCAGCGTGTTCATCCTACATAATTATTATAATGGCTAGATGGCACTAAATTATCATCAAGCACATGCGCCATTGTGCTGCCTCGGCCAAAAGTATTATTGACCACCCTATAAAAAGTATAAATTTACGAAATGTGTGCATCCAAACTGTATATTACATGTAAAAGTTATTAGTAAATTAGAACAAACGACATGTTGATTCGCAATAAGACAATGAAAAATTTGCGTTTTTTGAAATCGGTTTTGCTTACATTGGACTTGAACAAAAAGCGTCAAGTCTTAAAAAGTGTCTGTTTGAAGAACGATAGATGGGTAGCAGCGATGTGGAGTGTGTAAAAAATTCACTGCCTCTATGGGTGAAAGAGATGCTGCTTGTAAGAGGGGACATAGAGGGAAGGCCGATTAAATATTAATTTCAGGAATAAATAAATCATCATCATCATCCCAGCCTATATACGTCCCACTGCAGGGCACAGGCCTCCTCTCAGAATGATAGGGCTTCGGCCATAGTTTCCACTCGAGCCCAGTGCGGATTAGAAACTTCACCCACACTTTTGAATTTCTTCGCAGGTCTAGATGTAGGTGTAGGGTGTAGGTGTTTCTTCACGATGATTTCCTTCACCGTAAAGCTCATGGTAAATTACAAAAATGTAATTTCGCACATAAGTTCCAAAAAACTCAGAGGTGTGAGCCGGGATTTGAACTCACGGCCCTCTGCTTGAGAGGTCAAATCACTACGCCACTAAGGCTTCTAATAAATACTAATAAACAAATGTGGTCTAGTAATCTTACTAGCTAATCTCATCGCACTAATATTATAAACGCTAAAGTTCGATGTATAATAGATCCCACAAAAACATTTCATGTTAATTGTTGCCAAGACGAGACCATGTAGCTCGCACTGTCAAAAAGTAATCAGATCTCTTGTAGAGCCAAGTTTCTAACCCTACGTGACCAGCTCTAAATCTATAAGCCCTAATTTTACACTAATTAATCTCGTAGGTGTGCAAACCGTGGACTAAACTGGCGAGTCGGCCGCACGAACCTTTTGCAATTCGGCATATGAGCTTGAACTTAAAAATCTATTCAATCTTTTAAACTCTTTCCGTGCGGCCGACTCGCCAGTTTAGTCTACGGTTTGCATGCCTACGAGATTAATTAGTGTAAAATTAGGGCTTATAGATTTAGAGCTGGGCACATAGGGTTAGGAACTTGGCTCTACAAGAGATCTGATTACTTTTTGACAGTGCGAGCTACATGGTCTCGTCTTGGCAACATTTAACATGAAATGTTTTTGTGGGATTTCATTTCTTTTTGGTAGGGGATGATTTACTAAAAATCCTGAAATACATATCTTATTATTTATAACAAGGATAACAAGGACCCTCTATATCAATTTTCAGACATCTAGCATCAAAATTTGCGGAAATCTCATACAGGCTTTCACCCCCTAGTAAGGGGTTGGGGGGTAAAAGTTTCAAGTTTTAAGATTTTTTCGTTGTTTGTATACTATTACTAGCTTACATACCAAATTTCAGCTTTCTAGGACTTCAGGACCTTAAGAATTTTGATGATCAGTGATCAGTGACGAAATCGGGGGTTTTTAGACATTGATAAAATATAAAGTATAATAGCTACGTCATTCAAACTTTATATGTTTCCATGTTTGTACTAGTGTCATTATATCTTGAAATTTTCAACTATTTAACATCATCCAAAGCAAAGTTATAAGAGTTCAAAAAAACGACGAAACGTTTCGAGAAAAGGTCGGTAGTGCCCTTGCGCTCCGCTTGGCTCGTCTTGGCGGGGGCACTCCCGTGCCCCCAGATGTTTGTTACTCTTGCACGCTAAAACGGTTTGACGTATTCTAATGAAATTTGGCACTACAAGCAGAGTAGGTATATAACCTAGATTAATGTATAGAATAATTTTTATCCCGAAAAATTGTATGGTTCCCGCGGGATAACGATAAACGAATTATTTGCAGATAAAACCGCAGGCAGCACCTAGTTCAAATTGTTTTTTTTTTTATTTGAATCTTGCATTGCATTGATTGCTTGCAAGGCTGTATTCTAAAAAGGATCCATGATATTTCACGATTCAGTTTCTACGATAGTACTTTTCGTAACTTACAGAGCAGTCATGACATAATTACAAAAATATATTTTTTCGTCCACTTTTCAAAGAGAACGTTTTAATAAAAGATAAATAGGAGACCCTAACAGTCGCTCGTTGCCAACTGCGCAAGACAAATTGTTAAAACGCTTCTATTTAACTTTCAATCTTAAACTTTAACTGCATCAGCACACTATGAATAGTAATACAAAAGTTTGACGTCTATTTAGTGTTGTAACTTAAATAAACCAAAAAAAACTAACCGAGCGCTCATTGAGGGTTCCGTGCAAACTTAAAAGTTGAAAGTAATTTTTCTCTTTCTCGTAGAACCGATGGCCGAAGGGGGAGTTATAACAGTGGGAACTACGAACCGGAATATGTGGCGTAGTAAGAAGGAACTCGTCAAGATGGACCAACGGTCTGGTACAATTGGATGTGGGCAGCACACAGTGGCGTAACTATAGGACGGCAGGGCTGGCAAAATACCACGGGCCCCCAACCATAGAGGGCCCTGGCCCAGGAGGTTCCAAACTCAGAAATAACATTAAAATTAATATACATCATGACGAGTTTTAGCGGGATGCCCCAGCCAAGATTGTATATTTTATGATAACAATCGATCGGCAACTTCACAACATAAACAAATTTCCGTAACTGTTGCAACCTAGTTGAACAAATTTCAGTAACCTTGGCAATAAAGTTAAACAAATTTCGGTAACATTGGCACCAATTTAAACAGATTTCCGTAACCCTGGCAACCAAATTACCTTTTAACGCTTGAAAACTGCAAGACTTTCGATTCCGTGTTTTTCTGATATTTTAATAGTTTTTCTGTTATTCCGAGTGGAGACGAATCCAACGGACTAAAAACCGGCCAAGAGCGTGTCGGGCACGCCCAAGGTAGGGTTCCGTAGCCATTACGAAAAAATCAAGTAATATTTTTCTAAGGATTTCGTATGTGTACGGAATCATCCAAGTTTAGGTATGTTTTATACCTAAACTTAATGTATCGTTCACGGCGATCGTGTTACATTACAGTTACATTACAGCTACGGAGTGAACGCTCGCCTTGAGCGTTCTGTGTCTCTTGTGCTCCATTCTGTTTCTTGCTGACGAACCTGTACTGACTTGTAATGTAACACTCAAAGGGATTCGCGTAAAAACCGACAGCTGAGTGGAGCACGCTGCGCTCGCGTCGAGCGGCTCGGCTCGCTGCACTGACTGCTGTAATGCTCGGGTTGTTTCATGTTACAATACACCGAAATTTTACAAGTCAGTCGCCACCTTTAGGCTACTATTTACTATTAAACTACAAATAATTTCCAAGCAATCTTAGCCGCTATAATTTTCCTAGTAAATTTGATATATTTTCTCACCATTCCGAATTTTTTCAAATTTTTTCACTCAACGGTTTAAATTTTAGAGGGGGGACGGTCGATTTTAATGAAAATTTTCCCTTTAAAGTTGAATTTTTCGCAAACAGATCACTGAATAGAAAAATCATGTTAGCAAACCCACAATGGTTTTAAAAGACCCATCCAACGATATCCCACACTATAGGGTTAGTTAAGAAAAAAAAATCACCCCCTTTTACGTCAACGGGAGGTACCCTAAAAAAAATTTTATTTTTTGTATTTTACCACTTTGTTGGCGTGACTGATAATATGTATATTCATGCCAAATTACAGCTTTCTAGTATTAACGATCTCTGAGCTTATCCGCTGACGGACAGACAGACAGAC